>JALMGJ010000004.1:69690797-70890797 GCA_023362775.1 Charina bottae
AAGACTAAACAATTTATGTTCCCACGAAGGTACTATTTTATTTTTTTATTATTATTTCAAAAATGTAGCAAAAGTCTTAATACCGTATTTCAAATTTATCTGATCCCTTAGTCCAGAGCTTTCCAAACTGTGTGTCGGGACATGTTAGTGTGTCGGCTGCAGTGTCTGGGTGTGTCGTGGCTGCTGCTGCCTCCGAGCCCTGCCAGGATTCCACGCAGGTCCTAGTGCCTGCCTTGTGCCTTGCTGCCTCCAAACCTGCCCTGCCAGGATTCCGCGCAGGTCCTAGTGCCTGCCTTGTGCCCTGTTGTAAGAGTGTGTCGCGAAATGATGCCCTGCTGTAAGAGTGTGTTGTGAAATGATGCATGTCTAAAAAGTGTGTCACCAACATGAAAAGTTTGGAAAGCTCTGCCTTAGTCCGTTTAAAGCTTTCTTAAGTTAAATTCTTATCCAGCTTTTTGCTATTAAGTTTATATTCTTTAAATTCTTTAAGTTGTTAGTTAATTCTTTTCCTTATTTTGAGATGAAGGATTACTCACGAGATAGTTTTTTCTGAACTGCTGCTTGAATTATCTCTTTTAGCTGTAAAATAAATTGTATTGTCATTTGATAAAATTCTTAGAAGAATAAGAAATGGGAGAATTGTAATGTTTTTAAGGACATGTCTGATACGCATCTCTGAAGCAGTTGTATAATGTTTATAAGTAAATCACACTGTGGTTAATTGGGTTTACTCCTTACTAGATATGTTTTTGTCTCCAACCAAGTGTTGCAGTCTTTATTTCTAAGTAAACATCCTAGGAATGATTTGTAGTTGGAAGTGTTTTAGAGAGATAGTGGTAAGGGAAATGAAAGGGTAATTACAGAGATGGCTAATCTATCTCAATACTATATTTATTGGTACTATTAATATTAAACTATTTCTCACTCTTATTTGGCAGTGGCAAAGCTGGAGACTTCTATCTGGTATATTTAAATACTGACCATTCATAATGGGTGCAACTCTAATATTTTTCTGTGTGAGAGCCAGTTTTGGTCTAGTGCAGTGCTTTCCAAACTGCCGCCGTTGGTAACACACCAACGGCGGCGCAGGGGCGCACGCGGCAGGGCATGCACGGCGGCAGCGTGGGGGTGCACGGCAACGTGCACGGCAGCGGTGGCCTCGCTAAAACACGGAAGCACTGATGGCATGCTGCTGCCGCCACCGCGCACACCACTACGCGCGCTGCCGCTTCGCGACACACTAAACTGTGTATTGCGACACACTAAAGTGTCGCAACACAGTTTGGAAAGCTATGGTCTAGTGGTTAAGGTGCTGGGCTAGAAACCAGGAGTCTGTGAGTTCTAGTCCCGCCTTAGGCATGAAAGCTGGCTGGGTGACCTTGGGCCAGTCACTCTCTCAGCCCAACTCACCTCACAGGGTGGTTGTTGTGGGGAAAATAGGAGTGGGGGGAGTATTAGGTATGTTCGCCACCTTGAGTTATTTATAAAAATAGGGGATAAAAGGCGGGATAAAAAATTAAATAAATAAAATCTATTCTTGATTAAAATTAGAATTAAAATAGATTCACCTTTCTTAAGGTCAGCATTTAAATTGCTATAAAAGATGTCTTCATGAATAGATACATCAAGAATAGGACAGGCTCCAGAGTTCGAAAAATATATATGGTACTTGTTGCATTTTTATAAAATTATATAGCTGATTTAAGCCAACATTTTTTGCAAGATTTTTTTTTCTTTTCAGTCCCTTGATGACTTAAACAAATGGACATTACTTATTGTATCACCTTTTAGTTATTTGGAACAAGTATTTGAAGCTGAACATATTACATTTGTAACTGAAGGTATTTTCATTCAAGCAAGTAGTTCACAAGCTGTAACTTGCTCAGCAAAAAAGGTGAGTTTTCTTTAAGATGCTTTTGCTAATAAGTCTTTAAAGTAATTTGAAGTACTGACTTTTGTTTTTAAAAGCCAATTCTTAACAGGGAAGATAATGTGTCCAAATTATAATTATTCCCCAGTTCTTGCTCCCCAGAAATATCTAGGAACCCCCATAAGAGCTTGATAGTGTTTTTTTACATAACTCTTATGTAAGTTGAGTTGAGCTTCCATAGGAAATTTATAGGTCTGTTAACGCCTGATTCTGTTTTTCTTTCTTTCTTCTCTATTTTCTCATTTACCATGATCAATATTAATTGGAATTTATTATTCTTCCCAATATTTTTCATTAACCATGGATATAATTTGGAAGATGGCTTGGTAGATGCATTTAATCTCTTTTAACTGAATTTAAAAACTGCAACTGTACACTGTTAATGGTAGGAATGTCAGTTTAATTTTGCAATGCTTTCAATATTCTAACTGTATACACATTAATGTGAAAAATTATACTGTGTATCTTTCTTCAGATTGTGAAGTGGTCAGATTTTTGTTCTCCTTTGGCATTTAAAACTGGGAAGCCCTACATATTATTTGCTGAAGCCAGTATAGATAATTTTAGTAGCCTTGGGATAGCATTCTTGGAAAACAGACTCCAAATGGATAATGGGATGGTGCCTCAAAAAATTGTCTGTAAGTATCACCCACTTTGTTTATCCCCAACCAAAATATATGTTTTAATGGAATATAAACTATTCTCAAATTCGGAGCTTCAGCATTCTGTGTAAAATCATCCTTCTTTGATGCCTGTCGGTTAGAAGTCTACCGGATGGTATCTTTCTTCAGATTTTTCTCTTCTCCCCGTCCCCCCAACAAATTTGGAATAGGCATGGAAAGGAAGAAGAAAAATGCAATTTGTGTAACACTGAATCATTATGACTAATAGTAATCACATGTATGTGGTTATGCATTTAAGGCCCAGTCTTGACCATTACTGCTCAGGAGTATGTGATAATAAGCTTCAGTGGAACTTCGCTATGACTAATACATTATAGCCACTTACGGATCCACTGTTAAAATTTTGCCTTTGGAAGACAATCTTACTCGGCTACGAGTGATCGCCAGTGATGATGATCTTCAACTTGAGTCCTGAGAAAAGTACCATTGAAATAACGGGGATTAACTTTTCACTGAATTCTGTGTATGGAATTTGGATTTTTTTAGAAGCAGATACAGCATAGTATATATTAGGGCTGTGCAATGCTTCTTGGACAAGAAGCACTGCTTAATAAAAAGTGTCTTGCCAGTTGGTGGCTCAGAGTGCCCCCTCCTGCCAGCTTCAGGAAGTATACTTGGATGATGCCTAATCCCAAAGTCAAAATGCTTAGTTTCCTTGATCCTGTTGACTTGTGCTTTGCAGTGATTGAAGGCAGCATAGCATGGGTTGAAGTTCTCCTTTACTACATTGTCCTTGGGCTGCAGTATACCCACTTTAGTATGGGTGGGTGGTTTGCCCATTTCTCTTGAGTTACTACCACCTGTGGACAGACCTGGGTGGGGATAGTTGCATCTGATCCTTACTTTCAATTTATAGGTTGTTAATGGAGGGGACTATTTTAATTGAGTGACAAGCCAGTGCCATAACAACCACAGTTAGTGCTGGGAAAGAAACTTCCCCCAAATGGGTCCTTCCACACCTAATGCAGGGACACTTCTACTACAGTGTTAGTTGGTAATACTGCTGAGAAGGAGCAGGCATGTTAGTGAAATCAAATCTCTTTGCAGCTGTCATACTCTCTAACTCTTAAGTAGTAAACTCTGGTCTGGAACCCCCTCTTTCTGTCCCCATCCTTCTGACTACTCCTTTACTTCACCTAGTCATGGTTGTTGTTGTTGTTGTTTTTGAGAGTGGGATATTTATAGTTGTCAGACTTGAAGTGGTTTGTCCTCAATTTGCTGAGTTCACAAAACATGCTAAGTCAAAACTAAACAAACCAGCCAGTGTGGTGGTGTGGTTCAAGTTTTGGATCTGAGCCTGGGAAAACCCAGGCTCAAGTCTGTACACAGGAGCTCACTGAGTGACTTTGTGCCAATTGCTCTCTCTCAGCTAACCTATTTCATATGGTGGTTGTGGAAAAAATTGGAGGGGGGGTGCTAAATATATCTTGAGCTCCCAGAGGAAAAACACAATATAAATCAGTCAATTAAGCAAACACTATTATGGGATAGAAAGCAGTATGTATCCCCAGTCTATATGTCTAGCCATCAGTAGCATAATTTCATGAAACAGTTTATCTGTGCCTAGAGATAGCCAAATTTACCAGGAACAGAAAATTCCAGAGAACTCCAGAACATTCCATCTCTCTTAGGACCATGCTAAACATCCTTCTGAATCATCTTGTTCTGGGGGTAGTTCAGTGGTTTCCAGAAATAAATCCTCCAAACCAGAAGAGGTTCAATGTGTTCAGAACTTGGTATTCTGAATAGAACAGGCCTGCTTTTGGACCAGACCACTCCTGGTCTATCCTGAACCACTTCCAGTTCAGAAGATTGATTTCTAGAAACACTTCCCCTGAATAGTATATTCAGAGTTTCAGTGTGTCTCATTCATAAATTGATGAATATAGTACATCCTTATCTGTGCATAATTCAAGCCGCCCAGAGTCACTTGTTGAGATGGGTAGCTATAGAAATTAATTAATTAAATAAATAAAATAATTCATTATTCAAGGGAGAGGAAGGTTAGCTAAATTACATATTTACAGAAATGTAATACTAAGTTGCATTACAAACATGTTGGAAGTAAAATGCACTCAAGACTGCACAATGTGTTTTAGGATTGGGCTAACAGTTTAAGTTTATTAAAGGCAGAATTATTTAGTGCTGCTATTTTTATGTATTTTTTTTAATAACTTACTGTTACATGTATTAGCTGTGGACCTGAAGAAATCAGCATTGGAAGAATTAAAATTGGCTCCAAGTACCAAAGAGGAGGAGAATGCTAGTCAGATACAGACTGGTGAACTGTCACAAGACTCAGTTTTTGAAAATACTGATAAATCTCAGGTGGAAGCTGCTGATTGTGCAGGAAGTGGTGATCAAGAAATGCACCAAGAGAAATGCAGATTGCAGAAAATAAACAAACATCATGAAGAACTTGAGCAATTATCTGAAAAGGAAGGAGATACTTCAGAACATCATCACTTACATCTTTCTAGCTGCCATGAATGTTTGGAATTGGAGAACAGTACAATCGAGTCAGTTAAGTTTGCCTCTGCAGAAAACATCCCAGATCTTCCTGATGATTATAGTGGCAGTGTTGAAGAAGTTAGTGGTGACTGTATAACAGGAAATATGCAAAGAGTAAGCTTGACTGGGAAGCCTCCTAATATTTTAATTTATCTCGGTTCTGATTCTGAAAAAGTGAAATTTGAAGAAATAAAATCAGTCATAATGGATTGTATTGATATTAATGCTTACACCATCTACCAGTTGTTAGAAAAACAAGTTCTGACTGTTCCTTGGGTTGATAATGCATTGCTTCTGATTATTGCTGTATCAGATCCCATTTCAGATGCTGTGTCCAAACAATTTCTAGCTTTCATGTCAAAAGGTGGAAAGATTTTGGGACTTTCTGCCTCTTTCACATTTGGTGGTGTACAGATAAAGAGTAAGAATGAAATAATGGACACAATACAAACCTTAATATTTTCAAAAGATAAGAAGAATGAGATTAAATTAGATGTTCTAGCTAGTGGAAAAAGTTTTGAGGTGGACATTTCAGAAGAACTCAACCCTGTGAAGCCACTTGGTTATTTTGACAGTCCAGATAAAGATATGATGATTGTTCATCTATCACATGGAAATAACGGAGGAGAAGCAATTCTTTCTCAGGTATAGTATAAAGAAGTTCTATTTTGTTATTTTTCAAATATTTTCTTAAATAATGCTATTCGCAGAACAGTGGTAAATGGTAGACAAATTAATTTTTATGAAAAATGCACAACTTTGGGTAGCAGCCTATGCAAGCTGCTTAAATATATTAGAAAACTGGTGAGTGACGTTTTGGATTCAAAGTACCTTTTGTATAAACAAAAAGCACTTCAACATTTCAAAAGACATGAGGGATATGCCATTGGTCCCATCCTGTCTGGCTGTGGGTCTTTGTACACCTTGCATGTTGTTATTCTGTAGTTTTTCTAAAGTATTCTGAAGTATTCTAAAGTTATTCTTTAACTCATGGTGGCAGTTTGGGAGTTGAAATGGATTGTAAGGAGAAAGGAGAGGTCAAAAAGCTTTATTGTATATATAGTTCCTGGGATTTTTAAAGTAATTTTAAGGTAAGTGGAAGTCTGCTGTACTGCAAAATTCCCATTTACTCTTTTGTGGTAGGATTTTTCTTTCAGCTGATAAAAAGACAATGGTATTTCAATACCATAATTTAGATTAAGTGAACTTTATATACAGATGGCCTTCACTATCCCCATCTCATGTGACACAGTTAATAGAGACCAGAACTCAGTATACATTAAAAAGTTTTCATGTATCTGTAGCTTGAGCCTTGTTTTTTCTTACTTTCCCCATGCACAGAATGGTGGATAGACTTGTGCTTTTGTAAATTACTTTGTTTAAGGTTAGGTTTAGGTTGTACATGCAGTGAAGAAACCAGTGTGAGCCACGTGGTGCAAACAGGGTGACTTACTCTTTCACCAGCCAAGCAGCTTGCTCTGAATAAGGCCAACTGCTGCTAGGAATCCATTTGGAGCCCCACAACTGGGCTGGCCTAGATAGTTAAATATATTGCTGCAGACATTAGCCAGCAGAAGAGAAATCAATATGCAAGATCTCCTTCGTCTGGGAGGACAAAGAGGAGCAAATGCAGATGACTGCTCTGGGAGGAAGAGGATGCCATAGACTCTGGAACCTAACCCCACAATTATTATAGACTCAAGTTCTAATTATTTGCAATTTTTTTCTTCCTTGTTTTATACTGGAATGGAACCCCATGAATAATTAGGACCACCTGTAATGTTTTAAATGAATTCTAGACAAATTGAGGAAACTGTTAAGAATTTTAACAGAAAACTGACAGTGATAGTATTCCTTCTCATAAGATTACTGTTGTTGTCTTCTGTATTGCCTTAATAATTAGATACAATTTTATTAATTAATAATGTTTTATTAATAGTTTTATTTAGTTATAATATACCTAAACTCATGGATAAATTGAGAATTTATCTATAAATTGAGTCATATATCCATATAACTCATGGATAAATTGAGAATTTTAGGTGCCAGAATACACCCCAAAAATTGGGTTAGGCTTATCCATGAGTATATACATTAATACTTTTTAAAAGTATATGTATATCCCGCATATACTCGCGTATAAGCCCATTCGCAGGTAAGCTGACCCTCACATTTTTAACCAAAATACCATGAAAAATGTGGGTCAGCTTATCTGTGGATGATGCATTTTTCATGGTATTTTGGATAAAAATTTGAGGGTCAGCTTATCACGGATGGACTTAAATTTATGTATATACGGTAAATTTAATATTTGGTTATTTAATAACAAGTGACACAAGAAAACAAGAAAACTGTATGATTATGTAACACAGTTGTTTGACCCTATAGATGATTATTGATCCTTGTTTTAAAAAGGTGTGCAATCAATATTAAGGATAATTTTTCTGCCTTGCCTTTATAGGCACATTTGGAAGTGAATTTCAAAAGTTTATGTCGACCTAAGGATGACTTCAATCTGCTCAAAATAAGCAATGCCAGAAGATACGATGTACTTGTTGAAATCCTGAAGCTACTGGGGTTGAGCTGTGAATTAAGTACTATTCCTTCATTAACTCCTATTTATCTGCTCTCATCTGATAAGGTAGGTGTTGGTTTAAATGAATAAGATAAGCAGTGCCCTGCTGGATTGGACCCCTGGCCCACCTAGTCCAGAGTATTTTCTCATAATGGCCAACCAACTGCACAAGGAAGCCCTCTAGTCTCTCAGCAGATGGCCTTCAGAGGCAGTAATCAAGGCTAATAGCCATTGCTCCCCATCACTTCCATGAATTGGTCCAACCCATTTTTGGAAGCCAGCCAAGCTGGTAGCCAGCTCCACATCTTGTGATAGCAAATTCCAAAGTTTAATTATGCGTTGTGGGGGGAAAAAGCTCTTTTGTCTTTCCTGATTCTTCCAGTATTCAATTTCATTGGGTGACCTCTGGTTCTAGTATTTTGGAAAGGAGAAAATAGCTTCTCCTTGTCCACTTTATCCACACCATGCATAATTTTGTACACCTCAGTCATGCCCCCTCTTATTTGCCTCCTTTCTAGACAAAAAAGCCCCAAATGTTACAACCTTTCCTCATAAAGAAGCTGCTCCACCCCTTAATCATCCTCTGAACTTTCTGTAGCTCCACTATACCTTTTTTGCGGTGCGGCGACCAGAACTGCGTACAATATTCCTGATGCAGTTGCACCATTGATTTATGTAAGGGCATTATGATATTGGCAGTTCTACTTACAATACCATTTCTCATTACCCCTAACATGGCTTTTTTTTTTTACAATGGATGCACACTGTGTCAACACTTTCATTGAACTTTTTACCATTATTCTAAGGTTGCTTTCTTCATCAGTCACTGCTACCTCTGATACCATTAGTTTCTATGAGTAGATAGGATTTTTGGCACCAATGTGCCTCACTTTACATTTGCTCACATTGAATGACATCTGCCTTTTTGACACCCACTCCCCTAATGTGCAGAGATCCCTTTCGAGCTCTTCATAGTCCCTTGCTGTTCTTACCACTGAGAGCCTGAGGCTGCTCCTTGGAGCTGCTCAGAACAGAGGACCAGGAAATGATAAACAGGGAAGCTTGGGTGGAAATTGGTCATAAAAAGGAGAGGCGAAGAGAAAGAGTTAAGTGTGAGATTTTTAAAGAAGATTTATCTGTGTGTTTGATGAGGTTTCTGAGTGTTTTTCTGGCTTGAGCTAGCTACTGGGCCTCCTGTTCCTTAGCAGCCAGAGTCAGCTTAGAGTGAGTCCCTGAGAGGGGATAAAATTTAAACTTAAAACAGGGGCCGGCCTGCCTAATGGCACACAGTCTAAAAGTATAAGAAAAAATAGAATTGATCTCCAAAATATATTTAAACAATCAGGCTAAACATGGACTAAATTTAAATAGCTTTTATGTTTCTCCTGATAAACCTAGCTCTCAATTCCATATAACAAAATGAACAAAAACATAGTTTTATACACAGCCATTTTGCTTCTTTTGACAGTCATTCCTTGAAGCAAACCTATTCACTACTTATACTATCTACTACTTTTCTATCAGCATCTGTATATCTTAAAACTTCAACATCCATTTTCCCATCTTTTGTAAACATGTGCTTGAAAGAACTATTTGGTAGAAGACTTTTATGAGCCATGGAAGCCATTGTTTGTTTTAATAAACAGAAATTAATTTTCAAAAATTGTGATTATTATGGGAGGTTTAAGAACTAAGAAATTTTGTTGACACAAATCTTCATTAACTAGTATCATTAAATTGACTTTATGTCAGCTGAAATGGATTGAACTCTGTAAAAACCTATGCCATAACTTGTCTGAAAGATAAAACGTTACTTCATTCCTTGTGCAAGAAACTAATATGACTGTACCTTTTAAAAATATTTTATTAGATTTACATATTTTTTGTTTATGATAATGTTGGAAATTTATAAAATATATGACTGGAGTTTTAGCATTTCATACGTATACAAAAAATCTGATTTTCAGAGTTATTTTGTTCGTTGAAAAAAATTACCACAAGATGGCACTTCTAAGCTGCCTTAGAGTATAATTCTGTGTTGTATATGCGTGTTTAAAGTGAATAATCTCTGCATTTGGATGTTAGTTTTAATATTAATGATTTTTTTAAAAAAAGAATAGTATTTATTCAGACATTGCATTTACAGGTTTGAAAGTCTGAAGTAGTTCAAGAATTTTAGAAGATGTTTTAATGACACTGTACACCATGCTACATGGTCTTAGGGAATTTTCATGCTAAACAAAAACATGTAGTTGAGTCTGCAGGAAACTAGTTCTAATCCTCCACTACGAAAAGGCATCTGGGTGTTCACACCCTAGTCCTGTTTTCTGCTTTAGAGTGGTGGTTTGTAGTTTCTACTATTATCACCTGTCTTCCGGAGGCACCTCACCTAGTGCCCTTCCACAACCTGGCATATGAGAGAGATAAGGGTTTTATATCCTTTGCTGCCCATTTGTGCTTAAAAGGTAAACATGCAAAATGAAATAATTTTAATAGTGACAACCACCTTGCCATGTAACACAGGCATGTTAATACATGATTCAACCCTTCAAATCTAATCAATTCAGTCATAGACCAGCAAATAAAACAAAAGAATCACAGCTAATTAGAATAAAAGGGAGAAACACTTAAAATTCTAAAAAGTCTAAGAAAAATTAGAAGAGATACTATGGTGTACTGCACAAACTATAGAACAGTACTTGAAAAGGTAAAGGTTCCCCCTGCACGTCTATGAAGGTTCTCAGTCATCCAGGTGGAATTGTCTGTAGCTTGAATCATGTCAACTGGATTTCTATTTTCTCAGTGGAAACGTTTCGCTCCTTATCCAAGGAGCTTCTTCAGTCTGAGCAAAGTTGGTAAGGGAATCCTAAATATGTTTCTAGGTAGCTGTGTGACCCCAGGTGTAAGGTCACACAGCTACCTAGAAACATATTTAGGATTCCCTTACCAACTTTGCTCAGACTGAAGAAGCTCCTTGGATAAGGAGCGAAACGTTTCCACTGAGAAAATAGAAATCCAGTTGACATGATTCAAGCTACAGACGTTCCCCCTGCACATTTGTGCAGTCATGTCCGACTCTAGGGGCCGGTGCTCATCTCCGTTTGTTAGCCGAAGAGCCAGCGTTGTCTGAAGACGCTTTCAGGGTCATGTGGCCGGCATGACCGCACGTTTAACGCTGTTACCTACCCACCAAAGTGGTACCTATTAATCTACTTGCATTTGCATGCTTTCGAATTGCTAGGTTGGCAAGAGCTGGGGCTAATGCAGGAGCTCACTCCATCACACGGGACAAGGGATTCGAACCTCTGAACTTGCAATCTTCCGATCGACAAGCCTGGTGTCTTACCCGCTGAGCCACCACGCCCCAGAACAGTACTTAGCTGTGGTCAACAAAATAAAATCAGATTGATCTGATAGTAACAACTTAAAATAAATCAGAATGACCAGGATGTTTAGTAAAGAATGGCGATATATATACAAATAAATAAATAAATAAATAAATAAATAAATAAAGTCACCACCCATCTCACTCAAAGAGCGACTCTGGGCGGTTTACAATAAAATTGCCTGGTGAGCATCTACTTGGAAAGGATACTACAAAATAATGTGTTCAATTGTTTCAATTATTCCTCCACCACATGGACACAGTCTTTGTTCAAAAGGGATATTTCGGTCCTTCAATTACAGCAGTTGGAAGGGTATTAAATCTAGCCAAGGATAAAGCCCTTCTAAATTTCGTTATCGTTATGCAGCTAAGATCTGGCTGGTTGGTGAAGATGGCCCCAGAAAATGTTTTTAGGTAGGACTGATAAATCTGATTGCAGCTCCAAATTGATGGCTCCGGGGACCCCGAAAATGCCCTCGGTTCCGGCAGGGAGGCAGAAACCTCCCCTCCCCACATGCACACGCTGCCCTGGGGTGGAAATTCTCCCTGCAGAACAGCTGAGGCAGCTTGCGCACAGCCTCCCTGCCGGAACCGAGGGCATTTTCGGGGTCCCCGGAGCCTGCCCTTTTGAAGGGGCAGCAGCAGCTGCAGTGCTGCCCCTTCGAAAGGGCAGGCTCCGAGGACCCCGAAAATGCCCTCGGTTCCGGCAGGGAGGCAGAAACCTCCCCTCTCCACATGCACACGCTGCCCTGGGGTGGAAATTCTCCCCGCAGAACAGCTGAGGCAGCTTGCGCGCAGCCTCCCTGCCTAAACTGAGGGCATTTTCGGGGTCCCCGGAGCCTGCCCTTTCGAAGGGGCAGCACTGCAGCTGCTGCTGCCGCTGCCCCTTCAAAAGGGCAGGCTCCGGGGACCCCGAAAATGCCCTCGGTTCCGGCAGGGAGGCAGAAACCTCCCCTCTCCACATGCACACGCTGCCCTGGGGTGGAAATTCTCCCCGCAGAACACCTGAGGCAGCTTGCGCGCAGCCTCCCTGCCTAAACTGAGGGCATTTTCGGGGTCCCCGGAGCCTGCCCTTTCGAAGGGGCAGCACTGCAGCTGCTGCTGCCCCTTCGAAAGGGCAGGCTCTGAGGACCCCGAAAATGCCCTCGGTTCCGGCAGGGAGGCAGAAACCTCCCCTCTCCACATGCACACGCTGCCCTGGGGTGGAAATTCTCCCCGCAGAACACCTGAGGCAGCTTGCGCGCAGCCTCCCTGCCTAAACTGAGGGCATTTTCGGGGTCCCCGGAGCCTGCCCTTTCGAAGGGGCAGCACTGCAGCTGCTGCTGCTGCTGCCCCTTCGAAAGGGCAGGCTCCGGGGACCCCGAAAATGCCCTCGGTTCCGGCAGGGAGGCAGAAACCTCCCCTCTCCACATGCACACGCTGCCCTGGGGTGGAAATTCTCCCCGCAGAACAGCTGAGGCAGCTTGCGCGCAGCCTCCCTGCCTAAACTGAGGGCATTTTCGGGGTCCCCGGAGCCTGCCCTTTCGAAGGGGCAGCACTGCAGCTGCTGCTGCCGCTGCCCCTTCGAAAGGGCAGGCTCCGGGGACCCCGAAAATGCCCTCGGTTCCAGCAGGGAGGCAGAAACCTCCCCTCCCCACATGCTCACGCTGCCCTGGGGTGGAAATTCTCCCCGCAGAACAGCTGAGGCAGCTTGCGCGCAGCCTCCCTGCCTAAACTGAGGGCATTTTCGGGGTCCCCGGAGCCTGCCCTTTCGAAGGGGCAGCCGTTGCCGCCGCAGCGACAACCTGGAAGCACCGCCGCCGAAGCAGTCGAGCCTCTCTTTCCCTTCTTCTTCCAAACCTCCCCCGCCCCCTTCCACGCGATTGGCTCCCGCCCGCAAAACCCGCCCCCTTCCACGCGATTGGCCCCCGCCCGCAAACCCCGCCCCCTGGCTCTCGAGCACTTCAAAATGTGCACGAGCATGTCAAAATGGCTCCCGGCAAAAAAAGTTTGCCGACCCCTGAGCTAGTGCATGTTCATAGCCCACTACATTGATGGCTGCCCATGAAAAGCCATATAATTGCAGTTTAGTGTGTATTGAATGGCACATGATTCAACCCTTCTTCTCATGGGGAGGTAGAGCAATGTCACCAGAGATGAACAAAATCAAACTTTATTTAAAAAGAACAAAATATAAACTTTAAATAGTAAAATACAAATAGTAAACGTTGGTAAAGAAATTATAGAGCTTTTCAGATCAGTGATAACAGCTGTCCATTTAAAAGGAAAATTCCATATGAAAATAAAATACTACAGATTTCTTAGAATCTTTGGAAAGTTACTGAGAAAAGTTTCCAAACTGTACAGCTCAGCTCACCTGAAGATTCTAATATCTCTATCTCTATCTCTAGTACAGTGATATATAGAAAATTAGATTTAGTGCAACACAGAAAGCAAATCAAAGCAAACACACTCTTTGTGGCTAGAGAGTTGATCTATTTCTACAGAAATGGAAGACTTCCTGAAGCAAAATGATTCTCTGCTTCAGGGTTCCTGGTTGCTCCAGCTTTCCTCCGAGGCTGTTGAGGGGGTAGAAGTCCATTCCTTATACACACACTCACACAGAGGGAGAGAGGTTTTCTGGAATTCTGCCTCCAGTTTTAAAAAGGATCAGTATTTTTCTTTGCTCTAGCCAAGAGAAGGGTTGAAGTATCTGACAAATAGCATTTCTTCCTCATGGGCATGTGTATTCCATGTCTGACCAGCAGTCTGTAGTATTTTTAATGTCTGGCAAACAGGCATATTCACAACAGTTTGGCTGGTGAGAGGACACGCAGTACCAAATTATTCATCAACATGCTGCATTTTATCCAAGCTTTATGGCTTGTTTTGTCCTCTAAATCATTTTGGGGGCCCAGAAACTAAAACTTGTACCCAACGTAGGTTAAAAATTCTTGCTTCTAAAAAATGTGGGATTTGAGTAACATGCAAACCAAACCACTGTCATGACCCCTCAGACTATAGCTGACACTAGCATTTCAAGGTTGCAAAACAATAGCAACAATGAATTTGTTAAAGCCGTAATCTCTTTTTTAAATCCAATTACAATTGCCAGTTACAATGAGTACTTACCAGCATTTAAGTTCAAGAACAAGGCAATTGTCATTTCCAGGCAATGGTCAAGGTTTGTGAAGAGATGTTTCCCATTGAAGCCAAGCACAAGGCACACACAAGGAGCAGCATTTGTGAGGAGAATTTGTGGTAGCATTCCTGTGGGATGGATGAATGGTCTCTTGTTCAAAATTGGAGTTTTAGGGCATACTGTCAGGGGCAGCGGAGCATGTCTATCTGCTCTACTAAGTGCCTCATTTTGTTCTTCCTCATTTGAGGATGAATCATAGGCTGTCACAATCACAACATTTGGTTAAAGTGAGCAAATTAAAGAGGAGGATAAAATGGCAGCTTGCAAGAATTAATTAACCATTTTTTTAGTATAGCATGTTGTGTGACCCCATCCTCTATATGAAGCTAACATACACATTCAAAATAAGATTGACAGTTTTACCTAAATACAGGTAGTCCTCACTTAACTTCAGTAATTGGGACTAGCAACTCCTAACCCTAGCCTTAACCCTTTTATGTTCAAAAACATGCCTTAAATGAGACCTTATTTTGGGAGGATCTGAAGCAAAACTTTAAGCAGTTGCAGCTTGACTGTCTAATAAATTTTGAATGATTTTTTCTCCTAAAGCTTAAAATTAACTTAATAAGTATTTTAGAACAGGTTGGGAATCTCTTATCTCCAGATGTTGCTGAACTGTAGTCTCAACTTCCCACAATAAATGTCCAATAATAAGGGATATTGAGAGTTGTAATAGTAGTAAAATTTGGAAGGGCACAGGTTCCTCATTCCTGCTAAGAGAGAATTGGGAAAGGTTGAGGTGTTCCTTTTGCTATAGAGATATTTACTAAAATCATTGGCCTCGGTGTTGGCTTCTGTTCATATTAATTTTAATTGTGGCCTTTAATAATAGTATACCATAAGTGACAATGTGAAAAAAATATTATGCAGCCTCTTATGTGTGATAAATAATAGCATATATACTTTGAATTTTAGAACTGATCAAAATTAGTGTTTGTCTTTTTTGCCTCAACTTGAATGTATCTATTAATGACATTTTCAGCTATTGTGCCATAACGTAATCTCAAATGATGGTCAAGACATCCATCCCATCCCTAGAAAAAAATTTGCAATACAAAATCTCATGAGCTTTTAGCAATGTCATCTTGAGATTTTGTGCAACTATAGAAGTACTGTATTTTATAAAATAGCATGATGCCAACAGCTGGTCATATTTGACAATCTGTCAAACAGACATAACAGTCATTTTAATTGTTTTTTTAATTTAACGGGGCCCTGTGGGCACAAATTTGACCTGGTTCTGCCGCCTTGCTTGGGACGAAGGAAGTAATAGTTCCTCCTGGGGGTGGTTAGCTTAGTAATATCCTCCTTTTAAGATCTCACCATCCTCTGGATTTTTTCTATTTATTATTATATTGTATTTTAAGATTTATAGGTTTTTAATTTTAATATTATTATTGTAAACCGCCCAGAGTCTACTGCTGTAGAGGTGGGCGGTGATAAATTTGACAAACAAACAAATAAATAAATTTAAGATGCAACAGATGCCCTGAAACCCAGAGGTGCTATATTGCCAAATGCATATTTAAAACTTGAATTTATGAAATGTTATCCAAGTCTCCAAATTTATTTAGCTCGCTAAAATTGTAAGTGCTATTTAATTTGTATTTGTACAGACTTTTAAAAATATTTTGTTTTTTATTGAGTCTGAACTGACACGACTGAAAGATAAACTACCCATATTCAGAGTTTCACTTTTAAGTGTCAGGTGCTGAGTGAATCTTTTCAGAAAGCTAAACTATCCTACAAAATGTAAGTCTTGTCTGATAGCTGGCAGTATCTAGATGCCATTCCTTCTTTATCAGACAACTTTTCATCACTATTAATTTTATGTATTACTTGTGTGAAGAACTGGTATTACAGGTAGTCCTTACTTAATGACCATTCGTTTAATGATGGTTCAGACTTACGACAGTGCTGAAAAAACTGACTTACAACCGGTGCTCACTCTTACGATTGTCGCAGCATCCCCACGTTCATGTGATCACGATTTGGGGACTTTGCAACCGGTTCGCATTTATGACCGTTGCAGCATCCCGTGGTCACGTGATTGCCATTTTCAACCTTCCTGGCCAGCTTCTGGCAAGCAAAATCAATGGGAAACCACATGATTCGCTTGACGACCATGTCGTTCGCTTAATGGCCGTGGTGATTCACTTAATGACCACCACAAAAAGGTTGTAAAATCGGGTTGGATTTGCTTAATGACTGCTTCACCTAGCAACCAAAATTCAGGTCTCAATTGTGGTAGTTAAGCAAGGACTACCTGTACTACCACTCTTCTACCCTAACCCTAACCCTTCCATCTCTCCCTCCTTTGGCCCACACCAGACTTATGTTATACCATTTAAGAATGCTTAAAATATTTATTTTTGAATGGAAGAATGACAAGCAAAGTCTCCAGAGGACATTTGACAGTTTCACTTTTTGTATCTCTAGCACTTTCCTTTTAGCAAGTAAAATATGCGTAACTTAAGTGTCATGGTGTCTCATTAACCTAGAGAGTAGTATTTTTTAAAATCAAAGCCATTATTGTAAAATTTATACTGATTTCTAAATTTGAAAAAGGGTTTGAACCAAGTTTTCTATATGTGAAAATGAACTAAAGAAATACCAGTTTAGCTTCATGAAGATGTTAGAAATGGATTATTCATAATCTTAACCACGTTTCTGCTACCCTGTTCTGTATATAATCACCAGATCAACTGACAGGTAACGTATTTTAATAAATAAGAGGTTTTATTACATTTACTTTAGGTACAAGTAATGTATCTGCTAGTGGCGGTGGTGGCTCAGCGGGTAAGACGCCAGGCTTGTAGATCTCAAGTTCGGAGGTTCGAATCCCTAGCCCTGCGTGCGGAGTGAGCTCCCGCACTAGCTCCAGCTCTTGCCAACCTAGCAATTCGAAAGCATGCAAATGCAAGTAGATAAATAGGTACCACTTCGGTGGGTAGGTAACAGCGTTTTGCGCGTGTCATGCGGCCACATTACCGTGGAAGCGTCTTCGGACAATGCTGGCTCTTCAGCTAACAAACGGAGATGAGCACCGGCCCCTAGAGTCAGACACGACTGCACAACTGTGCGGGGGGAACCTTTACCTTTAATGTATCTAAATGTATGCTAAATGTTTTAGATTCTTGTCAACATTCTTGTAAACTTAAAGATATTAGTTACTATGGGGATACAATTTGCACTGGAAGTCAGTAATAATCCAAACATAACCATTTAGTGTTTGGATTATTATTTTTCTGAAGGTACATGTTTTCCAAGTGTTACTTTTAAAAACATTTTATTTTATAACAAGATTACAAGATAAACAAAACTACAAAAGATAAACAATGAAATACATAATACAACTAATAAAATTTAACAGAACAAAAGAAAAACAAAAAATTAGTAAGCATCTATATACAGTATGTCATTTAACTGGTTTACAAAACTACCTTGTAATATTGTTAACTACTCTATTGTAAAATATCATGAAAGAGAAACAAATTGCTTTTTCAAAAACAAATAAATTATACATTTCCTGAATCTAATCCTTAATATCTAGAATGATACCTCTTTTTCAAGTTCTTAAAATAATTCTTTTCACAACCACCCATGCCCAGTATAACTGTAATTCCTCAAAGAAAGACAGATTCCAGACTTTTGGAATATAATTCAACATAACATTAAGATTTTTAACATTGAGGGATTTCCTCATAATTTGTCTACGTGAAGAAAATATTTATTTGGAATTAACATTGGAATGCCTTTCAAGACATAAGTCAAATGAAGGGCAATATTCATTTTAATAACGTTAATTTTACCCCACAAACTGAATGGAATGTTAATCCACCTATTAACATACAAATCAATGTTTTCTAAAATATTTAACATATTTATTTCCACTTATTTAGAAATATTTTTGAGTATATAGAGTCCTAAGTATTTAATATATTCAGTGGAAATTACAAAACCCAACTCTTTACATAATTGTGTTTATATATTTAAGGCCAAAGGAAGTAGGTAGGCCTTATCCCAATTAATCATGTAGCCCAAATACTTTCCAAAATGCTGTACCACCCATATAAAATTAAGCACAGAAATCAAATACTTATTAGAAAGTTAATGTTAGTTTACCTCCTTTTGGGGAACAGAAATGAAGTCTTACAATTTGATACCTTTTAATTTTGATATGTATGCTTTATATTGTCATACAATTTTATTTTATATTGAACAGGTTCTCCACAATACCTTTTTAGAGTGGCTCAGAAGAAATATGACTACAGAAGGATTGATCACATCCAGCAAGGTATCTCTAAAGTTTGTATCATCTTGCAGTGAAAATACGGAAATAACACCTTTGCTCATTCCAGTAGTTACTGAGATGGAAGCATTCTCATCTGAAAGTTTTAGCTTTGAGAGATATAAGCAAAATCTTCATACCAGGATCCTGGGGAAAACAGTCTTGTTTTCTGAAGTTACATCGACCACAATGAATCTTCTTGATGGGTAAGAGATTGCACTAACATTAATTCACTGTGAAAGTATGAGAGAGAAAGAGAGACAGAGACAGAGAGAGAGAGACAGAGACTGATTTGGCAAAAGAAAATAAATTTGTATTTTCTTTTGGACTTTCCATTCTCTTAGTTTACTGAAAAAAAGTCTGGCAAGGAACTGCAAAAGCTTGCTAGAAGTTTTAAAACTATGAACTGTCATGCATCATTACCGTTTTTAGCAACAATTACATTTCTGTATTATTTTTCTCTTTCTGATATTGATACTGGGTTTTAAACTTACTACAATCCATAAAACAATAGCTAGTGGCAATCGCTAAACAATGCACCTTTTCATATAACAAAATGTTGGTTGATTTTGTCCAAATGAAATAGGAGTGATGAGGTACATCTTTCAGATAACCTGATTAGAAGATAATCTCTTCCTATTTCACCCAAATTATTTTTGCTACACTCTTGTAGTTTGTAAGAACTTTCTCCCAATTGTGATCATAGTAATTTTGACTGAAAGGATCCAGTATCTCCTTATATTGCTTTTAGAAGATGTGACATGTCAGCCAAGTTTTTCTAATCTTTACTGCTTGTACTAGGTTTCTTTGCCTTTTTGTGATTGGATATAGTTCTGATTGCTCAAATAAAATTATAGTGTTGTAATTGTGAATGTGTATGATACAGTTTCCAGAATAAACCCTTCCACGATGTGATTCCGTCCCCAACTGAGCTGGTGGGCAGGCGGACATTGTGAATATTTCCGTTTTAGTATAAAATTTCAATTTTGTCATATTTTCCTATGTTCTATGATTTAATTATATTAAAACATATATTTAATTATATGTTATGTTCAAAGCAGTTGTCCTGAAGTGCATATTTATTTGGTTGCTTGGAAACGAAGGTCAGAGATTTACTAGCTATGCTACCATAGCTTATGTCCTGTTGTCATCTTTCATTTTGTGTATACTATGCATGGATGAGAGTTGAGGGCATTTCCCATAGTTGAATGTTTTTAGCTCCCTCTGTGTGTGTAGAAATAATCCATTTACTTCCATTGCCATTTGATATTACAATAAGGATTTTTTCTGTAGATTCTGTAAGTGACGAAGTCAGATGACAAATAATATGTTAAATATGAATGCCAGTCAGTCATAATGGGGTTGCTGAGGCATAATGTCCAAGCTGAAAAAGTTTTCACATCACCCATAATTTCAGATTGAAGATTAACATCTAAAGTTTTTAAACTGTGTGAAGAAGTCCTGGAAAAGAATTAAGGGCATTTGTCTCTTAAATACCTGAGGACTAGTTTAGAGGGCAGCAGCATCCACAGGGGAATCAGACAGTCAGATAACGATTGCAGCAGCATGATCAAAGCCCCACCCTTGGTACGTGCATATGATATCAGTGCACCTCAGAAGGGACAGAACTTCAATCTAGGTGCTCTGAGCACACACACACACACACACACACACACACCCCGCTGCTGTTAAAAGAATAATTGAACACAACAGGAATTGAGGGAGATGGCTTGGCAGAGCTATCAGGGTTATTTAAACTATCTGGAGCAGAGCACTAAGAGACTAAGAATGAGAAATGCAGCGGCAAGAAAGAGGAAAGGAAATCTATCAAAATCGTTCATGAACCCATCATTCACTAAGTTTTTGAGTATAACCCATGTCAGAAAGAAACTATTTGGCTCTGGGGAAAGAATTTGATGAGAAATTTCCTGGAGCATTAGGGAGGAAAATTTGATCTTTAAGTGAAGATTGGCATATTTTTAATCAGCCCATTTCCCCCCCAAACCTCACAGTTAAAAATTTTAGTAGAACAAACATATACAAATATCAATAGAATCCATATCTTGTTTAGCTTTATTACCAATAAAATTTATTTTGAATCATCAAACTTTTTTTTTCTAGTTGTTAACTTACTTTTATGTCAAATGACATGCTATCTAGGCTATAAAAGTATAAATTTTGGATTTCTTCTTCTGAGATGATGGCTGTGAATACTGAGTTTCAAAATATTTTTTTCTCCTTATAGATAAGAAATAGTAGTCTTGAGTCGGGAGAAAGTACCCATGTACTTCGGGGTGCTATAACAGAATAGCCCCTGACTGGCAACTGGCAAAGTTTTTTGGGATGCTGTGGGAAATGTACTATTTGTCAGTAATCCTGTCTGCATATTAGTTTTTTTATAATAATTTTATTAAAAATTACATTATACAGATAAAAACTAATACAAACTACAAAAGATAAAAATATAAAGAATAAAGAAGTACAGAAAAAGAAGGTTAAAGAAAAGAAAGAAACCTCCCCCTTCGTCCCAGCAAATATAGATAACTTTAACAACTGATCACCATCTCTTAAAATACAACAAACCATGTCTTCATCCTATATCCCACCCCATTCTCTATAAACAGATTAAAGCCTCATCACTCCATCCTAATCAGCAAAAGTCCGTTAAGGGTTATCAAGAAATAACAACATATCTATTGAACTTAGATTGAATTTAGATAAACTAAGTTCAGTGCTGAGTGGAAACCTCTTACAGACTTTTTTCATGAAACAGAAAAAAAATGAAATTATGATATATGGTTTTGATGATTAGAAAAAAAACAGATTATAGAAAAAATGTAAGTCATGCTGTAACCATAGAGGAAGAGGTTAATCTACATCTGTACCTATAACTGCTGTAAAGAAAATCAGAAGCTCTTTCTTTCTTTCTTTCTTTCTTTCTTTCTTTCTTTCTTTCTTTCTTCTTTTTCTGCACTTTTGGCTTTATCTTTTTTCCTCTCTTTCCTCTCTCTTTTCTTTATTCTAAATATTAGTTCTTGTTAGTTCTTATCTTTTTAAATTTTTTAACAAAGATATATGTGTGTGTGTGTGTGTGTGTGAAATAACATATCTATTACAAACTAAATCTAATAAACCTATTTAAAATCCTTCCTTTTAAATTTATATCTCGTTTTCTATCTTTACAGAAAGCCCCCAAACCTCATCTTTCAAGCCTAGTCAGTAAAAATCCAATAAAAATTACCAGAAATAACAGCATTATTTTAACACTATTTTAGTCTTAATAAAATAAACTGAAAATGCAACAAATGAACTCTTTCCCATATCTCATCTCTTATAGATAAACAAAACCTTTAAAACATTGTCATCTGGTCCTAATCAGCAAAAATCCATTAAAAATTACCCATCTACTTTAATAAACCGATCAAATAAACCAACTTTATATTCTTTCCTTTCTCCCAACAATCTTTAGTCCCTTCAGATAATGTCCTAACATCTGCTTTATTTTCGTTCTCTTTGTCTCTTCTCACAAAATCGTTGACAACTTCAACAAGTCCCTTTTGTAAATCCAGTTAAAAAGAATTATCCATGTTGCTCTTCTGGTTTAGTGTTTGTATGTCTTTTTCAGCCAGTTTCATTTGTGTATCCAGTATTTCATCTTTTTGTATAACCAACATTTCATCTTTTCCCATCTCTTTCTTGTAGCCCATAGCTTTCCAAACTGTGTGTCACAACACTTTAGTGTGTTGCAACACACAGTTTAGTGTGTTGCAACACACAGTTTAGTGTGTTGCGAAGTGGGGGCGCGGCGGCAGCGGCAGTGTGCACGGCAGCGGCGCGCCATCAGCGCTTACGCCGTTTAGCAATGCCGCCGTGCATGCCGCCCCCGCGCCTCCACTGTGCACACGCGCGCCTTCGCCGCTGCCACCGTTGGTGTGTCACCAGCAGCGGCACTTTGGAAAGCACTGTTATAGCCTGTCATTTTTAAATCCGCATTTTATCAGTTTCAGTCTTTTCCAATGAAATTTGTTCCTCTTCTGTGGCACTATTTAGTCTATAATAGCAGATAACTTTAAAATTAATTTCTGAGCCCAATATTTGTAAATCTCTCTCAATGGATCCATTGATGCATTTATTTCCTTCTGGTACCCTCTAGTGTCCAACTTTCAAAGTCATCTATCAGTTTTTTCCCCCCAAATGTATAAACAAAGACAGTTTCCTATGAGAAGGATTCTTATAGTTAATTTCAAAGTCTTAATTCAAGTCCATCTGGACCCTTAATCCGTTTAAAGCTTTCTAAAATTAATACTCTAATCACCCTTTTGTTGTATACTCCAAATATTGTCTGCATATTAGTGAAAAATCCACCCACACATCCCGCATGTGTAATAAGAATATAGAGTTCTAAAACAGTTGAAAATGGTATTTGCTATCATAAAATTGAAAATTAAAATTTAGTACTTAGCATAAATGTTATATTGCATCTTGTTAGATTAAGTTGACATGTAACTTATGATACTTTCACACAAGCAAAAATGGATAAAGCAGTGTAAGTAATTTATTTAAGCATAGATCAACTTCTGATTGAGTTATGTGACATGTGAACATAGGTATGTATAATTGTTTGGTTTCTAATATTTGGAATTGCCAGACCCACATACAAACATACAACGCAGTGTTTTATTTTAATGCTGAGATGAAATAGAAGGCCTGATTATTTAAATATCTGCAGTAGAAAAGCCAAGATACATCAAAACATGACTGGAAGTATTGGGTATTAATAAGTAGGGTGAACAAGACTATTTATTTCAACGTTTTTTTTTTGCTAATATAAGAATAATCTTATATATTTACCCAAAGCCCTAATTCTATAAAATATGAGTTTTATGGAAGCAGGCAACAATGTTAATATTGGTAAAAATAATTATAGAAATGTCTGGAATAACTTCAAAGAAGGTGTGTATGAACTACTTTATTACCTATTTCTAAAAACAGTACTAAATAGTTTTTGTTCAAAATGTACTTGGTCAAAATATTCAAGGATGATAATCTATATATCTTAATTGGTTTGTTGGTCTTACAGGCTCACTTATTTTATATTTATACCATTTTGTTCCTAAAGAATTTATTCTCTAAGAAAAGAAACATTTTCTGATTTTTAAAATATACATTTGCTTCATTAACTTGGGGAACTAGTATTAAAAGAAAAAATATACTTTTCAATTTGTTTGACCTAGTTCAAATGTCGAAAATATTTCAATTATACCCTAGTAATTGATTAATTTATAATTAATTAATTAAATATATCCTGATTAACTAGTAGAAGCACTAGCTGTATGAAACATGGTATATTGAATGGTATATTTGAATTATTTGTGACTGTGACATGTTCATCTATTTGCACTTTATCTAATTATAGGTTACTAGCTTTATTTTTTGTTGAAGTGGTTTAAATATTGCTATTAAAGTGCTTTGTGTGCCCTTGAGTTTGACTTTTGGTTTTTATTTTGTTTTCTTTTACCATCAGGACACCTGCAGCTTCGAAAAGCACTATCAACTTTTAAACATAGTTTATTTATTCTGTGGAGGGGATTACATTTTGCCTTTTCTCTTTTAACCCTAAGCCATTTACCATTATATCCAAACACTAAAGTATGGTTAATTTTAAGTACTAGAGAGTAAAAATAAGTCAGCTTTCAAAACTGTTGTGAAAAGTGATTTGTTTTCACCTTGCTTAAAATGAAATAGTTTGTTCCAGCAAGCTCTAATTAATCTAAAACGAAAAGAAAAGCTTCTGAATTTCTGCTTCTCATAGTCAGTCAAAATTAAATGAGAGCCAGAGAGTAAATGAATCCAAGGCTTGCAGTAGCTCATCCTTATAACAGCACCACATGTAATGAGGCTTTTGAAAGGCACTAGCATAAACTTACTTTGTTTTAGTGAATTGCCAGTTCTCATATAATATTGGTCCAGAGTTATAGCCTATATAAATTAGTAGAGCTGAGTCAGTAACAACAAGCATATTTATTTTAAAACATCTTTATATCACAATCATATTTTATTTCAGTGTGGTCTACAAAATTAAGTATACTCCCTTTAAGTATTTAGAATGACTTAAAAACTTAAAATACCTTTTAGATATGATTGTATCCTAATTAAATTGTAAGCCTTTAATTATGAAATAAACATAATTTTAAAGCTTTCTCTTTTTAAGTTTATGTCATTTAACAACTAATGAACATATGTGAATTAATAAATATCGTAAGATATTTTACTTGAGATTGCAGATAGACATTTAATATTTAAACTGCATATATAATAGCTATGCATAATATGCCTCCAAATCTTTTTACAAGCTGAATATAAGACCTTCCATCCCAGTCATCTAACACTACATATCCTTCAAAATTAAGATTTAACAAAAGTGGGCTGGAACTAATTTAATGGCTGAGTGATCTCACAGTAGAGAAACAGCCGGAGTGTAATAGGGGTCTTTGTCTACATTTCCACTCTAGCTGGTAACTTGCCAGTCAAAAGTCAAGCAAGAGAAACAGGTGGGAGCTATTAGACCTGTCATAAAGTTTGAAAAATTGATTCTGGAGTCTACATGATTAGATTGAACTTGACAGTGTTGTCCTAAAGATTCTAAGAAAAATTCTATAGTTTAATTTGGAGTCCCTTGATTATTCATTAGTTCTCCAGATGGCCTGTTTTGATGTATCACATATTATTATACAAGCTCTATTATTGTTGGCATATATTTACATGTACAACTAACAAGCAAACTAAGTAACACCTCTATAAGTCCCTTTAAATTTATGGGCATTAGTCAAATTGTAGAATAAAGATTTATTTAAATATTAAATAACTTAGATTTATCAGTAATGCTTTATGACTTTTACTTTGGAATTTTTAAAATTCATTGAGGCTATCATCATGGAATAATGCCTTCAAAATTGTCATTGTCATGGCTGTTGAAAGCACAATTTCTATGATTTACAAGAAATAAGATTTCTCAGATTGCTTCCATAACTTCTGTGGCTCTCCTCATGTCTCAAAGTATATAATTAGAATATTACAACTTTTAAAGTTTAGGAATAATTTAAGGAATATATCAAGTGCTAAGATGGATGGGTTGAAACAAAATCTATTTAAATCAGTAAAATGAATTGCTATTAAAATAAATATGAAAGAAGCTCTGTTTCATTCGACTAAATAAAGAAGTTGTGATTTCATAGTTGTCCATAATAATGTCCTCTAAAATGTATTTGTTTGTATCAAAAACAAGTCATTATACTGATTGGAAGTAATTTTAAAAACAGTAATGTGACTTTAGCAGTATAAATATGTGGATGGTCAAGAGATCTGCTTGTGCAAGGAACCTTACTCTTGACTGCTGGATTTTGGGGAAAAATGGGAATACTACAGTACATTTCATATCAAAAACTATTTTTAAAGTACTCATGAACAAACCATTTATTCACCATTTATTATTATGGAGCAGGTAGATGTTTTGAAGAAGAATACATTTAAAGTTTCATGCACTATCAATAACTGATTCCTTGATTATTTGCCTCCTGATATATGTCTGCTTGAAGGCAAAAGGGAAATTGTGTTCTTAATCTCCATATGAATAGAGGGGGATGGATCCAAAGTTGTGTTAGATGACTGGGATGGAAGGTCTTATATTCAGCTTGTAAAAAGATTTGGAGGCATATTATGCATCCACTATATGTAGTGTTAGATGACTGGGATGGAAGGTCTTATATTCAGCTTGTAAAAAGATTTGGAGGCATATTATGCATAGCTATTATATATGCAGTTTAAATATTAAATGTCTATCTGCAATCTCAAGTAAAATATCTTATGATATTTTATATCATAAAATATCCATATGAATAGAGGGGGATGGATCCAAAGTTGTGTAATAGGAAACTTGCTTATGCAACAGATAATCTTACCCATCGACACCTTTAGAATGCCCTTCAAAAATATATTTTAGTGTGGGCTTTGAAGTGATCTGGCAAGAGAGAAAACAATATGAACTCATGAGGATAAATAAGAAAACAATCAATTTCTTCTTTTTTCCTGAAGGCTCAGGAAAAAAATCCATTTTCAATCTATGCAAGGGCCCTCCCCTTCTACTGTAACCTCTTGCATCTCATCCTAGGTGTCCAAGGGTGTTTTTGAAACATTCAGGGGACGGTGGCAGTAGAAAAAATATGTTACGTTAGCAGCCTTCTGCTTAGGTTTAGATATACAGTAATCCCAAGGATACTAGAAAAATTACTTTGTTGGTGTAAACCTTTTGGTGAAACTGAATAGTTTTTGATCCGGTCTTCCCAGAACTTTCTAAAGGCTTGGCTTGATAAAACATGGTTTCACAATTTATAAATATTCAGAATCTGACTCACCTTGCCTAATGAAGTCGTAATGCGTTGTGCAACTATTTGCACAAGCAAAAGAAATGAATTTTGACATTTATATGTGGATGAAAATGTGGTTTCATAATTACAGAATAGGGTATGATCTAAGATATTAGAAAGTCATTGATTCTGTTTTAAGAAATAATTGTAGACTTTATACCAAATGGCTTATAAAAAGAAAACAGAATGGAAATGTTTAGAAGTAAAAGAGGTGAAGTTAGCCCCATCTCTGTTAGCCTTCCAGAAGGCCCTTAAAACATGGCTTTTTCACCAGCCTTGGAGATCTGAGGGAGAGCCTGCAAGGTGGCTGTATGGGATTAAGTGATGTTTATTCTCCCGCTTTCTTGGGTTTTATCTGTTTATTTTATCTGTTTATCTGTTAATTTTATTTTTATTTATTGGGCGGCTATATAAATGTGCTAAATTAATAAATATCAAATATGAGGACTTACCAGAGGAACAGATAGGATCAAGTTATATTGGCTTTCCCAGGAGAAGATTGAAATTGTGTTCTCCTCTGTTAAATACTGTTGTTTAGACCTTACATTAAATGCTGGAATACATTGTAATTTTTAAAATAAAAGCATTTCAGTTTTCTGAATTAGCACTCACAAATAATTTAAGCTGTTAATGTTTCTAGGTATTGCATGCAGAGGCAATCATTATTTTATTGCACTAAATTTTTGTGGCTTTTCCAAAAATTCTCAAATAAAAATGGCCAGATTATTGAATGGGAGAACAATGTCATAGCTCCCAAAATGATACTCGTGTTTCATGTTCATAAAATGTAATTTTTTGAAGAAATGAAATGCAAATAATACTATTACATTTTGTTACAGTATATATGTGTATGCACCCTAGTGAACTAAAAGAGCAAGAGAGAATAAGTTAAGGCTGCTTGGTCACTCACTTGGATAATGAATTAACCATTTACAGCATATTCACTTTTGTTTCTAAATAGTAAATGTACTAGTACAGTTTAAGTAGATCTAGTCAGTTGACTCATACCATTTTCAAATTTTGTCCTGTTTTATAATACTGTAATTCTGTAATAATTCCATTTGTAGTATTCCTGAAAATGAAAACATTTCTATAAATTTTAGGAAGTCCATCCTTATTATAACAAAACAGACAAGATCTAATATTTTAAAACCTTAAAGGTAAAGGTAAAGGTACCCCCCGCACATTTGTGCAGTCGTGTCCGACTCTAGGGGCCGGTGCTCATCTCCGTTTGTTAGCCAAAGAGCCAGCATTGTCCGAAGACGCTTCCACGGTCATGTGGCCGCATGACACGCGCGGAACGCTGTTACCTACCCACCGAAGTGGTACCTATTCATCTACTTGCATTTGCATGCTTTCGAATTGCTAGGTTGGCAAGAGCTGGAGCTAGTGCGGGAGCTCACTCCGCACGCAGGGCTAGGGATTCGAACCTCCGAACTTGCAATCTTCCGATGGACAAGCCTGGCATCTTACCCACTGAGCCACCATGCCCCCTTTAAAACCTTACCTTAAGAGAAACCCAAACTTCAGGTGTAGTACAAGTTCATGTGCTGAATTATAATCCATAAACAACTTCCAAGATGAATTAAATTCTATATCAGAGTTATTTTTTAAATAGGAAGTTATTTTCTTTTTTTTTTTATTAAATTTTATTAAGTTTTACAATACATAATAAAAGTTAGAATAGAAAAAAGAAATAGAAGCAGAAATACAAAATAAGAAAAAGAAAAAGAAAAAGTGAAGTCAAGAAATAATAAGCAAAGAAAATATAGAAAATAGATGTCCTCCAATCTATCTTTGAACTTAAAGTACAATAATTGATTTTAAATGTTAGTCCTTCATACAGTATACAGGAACTTTTCTTTGTCATATGCCTTTTGATTTCTTTAATCCAATCTTCTAATCTTCATATAGGTTTCACCTTTCTTACTGTCTCCCAATAATCCATCTTTGGCTTCCACTCCTTGAAGTAGTAGTTAAATGTTGAATGTTCATTACTACATATTTATATCTTCAATAAAGTCCAATTAGTATAACAAATAAAAGCCTTATTTACTTCTAATAAACTACAATATATTCTATTCATATTATGACTCATAACCTAACATATTATGTAACTTAATACATAATTTAGCAATTCTTATAATGTTCATACATATATGTTTCTATAATTTAATTCTAATATATATATATCTCCATAAAAAAGGAATTCTTATATCTCAATTATCCATCTATAATTTCCATTCCTTGTAGTAGTGTCCATTTAAACTAAGTGCATAATCTATCATATCACTTAACCTAATACCTAATATATCAATTCTTATAATATTCATGCAATACATATTGATATATATCATCCTGTAGTAACCATCATTCTAATTCCATCTCATCTCATCATATCATTATCTTCTCATAAATATATCTCTAAGGAAAACAATATTCTATAATATCAACTTATGTTTGTATTTAGCATCTTACATTTAGAATATCACTTTTTATATATCCATACAATTTCTCATAACAATTCAAGTCCATATTTTCATTAGCCTTTATATCCATACAGTTTCTCCTATCTTCTGTTTAGGTTGTGCCAAAATCACAATACACTATGGCAAATTCGCAATATACAGCCTGCTCTTTTCTATATCTCATATAGAATACCAGAGCAACCTTCTCTCCCTTTCCACGTATTTCACAACATCCATCCAACTGTACACCCATATTTTCACTCTGTCTCCACTGCCACAACATATCTATACCAAGATTGTAGTGTATAGCCTTCAGAATGTTCTTCTGAACTAATATACTCAAAATTCCCTCCTTCTGTTTCTCCTCCACTTCAAAAGCATTTTTATTTTCTGTTTCCGTTTCCGTTCTCTGCTCTTTCTCTGTTTTGCAGAGTTACGAACAGCAATTCCAACGATCTTTGAATATTTGAAAGAGCCTCAGTAATCTCTCTTCTGAACTCCTGAAGTACTAATTGGAAAGCCATTTTTCCCGTGTCCTTCAAATTAAAATAACAACCCTTCTAGTCAAAACAATAGTCATGTAATCTATCCATGGAATACTACCAGCAGGACCTATTAAGCAAAACGTTGTGTTTTTTTTTAAAGTTAAAAGAAAAAAGAGAGTTCCAATAATCCAAAATACAGGAGAGAATAATATTTTAAACAGTTTATAGAAGGAGAAATAAAAAATATATTCCAAGTGAAACAGAATCCAACCAGGGAGAATGTAGAAAAAGAAGAAAAGAAAAAAAAACGTTACCCTGTGTTTTTATTCTTCAAACTGCGAGCTTTCGTTCTTCAAGCTGCAAGCTGCTTAATCCAAACAAAGAGTTTCTCAAAAAATGAATAGTCATTTAGTTTATCAAGCAAAGAATTACAAACAGAGTCTCTTAAATCCCTCTAATACAAAAGAAAAGTAAAAAAAAAATGCAGACGTTTCATTATGTTGCAAATATAGAGTCCATCAAGCTTCCACCAGAATCAGTCAAAGCAAAGAAAGCACAAAACCAGCCAACATTTTAAAACAAAGTCCAAAAAATAGATCTTAGGTATCAAAAAACTTTCTAATCTAAAAAAAATAATTTCCTAAAGTGATCTAAAAGTGGCTGTACGCTCTTGTGTCTCTTCAAAGAGACTTGTTTTCCCTGCGAGAGCAAGATATCTCTCGGCCATTTCCCTTGCACTTACCGTTTTCTCCGCGGTGGAAACTACATAGAAAAAACAAGGGTAGGCAATTCCAATGACCCCCCGAGTAATCTTCTGGTCTCCCCTTCTTCAGGGGAAAAAAACTTCAGTGGTCCACAACTTCTGCAATCCACTGCAAGCAAGGAAAATTCAGCCAGTTCTCAGCACTCTGAGAAATCTGACTGGTCGAGCTGGCAGCCAAGCCTGGAGTAAATAGGAAGTTATTTTCGACATTGATACATACTCCCACAACTTAGTCTGCCATTTGTCTAAATAAGAGATTATGTGTGATTTCCAATAAGAAGTGTACAGTATCCTGGCAGCTGTTACCATATACAAAGCCAACTCTGTATACTTTCTAGGGATATAAGTTTTAGTGATGCTTGGCAGAAAAACACCTGACAGGAAAGAGAATTCAGACTTTAAGATTTATTTCATTCTGTAATAGATCATTTTCCAGAGTAGTTGAGCTTCATAACTTTGCCACCAAGTTTGGAAAATGATCCAACCTGATTGTTGCATTTCCAACAATTTTGGAATATGAATTATCTATTTTGGCAATCAACACTGGAGTAATATACAAATGATAAAACATCTTAGACCAGTTTTCTCTAAGTGTAATATTCACAGTAAATTTGATATATGTCTTCCATCGATATTTCCATTGTTGCATCTCAATTATTCTGTTTAAATTCTGCATTTATTTGATTATATAGTCTGCTCAGTTTCTGAGTCATATTTCAATAAGAAACTTATAAACCTCAGCAGATGTTCCAAATTTGTATTATAAGTTTTTCAAATTCAGTCAAATCTCTATATATTTTGACTTTTGTTTGTTATTCCTTTTGAACTAAGTTACTTATTTGAAGATACTGAAACCAGTGAGTTGGTTCTGATCATTCCAAAGAGATAATCTCAGAAGTTTTCCTCTTTATTTTATTAAGGATTAAGTTTTGCAATCTATACAAATTATTTTCTCTTCACTGATCATTTTTTCTACATTCAGCTTCATGAAATTAAATATTTAATAATGAAGCTAGTGGTGATAATCTGGATTTATTCTTTTTCTGTACTATCCCATAGTTTTATTTATCCTATACTGATTATAATTGATAATCTCTTATGGACTGTATGTTTCTGTTTATACTTAAGCTAAGATATTTGTGCAAATTTTTGGGAATCCCACTCCTTTCATCTAATCAGAAGGTGATGTTATTCAATCTGTAATCCAAGTTACATGTTATCATATACAAATATACAGTGTCTGTCTGTCTGTCTGTCTGTCTGTCTGTCTGTCTGTCTGTCTGTCTCTATCTATCTATCAATCTGTAATCCAAGTTACATGTTATCATATACAAATATACAGTGTCTGTCTGTCTGTCTGTCTGTCTGTCTGTCTGTCTGTCTGTCTCTATCTATCTATCTATCTATCTATCTATCTATCTATCTATCTCAGTTGGCTTGATAATATAATTTAAAGTTTGGTACTGCCAGTCTGTGTTGTTTCACATCATGCAAAATCCTTGGTAATTTAACTGCAGATATTTCTTCCAAACAGGACAAGTTTAACTTACTCCATCTTAAAATATCTGTCATTATATTTTTCCAGATCATTGAGTAATTATTCTTAAGCAAGTCTGTGTTAGATTAGTCCGTCAGTTAGTTCTTTATTATTACAGTCAATGACCAGAATTCCACTTTGAGAAATTAGAGATTAAAATGTATAAAATAAGAATAAATAACAATCAGTTTTATTGGTTTATTAAATTATGTTAAGTAAATTTCCAGGTATTTAATCAGCTTAACACTAATGTTAAACTTGTTATTTGCTACAGATGTTGCTTTTCTTCTTCAGATAAGATTCCATGTAATCATTTGCATTTTGTTAATCCTATATCCTGGTACCAAACCATACTGCTGTGTATGTTCCATTATTGATTCTAGTACTTCTGTTGAGTAACTGTAAGTACAATGTCATCAGCATATAATTTTAATTTATGTTCTTGATTTGACAATTTGATTCCTAAGGTTTTATTTTCTACCTTGCCAGAGGTTCTAATGCAAATAAAAATAAGGAAATAAAAAGGGGGCAACTTGTCTCATCCCTTCATTATAAAACATTTGGTCTCATCCCCAGAACATCGACCCGCCCCACCCAGTCATGCAGAGAGGGCATGCTACGGACCCCTTCGGTAAGGGAGTTTCACTTGACGGGGTCCAGGAGGCGGGCCTTCTCTGCAGTGGCGCCCGCCTTTTGGAACATTCTGCCCCTGGAGGTGAGGCAGGCCCCCACACTCCTGACCTTCCGAAAACAATTGAAGACCTGGCTCTGCCACCTCGCCTGGGATGGGAAGGGTAATAGCTCCTCTTCGGGTTGGCTTGCGCCGTAGAGCTCTTTTAAATATAACCTCATAGCCTCTTGGATTTTATATTTATATCTAATTTATTTTTTAGGGTTGTTATATTGTATTTTATATGTTTTAATTACTGACTTTGTTGTAAACCACCCAGAGTCCCCCTTTTGGGGGGAAATGGGCGGTGATAGAAGTTGGATGGATGGATGGATGGATGGATATAAATCCTACTACAATTATAAAGATATTATAATACAATTTGTGATATTAATCCATTTGACATTATCTTGGCTTCTTGTCCATTGTAAATACTCTGTATCCATGTGATAAACTTTGAATCTCAGTTCATCTTCATAAATATGAATGACCATTCAAAATTATCAAAGGTTTTATCCACATCAAGGAAAATCATAGTCGCTTTCCTGTTTTTCTGATTTTTGTTATCAACAGCATTCAAAAATATCTGTTATTATCTCTGATATATTTCTTAGGAACAAATCCATTCTGATTAGGATATATTAAATTAGCTAAAAGGCTATTCAGCCTCCGTGAGAGTTTAGCCATGAAAAGCTTATAATCTACATTCAATAAAAAGATATGTCTGTACAACTCCGGATGAATTGGGACATTTCCATCTTTATAAATCAAAGAGGTAATCGTTTCATACCACAGGAAGTAACTAAGTACTTAACATCATTATATCTCATTCATTACCTGAGTCAGCAGTTTTGTCAAAATTTATTTGAAAGCCTTGTAATATTTTGCAGAAAAGCCATCTAGTCCTGGAGATTTATTTCACATCAGCTCTGTATTGTTTCTTTTGTTTCATCTTCACCGCCCAGATGGGCGGTTATAGAAATTAAATAAATAAATAAATAAATAAATAAATAAATAAATCTTCTGTAATTGGTATACTGAAGGCTACCTCTTGTTGATCTATAAATTTCATGTTCTGTGTTATGTTGAAGTATGTCCTTAATCTTCTCCAGACTTGATGTCTGCTTTCTATATAATCAAGAATAATATTTAACAAATGAGTTCATCATGCCAATTTGGTATGGAGTTGAAACATACCTCCTTCCATCCCAAATAGAAGTAATGATTCTATCCACTTGTTTATTTTGCAGCTGATAAATCAACAATTTATTTTATTTATCACCTTTCTCAGAATATTTCCATTTGACAAAACTTAAATTCTTCTAAGTTACATTTACTTCTATTAGATCTAGTTGATTGTGAATCACTTTAATCTTTTGTTCTAAATTCAGCATTGGGTTCTGTTTGTGTCTGAGTTTTAATTGCTTCAGTTCACTCATGAATATATCCTTTTGTTTTTGTATGACTTTCTATTTGATGCCAAAGAAATAAATAATCCTTTCATAAACATTTTACTGTAGTCCCTGTAGATAAAGGAACATCAGAAACTAAATTGGTTTGGAAGAGGCTCTTTAACTCATGTTGACACTTCAATTTCATATAATCTTGCAATAATAGTAGACCATTTAGTCTTCAGTTTTTCAGACCAAAGGTTCCTTTGTGCAGTCTTAAAATTATTGGGTTATGGTCTGCATAAGTGAGAACTGTGACTTCTATTTAATAATGAGCCAGATCTAGCACATGTCTATTCTTGAATATGTTTTATAAACAGAAGATTAATAAGTATATCCTTTTCTAAAGAATATTTATGCTTCTGTGTGTCTGAGAAAGTAATAGAGTCCGAGACATTTTTTGGAAGTTTACCAGAGTTCCATTTGTATGAAACAGATTTATCAATATCCTGAGTATACTATCCAGGGGATTATTAGTATCTAGAGCATAGCTTTCCAAACTGTGTGTCGCGACACTTTAGTGTGTCGGAACACACAGTTTAGTGTGTCGCGACACAACCCGGAAGCGGCGGCAGGGGTGTGTATGGTGGCGGCGGCAGCGGCACGCCATCAGCGCTTCCGCGTTTTAGCGGAAAACACGAGGCCGCTGTGCACACCGCCGCACGCACCCCCGTGCCGCCACCGTGCACGCCCACACGCCACCGCCGTTGGTGTGTCGCCAACGGCAGTTTGGAAAGCACTGATCTAGAGTTCTCCTTGTATTATAAATATTTCTGTGCCAGTGTTAAAGAGGTCACAAACCTATCTATATAGTAACGCAAATCACTGCCCCAGAGATCTTAGAGCAGTAACCCTATTAGTTTCACAACAACCAATATGATTTTAAGCCATTGTACCGATGCTGCCCTCCATCAGTCAGTATTGGCAACCTATTACCATACCAACTCAGTAAACACTACTATTGTACTATCCTTTTTGTCAGTTTTGTTATCCCATTCCCTTTTATACTATAATTTTTTTTCTGTGCTGTTTTTTCCATCATTTGGAAAAGTTACAAGATAGACTTCATTTTTTTCTAGCATCCTAATCCCAACCCAGTTACTGAGATTATATACTGTATGTGAGCAGAAACCACCCACTGCTCCCATTGATAGGGCAAAAAACTGGGTATATTGGTAGGAAAGTCTATGCTTCCAATGCATTTTCTGTAAGGATCAAATATACATGGCAAGATACCAACATTTCTTGTGGGAGGTTGCTTCTTTTGTTGCACATCTAACCATTGTTGGCTGATTTGAAACGCTTATCAGAGTTGGGGATGGTCAATATTTGTATGGAGAATTACCAGGAAATACCAAGGCTGTAAGGTAGACTAGGAAATTGAAAAAGCATCCTGCAAAAAGGCCGTGCAAAACCACTTCTGTATTGTTGCCGAAAAAATGACATGGTGTCCGTGAAGTCACCAGGAGTTGAGTTTAGCACAAGGGAGACTATATCAAGAGATCTTTATCAAGAGAACTTTCAAAACTATTTTATATAGAGAGGTGATGACACGTTCTACTCTAGAATAACAATAGCAGCTCTTTAGAACTAATGGAGCATTTGTTGCCTTCCATACATAGATTTCCCTGTTTTGTAGGAAACAAAAGTTTTTAACAACCTCTTTTTTATTTCACTTCACAGAACTAATTTCTACACTTGCAAATATCCTTTAAAAAGCCTCTATTGGGGATTTCTGGTGGGAAAAGGTGTTACCTTTTTCCCCATTGCACATAATTTTAGAACTATGTCCTCAGTTGCTTTTGGCGACAATAGCAGCATCTTCATTAGTATTCTCTAGGCAAGGGTCTTCTCAACTATTTAGATTTTGTTATGTCTTTTTTTTTGGAGGAAGGAAACTGTGTTGATGTATGTAATCATTACCAGGCTTTCATCAAAGAAGCCAAAAGGAATTTATCTTTCTGTTTGTTTATTTATTTATATTTTTATCCCACCTTTATTATTTTTATAAATAACTCAAGGCAGCGAACATACCTAATACTCCTTCCTTCTCCTATTTTCCCCACAACAGCAACCCTGTGAGGTGAGTTGGGCTGAGCATCTTACGTTGCAAAATCAAACTGTAGCTGCTGTGCCACATTAGCCAGTGCTAAGTTAACTACTATCCTCTCAAAAGCTACTTCCCCTCATCTACATGCCATAGGACTTAATGTTGTACTTGCACTCTACTTCCTTTCTTTCAAAGCTCGAGTTACCATATCTGTCCTAGACAGGCTGACAGACAATGTGCTTTACCACCCAGCATCCCTATCCTCTATTTAACAGTTGAAAAAGAACTGAGAGCTGACCTTTACAGGTACTTAAGGCAGCAACACAAAAACTGATGTGAAAATCTTATGAAACCAAATGGTATCATTTTTTTAGCTTTCAGCATACCTCTGTATCAGACATCACCACCAATTGTTCTTCAACTTACTCTGTCTAATACTATAGGCCTCCAGCAAAGGAGATCGTTACCTTTTTGTGGTGCTGGAGCTTGAGCACCTCAATGACGCCATGAGCTAAACCGTGAAGGGACACCCAAGACGGGAAGGTCATGGAAGAGAGGTCAGACTAAATACGATCCCTGGGGAAGGTAACGGCAACCCACCCCAGTATTCTTACTGTGAAAACTAAATGGATCAGTACAACCAGAGATATGTCGGTATACCATCGGAAGATGGGACTCCCAGGTCGGAAGATGGTCAAAATGCTACTGGGGAGGAACAGAGGATAAGTTCAACTAGCCCCAGATGTGATGACGCAGCTAGCTCAAAGCCAAAAGGACGGCTAGCGGCCGACGGTGCTGGTGGTGAACGACAAATCCGATGTTCTAAAGATCAACACACCATAGGAACCTGGAATGTAAGATCTATGAGCCAGGGCAAATTGGATGTGGTAATTGGTAAGATGGCAAGATTAAATATAGACATTTTGGTTGTCAATGAACTGAAATGGACTGGAATGGGCCACTTCATATCAGACAACCACCAGATCTACTACTGTGGACAAGACCACAGAAGAGAAAACCAAGAAAGCAAGATGGCTGTCTGCTGAGACACTGGAAGTAGCTCAAGAAAGAAGGAAATCAAAAGGTAACAGTGATAGGGGGAGATATGCCCAATTAAATGCAAAATTCCAGAGGTTAGCCAGAAGAGATAAGGAATTATTTTTAAACAAGCAATGCGCAGAAGTGGAAGAAGACAATAGAATAGGAAGGACAAGAGACCTCTTCCAGAAACATTGGAGGTAAATTCCAGGCAAAAATGGGTATGATCAAAAACAAAGATGGCAAGGACCTAACAGAAGCAGAAGAGATCAAGAAAAGGTGGCAAGAATATACGGAAGATCTGTATAGGAAGGATAATAATATCGGGGATAGCTTTGATGGTGTGGTCAGTGAGTTAGAGCCAGACATCCTGAAGAGTGAGGTTGAATGGGCCTTAAGAAGCATTGCTAATAACAAGGCAGCAGGAGATGACGGTATTCCAGCTGAACTGTTTAAAATCTTGTGAGATGATGCTGTCAAGGTGATGCATGCCATATGCCAGCAAATTTGGAAAAAACAATGGCCATCAGATTGGAAAAAATCAACTTCTATCCCCATACCAAAAAAGGGAAACACTAAAGAATGTTCAAACTATCGAACAGTGGCACTTATTTCACATGCCAGCAAGATAATGCTCAAGATCCTGCAAGGTAGACTCCAGCAATTCATGGAGCGAGAATTGCCAGATGTACAAGCTGGGTTTAGAAAAGGCAGAGGAACTAGAGACCAAATTGCCAATATCCGCTGGATAATGGAGAAAGCCAGGGAGTTTCAGAAAAACATCTATTTCTGTTTTATTGACTATTCTAAAGCCTTTGACTGTGTGGATCATAACAAATTGTGGCAAGTTCTTGGTGGTATGGGGATACCAAGTCATCTTGTCTGCCTCCTGAGGAATCTGTATAACAACCAAGTAGCAACGGTAAGAACAGACCACGGAACAATGGACTGGTTTAAGATTGGGAAAGGAGTACGGCAGGGTTGTATACTTTCACCCTACCTATTCAACCTGTACGCAGAACACATCAGGCGATGTGCTGGGCTTGATGAATCCAAGGCTGGAGTTAAAATCACTGGAAGAAACATTAACAATCTCAGATATGCAGATGATACCACTTTGATGGCTTGAAGTGAGGAGGAGCTGAGGAGCCTTATGACGAAGGTGAAAGAAGAAAGTGCAAAAGCTGGGTTGCAGTTAAACCTCAAAAAAGCCAAGATTATGGCAACCAATTTGATTTATAACTGGCAAATAGAGGGAGAAAAAGTGGAGGCAGTGACAGACTTTGTATTTCTAGGCGCAAAGATTACTGCAGACGCTGACTGCAGCCAGGAAATCAGAAGACATTTACTTCTTGGGAGGAGAGCAATGACAAATCTCGATAAAATAGTTAAGAGCAGAGACATCACACTGACAACAAAGGTCCGCATAGTCAAAGCAGTGGTATTCCCTGTAGTAACCTATGGCTGCGGGAGCTGGACCATAAGGAAGGCTGAGCGAAGGAAGATAGATGCTTTTGAACTGTGGTGCTGGAGGAAAATTCTGAGAGTGCCTTGGACTGCAAGAAGATCAAACCAGTCCATACTCCAGGAAATGGAGCAAGGGGCGCGGTGGCTCAGCGGTTTAACCCGCTGAGCCGTTAGACTGCCGACCACAAGGTTGGCAGTTCGAAACCGCGTGGCGAGGTGAGCTCTCGCCATTCACCCCGGCTTCTGTCCACCCAACAGGTCGAAAGCTGAATGCGAGTAGATAAATTGGGTACCACTCACGTGGGTCAATTTGCTGGCGTCCGTCCGAGGGTCGTCCTCGAATCCAAGAAGATCTGGAGAATCCCGACAATGGCGGCGGAGGACGACGGATCTGGAACAACAACTTCCTGGACGTCATCAGCCGGCTCGGAGCAAGGCATTCTGGGGCATGTAGTCCGATGCCTGCAGCTGAAGAGCTGGTTCCTTCACCTCCTCCCTATCGCGCGGTTAAATTGTAATAATATATGATGTATAATATATGAATGTACATGATTGTAAGCCGCCTAGAGCCCTCCATTAGGGAGGGGATAGGCGGGGTATAAATATGATAAAATAAAAATAAAATAAATAAAACCAGACTGCTCACTTCAGGGAATGATATTAAAGGCAAAACTGAAGTACTTTGGCCACATAATGAGGAGACAGGATACCCTGGAGAAGATGCTGATGCTAGGGAAAGTGGAAGGCAAAAGGAAGAGGGGCCGACCAAGAACAAAATGGATGGATGATATTCTGGAGGTGACCGGCTCGACCTTGGGGGAGCTGGGGGTGGTGACGGCTGACAGGAAGCTCTGGTGTGGGCTGGTCCATGAAGTCACGAAGAGTCAGAAGCGACTGAACGAATAAACAAAAACAATACTATAGGCCAGTGCTTTCCAAACTGCCACCGTTGGCGACACACCAACGGCGGCGGCACGGGGGCACAGCAGCGGCGTGTGTGGCAGCGGCGGCGTCCTCGTGTTTCCCGCTAAAACGCGGAAGCGCTGATGGTGCGCCGTTGCCGTACACGCCACTGCCGCCACTTCCGGCTTGTTTCACGACACACTAAACTCTGTGTTGCGACACACTAAAGTGTCGCGACACACAGTTTGGAAAGCTATGCTATAGGCACTCCAAATCATAAAGGGTTACCTCATAGCTATTAAAGCATTTTACAAGCTAATTGAGGGCTTTTCACATCCAGTTACCAGGATTAAAACCCTAACCCAGAGCTTTCCAAACTGTATGTCGTGACCCGTTTGTGTGTTGGCTGCAGTGTCTGGGTGTGTCGTGGCTGCTGCTGCCTCCTGGCTTCCACACAGGTTCTAGTGCTGCCTTGTGCCTTGCTGCCTCCAAACCAGCTGTGATTCCGCACAGGTCCTAGTGCCTGCCTTGTGCCCTGCTGTAAGAGCGTGTCGCAAAATGATGCCCTTCTGTAAGAGTGTTGCGAAATGATGCATGTCTAAAAAGTTTGTCACCAACATGAAAAGTTTGGAAAGCTCTGCACTAACCTTTCCCTTCTAAATGGTTCATCCTCTGATCATTTTCTTGAGGCCTTTGTTCCTTGTTCCACCAAAACAAAAATGCTGGAGCAAACAGAATTAAATCAATAAAGAGAGAAATCAGTACCAAGCCTAGCAATAGAACTTTGTCTTTTTGCCAACTATCAGTGGGCCTTCCCAACTCCCTCTCACTCACAGGACAGTGAGGGGCTACAAATATGGAATATCCTCACTAAGACTCCAGAGCCTTGCATAAAGAGGCTTCCTCCATTGTAGCTTATGTGGCCAGCAGTCTCTTTGCTGTCTAAGGAGTGATCATCCTCTCAGATTAAAAAAAAAAAAATCAAAACCTTAATTAAGGCCTTTAGGCCAGAAAGCACTACAATAAAAATACATAAGTCTACAAACTAAAAAGTAGACATAAAATACAATAAAATTACATAAAGTAAATAAAGTAACAGTAATACAGTAACAATGGCAATAACCAAAATTTGTACTACTTTCCAGTTGTAGGTAGGACAGATGGCACAAATGGTGGCACAAAATTGGACAACCTGGAAAGATACATCAGAATCCTAGTTGGATAGAAGATAGTGAGAGATAAGCATAGTTAAGATATACTGTGTGTCTTCCAAGATTCCCTGTAAAGAGAGCAACAAAGGAGCACGTGGCTTAGGGATTCCACAGAGCCATCTCCACATGGGCTGCTGAAAATGAATGTTTTATACCACCCCCACCCCCACAGGACTGCAGAGGGTAGTGCATCCAACCTAGCCAAGGTGAAGGCCCAACAAAATTTCAAAATTAGAATTGAGAGATAATATGATGCCACATGCCCATTTGGATAAAATCCATGAACCATGGGGCTAGATACTAGGTTTAGACTGGTTGGAAAATCAGCATCCCAGATATGTTGCTTAAGATGACTCTTGGCATTTTCAAATCCTAATGGGTGGAAGCTTTCCAAAGAGAGACCTAAGGACTGGAGCTTGCTATGAGCTCTTGTTAGCCAGGTTGATTTAAAACAGTCTCTGAAAACCAGTGGAGCCAGACCCACAGGGGGAAAAATCAATTTTAGCCAGAAATTAAGGAGAAAAAACCAAGCTGTGGCACCTACAGAAACCAAACCTGTCTCTAACCGTAAGGTGGCATTCTTGATGCATCTTGGAACTGCAAGTATAGCTCTTATAAATTTGGACTGCACAGCTTCCAGGATATAAATCTTTGTAAAAATACAAATCTGAACACCATAAAGAAGCTGGGAAATAACCTTAGCAAGAAAAACCTTGCAAGCTGCAGGAATAAAATGTGCCCCCTTTGAATGGAAGAATCTTAAGACAGCTGCAGAGCTACGTTGGGCTACGCTTGCCCAATAAGAGAAATGTGTTTTCCAAGATAAGCTTAGAACTGCACCCAAGATATTTACAAGTACATACGTGCCCTGTTGGGGTCCCATTACCTGGCAGGGGAGATACCATTATTATCATCCTCTCAGATTTTCAGAGTAGCATAGAGGGAATTAAGTGGGGTTATGGTAACTAAATAGTTAATACAGCGTAGTAGATGAGAGCTTTTATTTGTGAAACCATAGGTGATGAACTGAAATTCCCAAAGGGAGCAAAATGCTTTAAGAAAAAATGTGCAAAATATTTTTTTCCACTCCTGAGTCCTTCCCTATGTTTTTTCACAAGCATGTAAAAATGTAGTGATTTAGAGGAAAAGGCTAATCAGCAGAAATTCTGATCTTGGCAAAAGCAAGTATTAATCTTTCTATAAAAATAAGTCAAACTCTCTCATTTTTCTCTCTTCTCCCTTTGAAGCAGAGAGTGTAAGTCTATAGAAATATTTTTTCTCATAGCATTAACAAACGATTATATTTTACTGAGTGCTGGTTTAGCCTAGTGGCTGGCGCTCATTTATAACACTATCCATTTATGTGAGCTAAAATCCCCTCTTCATCACTAAAGCAGCACAAACAAAAATTAAAAAATAAAATCACCTTTGAGTTGAGCTGGACTCTATGTGCAAGAGAGGGCTTTCTCTGATGTGCCATATCAATGATATTTTTTCAGAAGGATGGTCCAGAGAGCAGTAAAAATGCCCTGATAAATTTGTGAACATCTTGCGGTTACTCCATGACGACATGATGGCAACAATCCTGAATAACAATGGCTCTCAAAGCGATCCATTTAAAGTGGAATCCGGCGTTAAACAGGGATGTGTTATTGCTCCAACCTTATTCGCTATCTTCATCGCTATGATTATACACCTTGTTGAAGAGAAACTTCCTACTGATGTAGAAATTATATATAGAACAGATGGAAAGCTTTTTAATCTTAGTAGGCTGAAAGCAAAAAATAAGGTAATTGCAACTTCTGTTATAGAACTTCAATATGCTGATGATAATGTAGTTTGTGCACACTCCGAGGAAGATCTTCAAACTATCCTAAACATCTTTGCAGAAGCATATGAAAATCTCGGCCTCTCGATTAACATTAAAAAAACCAAAGTGCTTTACCAGCAAGTTCGAACCAATCCCTCTGCCCCGCCATCAATCCAGCTTAAAGGTGTGTCACTAGAAAATGTCGACCACTTTTCTTATCTCGGCAGCCATCTATCTACAAAAGCCGACATCGACGCTGAAATTCAGCATCGCCTGAGCTCTGGGAGTGTAGCTTTCTCCCGAATGAAGCATAGAGTGTTTCAGGATCGGGACATTCGCAGGGAGACCAAAATGCTTGTTTACAAAGCCATTGTACTACCAACCCTTCTGTACGCCTGTGAAACATGGACCCTCTACAAACGCCACCTCCAACTTCTTGAAAGATTCCATCAACGCTGCCTCCGAAAAATTCTGCAAATTACTTGGGAAGATAGGCGGACTAATGTTAGCGTATTAGAAGAAGCGAAAACCACCAGCATTGAAACAATGATCATCCAACATCAACTTCGCTCGACCGGTCATGTTGTTCGAATGCCTGACCATCGTCTTCCAAAGCAGCTACTTTACTCCCAACTTAAGAATGGAAAACGGAATATTGGTGGACAGCAAAAGAGATTCAAAGATACTCTCAAAGCTAATTTAAAAAAATGTAATATCAGCATTGAGAACTGGGAAGCCCTAACTCATGAGTGTTTCAATTGGAGGTCATCCTTTATTAATGGCGCTATGGACTTTGAAGAAGCACAAGTACAGGGCGAAAAGGAGAAAAGAGCTAAAAGGAAGGCACGTCAGTCAAACCCTCATCATGACCGTCTCCCACCCGGAAACCTATGCCCTCATTGTGGGAGGTTTTGCGGATCCAGAATTGGCCTTTATAGCCACTTACGGATCCACCGTTAAAATTTTACCTTTGGAAGACAATCTTACTCGGCTACGAGTGATCGCCAATGAGATATCAATGAATCTTTGAAAGCAGGGTCATCTTCAGAAATACTGACCTACTTGCTTAAATAGATTTTGAAATCAGTTCAATATCTAAAAACCAACAATTTCTTTTCAATAAAATAAATTTTGCACAAAGTACTGTATAGGACAGATGGATCAGTCTAAAACCAGCCATGCTATATATTCATATACATGTCATATTTTCCACTATTTTTTTGAAATCATGGAAAAAACAAGTGTTTTTCTTATGCAATTTCCTTTAATACATGCATTTTGTATGGATATTGTATGCTAATTCCCTATATAATTTTCTTTGTACACATTTTCCCCTATACAAATAAAATGTTTTAAAATGTTCCTATATGTTGATTGTTTTATGTAAGAACACACTTTGTACGTTACTGACAGTGGTCTTTTGCTGAAATCTGTATTGATTCATTATGCCATTTCATGCAAATAAATTATTGGGATATACCAGCTGGTCCTTGGGTTACGACCACTCATTCAGCAACCGTTCAAAGTTACAACAGTGCTGAATGAGGGGGACTTATGACCAGTCCTCAAAGTTGCATTCATCGCAGCGTCCCCACAGTCACGTGATCACGATTCGAGTGCTTGGCAGCCGGCTCGCAATTATGATGGTTGCAATGTCTCACAGTCATATGATTGCCATTTGCAACCTTCCCTGCCGGCTTCCCACAAGCAAAGTCAATGGGGAAGCCAGCAGGAGGTTGCAAGTCGCTCCCACTCCCACTGCTTTTTCTCCCATGGAGCCCCTGGGTGGCATGAGATCTTGTACTCTGTAGCACCCACCCGCACTCTGTAGCCCCTACCTGTGGCACCCACCTGCCTGCACTCCGTTGTGCCTGTCCACCTGCACTCCATAGCAACTGCCCACTGTACCCATCTGCCTACCCATAGCTCTCACCTGCCGGCCTACTTGCCTAGAACACAGTTTCAGCGCCTCTTCCCATGTTGTGGTCATGTGATTCCTTGCCTAATGACCCACATGGTCCTCACTTAATGACCGCAATGGGGACTGCCAGGATTGCTGTTGCTAAGCGATGCAATCACATGACATCGCGCTTTATGACCACATTGCTTAGTGATGGAAATTCCGGTCCCAATTACAACTTCGTTGTAACCTGAAGACTCCTAATTCTGGAATACCAATATACAGGAATTTTGAGAGCTAGTGAATAAAACAAAAATATATTGGGAAGGAAGAAACTCATACCTATGAGATAACTTGCAATAAAAAGCTTTAAAATAATACAATTTATAGAATAAAGAATGGTGGCTTCTGACTTTGACAGATACAGTTTTATTATTGAAAAATTAATTATACAAATATAAAAAAGAATGTGTTCGAATTTGAAAGTGATTACTATCAGTTCTCCTTATAAGAAACAATAATACAAATTCTCCTTTATAATACAGAAAAAGCTGCCTGGGAAACAGACTGTGACTTTGCAGATATCTTTGCTAATAAGTTACAGGCAAGATAGACAATATGCTAAGTTTTCAAAGTGACATTGGGGTAAGCTGAGTAAAGACAACACCTAATTGATGGGAATGCTTTCTGAGTCTTGTGATGTTTGCTTTCAGATTTAACTGTTTGGTCAAGAGGCCTTACGTTTCTTGTTTAGATGTCAGTGAATATAGTTTCAAGGTTACACTGTACTAGAAGTAAGCATCTTGTAAAATGTTTGTCAGTGTTTGTTTCATGTATTAAGTAGGCCTTATTTAAGGCATATCATTTTTATACCACTTCAAGTTTATATGGAAGTGCAGTGCTTTGATTTAGAAGACGTGTTTAAGAAAGAATGAGAGTGCAAATGCACAAACATGTCTGGTTGATTAAAGCAGATATATCTGTTTCGAGGATTCTACTGCTTCTGTGGAACTTAGGGATAAGCAAAATCATACATGGAATGCAATCTGTCAGACTTTCGTCACAGTTTGGACTAGAAACAGTTAATCCAATAAATAAGAATTCAAAAGTTCTGTTTAGTAGCATTTGTTAAAAGGAAGTTAAAGATGGCAACACAAGAATTTCAGAGAGTATCCTGCTTTCAAATGAGAAACCTATATATAGTAATTAGGGCAGCAAAACCCTTGTCCATTTCTTCCTGCGTTTTTGTACAGAGGACTGGAAAATTGCCTCTTTTGTGAAGTCAGACCAGTTTTCAACTGTTTACGATCATGATGATGGCCCTTCCCATTGTTAGAAGGTAATCTTACCAAGGTTCGTCCCAAGCCGGGAATGAATAGATGCAGGCAGTTGCTGGAACAGAGGTTTGCTGGTTTATTCCCAAGAGCATATGCAGAGTACAAAGTACAGAGTATGCTGGTTGGAGGGTGGCCACACCTGTATTTCCCCCACAGGCATTGGTTGTTGCTATGCAAAGGTGTTCCCGCCCCCTAGGAACTTGAGAGAAGTGTAATTTGCCAGATTTCAGAGAGGAGGCGCTCTGTGGTTGGGCCCCCTGCTGTTTGTGTTTCCTATCTGTGTTCCCTGTGGGCTGTGGCTTACTTGGAATGTGCACCTTGGAAGGAATCTATTGTTATTTGATTATGGAGATCTGTTTGACTGGGGAAGAAGATCTACCTGAATGGGCTGGCTAAGTTCTGTGAATGAGCTGACCTTTTGTGTTCCAAGCTTTCCAATTGAATTGGAAGGGAATCCTTTGTCTAAGCAGTTGGGCTTCCTTTTCCATCTTAATCTCTGGCATTATCAAACTCATTCTATTTTGTAACCTTTTAACAGTTGGGCTTCCTTTACCTGTTCTGGGGGAAGACAACATGGAGGGCAGACAGTGTTCTGGGGGAAGATCCCAACACCAGTTCGTTCAGTCGCTTCCGACTCTTCATGACTTCATGGACCAGCCCACGCCAGAGCTTCCTGTCGGCCGTCACCATCCCCAGCTCCCCCATGGTTGAGTCTGTCACCTCCAGAATATCATCCATCCATCTTGCCCTTGGTCGGCCCCTCTTTCTTTTGCCTTCCACTTTCCCTAGCATCAGCTTCTTCTCCAGGGTATCCTGTCTTCTCATTATGTGGCCAAAGTACTTCAGTTTTATTTTTATTTTATAATTCGACTTGTATTTACCGCTCCATCTCCCCGCGAGGGAACTCTGGGCGGTTTACAAAAAATCAATAGTTAAAATTCAACAATTAAAACAAAGTTTTGCCTTTAATATCACTCCCTCAAGTGAGCAGTCTGGCTTTATTTCCTGGAGTATGGACTGGTTTGATCTTCTTGCAGTCCAAGGCACTCTCAGAATTTTCCTCCAACACCACAGTTCAAAAGCATCTATCTTCCTTCGCTCAGCCTTCCTTATGGTTCAGCTCTCACAGCCATAGGTTACTACAGGGAATACCATTGCTTTAACTATGCGGAGCTTTGTTGTCAGTGTGATGTCTCTGCTCTTAACTATTTTATCAAGATTTGCCATTGCTCTCCTCCCAAGAAGTAGACGTCTTCTGATTTCCTGGCCGCAGTCAGCATCTGCAGTAATCTTTGCTGATTGGAAAATAGAAAGCCTTTATTTTTGTATATTCATTTATTGCTTTTAATCCAGAGGAGGACTGTGGGATAAAACAAGACAATAACATTCCATGGATTCTGACCTGAGAAGAAAAAGCAGGATAAAAAATCTCCAAGATATTTAGCATCCTAGTGCTTTTAATTGTTCACCTGCAATTTATATTGGTTAAATTTGTTTTGGAGTGCTGTAGATTATGCAGGACTAATATTCTGGTTGTAGAAGAGCTCCCTTGAAATGGCTTTGGAGTGTTTCTGATCTGATTATATCAAACAAAATTGAGCTTTTATGTATAAAAATCTACTATGACACTTTTACCACATCTTAGTGAACTTGGCAGTGTGCTGTAGGTATGAAGGAAATGGAGGAAGGAAAATGGGTTACTTGCTGAAGTACAGGGCATGTGATCATTGTTTGTTATTGTATAAAATCACAATCAAAATTGACAAAGTTGCTATTAAATACTATTTCCTGTGCTAAAAAGAGTCAGTGTAAGCTGAAAAGAAACCTGCAGCAGTAGATTTGCACATAGACCCTAATTGGCCCAATTGACCTTCTGTGCTGTATTTACAATTGCTTTCAAATTGTAAGCAGATGTTTAAAAAACTTTCATTAATAGGTTACTAACATCTGTTTCACCCATAATATTGCCCACCAAAGCAGTTGTAATTATATAGACATTTCATTTTTTTAAACAGGCCTTGGATATATTCAGAATTTTCAAAAAGAATCTTGCTAGCTTTTTACTATAATACATATCATTTCTCTTAATACACTTAATGAACTTTTTGGCTGTTCTGCATCAAATTCCTTTTTGCATGTAACAGAATTAAATTAACCATAATTTCAAAGTAACCATAATTTCTCAATTAGATCAGCATTAATCTCATGTTGCCACTGTACATATTTTAGAAAGCACTATTTTAAAAGAAAATTAAACAATTTTATATTATCCATTGCAGACTTTTTGTGCTGTCCTGTACATACAGTATGTGTGCATCTTTAGTTTTGGATAGTTGACTAAATAGACTTGATTACCATTCTTAATGCAGTGAATTTTTGTAGTAACTCATATAGAATTGTATAACATAAACATAAATATGTGCATCTAAAATATAAGGTGCAATTCAAGGTGCTAATTGTCACCTTAGAGCCCTTCATGGCATGGGGCCAGGTAAGTTGCAGGACTGCCTTTCTCCAGCTGCCCAACAGAAGGAGTAAATTCCATGTCCCATCTATCAGGGAATGTCATCTGGCAAGACCTAAGAAGTGGCCCTTTTTTGCTACATACCCACCAAGATCTGGTTGGCCCCAATTTTGTAAAGCCTTAGAAGTATGGCTGTTTTCCTGGGCATGGAGTTCTGAAGATTAATTATTTATAGTGATATTATATACATTGTTGTTGTTATTGTTGTTCGGTTCTACTTAGTTTTTAGTTGCCCAGAGTCACTGTTGTGAGATAATCAGCCATATAAATTGACGGAAATAAATCTGGATGCCTTTCAGTAACTTTAACTCTTCATTGCTCTCCGCAGTGCTTCCCATCTTAGTTTAGTCTCATTTCTTTTCCCTTAGTCACTCCCTGTCCATCCCTGGTCTCTTCACTTCATCTTTTCTCTATGTTACTATATCTCAAGTGACTCCTTATTAAGCAGTGCAATGGGATTAATTATTAGTTTTTGATAGCTTGGTATCCTTTAAAGCAAATTCTGACTCTCAATTGCTTGCCATTTTACTTTCTAAAAAAATGTATCTAGTTCTATATATTCTAAGGCAGGGGTCCCCAACCTGTGGGCCACGGCCTGTTAGGAAGTGGGCCACGGGGCTCCCGCCTGCAAACCCTGCCCCCCCCGGTGCACACGATTGGCTCCCACCTGCAAACCCCCCCCCCCGGTCCATGGAAAAATTGTCTTCCACAACCAGTCCCTGGTGCCAAAAAGGTTGGGTACTCCTGTTCTAAGGAAAAAAGATAGAAGTTGGCTAGAGAACAGCTTTTCATTATAAACAGTTCTGGCCACTTGAAAAAAAATTACAGCTATTAATAGGCTATTTCAAGGAGCAGGTGGGGGTGTCTTTGGCCAAAGTGGTGCCCATGTCACCATGTTGCTTATTAATGGCCTATAAGGTTACCAGGTCTAGATAATGCCCCTGTAATATGTTATTCTTGCCATGCGTAAGGGGCAGCTCTACCATAATGCCACAAACTGGACCATGATACCATAATGCCACAAACTGGACCATGAAACAAACCTCAGTATATGCTGAGGATTAGCATGTTTTTTTGATGAAAGATTTGATGCATGCACACAGACACATATCCTCATTTCCCAAGAAAAACACAAATGTGATTAGATCAAATCTTAAAAATGCTTTGCCTTACTTTGTGGGTTTGTTTGTTTCGAGAATATAGCTATTAATTTTAAAACATATGTTCCTTTAAATAACTATTGCTATGTTACTATTCTAGAATACACAACCAGGAGTTCATGGAATTCTATTAGGCTGTGTAAAAACAGTAGCAGTCATTATAGCTTGGCAAAATATCTATGATTGCAGATGACTTGCAGACTTGCCTGAAATTGTACTTTAGTTAGGAAAACACTTCCATCAATGTAAATAAAAATTTCCACTCATTTCTGTCATTTTGACCCTTGTTGGTCTTTTTAATATCTAGTTACTCTCACATGTTGCAGTTTTGCTAGGAGAAAGAAGAGTCTTTAAAAACTTAGGTTCTTGTTGGGGCTGTTGATTGTTTTTTTATTGTTAAGTGCCTGCAGTAGTCAACAGTAGGTAAAGAGTGTGCTTTTATTATAATACTTACATTTTTTTCTCCTTTACATCTATAGAAAACTGACTGCACAGATTTTTCTTGTGTTATACAATTGCCAGAATTCAGTAGTACATTAGAATAATACAAGGGGGTAATTCATGTATAATTTTAATTAACAAATGCAACTTAAAATGAATGGAAATCAGAATAAAGGCTAAAGTCCTGCATTCATAAAAGTATAAATTTATAAATATGTCCTGCATGGCAACATTTTTGTTTATTTTAAAAAGTCTGGCAACAGAGATACTTGACCTGCATGAATGAAATTAAACTAAGAGAAAATTGTATTTCTTTTTTTACACAATTTACATTGTACTGCTTAATGTTAATTTTTGTTTGAAATGTAGAAAGAATGGTTTAAATCTTGGACATTTACTTTTGAACAAAAACTGTATATTGAGCTGGTTTGAAGATACTAGGCATCCTGATTTGCTTTCATGCAAGCTGAGATGCAATCCTAGAGCTACTAACACCTCTTGATAAGATTTGTTTAGGTCTTTGGCTTTTTAATGCAGTTCAACTGTTGCCCTCTGTTAAATAAATTGAAATAAATAAATAAAATAAATAAATTGCTTCTTACAGTTAATGCTAAGAAAAGTCCTGAAATAGTAAGAGAGCAAGTTCCTTTGGGATTTGGAGCTATATCAGAAGCCAGGCTGGATTTTCAGCTTGGTAATTGCCTGTTTAATTTAGGAACTTGGTTCCTAGATGGCATTTATTAATAATTATTATAATAAGTTTTTATTAAAATTGCCTCTGAATCAACCAAATTCATAGCAGCTTACAACACATACTGTAAATTACAATAAGAAATCTACTATAAGAAAACTTAGCATACATACAATAAAACCATAATAAAACAAAAACAAAAAATCCCACAACCTCAAATAACATTATGACATGATACAAAGTCCTAACTATCAAAACCAAAAATAACACAACCAAGGTAAAAAAAACATGAAAAAGTAATGTAAGCAATCAAATCCCAAAGACTTTCCGTAAAAGCTGCCTTTACTAACTTTTTTTCTTTTTAAACTTTATTAATTTTCAGAGTATAACTAAAATACAAAATAGAAAATACAGAAAAGCAAGAAAATAGGACTAAAGAAAAAACTATAAAAGTGCAAATAGACAGAAAACAAAGACGGAAAAGTGACTTCCGACTTTCTCCAATACAGATATAGATAAGTTTACAAAAATAATCTCTTACCAATGATTAAACCATAGTAACATTATTTCTATTAAAATAAACCAATTAATCATTAAAACCCAAAATCAAAACATCATTTTTTTCTACCACAAGCAAGTACTCTAGAAGTGGTTGCCAAACAGATATAAATCCAGAAACCGAATGTTCTCTAATTAATGCTGTTAATTTAGCCGTTTGAGCCAGATCCATTAATTTAACAATCCACTCTTCAACTGTAGGTATCTGTGGATCTTTCCATCTCTGTGCATATAAAAGTCTTGCAGCTGTGATCATATACAGTATAAAAGCAAAACTCCATGTTGTTTCTCCAACTCCTCCTCCATCAAACCCAAAAGGAACAGTTCCGGCTTTACTAACTTTTGAGAGGCTGTCACCAAGGAAAATGAAACATTTGTGTGCTCACAAAGTATGCTGCCATGATCAAGAATCAGGAATATGACAGAATAAATTCCAATACTTATCGAATCTACTAACAATTATTGTTTCTAGCAAACACATGTGGGAACAAAAAGATATTGCAAAGAACAGCTTAACCATATCACAATGGACTTTAAATTCTAGGAAGGAAGATCACATTCTGCTCTCATCCATTTTTCCAGTGCATGGAAATGGACGAAAAGGGGAAAGAAGAATATTGCAAGTTAATGACTACCTATACACATACTGTTGATGGGAGAAATTTAGTTTCTGGAATCATGGTGTGAGTTATCTGAATAATTGCTGACATGAGATGGACTGCATTTCACAAGAACTGGTACATATGTGTTGGCCAAAGCACTGTGTTTTGTGTGTGTGTGTGTGTGTGTGTGTGTGTGTTTTGTTCAGTTGCTTTTGACTTTTCGTGACTTCATGGAGAGCTTTAATCTGAATCCAGTGGAATCTCAGATGGAGATTTGTGCATTGTAGAAAGATGTGGGCATGTTGCTAAAATGGGACTTTTTAAACCACTCAGGGAAAAATGCAAAAAATATTGGCTCGTAACATTTCTGGCCTTTGTTGTCTATCCATGAAGGCACCAAATTTGGGAAATAAATAAAGCTTGCACTTGATGTAGAAAGGCAAATACGATCAAATAGGTATAATAGAGACATAATGGAATTTTCATGATTGAAAAACACATTTATTTATTTTATTTATATCCTGCCTTTTGTATTAAAGCATTTTTTCCCCTATATTGTTTTACACAAATGTCTCGCCAGCAACAGTCCCAAACTGCTTCCTTGACTCACAAACAAGCAATTACAAATTGCTCCATTGCCCCCAGGATATGCCCAGATTACACCCTTGGGGGTAATTGCCCCCAGTTTAAGAACCACTGTAGGAGACTTGCCTTTTCACAAAATGGCTACTATATTGAGTGTAGCCAATCTCAAAACATCAGTTTACTAAAAGGCAAACCAGTCCTCCAGGATGCTGTTTAACCTGTAGTGAGATTTCTGTGGGGCCCAAATGCATTCCTACAAATAGTATGCTTTTTTTTACTAAAATAATCATATAGAGAGCCAGAGCGCCTGTTGCTTACTCCTTTCATAAACTTTGTTTTAGTTTTATGAATTTAATAACTATCCATTCTCAAAAATCACAGATCTATAAAACATATGGTGTATAGGCAGTTAGCTCCATATATTATCTTTACTAGCCTAATTTCATGCAGAATGCATATGCATATATATTTCGCTTCAATTTTAAAGCATGGGTAATTAAGTACTTGCTCAGTAGTTAAGATGTGTGTGTGTGTGTGTGTACATATATGCTTTTGTACACCTTTAGAGTCTGAGAAGAGCTTAGGAAACAGATTTAAGGGCTGGATGCCAAGTATAGATGCAAGTATAGGGGAAATAATTTCCTAATAGATCTTACAAAGTCAGAAAGCTGGAGCCAATTTTGAAAATCTTTAAATGACATTTTCCTCTAAATAAAGTTCCCCAAATTCTAAAATTGGCTTCCAATAAGTATTGAGAGGAGTATGACACTACTGGTATCCTAATTCACACATAGTAGTCCCTTTCATTTAGTTTTAAGTTTAACATAATTTACTAACAATATTTCAGATTAGTGGGTGGTATAAGATACAAGCTAGGCTTCAGCAGTATGTGAACCGAGAACTACCAGAAGTGCAAGCTGGGTTTCGAAGAGGCAGAGGAACTAGAGATCAGATTGCCAACATTCGCTGGATCATGGAAAAAGCAAGAGAGTTCCAGAAAAACATCTACTTCTGCTTCATTGACTACGCTAAAGCCTTTGATTGTGTGGATCACAACAAACTGTGGCAAAGTCTTAAAGAGATGGGAGTACCAGACCACCTTACCTGTCTCCTGAGAAACCTGTATGCGGGTCAAGAAGCAACAGTTAGAACCGGACATGGAACAACCAACTGGTTCAAAATTGGGAAAGGAGTACGACAAGGCTGTATATTATCACCCTGCTTATTTAACTTATATGCAGAGTACATCATGAGAAATGCCGGGCTGGATGAATCACAAGCCGGAGTTAAGATTGCCGGGAGAAATATCAACCACCTCAGATATGCAGACGATACCACCCTAATGGCAGAAAGTGAAGAGGAACTAAAGAGCCTCTTGATGAGGGTGAAAGAGGAGAGTGCAAAAGCTGGCTTGAAACTCAACATTAAAAAAACCCAGATCTGGTCCCATCACTTCCTGGCAAATAGAAGGGGAAGAAATGGCAGCAGTGACAGATTTTATTTTCTTGGGCTCCAAGATCACCGCAGACGGTGACTGCAGCCATGAAATTAAAAGACGCTCCTTGGGAGGAAAGCTACAGTGGGGCAAAAAAGTATTTAGTCAGCCACCAATTGTGCAAGTTCTCCCACTTAAAAAGATGAGAGAGGCCTGTAATTGACATCATAGGTAGACCTCAACTATGAGAGACAAAATGAGAAAACAGATACAGACAATCACATTGTCTGATTCGGAAAGAATTTATTTGCAAATTATGGTGGAAAATAAGTATTTGGTCAATATCAAAAGTTCATCTCAATACTTTGTTATATGTCCTTTGTTGGCAATGACAGAGGTCAAACGTTTTCTGTAAGTCTTCACAAGGTTGGCACACACTGTTGCTGGTATGTTGGCCCATTCCTCCATGCAGATCTCCTCTAGAGCAGTGATGTTTTGGGGCTGTCGCTGGGCAACACGGACTTTCAACTCCCTCCAAAGGTTTTCTATGGGGTTGAGATCTGGAGACTGGCTAGGCCACTCCAGGACCTTGAAATGCTTCTTACGAAGCCACTCCTTCGTTGCCCGGGCGGTGTGTTTGGGATCATTGTCATGCTGAAAGACCCAGCCACGTTTCATCTTCAATGCCCTTGCTGATGGAAGGAGGTTTGCACTCAAAATCTCACGATACATGGCCCCATTCATTCTTTCCTGTACACGGAACAGTCGTCCTGGTCCCTTTGCAGAGAAACAGCCCCAAAGCATGATGTTGCCACCCCCATGCTTCACAGTAGGTATGGTGTTCTTTGGATGCAACTCAGCATTCTCTCTCCTCCAAACACGACGAGTTGTGTTTCTACCAGACAGTTCTACTTTGGTTTCATCTGACCATATGACATTCTCCCAATCCTCTCCTGGATCATCCAAATGCTCTCTAGCAAACTTCAGACGGGCCTGGACATGTACTGGCTTAAGCAGGGGGACACGTCTGGCACTGCAGGATCTGAGTCCCTGGCGGCGTAGTGTGTTACTGATGGTAGCCTTTGTTACGTTGGTCCCAGCTCTCTGCAGGTCATTCACTAGGTCCCCCCGTGTGGTTCTGGGATTTTTGCTCACCGTTCTTGTGATCATTTTGACCCCACGGGGTGAGATCTTGCGTGGAGCCCCAGATCGAGGGAGATTATCAGTGGTCTTGTATGTCTTCCATTTTCTAATTATTGCTCCCACAGTTGATTTCTTCACACCAAGCTGCTTGCCTATTGCAGATTCAGTCTTCCCAGCCTGGTGCAGGTCTACAATTTTGTTTCTGGTGTCCTTTGACAGCTCTTTGGTCTTCACCATAGTGGAGTTTGGAGTGTGACTGTTTGAGGTTGTGGACAGGTGTCTTTTATACTGATAACAAGTTCAAACAGGTGCCATTACTACAGGTAATGAGTGGAGGACAGAGGAGCCTCTTAAAGAAGACGTTACAGGTCTGTGAGAGCCAGAAATCTTGCTTGTTTGTAGGTGACCAAATACTTATTTTCCACCATAATTTGCAAATAAATTCTTTCCGAATCAGACAATGTGATTGTCTGGATTTGTTTTCTCATTTTGTCTCTCATAGTTGAGGTCTACCTATGATGTCAATTACAGGCCTCTCTCATCTTTTTAAGTGGGAGAACTTGCACAATTGGTGGCTGACTAAATACTTTTTTGCCCCACTGTATGGCAAACCTAGACAGCATATTAAAAAGCAGAGACATCACCTTGCCGACAAAGGTCCGTATAGTTAAAGCTATGGTTTTTCCAGTAGTAATGTATGGCTGTGAGAGTTGGACCATAAGGAAGGCTGAGCGCCGAAGAATTGATGCTTTCGAGCTGTGGTGCTGGAGAAGACTCTTGAGAGTCCCTTGGACTGCAAGGAGGTCAAACCAGTCAATCCTAAAGGAAATCAACCCTGACTGCTCATTGGAAGGACAGATGCTGAAGCTGAAGCTCAAATACTTTGGCCACCTAATGCGAAGAGAGGACTCACTGGAAAAGACCCTGATGCTGGGAAAGACTGAAGGCAAAAGGAGAAGGGGACGGCAGAGGATGAGATGGTTAGATAGCATCACCGATGTAATGAACATGAATTTGAGTAAACTCCGAGAGACAGTGGAGGACAGGAAGGCCTGGCGTCACGACTAAACGACTGAACAACAACAACAAATAAGATACTGCACTCACATGGTTGGGATTATTCTCTACAGAAACATTTATGCTTTTGTACTATTATTGTGCAAAATATGTGTAAAATTCTGGTCAGTTGTTAGGTTTGTAAATTATTGTCTAATTATAAAAGGGGGTCTCAGGCAATTGATACGCTTTTTTAAAATCATCAATAAAGGTGAAATATGTAGAAATTGTTTGCAGAAATATAGCAAATTCTTGCAAGCTTTGAGCAATGAACTTTGTAACTGTAAATAGATATACATTTAAAGAAAAGAAGTTGATTGTTTCCTAAACTTGTTTAATACTTTAAGATATAAGCTAGGATATTTATTATTTTTGTAAATTATGCTTATTCTCTACTGCTTGAAACAAGATTTACTCAATCAGATTTACAGATTAGCTCCTTATTGATCACTTCTGTTTTATGCTGAAGGTCAGCAGTAATGTACTTTAAAACTTTAGTTTTTAATCCTTTTAAAATATAGCATTGATTGGTTTAATCCTTACTAATATGGGATTTAAATTGTGTGTGTGTGTGTGTGTGTGTGTGTGTGTGTGTGTGTGAGAGAGAGAGAGAGAGAGAGAGAGAGAGAGAGAGAGAGAGAGAGAGAGAAATTAATTTATGATCTCACTAAAGAAATAAACTGAGTAGACAGTTGAATCTATATTAAAAATAGTGGCAAATGAATGTATTACCAAAAAAAATTCAAGCCATATAATAGTTTTTCATTTATAAATGAGATGTAGGTTTTAACTATATATAGTATATAGTCTCAGTTTTTTCTCTTGACCTTTCCTTGATTTGTACTTTTCTTTTCAACAAATGAGAAATTGAAGGGACTAAATTAATCCAGCAGAAGTTCATTGCAGTTTCAGGAATGGCAGTCTGTCTAAAATATTAGTTCAAACCATAGTTTGTGCTAATAACAATTAATAATTTTAATTAGTTTTTATTAATCAGGAAGTGATACAAGTGATTAATTATAAGAAGAGTAAGAAGCAAAATATGGATGAAAAGCAGCAGTAAACACTATGCAGTATTATTTTTAAAAATGTTTTAGAGCAGCTTGAATTATTAGAGTGACCTTAACACATAGTTATTTTGGTGAAACAGGCAATGTATAATAAAATATTATAATAAACATAATGAATGCATTTATTAAATATAGCAATTATTGCTATAATTTATTATTGCTATAATAATTATTGCTATAATAATTGACCTTAACACATAGTTATTTTGGTGAAACAGGCAATGTATAATAAAATATTATAATAAATATAATGAATACATTTATTAAATATAGCAATGTAAAAATCAAGTTGATACCAAGTTGATGGCACATAATCAAAAAAATGTAAAAATTACTAAAATGTAGGTGTATGTGTGTATATACCCACACACTCACACAAAACACACACACATTATTACCAAAAGAGTCCTAGCAAAACAGTTTCTGCTTTATCACTTCATAGATTTTACCTTAGTTCACAGGTGTCCAGTAATTATAATGTTTGAAAATGCTGTTTAAATTACTTTTACGTTAAACTAATAAAAAATGATAAAATTATCAAGTTTATATCCACTGTTTACCTCTATTTAAATTTCCTAGAAGTAACAGTTACCATTAGTTACTGTGTAACATTGCTAGAGATACCACAATTTACATATCTAATGAAAGGCAACCATTCTATCTTAAAGTTATATCAGTTTGTAATATTCCATAAAAATCAAGTTTTGGAGGTTAATTTTCCATTGCTAAAATTTGTCAGTTTTTTTCAAACCAGTGTTAATAGATAAAACCTTTAGATTATTCCAGTGTCCAGTGGAAGATATGAAGTTGAAGGATCATGTAAAGCCTTGTTCTCAAGTGTTGATGCTCCAAGATGGGAAAAGGTTTTTTAAATATACATATATACAGTACCCTGTTGGTCAACCCATATTTTAGTTTGTATCATGGGATTTGTACTCCTGAGTTTTATTTCATGACAATGAAATATTATGCTTTAATTGAAATTTGGCAATATGCAATTTTTTTAAAAAAAAATGAAGCCCTACTTTGATTATAAAATTTCCATGCCTCTCTAAATTTATTTTAGTTATTCTTCCATGCTTGGCCATGGCTTGGGTCCAAAATCATTGCTAAACTATATTTCTACTCACAGAATTCAGGACTGAAGGTTTCTGTTGACTTGCTCATTCATTTCCATTATACGGTATTCCCTAGTATCCCTTACATCAGTGCTTTCCAAACTGTGTGTCGCGACACAACCCGGAAGTGGTGATGGCGCGTCGCCGCCGCCCCTGTGGTGGCACGCGCGGTGGCGGTGTGCACGGCAGCTGCGATGGCAGCGGCGCGCCATCAGCACTTCCGGGTGTTACCGCAAAATACGAGGCCGCCACTGTGCATGCCACATGCGCCCCCGCGCCGCCGCTGTTGGTGTGTCGCCAACGGCGGGAGTTTGGAAAGCACTGCTTTACATCTAGACACCAAGACTGGCTTTTTGTTTGGAGAGGGAGGGCTATGGGTAAAGGGAAGGAAGGAAGGAAGGGTCTGCACACCTGATTCTGCAAGCACAGTTCCGTTTACTTCACTGGAAATCAAACCAAGTGATATCAACCAAGAAGAGCTATGTTTTGCAGGAAAATCGAAAAAATTATAAAGTTAGAAAATGTGCACTGAAACAATTCACTTGATAAAATTTTGCTTAGAATGCAGTTTTGCATACATACTGAAACTGTGGAAAGTTTCACAAAAAAAGCCTTATCAGCACATAATTTTCCATTTCCAGACTGTTCGTGAAAGGCAGTTCAATAACATTTAACTTGTAGGTTATGATGACCCTTTTCTTAGCCACTCTGAATGTAGCATTATTCTCTAATTGGCTTACTTTGGCACTGAGTTATTGATATTCTCCTATAGAAAATTAAGTGCAAACTCTGCTCCATTCAAGAAGAAGAAGTTATGTATATGTTATGGCTGTACAGCATTCTACTTCAAAAAAGAACAACAGTGATTCAGAGGATGCATGAGCATGCACATAGCACCTGTCAGTCATATAAGGTAGACCAGACCAAGAAACCAATGTTATTTGGTCAAAAACTACTATAATGTTACACAAGATATTGGTATGTTATCATCTGGAAGTTCCTGAAACAATGTAAACCATGTGGCTGCTCAAGTTTTGATTTAGTCATATAATCATGGCCCCATTTGGTCTTCTGGGGTATACTGAGGGCTATAATAAAAAGTGGGTGTGGTTAATGCAGGAAAAAGAGACTATAAAGGATGTGTTAAATATATGAATAAATAAAAAGTCTTTAAAATGTATGAAAGCTATAGCAAAAAGAATAGCACATATTTTTGCCATCATTGCCCAATATTTGTTTTCTTCTAGTTGGAAATAAACTCTATTATTTCTTCCATACATTCCCTCCCTCTCTACATCCAACAACTTGGACATTTGAAATAACACATTTAATGAAGCTTGATTTTAGATAAAATTCAGTCAGAACTCATCTGCCCCAGGATATTTTTCATTTGTCAACCTCTTTTGTTCTAACTTTAATCAGTTTTTTGTGGTGTCTATCTATGATACATACAGGCCCTGCACCTGTTCAATTATCTGAAATATTTGAAGTTGAGGTTTTTGTGGAAAGCTCACCCTAGCCTTTGGCATGCACATCAGGTAGAGCTACTCCATCATATCCTTCAAATTTAATCACTGCAGCAATAGTATCTTCAAGAGTCTTCTCTTAATTGTTTTCAGTAGCTTTTTTCATGTTACTTTCATTTTATCCCATATGGTATTTTTTTTCTACAACAATCAATTTATGAAAAGGTAATTTTAACCTGCTAATTAGAACCTCAGGCAAACCCCACTTTGGTTTTTTTAAATTGCTATATAGATTGACTTCCTCCAATCTGTTAGCCATGATGTCATTTTCCAGATTTGCTGGCATGACTTGGTTAGAAACTTAACTGATTCTTCTTCTGTTGCTTGCCATATTTTTGTAGATATTACATCGATTCCTGTAGCCTGAGTGCTGGTCTAACTTCATCTTCTAGTACTAAAGGTTCTTGAAAGTACGGAATATCTTCTCAGGTATCTTTACTGTACAGAATTTCAGTATCCTCTTTCCATCTTTGCTTGATCTTCATTGAATCAGTTACAATCTGTCCATTGCATGTTTTAGCATACCAATTCAAGATGGAAACCTTCTTCTCAGATCAAAGTTCTGTTGGAAGACTTTCCTGGTTTTTCCATGTGTTTCCCTCTTTGATGTCTCTACAGATGGTGTTGTAATATTGCTTCTTTTCTCTTCTAACAATTCTCTGAAATTCTTTGTTAAATTCAACAAACTTCTCTCCTTGATGCTCACTCATATATTTTGTGCTTAAGGGAGGATAATTTTGTCTCCACAGCCAAAGGCTTTTTAAAGTATCAGTTGTGTTACTTACAACCTCTATTATGGGTTGTGGAAATAAACCTAAAGCTTAAACTTAAACTAAGGTTAAATTTAAGGCTGCAGAAAGTGCAGTGACACCCCCAATTTGTTGACTATTCCATGGCATTTGTGCTCGATTTTTTTTTAAAAAAACTTTTATTTTCAAAATATAGTTAATATACAAAAAAGACTATAGAATAGATAGAAAACACAACTAAAGAAAAAAGAACAAACTATAAAGTGTCAATAGAAAGAAAAGAAATGGAAAGCGACTTCCGACTTTCTCTGATACAGATATAGGTAAATTTACAAATCTAATCTCTTACAATTAATTAACCCATAATATTATTTCTATTACAACAAACCATTTAATCTCTAATACCCAAAATCATTTTTTCTATTACAAGCAAGTATTCCAAAAGTGGTTGCCAAGTTAATATAAATGCAGAAATAGAGTGCTCTCTTATTAAAGCTGTTAATTTAGCCATTTGAGCTAAGTCCATTAATTTAACAATCCATTCTTCAACTGTGGGTATTTGTGGATCTTTCCTTCATTGTGCATATAACAATCTTGCAGCCGTAATCATATATAACATCAAAACTCCATGTTGTTTCTCTAATTCCTTTTCCATCAATCCCAAAAGAAAAAGTTCTGGTTTTCTTTGTATAGTTACTTTAAGAATCTTTTGAATAATAATAATAATACATATTTGATCCCAGAACTTTTTAGCCTTCTCACAAGTCCACCAAAGATGGTAAAAGGTTCCTTCACCCTGTGAACATTTCCAACAAACATTAGTTGCACCATTATACATTTTGGACAACTTATCAGGAGTTAAATACCAGCATTTGTGCTTTATTTTTTAGGTCCATCTTATCCAAATATTTATTTATTTATTTATTTATTTATTTATCAATCAATCAATCAATCATATTGATACCCCGCCTATCCCCTCCCTATCGGAGGACTCTAGGCGGCTAAAAGAATTGGCATGGTAATCTTTTTTTGCCAATGACTATCATACTAGTTCCTGATCAACTGTCAGTACTGGCTATTTTTATTTCAGAGTCCCAATGTCTTTGTTTACAAAATATGCAGAACTGTAAAAGTCTAAAAAAAAAAAAGAGTCTGGTCCAGACTGCAAGAATAATAAAAAAAGAATAAAAATTCTCACAATTTTAGATGTTTTTGCCATTATACAACTGCTGATTGCCACCATCCTCACTACTTTTCTTTAAGGTCTACATCATTATTTCCACCTCCTTTTCTGTCTGTTGTGCTACTACCAACCTCTACTTACAAAGAGCTCCCTGAACTGTGTGAAAACCCTCAGTGAAAGTCTCAAGGTATCAGCCCTTCAAGGTGGACCAGGTTAGGAAACAGACTTCACAAGGACTACTGAAACACTATTTTATTGTTGCAGAGCATAATAACCAAATCTTGAAACCTGACAGAGATTCTCTCTTATTCCTCTTATACCAAAGAGCATCAAAGCAGGGCAATCTTGAATTTCTTTCTCACTTACTCCTCCTCTTCAGGCTAAGATGGTATTTACATAACAGCTGTTAATACTTCTCCAAGGCTATCTCCATACTCCTCTAGACAAAGCTACTTTTCCAAGTTATCCCAAGACTGACTTCCTCAAGAACACTGTTATCTAAACACTGGATTATCATCAAACCCATTGTTTGTAGGAATCAACAACTTCCTGCTACTGTCTCTAAACCCCCTTTAAGAGCAAGAGCAATTACTGCTACTGTTTAGGTTTGTGCGCCTTCCTTTTCATACCAGTGACCAATCCTATAAACATCTCTGCTCTTGCCGTTATAAGATGTTTTTGTCACCATTACTGCTTTCATCTATCTTTTCTTTGACCATTTCAAGGCCTTTGGTATTGCCACCTTTGATATCATAAAACAGAACTAATTTTTGTCATGATTTCAGTTTTTTTGTTGAACCCAATTACAATACTTCCATTGAGCCCAGTAAATTTCTTTTCACCAGACCAATTCTGGGGGAATTAAGCTGCATAGAATTATTTTTGTGATTGAGGTGGCATGCAAATTGATTAAATCAATTAAATAAATAAAATTATTTATCTAATTTCTTTTATACCAAACATCTTGAGAATGTGGAACCTAGGATGAAAGTAGGAAACACTGTTCCTTGTTTCTTCCAAGCTACTATGTATCTCAATACTCCCAGCTTTTGTTAGAGCTGCAAATAAACATGGGAAAAGCCAAGCATTAAAGATGATTGAAAATTTACATGGGTGATGATTGTGACTTCCTTGTTAAATACCCTAATCCTAACTTCATAAATTGGGAATGCTTTTCCAGTTTTCAGCATTCACTACTTATGGACCAAAGGACTGATTCTGTGGCTCAAAAACTATATTCTATAAGACTCTGTTAGTGGCAAACTGCAAAGCATACAGTATATGGCACAAAAACAGTAAAATTGGGCTCAGATTATGTCAGAGATAGCACTTCCAAGATGTTAGCAAGCGCTATTGCATTATATAGATGTTCATGTTGGATGTCTTTGGGCTTATCAGAAAATACCCACATTTGGACTGAAGATCTCTCATTTGGTGAGGAAGGGTTCTTTTACTCTAAGAAAATAAAAATGAAGCCTATCAAAAGTTCTGCAATATTGCCTGTCATACATCTAAAGGTTGAGTATCCTTTTACTGTACTTATTTATGGAGACCTTAGTTCCACTTCTGACAGTCTGAGGATTTCATGTACAGTTCCCAAATGTTTCTGTTTTCTTTTTCTGTTTGTTTTTCTATTTTTACCCTTTTAGTTTTTTCCTGTCTCTTTTTTATATGATTTCATTTAAAAAAAAGAAATATGTTTAAAATGGTTTAGACAGGAAGTTGGGGGTGTGGGGGCTCAGCGGGTAAGATGCCAGGCTTGTTGATCGGAAGATTGCAAGTTCGGAGGTTCGAATCCCTAGCCCTGCATGCAGACTGAGCTCCTGCACTAGCTCCAGCTCTTGCCAACCTAGCAATTCGAAAGCATGCAAATGCAAGTAAATTAATAGGTACCACTTCGGTGGGTAGGTAACAGCGTTCCGCGCGTGTCATGCGGCCACATGACCGTGGAAGCGTCTTCGGACAACGCTGGCTCTTCGGCTAACAAACGGAGATGAGCACTGGCCCCTAGAGTCGGACACGACTACACAAATGTGCGGGGGGTACCTTTACCTTTTTAGCTTAATATGTCAAACTGAAAATAAAATATTCATCAGTGTTTTTGCTATCAGTATTAGTATCAGATGTTTATCACTGTATATATTTTAGATTTATTTTATCAAACTAGTTAACAAAATAAAAAGTACAGCAATATTAATGTAACATCAACATTATTAAATAATAATAGTAGTAATAGAAAAAAGGCATTGTAATGTAAGGAACATCTTGTTTTATGCAAATGTGTAGGTGTAGGGTTGAACGCGATAGTAGGACAATGTTCACAATGTACACATTTTATTATAATTTTCATTTCTTAAGTAAAATTGTAGATAATTAATATTTTGAATATATATAAAGAATTAAACCTCTTTGGGATATTATGAAAGATATAATAATGCTGTTCAAAATGCAGCCAAAATGCAGTCTGAGCCTAATTTCTGTTTGTTTGTTTGTTTGTTTTTGTTTGTTCATTAGTCAGGCTATATTGCAACTTCAATTGCAGACTGACTCAAAGCATCATATATACCAGTCCAGTAAACTACCGTATTTTCCGGCGTATAAGACGACTTTTTAACCCAGGAAAATCTTCTCAAAAGTCGGGGGTCGTCTTATACGCCGGAAAATACGGCACTCGCCGTATAAGACCTCTCCTGGCCAAGTGCAGGCGCTCGCCAGAACGCAGCCCCCAGGGAAGAGCAGGAGGACGAGCGCGGGAGAAACGTGGGGAGGGGGGAACGAGCTCCGTTCCCTCGGAGCAGCCTTGGGAAGGGAGGGGGCAAAACGCAGTGGCTCCACGACGGGCTCCAAAGTCGCCCACAACGCTCAACGGGCGCCTCGCCTCGCCTTCCCTTCCCCTCCCAGCCGCGCTTTAAATGGAGTGGGGCCCCAGAATTGGCCGCGTTTCCTACCAGGCTTCCCGAAACGCGGCCAATTCTGGGCCCCCGCTCCATTTAAAGCGCGGCTGGGAGGGGAAGGGAAGGCGAGGCGCCCGTTGAGCGTTGTGGGCGACTTTGGAGCCCGTCGTGGAGCCACTGCGTTTTGCCCCCTCCCTTCCCAAGGCTGCTCCGAGGGAACGGAGCTCGTTCCCCCCTCCCCGCGTTTCTCCCGCGCTTGTCCTCCTGCTCTTCCCTGGGGGCTGCGTTCCGGCGAGTGCCTGCACTTGGCCAGGAGAGGTCTTACACAGCAAGTGCCGTATTTTCCGGCATATATCCCAAACTCTATATTTTAAATGGAAAAGTTGGGGGTCGTCTTATACGCCCAGTCGTCTTATACGCCGGAAAATACGGTAGTTAACAGTTACCACAATATAACAGGATAACAACATATAATCAAATCATATTACGCCAAAGAATAGTCATACCAAATCATACCAACTATCTATCGCTTACTGCAATGAATTATACAATTCACAAGTATATATATTTAATTTCTTCTTCTTATCTGTACTCAGGATTATTTTTTTAGTGTTTCTGCAGCAGTATTTCCCTGCCAAATATAAGTAAAAATGATACTTTTAAGGCCTTGCACTTCAGAATCCAATAGTGTGTCTTTTGTGACGTTCAGAATTTTAATGCATTTTAGTTCTAATTCAGCACAGCCTATGTACTCCTCAGGGAAGGTCTTTAGAAATGGGATTAACTTTAGAGGAATGCATTAGCAATGCCACAGAAATAGGCAAAGCTCTAATTTGCCTGATAGGTTGCGCCATGATTCAAATCCTCCTAACATCCCCTCCCTTTTTTATTGACAGCTTTTCATTGAATGTCTAGAAGCATTAGTGTATTTAAGTTAGATGTTTTGCATGATCCTAGACTGATCTCATATTCACTTTCTGAAATTAATTCACACTGCTTTACATGTTAATCCGCAAAGGATTGATTTTGGGAAGGTCAGAGCAGTCTCAGAAAATGGAAGAAAAGCTCCACTTAAAACAACTCATTTCAGTTCCCAGAACTACATATAGCTGCTTTTTCATTGTGGCACTTAGCCAGCTGTAGAAGACTTGTTCCTCCTGCAGAATATATCAAACAGCATTGTTTGATGTGAGCTGCAGAAAGTTGAACTAATTACATTTAGCTTCATTAATCAATTGTAGTTTGCAAATTGCTATATCTGGAAAGCCTGCAAGATAATAGACTGTCTTAACAGCCAAATGATTCTTCAATGACAACATAAGCAGAGCTTTACAAAAATTAAAACAGAGAAGGCTTTTCTCTTTTGTGTTTTTTCTTTTATTTAGATGCATAGTTGCTAATACAGAAAGTAGTTAGACACAAGAAGAAGTACACAATATGCTCCAAGTTGATATTGGTTCATTAAATATTTTCATGTATAGCACTGTTAACAATGCGGGGAGGTCATTGATAACAGTATTGCTACAAATGTATAGCAATCTAATAACTTATCCATTGTATTTTGTGAAAATGCTTAAAAATAAATCACTGTTTATTTGGAGAAACTGACAAAATGTTTTTAAATGCTTATGTTTCCAAATTAATCATACCTGAGGAGCTTACAAGGTTAGATATTTGTATACTTCCCTAGTGAATATACATTCTTTATTATGGGTATACATCCATAGTTATTTTTACAAAGCAATAACCTAGCATATAATATGAGCATGGATTTTCACACAAAGTTGCATACCAATTTCCAACTAACTTGTTATGGAAATGTCTATTGCATATTAACTTATTGGAGGTATTTGCCTGACGGTCTAGTCCAGAGCTTTCCAAACTGTGTGTCGCGACACAAAAGTGTGCCGCCACACAGTCTGGTGTGTCGCCACACAACCCGGAAGCGCTGATCATCATCAGCGCTTCCGGGTTTTCCCGCAGCGACACACCAACGGCGGCGCGCAAAAACCGAAAGTGGCAGCAGCGCTTCCGGGTTTTTGCGCACTGCTGCAACGGCGGCACTTCCGGGTTTTCCCACGGCGACACACCAACAGCGGTTGGTGTGTTGCCGCGGGAAAACTTTGGAAAGCCCTGGTCTAGTCACTATTGAAAACAGAATGCTGAATCAGACTACTTTTCCTTTGATTACATATGTCTATTTTAAATGTTTTATAAAATACATTGATCATGCATAACACATTTTAAACTGAATTTTAATTTCCTTTAGTGTAGATGTTGTTTCAAAATAAGTTTTAATCAAACATATTATCGGTGCTTATAAAGAAAGGTCTGGAATGATTGGCATGAAGTTTAATTTAGAATGTATCAAATGAAGGCTGTCATTCTTTAAAAGTGAGGGGATTCTTACAGTATGTAACACTTAGAACTACAGAAAAATATTGACTGTTAAATTGAAGAAACCACCATTCTCATCTGTTTAAATCAGAAAGAGCAGATCTGTTGGTCCCTCTGTATGAGGGGATATTATGGTATGTAGTATCATGAGGCTGACACATGGATTTGCTTTTTCCCATTTTTTGGATTTGCTTTTTTCCCATTTTTTCATATCCATTCCATATCCATATCAATTCATAGCCATTCCATATCCATTCTCCTATAATTCCCAAGGAGTTCCTTCAGCATTCTTGAATAGAATATACCTGGATCTATTCTATAAGAATTCAGTGCTTTAAGTGCATCCATATATTGTTTGCTGTATGTTTTCCAGATTATCTTGTAAGAGAAGACCACGGTAAAATAGGAATCAAGTAGTTTTGTCTTCTCTCCATCACCTATTAATAAAATCAGTAAATCAACATATTTCTCAAGCTGCAGATTTATCTCTTTCTTGTTTTTTCTTCTTCCTTCAAACATAATGAAAACAAAATTCCTTGTTTTTAGCTTCCTTTACATTCTTCCGTTTTGTGCTGAGAACAATGCTTATACAATCCTTACAAGTTCCAGCTATGCTTTTTAATTTATTCTTAGTCATGTATTCCTCTTTCTGTACATTGTAAGTCTTGGTTCAAAAGAGTGGTCCCAGCAGAATTCAAGGTCTTCTCCACCATTTTTTTTTATTTCAGTGTCCATGGGGATCAACACCTTCTTCCACTTTCTGAGATATGTGGTTATTCAGAATATATATCAATAATGTATTGACATTCCATTCATAGCAGGTTTGAACTTCCAGTAAATGCCAGAATAGCTGAAATCCTCCATTACGGTATAGTTCAGTGTGGGTAACCATTTATTTACTTGAATTTATTTATTTGTTTGGTTGGATTTATTAGCTGCCAAACTCCAATGGACTCTGTGAAACTATTAACAAGCTTTATCACTTAACTTCTCATCACTAAATCCAGATCATTTTTTAAAAAAATATTAATTGTATTGTTTATGATATACAGAGGATCCTACTACTTTTGCTTCTCTAAGAATTGTAAATTGCTGCTATTTCCTGTTTCTTGCGTTTAATTGGATCCCAGTGCATAAGATAACCTCTCGTTTCATGATTGATCAGTTAGTTGGAAATGTTTAATAAGGAATTTTGTCAGAAATTTTTGAAAATCCAAATACAGAATCTGTAATGCAGAGCTTTCCGAACTGTGTGTCGTGACACGTTAGTGTGTCGGCTGCAGTGTCTGGGTGTGTTGCGGCTGCTGCTGCCTCCGAGCCCTGCCAGGATTCTGCGCAGGTCCTTGTGCCTTGCTGCCTCCAAACCTGCCCTGCCAGGATTCCGCGCAGGTCCTAGTGCCTGCCTTGTGCCTGGCTGCCTCCAAACCTGTGATTCCGCACAGGTCCTAGTGCCTGCCTTGTGCCCTGCTGTAAGAGTGTGTCACGAAATGATGCCCTGCTGTAAGAGTGTGTCACGAAATGATGCATGTCTAAAAAGTGTGTCACCAACATGAAAAGTTTGGAAAGCTCTGCTGTAATGTATCACACATATACAACTTATAATATGTCACACGTATTGTGATATTGTATTCATATAGAGTTACTCTCACTTTGTTGCATATCAGCAATCACTGCAGAGTAGAATTTTCATTAGCAATGGACAGGACTACTGTAGTTGGAGACAAAGAGTCCTAGTAGGTGGAGTCAATTAGCTTTCTCCGTTTCCTCTTTTGAAAGGTCTTAAAGACACTTGTGATGAACCCTAATCAGAACCTCCAATGAGTTGCACAGGTTACTTGTTACATTTCTGTCCTCCTGGTCATATCCAGTCAGCTTCCCTTTTCATATATATAGACTGTCCCTTTGTTCTTTTTCCTGAATATTTATGAGTGTTCACAAATGTTGCTTGCTGGCTGATGCACTTGTCCAACTAAAACCAATGCATGAGATGCTACTGAATTGGAAATCTTATGCAAATCCATAGAATAGTTGACCTTGGTATATAGTCTAGGCCAAGGGTCGGAAATGGCGGCTCTCGAGCCAGATCTGGCTCTTTGGCCCCTTGAGCGTGGCTCAACCGCAGCTGAACTCACCCCGCCCCTTCCACGCGATTGGATCCCGCCCCCAAACTCTGATGGCCGGCGCCATCAGGGGAGGGAGGAGAAGGATGGGCGGAGGTGGGGCAGGGGTGGTGGGTGCCGGCGAGGGAGAGAAGAAGGAAGGCAGTAAGGAGTGGCATCCAGGCGCTGGGCGAGTTTGGCTTCGCGCCGCCAGCGCCTGACGTCAAGGCGGCTGCGCTTCCGCGCCCGGCGGGCGAGGCAGGGAGAGAAGGGGAGACAGAGGGGCTCCCTCTCCGGCCTCTGCGCCCCTTTAGGCCCGTCTCTCCGAGCGCACTGAGCGAGGCCCGGCGCGGCAGGGAGGCGCTGCTGGCCCGGGACGCGGCGCTGTCGGAGGCGGCGCAGGAGCGGCTGCAGGGGCTGCTGCGGCTGGAGATGGCGCTGCTCTGCGGCATCCAGGCGAGGGTGCGGGCCCAGGACGCGAGCGGCAGGGCGGCGCAGGGCGAAGAGCCACCTGCTCTCCCCTTGGCCGCCTCCGGTCCGAGCCTAGCTCGGCTCCCCCGGCCGCCGCAGGGCTCGGGTTAGCGGGGGGAGAGGACGCCGAACGGCGGGGTGGGGGGATTGATGGGGCGGGAGGGTGCTCCTGGTGGGGGCCACTTGGGGAGCTCTCTGCAGGGGCCTCTTGGGGTGCCCTGTGTCTCTGTCCCACCTCATCCAGGGGAGCTTTTGGCAAGGTCCCATTCGCAGCTGCTTCCTCCTCCGCCGGCGGCAGGAGAGAAGGAGCAGCTGCCCGCCTCCCTCCGCCCACCCTGAGGGGACCCACCTGGCGGCGGCGGCTCCCCTGAAGCGCGCCACTTGTCCCCGCTACCCGCCTCATTTCCCGCCCCCCATCACTTCCTTGGCCCGACACAGGCGGGCGGAAGCGTTCTGGGGGGAGACAACATGGAGGCGGAAGTGGCAGCCCCGCCCGCGCCAAGTGGCGGTAGCGCGGCTCCGCCGCCGCCACCCTTTCTCTCCGGCTCGGATCCCGGGAAGACAGCGGGGGGCCTCGCGGAGGGAGGCAAGCAGGCAGGCAAGCAGGCAGGCAGGGCGGGTGGGCGGCCCAGGCCTCCGCCGCCGGGCCCGCCCCCCTCGGCGCCTGTGCGGCTCCCCCGCGCCCTCCCACCCGCCCCAATAAGCCACGTGATTGGCTCCCGCCCGCAAACCCCGCCCCTTCCACGTGATTGGCCCCCGCCTGCAAACCCCACCCCCTTCCGTGTGATTGGCCCCCACCCACAAACCCCGCCCCCTTCCACGCGATTGGCCCCCACCCGCAAACCCCGCCCCCGGCTCTCGAGCATTTAAAAATGTGCATGAGCATGTCAAAATGGCTCCCGGCATAAAAAGTTTGCCGACCCCTGGTCTAGGCCAAACTGTTAATAATACCTCACTCCTTCTATAACTATCCTTTTTAATTTTTATTTTCCAATACAGCTTTACCTTTAGTTGGTATGTTGGACTGATGTGGATTTCTGGCAATATTTTAGGGATTCTGCTCTTCTATAAAATACCTTGCTTGGAAAAGACAAAGACCACTCCTTTCAGTACAATTGAGTAAAATATTTCTCTGGAGCATTTAAGTTTAAAAATATATTTGTAAAAGGGGTGCATTAGTATATGAAAACCCCATAGCATCTGGAATTTTAAATAACTGCCTTGTTGTTTATTTATTTACAGCAGAGCTTTCCAAACTGTGTGTCGCGACACAAAAGTGTGTCGCCACACACAGTCTAGTGTGTCGCCACACAACCCGGAAGCGCTGATCATCATCAGCACTTCCGGGTTTTTGCACGCTGCCGCAACGGCGGCACTTCCGGGTTTTCCCGCGGCGACACACCAACGGCGGTTGGTGTGTCGCTGCAGGAAAACTTTGGAAAGCCCTGATTTACAGTGTTTTGGAACACTGAATCAGCAATACGACCTGTCTTCTGTGCATGTAAATTAAAGCAAAATAAACTCTTAATAGAAGACAATTTATGTAGCTCAGGGTTGAACTGTGGAGTCCTTGGTCCTCTCTGAGCTTGGTTGTTTGCTTGCAGACATTTCATTACCCAACTAGGTAACATCTTCAGTGCTAGTGAGTAAGGGTTTTGCTTCCTGTTTATATACAGTAGGTTGCCTTGCCAGTGTTGGTGGGGGAGTGGTTTTCTCCTTGGTAGTTCCTATGTGTTATAAAATATACTTTTAGAGTATAAAATAAACCCTTAATGTCATGAATAGAAGAAAACTCTTAATGTCATTGAATAGGAGAAATACATTGCGTAATAGGGCAACATCATATGATAAAATACCTTCTTTTTTAGAATTAAAATGAAATGTATGCCTTCCATTGCCTGGTATGGGACAAATATAAAATAACTGTAATTTTTAATTTCCAACAAAACAAGACAACATTTATATAATAGGTACATCTGTTAGAATAAAAAGTGAGTATTTCAGAGAAATAGATGCAGAGGATTTGTAGCTAGCTTCCTTTAAATTATGTGAGGAGAGGTGAAATAGATAAACCATACCAAATTTGACAATCTGAGAAGTTTTGTGCAAACAAATAAAAATCAAATTTGCTGGGAAGATCAGGATTTTAGCAAACATCTTGACTTTGATATGGCTCTTAAAATATTCCAGTGATTTAGTGCAAACATTTAAATGAGAATTCAGTGTTTTATTTTATTTATTTATTTTTTATTATTTGGATTTATCACCACCATATGTTCTTGTTTGTTGTAGAGAAAAGACTGCTTCAAAATACTCTAATTGGAAAACCCTTCATTTAGTATTTCTGCAAATAGCTTTTGCAGATACAAAATCTATGTTTTTGTATCTTTTTATAGATCTGAAATTTACAAAGCTTCTTTTCACTTTAGATCGGGGTCGGCAAACTTTTTATGCCGGGAGCCATTTTGACATGCTCGTGCACATTTTGAAATGCTTGAGAGCCAGGGGGCGGGGTTTGCGGGCGTGAGCCAATCACGTGGCTTATTGGGGCGGGTGGGAGGGCCCATGTAGCAGTTTCCCCCCCCCCACCGGCTTCCCGCCCCTCCCTCCTTGCCTGCAGAAGGCAGCCGTCCTTCTCCCCCTGCTATTTCCGGAAGCGATCCAGCGCCGATCTGCGGGCTGCGGGGGCTCCAGCTTCGGAGGGCGCTGGCTGCGCCTCTGCCTCGGCAGCCAAGCTGTTCCGAACCAAGGAGACAGGGCGGAGCCAGGGCAGGGGAGGAACGGGGAGCGCCAGGGGACTCACCCGCTGCTGCTCGGCTGCCACCTTCCTCCTCCGCTTCAGCCGCCCGCCCACCGAGTCCCGGCTCTTCAGCCCCCGCTGGGGGGAGGCCTCCTTCACCTCGGGGTCGTAGCCCTGGGGGAGGGGGGCAGGGACTCAGCGCCCGCACGCCCGGAGCCCGGCAGAGCTGCGTCTCGCCCCGCTCCGCCCTCCCAGAGTGGCCAGCGGAGTGCCACCGGCGCCCACCTGCTCGGACAGGTACCAGCCTCTCTGCACGCTCCTTCCGCTGCTGCTGCTGCAGGGAGATGGCGTCCACCCGGCCCAGCTGCCCGGGGTCCAGGGAGATCAGCTTCGGCGGGATCTGTGGCGAAGAGCGGCCGTGGCGGGGAAACGAGGTGGGCGGCGACGACAAGCGGCGCGCTTCAGGGGAGCCGCCGCTGCCCGCCTGCTTGCCTGCCTGCTTGCCTCCCTCCGCGAGGCCCCCCGCTGCCTTCCCGGGATCCGAGCCGGAGAGAAAGGGCGGCGGCGGCGGGGCCGCGCTGCCGCCACTCGGCGCGGGCGGGGCTGCCGCTTCTGTCCGCCCGCATCGGGCCAAGGAAATGATGGGGGGCGGGAAACGAGGCGGGCGGCGACGACAAACGGCGCGCTTCAGGGGAGCCGCTGCCGCCGCCGGGTGGTTCCCCTCAGGGCGGGCGGAGGCAGGCGGGCAGCCGCTCCTTCTCTCCCGCCGGCGGAGGAGGAGGAGGAGGCGTCGGCGTCCTCTTCCTTGCCGCCCAGCTACGGATCGAGCGCGACCTCTCGCCACCGCCGCCGCTCCTTCTCCCTGGTGGGCTCCCCTCAGCGCCGCCTCGCACTCATACACAGACATACACAGAGGCTGGCTGGCTCTGGGCTCTGACAGCAATGGCTTTCTTCCCCAGGGTTCGCGCTGCTTCCGGAGACCGGCTTTCCGAATGTCAGACGGCAGATAGAGAGAGAGAGCCAGAGCCGAGGGGCCAAAGAGCCAGATCTAGCTCGAGAGCCGCCATTTCCGACCCTTGCTTTAGATCATGTAGTAGAGATCACATGAAGTCTCATGTAATCATAGTTTTCATAGAATCATAGAACCGCCCAGAGTCCCTCCTTGAGGGGGAGATGGGCGGTCATAGAAATTTAACAAATAAATAAATAAATAGTTTTGTCCAAAGCAGGCCAAATCAGTTGAATCGGGTTCTTACTACTGTTAGATAGTTTACGTGAGGCTACACCTTACTTGTTAAATTAAACATATATAAAATATTTTATTTAATATAAATAAAGTAAGTAAGGACAGTCCAAATTAAAAATGTTATATAATAACATCCCATTCAGGGCAAAGCATCATGAACACAAAAATGTGGAGTCACTAATTCATGCCAAAAGCTCAGCAAAGTTAAAAGATCTCATTACAGGTAGTCCTTGACTTACGACAACAATTGGGACCAAATTTCCATCGCTAAGCGATGCAATTGTAAAGTGCAACCACATTGAGACGGTAATCCCTGCAGTTCCGGTTGCCGTCATTAACTGAATCCCACAGTTGTTAGGCGAGGCAACTTCCTGCCGGCTTCCCACAACCATAGTCAGCGGAGAAGCCATCAGGAAGTTGCAAGTCCCAGGCTGGCAGGCAGGTAAGTGGCTGCTACCGGAGGGGGAAGGTGCGAGGGTGCGGGGAGGATGCAAAGGGGTGTGAGGGGGGGTGCGTGAGGAGCTGCATGGGTCGGGAAGGGCCTGCGGGGGTGTGGCATGGGGCAGGAAGGGAGTGCAGGGGTGCGTGAGAGGCGCCCCATGGGTCATGGGGGGTGCATTGTGGGTTGGGTCAGGAAGGGTGCGTGGGGGTGCTCGAGAGGTGCCACTCGGGCCAGGGAGTGCCTGTGGGGGTGTGGTGCGGGTCAGGGAGGGCACACAGGGGTGCAGCACAGGTCAGGGAGTGCAAGTTGGGTGCCGTGCGCATCGGGAAGGCTGCACGGGGGTGTGCGAGTGGCCAGCACAGTGTGAGCATAGAGTGACTGGGGAGGGTGTGTGGTGTGTGATACTTATCCCAGTGACTTGCAATCTTCCCTGCTGGCTTTTCCATTGACTTTCTGGGGAAGCCGGCAGGGAAGGTTGCAAATGGTGATCATGTGATTGCCAGGTGCTTGGCAATCATGTGAACGCTGGGTGCTTGGCTTGATCACATGACTGTGGGGGTGCTGCAATGGCTGTAACTTCGGGGACTGGTAATAAGTCCCTACATTCAGCACCGCCGTAACTTCGAACGGTTGCTGAACAAATGGACGCAAGTCAAGGACTACCTGTATTTTATTTTATTTTATTATTATTTGAAATAAAATTTGTTTATTTAAATATTATTTAAAGAGAGAGTTCCCTTGGCTGGGTGCTATAGTAGGTAAGGGTGGGAAGGCTATATACAAAAGATGCATATGTTTTTTAAATCAACACCTTTTTTAAAAAAAATAGAGCATTCTTGTATATAGGGTTTTTTCCCCAGGCATCTGTTACATCACATTGATTTTATGTAATGTCATTTTCAGATGTTTTCCTTTTCAGTGTTTATTATCACAGTTGACACAGATTCTCCCTGAGCAGGTTTACCTGTCTAAAACCTATACAAATATAATTAAGCATCAGGTTGCTGGTGCAATCTCAGGAAATAATGACTTGATTAAATTACTAAATGCAAATTCATTCTTAGTAGTATGTAGCTTCCAGGTCCTCTCTACTTACCCAATGTCACCTTTCAGAAATCAAATATATCTCAATACTCCTTCCCATTTTTACTTTCTCATTGGTCAGAGGGCTAAGAACTTGGCTCCTACCAGATAGGAAGCTCAGCATCTCCTGGTCCTAAAGCTAGTGAAGTGAAATGCAACGTATTCTGGTCTCCTTAGTTGACCAAGACCAAGGGCTACTGGAAACTGTATACCCATCCCTCAGGAAAATAGCCTGACAAAAGGAAGAGCCTTTGACTTCTTACATTGTCAGAGAAAGAGCAGCTTCAAAGAATATACTTCACTCTCCTTGCTTTCTGATGACAGTTGCCCTGGGACTGCCAGGTTACTCTGCCTAATTTATTTGCCAAAGAAGCAAGCGCCACCAATCCCGGTTCAGCCAAGAACATCACTAAGGGAGATCAGCCTAACCCAGAATAAATATAAATGTCATCTTCAAGGCCACATTGTTCCAGTCTTGAAGACCTCTTTGATTTTCTCTACATCACTTCCTTGTGTAACCCGTCGTTATGGTTTGCAAGTTCCTTTTTTATTTATTGCTGGGAGTCACTATAAATAAACAATGAATGAGTTAATTATGTGGTACATATACAGTATACTAAATGGCAAACTTTTTTTAAGGAAATAAAAACAAGAACTTTAAACCTTGCACAAAAGAGGTCAAGTGGAACATACAGTACTCATCAGTGCCTGTTTTATGCTTATGTAGAGCCGTTGGAGGAGGCTAGTGTGGCAAACACCAAAAATACGATTTCTCACCTGCTATCTGTTAATCTAACTCACTATGCAGCCCTTTCATTCTTCATTTGTTCTACTGCCTGTATTGCCCAGGTCACTGCTTTAAAACTATGTATGATTCAGAAGCTAAATAAAATCCTCCTCCTCCTCCTCCTCCTCACCATGAATTTCTATGATATTATTCACAATTAGTTCTTCATTAAAACATTTTAATAAAAAGTTTAAGTGAGTAAAAAATAGACTTTCATGTAATGTTATAAGTTTGTAATTCATTTGTAGTTGATATTAATAGCTAAATAACATTTGATATGGAATAACTCAGTCCTACCTCTTTTGTTTTGGTTCTATCTGTATAGTCCCCAGCTGCATTATCTAACTCCAGTGAAGAAAATTAAGTCAATGTAAAACTATACTCTGTTTTTTTACAGAGAGGTCACGGATAGTCTGTCTTCCCTTGGTAGCCACCAGTGTTCCTATTACACTTCATTTATATAGTTGAAGGACTCAGGAGAACCAGCTGGGCTCCCTGTCTGCGCTCATCAAGTGTTAATTTCTGACAGAGGTATTGCTGTCATGAACAAGTGCTGGAGGTACTCTGGTGGTCCTGCCAAACAACAGGAGCTCTTAATTAGTGCCAATGTTCAATCAGGCTGCTTAACCTGCCACAGAGCTGAGAAGGTCATGTTCCTTCCTTTAGCACTGCCAACAGAAAATACCCAAGAACAGTCCCCAAGTGTTTCTTTTACTTTTAGAATAAGTAGCTAAAGTAACATGGCACTCTTTTTGAGGGTGATGTGCAAAGAATGGTATATCTGCTTTGAAAAACAACAACTTTCCACTGTAAATCTTTCAGAGGGATGCTTTTTATCATTATTTATCATTATTAAATGCAATTATTCTAATTCTCAGCTACTTCTGATTTTAATTTTGAGTATTTAAGTGAACAAATATATGTTAGTTGCTGAGCATTACTATGCTCCTGTTTGTAGAGAACAAAATTATAGAATTAAAACAGTAAATATTTTTTCTGAGTAATTCTTTGTATGTTTCACAAACTACTGTATTTTATTACCGTGTCATATGAATAGTTTTTTTTCATAGATGTTGATAACCTCATAGAAATAAGCTTTTCTCATAATGAGTTTAGAGATGTGGCACCCTAGAATTGTTTATTCTGAGGTCAGAAATTCCCTTTCCACATTTCTAAAATTACTGTTTAACTATAGATATTTGTACAGGAAAACTATAATTTACTGTAAGAACTTCGTTCAGCAGAGGTTTAATAAATTTAATTTCAAGGAGTTTCAGGTTTAACCAGCAACTAGGGGGGGAAATGTTAATTTCTTCAAAGAGATTTATACCAAAATTAATCAAGAAAATCTGTATATGATATTCAAGTTCCTATCTCAGATCTAACCAAAGATTTTTTAAAGATTTACTTCCATTTGATTTTCAAATGTAGTAATTTGAATGAGATTTTAATATCTCTTGGCTATTTGTATTTAATTTCTTTTGTGCTGTTTTAATTGTTTAACTGTTTTTATTATTGTTTTGCCCACAATGATTGCCCACAGTCACTGGCTTGAGATGGGCAGCTATATAAATTGAATGAATGAATGAATGAATGAATGAATGAATGAATGAATGAATTCATAGTGTTGGAAATTCCTAAAATAATATATTTTTGTGCTTTTTTTGTTCCTCCTGTCCTTTTTGTGAAAGAGTCCCACATATCTTCTCTGTTACATCTTTGGTATAAAAACCATTTTAATACGCCTTCTGAATTTATTTATTTATTTATTTAAATTTTATTTTTGGGTATGTAAAAATCATACCTTATACCTTGAATGTAGCTTGAATCATGTCAACTGGATTTCTATTTTCTTAGTGGAAACGTTTCACTCCTTATCCAAGGAGCTTCTTCAGTCTGAGTAAAGTTAGTAAGGGAATCCTTAAATATGTTTCTAGGCTGGCTGTGTGACCTTGCACCTGGGGCTAGGTCATGGTTATTTTGAGATGTTTGTTTCTAAGTCCCTTTATCATCTAAAGGAGGATCGTTAAGATTACCCTGCTGCTGTTGAGCTTGTGAAATGGTCTTAATCTTCCTAGGCACAGAAGACAAAGCAGGAAGGAAGATAGGGGAAAGGTTATGCCTGAGGCCCCCACCTCTATTCAAGGAAGGATTTTCCAAGTTGGCATGAATGGATTCCTTGACCCCTCTCTCAAACCACCTATCTTCTCTGTCTAAAATGTGAACATTAATGTCCTCAAATGAGTGTCCTTTTTCCTTTAGATGAAGATAAACTGCTGACTCTGGTCCTGTGGTGTTACTTCTCCTGTGTTGGGCCATCCTCCTGTACAAAGGTTGTTTGGTTTCTCCAATGTAGAGTTCAGAGCACTCCTCACTGCACTGGATTGCATACACTACATTGCTTTCCTTGTGTTTTGGAGTTTGATCTTTGGGGTGTACAAGCCTCTGTCTCAGTGTGTTGGTGGGTTTGAAATATACAGGTATGTGGTGTTTGCCAAATATCCGTTTTATCTTTTCAGACACGCCAGCCATGTAAGGAATGACCAGGTTCTTCCGTTTACTCTGAGTCTCAGCCCTATCTGTCGCTGTTTTAGGTCTGGTAGACTTAGATTTAGTGAAGGCCCAATTTGGATATCCACAGGCCTGCAGAGCTGTTCTCAGATGCTGCTTTTCATTCTTTTTGGAATCCATGGAGGTGGGGATGGTTTCTGCTCTGTGTGACAATGTCCTGATGACTCCTAGTTTGTGCTGCAGTGGATGGTGGGAGTCAAACATCAGGTATTGATCTGTGTGTGTGGGTTTCCTGTAGATCCCTATTTCTAGCTTGCCACCGGTCCCAATGAGGACTTCACAGTCTAGGAATGCCAGTCTGTTGTCCTTGGTGTCTTCTCTGGTGAAGCTAATGTTGGCATCTATAGTGTTTATATGGTCCGTGAAGGCCTGTACTTCCTGGGCCTTGATTTTGACCCAGGTGTCATCCACATACCTAAACCAGTGGGTGGGCACCGTTCCCTGGAATGTGTTGAGTGCTTTCTTCTCCACTTCTTCCATGTATAAATTGGCCACAATGGGTGACACAGGAGAACCCATGGCACAGCCGTGTTTTTGTCTGTAAAAGTCACCTCTGTATGTGAAATAAGTGGTGTTAAGACACAGGTCCAGAAGATGGCAGATCTGGTTTGGGTTGAGATGGCTTCTCCTTTCCAGGGTGCTGTCCTCTTCTAGTCTCTTCCTGACAGCGGATAGAGCATGAGTGGTGGGGATGCTGGTGAAAAGGGAGGACACATCAAAGGAGACCATAGTTTCATCTGTATCCAGTTTCAGGATCTTTGCTTTGGAAACAAATTCTTCCGAATTATGGATGTGGTGTTCAGAGTGTCCAACTAGAGGTGCTAGTATGGTAGAGAGGTGTTTGGCAATGTTGTATGTTACCGAATTGATGCTGCTGACTATGGGTCGGAGGGGTGTTCCTTCCTTGTGGATCTTAGGAAGTCCGTAGATGCAGGGGATGGCTTCTCCAGGATACAGACGGTGGTAGGTAATCCTATCGATGGAGCCATCATGTTCCAATTGTTTCAAACTGTCTATTGCCTTTTTCTTGTAATTGTTGGTGGGGTCTCTTTTCAGTTTTTCATATGTATGGTGATCCTCCAAAAGTGAGGTAATTTTATTGTGGTAAGGATCACCATACATATGAAAAACTGAAAAGAGACCCCACCAACAATTACAAGAAAAAGGCAATAGACAGTTTGAAACAATTGGAACATGATGGCTCCATCGATAGGATTACCTACCACCGTCTGTATCCTGGAGAAGCCATCCCCTGCATCTACGGACTTCCTAAGATCCACAAGGAAGGAACACCCCTCCGACCCATAGTCAGCAGCATCAATTCGGTAACATACAACATTGCCAAACACCTCTCTACCATACTAGCACCTCTAGTTGGACACTCTGAACACCACATCCATAATTCGGAAGAATTTGTTTCCAAAGCAAAGATCCTGAAACTGGATACAGATGAAACTATGGTCTCCTTTGATGTGTCCTCCCTTTTCACCAGCATCCCCACCACTCATGCTCTATCCGCTGTCAGGAAGAGACTAGAAGAGGACAGCACCCTGGAAAGGAGAAGCCATCTCAACCCAAACCAGATCTGCCATCTTCTGGACCTGTGTCTTAACACCACTTATTTCACATACAGAGGTGACTTTTACAGACAAAAACACGGCTGTGCCATGGGTTCTCCTGTGTCACCCATTGTGGCCAATTTATACATGGAAGAAGTGGAGAAGAAAGCACTCAACACATTCCAGGGAACGGTGCCCACCCACTGGTTTAGGTATGTGGATGACACCTGGGTCAAAATCAAGGCCCAGGAAGTACAGGCCTTCACGGACCATATAAACACTATAGATGCCAACATTAGCTTCACCAGAGAAGACACCAAGGACAACAGACTGGCATTCCTAGACTGTGAAGTCCTCATTGGGTCCGGTGGCAAGCTAGAAATAGGGATCTACAGGAAACCCACACACACAGATCAATACCTGATGTTTGACTCCCACCATCCACTGCAGCACAAACTAGGAGTCATCAGGACATTGTCACACAGAGCAGAAACCATCCCCACCTCCATGGATTCCAAAAAGAATGAAAAGCAGCATCTGAGAACAGCTCTGCAGGCCTGTGGATATCCAAATTGGGCCTTCACTAAATCTAAGTCTACCAGACCTAAAACAGCGACAGATAGGGCTGAGACTCAGAGTAAACGGAAGAACCTGGTCATTCCTTACATGGCTGGCGTGTCTGAAAAGATAAAACGGATATTTGGCAAACACCACATACCTGTATATTTCAAACCCACCAACACACTGAGACAGAGGCTTGTACACCCCAAAGATCAAACTCCAAAACACAAGGAAAGCAATGTAGTGTATGCAATCCAGTGCAGTGAGGAGTGCTCTGAACTCTACATTGGAGAAACCAAACAACCTTTGTACAGGAGGATGGCCCAACACAGGAGAAGTAACACCACAGGACCAGAGTCAGCAGTTTATCTTCATCTAAAGGAAAAAGGACACTCATTTGAGGACATTAATGTTCACATTTTAGACAGAGAAGATAGGTGGTTTGAGAGAGGGGTCAAGGAATCCATTCATGCCAACTTGGAAAATCCTTCCTTGAATAGAGGTGGGGGCCTCAGGCATAACCTTTCCCCTATCTTCCTTCCTGCTTTGTCTTCTGTGCCTAGGAAGATTAAGACCATTTCACAAGCTCAACAGCAGCAGGGTAATCTTAACGATCCTCCTTTAGATGATAAAGGGACTTAGAAACAAACATCTCAAAATAACCATGACCTAGCCCCAGGTGCAAGGTCACACAGCCAGCCTAGAAACATATTTAAGGATTCCCTTACTAACTTTACTCAGACTGAAGAAGCTCCTTGGATAAGGAGTGAAACGTTTCCACTAAGAAAATAGAAATCCAGTTGACATGATTCAAGCTACAGACAATTCCACCTGGATGACTGAGAACCTTCATAGACTTATACCTTGAAAGCTTCACTGTAAACAAAATCCAATGCTTTTATTTTTTGATTTTACTTTTCAAACAGTATGTATGTTAATCTGTTTTTAATCTTGTACACTGCCCAGAATTGTTTTGAAATGGGCAGACTTACAAATCTAATACATGAATTAAAATTAAATTAAACTCTGAGTTACTGGTACATTTTAAAACATACACCAATCACAATGTGATTTTTTCAATGTTTTTTTTTGGGTTTCTTGTGGGATGCAATTATTTCATCAGAATGAGGATATGTTGAGAAACCTTAATAACTAGGATTTTTATGTTCAAATAACCAAACTCTGGTTTTCATCAGCCAAAAACTTGAAGGAGAAACAATGGCTTGAAGTAGATTTGTATGTTAAACAAGTTTTATTATCTATTTTCTAAAAGCAGATAATTTGCTGGCATGAAAAGGTTGAAAAGCAAAAGAACTGTTATCTAGCTTTATTTCAGATTTTGCTAATTGATAGAAAACATATTTAGGATGCAATCATATGCATACTATACTCGCTGAATTCAATAGGGTTCAGTTCTATATACATTCATCAGATAGAGTTATTTATATGGTTTGACTAGAAGTAAGTCTTCTCGACCCCAAGACCAGATACAGGAGCAAATACATGCTTTAGACACAGTACAAATCAAGTACTATTTCTTCTATAAAGTCGTATAGCTGGCCTTTTCTTTTTCTGAATGAGTATTTTATATTACTAAAAACTAATGGGCTACCTTTTTTCTGAATTATTTTATTTGTGATTGTTTTGATTATTTCTATTTTGTTTACAAGAATATAAAGTACATTAACTGTTTGCAATGTTTCTTAGAAAGAAATTTATACTGAAGACTTATAGTCATGAGTAATAGTTACTTCAGAATTTTGGTTATGGGGTAGCAATTAGCCCAACAAGTTGTTTCTTTCCTAAAGTGAAGAAAGGACTGGACCAAGAACATTTATGTTCATTTTGGACTCATATAGTAGCAGTATTTTTTTGGGGGGGGTACATACTGTGTTTGGCTTATTTTCCTTTGAATATATAAAATGTATATAATCATTGCAAAAAGGCAAGTATTAATTAATTAATTAAACATTAAGTATTAATGTTGCACATTAATTAAAATAGATTGAATAAAACCAATGTATATTTGTGTCTTAGAAAACTTGATGTTTGTATTGGAACTTTTGCATTTGCATTTGCATTGCAACTTTTACCATATGTTGGCCAAGGGTTGCCATCCAGAAATGGATACAGGGCTGAAGTCCCATTGATGTCCTTAATTTGGGAAGCAGACTTTTAAACTACCAATTTGCTATGTATTTGTTACATTATAGGTACCACTATAAAATGAATGATTGATTTGATTTTTAATAATTTTTGTCTGAAGACCCTATGTATGGCTGGAGTCATGCTGCATTGTAAGAGTCAGCTGTGTAGTTGTAAAATATGAAGGCTTGTAAGACTGCCCTATTGACAAAAAAGAGTGCCATATCCTTTCCAGAGTGATAATAGATTGGAATGCTTTCTTGTCCTAGTGTGCAGTTGGATAGATGGCATGTTAATCCTCTTGTACATACATGTTTATCATGGCAATGACATTACTCTGATGGTTTTACATAAGGCTAGAATAATTTAATGTGTCTGTTCAACAAGTTTGTTTGCCATCACTCTTACAGAACACGTGGAATTTGCAGCTTTCTTCTCATTGTTTTAATTACTTCCAGTTATGATTTTACATAATAGATTGATTTTATGTAATTCTATTGTAAGGGAAAAGGGATTTAGACTTGCAGGGTTCAAATAGTTCACTAACAATATATTAAACTGACTGGAAATAAATATGTTACATCTAATATATATGTTGTGTCTTTACATCTTTGATACTTGATGTTAGTTATCTTATGTACTCTTTCTGCAGTGGAGAATCCAGTCATTTTCCAGTCATGGATGCACTAATGAAATGATACATGAGGAAGTCTATTTTCAAGCAAACCCCCCAAAACTTCTGTTGAAAACTGCATCCAGTTGTATCTAGTTTTTTCAAATATTGCCAGTAATGAGATCATACTCCATATATATATAGCACACATACTACCCAGTATACTAGAAATACAGGCATACTGCACTTGTACCCCCCCCCCACTCTTTTGGTATTGGCGTTCTAACTTTTTTGCTTCCAATTTTCTGACATACTTTGTATGTTTACTCAGAAATGTTGTATTATAAGTTCATCTCTAGTGATGCTTATTTTCTAATAAATGTGTTTAAGAATTAAATACTACTGCATGGGTGTGCAGCTTTCACAGGTCACAGGTTAGATCATTGGAAAGGTGATGACTTCATACAGAGGTGATATTTTCCAGCCTGTGATATGTACTGGGAGCAGTTAAAGATGGGATCAGAAACAGGAAGCCTCTGGAAGACAAATCACTCCTATTTCTATTATTAAATACCCATAAATGCCCCACAATGGCCCAAATTCACTGCTGTGAGATGGGCAGCCACATAAATCATAAATAAATACATGAAACAAAACAAAACAAAACATGTAATATATTTGGTATAAATTCTCTCACTTCTGAGATGCATTGTAAAGTACAAGTCATATGAAGAGAATAATTTTGAACTCTTCAAAATATAAATGGTAAAAGTTACTTCTGTACCCCAGTTTTGTTTCTTTAAAACCATCTAGAATGTAATCCTGTCCTAATACTATTGCAGGATAGGTGTTTAAGAGTTTTAGTGTTAAAACAGCAGCATTGATTGCATTTATAGATGTCAGGTCATTAACATATTGAGAGTTTCTGTGGTTCTAGTTCCAGTTTTAAATAGGCATAAGAAAAGTCAGCTATAGAAGTATGAGCATTATTGAACTTGGTGGAATTTCATTTAATTACTTTGTTTTACTTAAGAAAAAGTTCAGTCTATGGTACAGGTATTTTTGTGGAAAGTGGTGAATGGGTTTGATGCAGCACAAGTTGGAAACACACTAGCAACCAATGCAGCCCTCAAAGCAGTGGTGTTACATGTGTCGAATAGCTGACACCATTTACAACCCGTGCAGCTGCATTCTGTACCAGCTGAAGCTTCCGAATGCTCTTTAAGGGCAGCCCCATGTAGAGTGCATTGCAGTAGTCCAAATGGGAGGTTTAGCATTCTATTATGTTCATTGGACAATTTATTGCTTAAATAAATGAATAATTTCTTTAACAAAGTTAAATAAATTATTTGTTTTGAGGCTTTACTTACTTCCTAGAACATAAACCTTTAAGCTTCCTCTTTTTTGTTCTTCTATTGTCTTAGGGTTCATCATAACTATTTTGTTATGTAGTACATATATACATAATTTAATTCATAATTACAGTAGAATATCATAACTATGAAATTTATTTATTTATTTATAGTAAATAAATAAATAACTGAAATGACTGCAGAATCAGCATTTTTAATTAATACATTCAGTCAAAGTTTATATACTAGATATGAATCCTATAAGGAACACAAACTTGCATTCTATTTGGCCTAAGTTAATTTAGAAAAATATTGCTTTTTTGGTACCCCCATAGACACAGTACCATGTTAAGGTAGCTTAGAATAGATAATTGTTTACAATTGCTCATTTCAGTTATAAAACTATAATTTTGAAAATTAGGAGTAAATACACAATGCACAAGGAGTTTATTATGCTCTTGGAGCCATGTGGTAATGCCCGTAGAGTTATCTCAGATAGCATAAATAAATCTCTCTGTCTCCACTGTCTGTCTATGTATTAGCAACTTCTCTAAGTTGTATCCCTTCTTACAGAATTTCCTCTTGGCCTTTAGTAGCACAGGAGCCCAGTCATGTCATTAACATATTCTTGTAACTTTAGCCAAACCACTTAGCAACTACATGCATATGTTTCTTTAATCACTTAGTTATTCTAAAGTGCTCTGTCTGGTATCATAACTGGGTTTTTTTGTCAGTTTTCTTCCTCAGACTTGTGGCATATGATTTTTCTCTTAATGTAGAACGTTGACAGGGGGTGGAGAGTTGCTTCAGCTAAACTTATAATGTGTCTATTGCAATATTTCCATATTCAAATTAGGTTTCCTTTATTATAACACAAATGTGGCATTGAAATAGTGTTCAGTTTAAACTTACACAGTTTTTAGGAGATAATGTTACATCTAAAGAAATACAACATTTAGTCAGAATCTTTCTTCCAGTTCCCAACGCAACCAAACTATATGCCCAACAGTAATAGTTGATGGTAGATGGTCTCAATAAGGAGTTCAGGGTGGCCAAGAGAAACAGTGGTCAAGCCCTGTTTAATGTCAGAACATTTGGCAATTGCTTAGAAAAATTATTCCAACTGATATTTGCACTGAAGTAAGAAAACATTAAAAACTCCCGCACTAGCTCCAGCTCTTGCCAACCTAGCAATTCGAAAGCATGCAAATGCAAGTAGATTAATAGGTACCACTTCGGTGGGTAGGTAACAGCGTTCCACACGTGTCATGCGGCCACATGACCGTGGAAGTGTCTTCGGACAACGCTGGCTCTTTGGCTAACAAACGGAGATGAGCACCGGCCCCTAGAGTCGGACACGACTGCACAAATGTGCGGGGGGAACCTTTACCTTTTAAGAAAACATTGCATTACTATGTCTGTACCTCAGGTATTTGTACTTACTAATGGCTTTCAGAATAATTCACTCCTTTTTAGTTATATGAACAACAGAGCCATGCTGGAGATACATTCAAAATCATTTTGATCATGTCCTGCATGCCTTATACCTCTATCTAGCCCATTATTTATAAAACATCACTCTTTAGACCCAGGTAGGAGTAAACCAGAAACCGTTAATTCTCAGTGAGCAGTGGAGGATACACTTTGCTTCATCTCAGTGTCTGTAGGAATCCTTGAATTTTCTAAAACTCAATGGTTATTTTGCGTACTATTCTTTCCTCTATAGTTTATTGTATGCATCTCTGTTAAATTGCATACATTTTCTGTGTGAAAGTGGGGTTTCCAGATTTTCATAATTTAAGTCTGCCTGGTATGTCTAGCAACAGGTCTTTTTTCTGTTAAATAAATTTCCTTTTCCCTCCAATCCTAATATTAAAATTTATTATAAAAGCTTAGCTTTGATAATGCTACCAAGGCTACTTAAAGAATATTTTCACAGCAACATTTGTTTAAATTAATATTGATTCATTTTGTGGACTGAATTCACATTGGCTTCTACCTAACCCCCAAAGGAAAGATGGAAAGCTATGAGAAACATTTCTAAATACAGAGCAGAAGCCCAAAATAAGGCATTGTTCTCTAGCATTCTCAGAAGATGTAAATTTATTTACTGCAGTTAAATCATAATTAGTTCTCAAGGGATAGTGTCTCTTTTAAACTGTTTTATGCCAGCATTCTGATTTTCTGAATAATCAGAAACTGCTGCTATTGCTCTGTTCAAGAGTATAGCAGTGAGATTTAAGTAGAAACAAATGTTTGGAACTGCTAGTTGTCACTTATAAAAGACAGTGATGCATATTTGTGAGAATGAATGGTTCAAAAATAAATGGAGGAAATATGCTACATGCATTTAAATGTATCTTAATGATATCTTGTCAGTCATAACTTGGATATTTTCATTTGAATTTTTTTCTGTGATCTTTTTGACCTAAAGTTCAAGCAGTGTAAAAACCTCTGTAGTTTTTTTTTGAAAACCATACAGTACAATAATTCACTTTTTAACATTGTAATTTGCAGACTGATGTACAAGATGCCACAGGAAATGGGTCTCATAGCAATTGCAGTTCAACAAACTCAAGGAAAGGGTAAGTTGATATAATTACAGTGTGAGTGGAGAAAAGGTATTATGAAATGATTAGTAATACTAATCATACTCATACTAATCATACCCATCCAAAGTGTGTAATCGACTAAATCAAAATCTAGCTTCAGTTTTTGTAATATCACAAAACAATCATTATCACTGTAATTTTGAGTACTTAAGATATGTCCACATTGCTAGTAGGAATTGAATTCAGCTCACGGGAGACTACCTTTAAAAGAATCACAGATCTGCTGAATAAAACTATCATAAATTGTTAGAGAAAATTTCTTAGGCTTACGGTTACAGTTTTCATACAACTATTTGCAAGAAATTGAGTTGCGTGTTTTCATAACCATCCTGCAGATGTGAAAGCTACCATGATAAAAAGTACCACTAACTAGATACAGAAGTGATAACGTATCCAGCATTTTACGTTTCTCCATGTCTAAAATTACTGTTAGCTAACCCCTAAAATATCAGAGGAAAAGTTACTATCCTTCAATAATTTTTAAATGTATGTTTCCAAGCCATGACTTGGAAACCTATATAGTAAATGGAATCCTTAGGATGATATATACAACCCTCTGTTTTCAACTAATATTGTTCATGATATCAACAAACTTTATCTGAGACATACAGATTTCTCCTTTTAGCCAATGTGTGAAGAATATAGTTTAGCACTTTATTCTGCATAGTTTTACAGACGTATACATATACCCAAATACAAACAAATGCATATGTCTGTAGGTTGAGTCATGATAACTGGATTTCTTTCTTTTGATTGAAACATTTCGCTGCTTGTCCAAGTAGCTTCTTCAGTAGTCGTCGTCGTCTTCTCCTCCTCCTCCTCCTCCTCCTCCTCTTCCTCCTCTTCCTCTTCCTCTTCTTCCTGAAGAAGCTACTTGGACAAGCAGCGAAACGTTTCAACCAAAAGAAAGAAATCCAGTTGCCATGACTCAACCTACAGACAATTCCACCTGGATGACTGAGAATCTTCATCGACAAACAAATGCATATGTATGTAGATTAAAAGAATTACACAGACCAAGTGCATCCACTCAGTCAAAAAAGTCAAAATAGTGGATACCATACAATCAAAGCCCAAGCCCTTTTGTATGTGCATTGACATCATACTACTGACCCAGACATACACTTGAACACTAAAAAAACAGGCATAGACAGTGGGCTTATCCATATTGCCTGGTTGCCACATCACTAGAATGGTCAAGCAACCATTTCTAGAGGGTCGTCTAGAAATCGTAATCACCCTCCACTCACCTTCAGAGTGACCTCAGGATGCATTTTTCTTTTTATGAGTAGATGGTTTTCCCACAAGGCTTTTTCCCCCCCTCTTTAAATAAGTCTAAAAGCTTACTATTTTTTTTAGTCACCTAAAATAGAATGGTTTCATCCCTGCTCCCAGACATCCCAGATAGTTGTTTAGAAGCTGGGGAGTAAAACCCTTCTAAGTTGGGTGACTGGTAAAATGGTAATAACCCGAACCTTTAAAAAAACAAAGCAGAGTGGGAAAAACACCTATTTAATAAAAGAAAAATTGTAATTTAAAAAAGTTTATGCTGAGTTTTAAACTGGCAGGCTTTTCTATGTTGAGTGAATATCTTCAGCACTATGCTAATTCTGCAGTGCTGGTAAAGGGAGATATACTGTAGAAACATTAGAGGGCCTGCTGGAAAGAAGGATTTCTTTAACTATGCTGATACGTATCTGCATTTGGATGATTTAGCCTTGTATATATAAATTTAACTTAACTTTATATTTATGTTTGTGGGGTTGTGTATCTGCAGGTAGTCCTTGCTTACCGACAGTAATTAGAACTGGGAACTCTGTTGCTAAGCAACATGGTTGTAAGGTGAGATATATGACTGTGCCAACTTACAATGGCAGTCTCAGTTGCTGTCGATAGGCAAATCCTGCATGGTCACAGCATCCCGTGGTCATGTGATCACCATTTGCGACCTCCTGCTGGCTTCCCCATTGACTTTACTTGTCAGAAGCTGTCAGTGAAGGTCACAAATGATAATCTGTACCCCATGATAATCACATGACCACAGGACTCTGTGACTGTCATAATTGTGAGCTGTTTGCCAAGTGTCCAAATTGCAGTCATGTGACCTTGGGGACACTGCGATGGTTGCAACTGTGAGGACCCATCGTTCCAGCTGGCAAAATATTACTTGATTGTAAACAGTGTTTAATGTCTGTTTCCTTTTTTTAAAGGACGTGGTGGAAATATCTGGTTGAGTCCTGTGGGAGCTGCTCTATCAACTTTGCATGTTACCATTCCTTCTTCTTCAAAATTGGGACAAAGGATTCCATTTATTCAACATTTGGTGTCTCTAGCAGTTGTGGAGGCTGTTAGATCCATACCTGGATATCAGGTATTGTATTTTTATGTTTCTGTTTCATTATTGTTCAGGTTATTTGACCTTAAATACTTGAGGTATATAATATCTCCTAAGAATCAGGAGCAGCAAGAATTATGGAAGGGACTGAGGAACCATCTTGCCCAATTATCTGGAAAGAGTTTCACCTGGTTTGCTCTGAGGAAGTGGACAGGGTCCTTGGAACTGTGATCTCTGCCACCTGTGTTTTAGATTCATGTCCCTCCTGTTGGTCAAGTCCAACCAGGAGTTGGCATGTAGTTGGGTCCAAGCGGTGGTGCATGTTTCTTTGCGGGAGGGGGTGGTTCCTGCTGCTTTGAAGGTGGCAGTGGCCCATCTCGTCTCCAAGAAGCCATCCTTGGAGCCAACAGTACTGGACAATTTTGGTCCAGTTTCCAACCTTCCCTTTTTAGGAAGGGTTGTCGAGAAAGTGGTAGATACACAGCTTCTGGGGGCCTGGAAGAAATGAATTATCTGGATCGTTTTCAGTCATGTTTGTACTACCAAGACATCATTTGTCATGCTTGTGGATGACCTCTGGAGGACTTGAGAAGGAGGTGGTGCATCTCCCTCCTAGATCTCTTAGTGGCTTTCGATACCATTGACCATGGTATTCTTCTGGACTGACTTTGGGGGTTGGGAGGCACTGTTTTGCAGTGGTTCCTTCAAGGCCAGTCCCTATTTATTTATTTATCACATTTATATAGCTGTCCACCTCACAAATGTGACTCTGGGTGGTGTACAATAAAACAAGCAATTAAATGGTGGTAAAGGGAAGAGGTCTAGCCTAGGCGCCTCTTATGTGGGGGTGCCTAAGGCTTGACTCTCCCCACTGCTAATTAATCTCAGCTAGATGCTGTGAAGATCACTGGCTGCTGCCGTCTAATTCAGATAAAGTTCTTTCATACAGTGTCCTGTGCCAGACCCATTTTTGTTCCCTTTTTGCTCCCTCGCAGGGTGGAGAGATTACTTAAACAAACTATTTCTTCCTGAGCTGCTTTTCTCCACAGCACAGCACTTCCCTAAAAAGTGCTAACTGCAAATGAACAAGCTCAGCTCTGTGACCTTAATTAGTTGATTAGAACCCTCCGCCTAGCTGTGATGCTGCCTGAAGCTGACTAGACCTTAGTTAGTTTCACACTGAAAGCTTTTGGTTGTCAGGTGCATGAAAATTTGGTCATAAATGTGTGGATCGGTCGGAAAATGAATTTTTATTACCGTTGTATTTGTGAATGGTCACTCACTGAGGTCACTAAACAAGAAGTGGGTATATTCTACCTTTTGGACTCTGACCCCACAAAGTAGTAATTTTTTTTTTAAAAAGCATGAAATTGAAGTCAAACATATTTGGAAGTATATCTGGTAAATGCCATGTTTGTCTGAATTTGTTCTCTGTATTGATTGTCCTTGTTTTCTTCAAAAACTTTTAAGAAGCAATTAGGTTGCATAATCTTTGTTAGGTGATTTTTTCCTTTCTAAGAGTTGCAAGCTGCAAGCTCTTAGAAAGCCATCTTCTAGCTTCAAAGATATACTTACCAATGTGCACATTTCTTTTTCTAGGATATAGATCTCCGGGTAAAATGGCCAAATGATATTTACTACAGTGACCTTATGAAACTTGGCGGTGTTTTAGTAAATTCCACATTAACAGGAGATATGTTCCATATACTTATTGGTAAGAATATCAGAAATTTCCGTTATGCTGGTTTATTTAACCCTGTTTTTTGCTATTATTTACATCAGGGCTTTCCAAACTGTGTGCGCGACACAATACTGTGTCACCTGGGGGCCACAAGTGTGACGCGTGACAACCCGGAAGCGCCGGCAGCGGTGCTTCCGGGTTGTCGTGCGGCAGCAGCGACTGCCCCTTCGAAAGGGCAGGCTCCGGGAACCCCGAAAATGCCCACAGTTCCGGCAGGGAGGCGAAAAGCCTCGCCGCACATGCACGCTGCCAGGATTCCCGGCACAGCTGATCTGGGGCCAGGGTGGAAATTCTCCCCGCCGATCAGCTGAGCGCCAGAACCTGGCAGCGTGCATGTGCGCGTGCGGGGAGGCTTTTTGCCTCCCTGCCGGAACCGAGGGGCGGCACGCGCGTGCACAGCGGTGGTGCGGGGGCGTGCGGCGGCACGCACATGCGCGGCGGTGGTACGGGGGGCGTGCGGCGGCGGTGCAGGGGGCGTGCGGCGGTGTGCGTGTGCACGGCAGCGGCAGCCTCCGCTAAAACGCGGAACCACTGATCCCGCGCCGCCGCTTCCGGGTGGTGTGGCGACACACCACGCTGTGTGTGGCGACACACAGTTTGGAAAGCTCTGCTCTAGTGCTTGACCTTTCTTAAATACAAAGATATAAATCTTTCTCAACTAAATGTATGAGTACAATCAAACAATTAATGATGTATTTAATTAGCATGCTCTTACTAGAATAAAACTTAACATACTTCTTGCCAAAGCAAGTCCATGAGTTTCCTTGACAAGCACATTGAGCAGAAGATCAACACTGCTAGGAAAGGGAAAAACAAGTGAGTATATTTCACAGAGCCACACTCAAGAGGCATAATCAAGAAAATCCTTAGCTACTAAGTTTAATCCTTATTTAAACTCAGTGGTTTTCTAACAAATGTTATTCCCCTATGAGACAGCTGGGTGAGAAATAAGTGACAAAACCAGAGGAGATAGAGATTTAAGTGTAGAATCCTCACGTTGTTTTCATAAAACCTGTACGCTACTCCTGAGCTGGAACAACTTCAAATTTTGGAGATGTGGAAAGTAGTACCATAGCCACATACTTCTTCAAAACACTTTTGCCTGCATTCAGAGTCCTGTCTGCACTCTGCTTAACAGTTCACAACTGTTGAATGCCTGGAATTCAACAGGACACATTCACATGTTCATGCCAAACAATGTATGTATATAGAAATAGGCTTCTTATATTGAAATGTAGCAAGGTAACTCTCTAGGTCAGAGCTTTCCAAACTGTATGTCGGGACACGTTAGTGTGTTGGCTGCAGTGTCTGGGTGTGTTGCGGCTGCTGCTGCCTCCAAACCTACCCTGCCAGGATTCTGCGCAGGTCCTAGTACCTGCCTTGTGCCCTGCTGTAAGAGTGTGTCGTGAAATGATGCCCTGCTGGAAGAGTGTGTCGCGAAATAATGCATGTCTAAAAAGTGTGTCACCAACATGAAGTTTGGAAAGCTCTGCTCTAGGTGGGGAAGCAAATATATATTTCACAGCTTCCAAGATCATAAGAACTAGGATGGCTAGACAATTACAGCCTTAGCACACAACTACCAGGGTCTCTACTTTTTTGGAAATGTTCTTGATTTTTAATTATAAACTTGCTTTGAATGTATTTGTCTAGATGTGGATTGTTTTGGAACTATTTGAGCTGACTTTTGCTAGAAGGAAGAAAGGGGCAAGCATTGTTGTCAGTGATTAATTAATTAAAATAATGTATATGATCTTGTCTTTAGCAAAAGAGATGGGTTTCAATTTATATGAGCTTATATCATCTTTCATCATTAGAACAAATTCTTAGGGAAATCTGTAAAAGGATTTTTATATTTTTTATTTTTTTTATTTATAGTGCTATTTATACCCCGCCTATCCCCTCCCTAACGGAGGACTCTAGGCGGCATACATACATACATACATACATACATACATACTGTATATATACATTTTTATCATTATACAATGTCACCAAGTGTAATTAACCCACGCACCAGGAGAGGGGGTAAGGGAACCGGCTCTTCTAAGGCTCTGGACTACAATTCCCAGGATGCCTTGATCCGGCTGCTGACGTCCTGTTGATCTCACTTCCGGGTCTGTCCTCACCGTTGCCCTTCAGTCTTTTTCTCTGATCTTTCCTCCGGTGGAACCGGCTCCCGACAGGACGCCAGCAAATTCTCCCACATTAAGGTGGTACCCATTTATCTACTTGCTAAGCTTTCGAACTGCTGGGTTGACAGGAGCTAGGACTTAACGACGAGAGCTCGCCTCGTCGCGCGGGGTTCGAACTGCCGACCTTCTGATCGGCAGCCTACAGCTCAGCTGTTTAACCTGCTGAGCCATCCGCATCCCTTTTATAGCTATCTGAATGACTTAGAATGGCAATTTATTACAATAATAAAGGAAATAATTTTTCAGATATACTTAACTTTCTGTATACCATTTTTCCAATGACTTATTCCTCCTTAGGGTGTGGATTTAATGTAAATAATAGCAACCCAACTATATGCATCAATGATCTTGTTATGGAGCACAATAAGACAAATAATACAACATTAGAGCCCTTAAATGCTGACTGCCTGATTGCAAGAAGTGTGACCATACTGGAAAAGCTGATCAACACCTTTCAAGAGAAGGGACCAAATGGAATTCTTCCCATGTACTATAAGTACTGGGTGCATAGGTGACTAAGTTTCTTATTCTCAATTAACAATTGCATAAGTCTCTTAAAGCAATAGTGATTGGCCAAGGGTTTTTTTATTTTTTATCATAGTTTGTTTAATATGTATTTGGCTATGTATAGACATATTCAATTAAAAGTTGTGTTCAACACATATAATTTAAAATATATCAGAATGTTACCACTTGCTTCATAAAGTCTTCATTTCTGGCTAGTAATTTGAATCAAAAGACTAAAAAACAGACTAGGAATTAATAAATTAGTATTGAAAAATATTAGAAAACCAGATTTATTATACTATATTTAAACAAGTAGAGTTATGTAAAGTAAAAGATGGGTACAGGAAATTCTCACGCTATTATTCATTATGATGGTAGGCAATTAATAAATTCTGTGTGAATCCTATGTAGAATCCATATGCATTTGTTAATAATTATTTTCCCAAAGTATTGTGTACATAGTAAGCTCCTTGGGACAGTGACTTGTCATGCTTATATGGATATTTGTTGTACGATGAATGAAATACATTGTTATATGTGGATGTTTATGCAAAGTAAGTCTAGATAATCAGAATAATCAGACACTAAATATATTTTGCTGAGAGGGATTCATTATTAGTAGAATTGTCAAGACTCTGAAATTTAATATTATGTTGGTATTAAGCAAATAATTTTGTTTTCCATTTCAGTGGTAAACAAGTCCAACTCAGAAATGATGAAGGACCAATGGTGTGGATTGTTGGAATAGATGATTCTGGATTCCTTCAGGTTTATGAGGAAGGCAAAGATGTTATGACTGTGCACCCAGATGGCAATTCTTTTGATATGCTGAGAAATCTTATAATCCCTAAACAATAAGTTTTCAGCATGGTAAAGCAACCATTCACTTAGCAGACTGTTTTGTATTCAGCACATATTATGAGCGCTTAGCTAGAGGCAGTATCAAAAATTTTCTTCTTTTTAAGGCTGGAAAATAACAATATTATATATCAAACAAAATAATTAATTTTGCATAATTAATTTTTTGTTAGGTCCTCATCTCAGTCAGCTGGTATTTGGAGGCTTTCCCTGTTTATTTTATTTTCTTTCAAGATTCTGTACAAATGTGAAAAAAAGCATTGCAATAAGTATTAAAATCAATAACACCTAATTTCTAACATGGATCATTTGGAATTTTCCAAAAGAAACTCTGTTATCTTATGAAGCATATTCTTCAAACTTCTGCTTATAGTAACTTTTAACACTAATAATCATACTATTTTGTGTTATTTCTGATTTTTAGAAGGAAAAGTGTTTTTCAACAAAGTATCTACAATACTGAAATAATAGACCAGCAGATTTTAATGTAGGGAGTAAATGGCTATATGCTTTTTTGAAACTCAGTTTTAAAATATGCTATACAATTATAAATAAATAATCAAAAGTGAATTTAGCTTTTTGAAAGGGATTTGCCTAGGCTGTGCTGGAGCTAAAGCTTTTCACAGTTTCTGGTGCATGCAAGTTTTGCAGCTAAACAATTCTAAAATTAACATTAATTCAATAGAACTCTACAGGTTCTTTTTATGTTTCCCAATTTCATAATGCTATTTTCTGGCTTCCTTTCTTTAGGTCATCCCACAAAAAGTAAAGAGTAGTTTGTGCAAATAGGATTAATTTATAAATGTTTTGAGACTCCTTTGAGTCACAGTAGTTAACAGAACCAATATTGCTACAATATCTGCTGTAGCTTACTTTATGCTTTAATTTTTCATTCATCATTCACTCAGTAAGATTACTTAGGTTCACTGATCTTTGATATATTCAAACCCAAACAAAGATGGTTCTGTGATATTTTCATCCTCAAAGGTACTTTTCAAAAATCTCGGGTGCATAATGTGCTTCTAAGGATTGATTTTTGGTTTGTAGTCTACACAAACATCCAATCTATAATTTTAAAACAGTTCCAACATACTAGGGAATTGAAATAACCTGCCTCTTTCTGAGTGCTGTAGGCTTTAAAATATTCTCTTTTGTTGAGAAAGAAAGTTATCTTCCAAACCATGCAGACTAAGCAGGATTGTCTAAGTAAAGGTTCTATTCACAAAGAGTCTGAAAATAAATTTATTGGCTTCATTATAAATCCAAGAAGCCTTTAAGCAAGCAATCATGCTAATCTGTAATGAAGGATAAGTGGTGTCTTGCATTTTGGAGGCTGGATAATTTGTCTATGTATTACTGGATATTAAATTGTCCTTTCATTGAAAATGAAGATTTTGACTTCTGGTATTTAATGTTTTCCACACTGATACTGATAATTGTTTAAATTACATTTTGCTTAATGCATTGCTATCTAACTTTTGTAAAAGAATAAAATAATTACATTAATTTATGTGGCTATTTTAAATCCCTAATTTAAATTTTGTGAAGTAATTATTTACAGATCTGTCTGGTACTGGAATTTTTTTTAAATTCATTTACATACTCTATGGAGACTTATCCCAAGGAGGTATTCAAATATCCTCATTCTCTGTGGTCCTCAACTTGCTCCAGAGACAGGGTAAGAATTTTTTTTATTTTGCTCCCTGTGGGAAGGGATAGCTCCATCCCAATTGCAGCCCTGCCTTGCCCTCCAGAGCATGCATCTCTGAAAGCTCTGTCAGCATCCATGCAACCAGGACTGCCTTAGTGTGAGAGTTAGTTCTTGCACTGTGAAAAAACATATTATAGTAAATCTCCCCATTGCAAAAGCAGATGAAAACCAGCTTTTCAGAAGTCCTCACAAAAGGAAGGGACGTGTAGTTCTCACAGCAGGTCCAGCTTGTCACACTTCAGGCCAGACACAGCTATAAATTTATGTTCTTCCAGAAGCTGAACCCTTCATTCAAGATCTAAATAGAAGCAGAAACTTCAAGGACTGCTACATGTTGTTTAATTGCAGACAAGAAGTAAAGCTTTGGGGTCAATGGACTCTTGCCAGTTCTTTTCCCAGTTTACACCAGCTCCATGTTTACACCGTAATTCTGTCTAGCTTGAACAGCACTGATTTCCATCTTGCCAGTTTCAGCCCCTACGCCATCTCCTTATGCACCTCCCCCACTGGACCTGGATATGTCAGATGCATCTACCCCCTTCTCTCTCCTGTCATGTAAGGCTGGACAGCACTGTGTCCCACTCCGCAACTTTTTCTGCATCAGCTGGAACCGACCAAGTCTCCTCCATTCAAACTTCTCTACCCCCTTCCTCATACCATGGCATTGCAGGAGAGGATGGCATTTCCATTTCTTCTTTAACTAGAGAGGTTTCCCCCTGACTGAGGATGTCAGAGAGGATGGAATTTTTGTTTCTTCTCATAAAGAAGTCAGATATTTTACCTCTTGCATATGTTTTTATGTTTCTGATACCAAACAGCATGAGGGAGGGGTTCCATCTCTGTATTTATTTATCAGGACCTTTTCGTCTTCCAGAACTCTCCATCTCAACAACAGCGACAGCATTGGTTGTCACTACTTTATTGGATTTTTAAGGCCACCTAATCAAAAATGAGTCAAAGCAGCATACATTGGATTAAAATACAAAAAACAAAGGAACCAAATATGGTATTAGCAGCACATTGGGGAAATGCATAGAAGAAGAAAATTCTAACAGCTATTCAGGCAGCATCACAAACCACTCTGGCCCAGGACTTGCTTGAAAAGCCACATCATACAAATGTCTCTCCTTTTCCCAAACTAATCCCCCTCCTCTCAGACTTGATGAATGAAGGCCGAGAAATCGATGATGGCAGCTAACCACAGTCTGTCCAGAATTGATCTATCATGGCAAGAGGACTAATAGCTACGTATTGTCTTCCATCTTCAGATCGCCAGCCATCTGTTCTGAAGTGAAAACTAGATCCAGCATGTGTTCCCCTTTATGAGTTAATTGAAACAAAACCATCATTGCCATGTGGGCCATGAATTCCTGGCCTACTATGGATCACCACTCCCCTCCCCGGCCTTGGAATCACAGCTGTTGGAGGACAAATCCTGGTGGGAAAATTCTGATAGAGTTACTCAACCATCTGCCCAACTGAGTTCAGTGATACATACCATACCTGTTCACTCCTCGCAACCAAGTCATAAAAGAACATGGTTTTATTACAGACAGACCTGCATCTTGACACCAAGTTCAGTTCAGCCTTCAATTCCCATGCTTGCTTGGTGCATGACTTGCCTTAACCCACAATCCAACATTGCCTGTCCTCTTTTTTCAAGATGTTGCTCTCACTAGGGCCTTTCCCAAATCCCAATAGATTCACATACATTCATTTACCTGAAACCTTCCAATCTATTCCATTCTGTCCTATTCCACCCCATTTGCCCTGGACACTCGCTTTTGGGGTTGGGAGGAGGCCTGTCACCCAGGGAATGGAGATCTTAAATTTAACCACTATCTGCACCATACTTCATCAATCCATTCTTGGCAGATAGTAGTGATAGAAAGCAACCCCCCTACACAATCATGACCAACAGCGAGCACTACAACAATCATGGCAGCAATAGCAGCAGCCACAGCTCCAGCCCACCTACTGTTTTAATCCTTAAACCATCCCCCACAGGTTCAGTAGCAGTCATTCTTTTCTAGTGACACTCTTTTCCAACAATGGTGGCAACATAGGGACAAACAATATTTTACTTTATTTTTATTTTATTTATTTTCTATCCCGCCTTTTATTATTTTTATAAATAACTCAAGGTGGCAAACATACCAAATACTCCTTCCTCCTCCTATTTTCCCCACAACAACCCTGTGAGGTGAGTTGGGCTGAGAGAAAGTGACTGGCTCAAGGTCACCCAGTCGGCTTTCGTGCCTAAGGCGGGAGTAGAACTCACAGGCTCCTGGTTTCTAGCCCGTTGCCTTAACACTAGACCAAACTGGCTCTCAATATTTTCTGCCTTTCTTGCTCCTAGCCCAAAGAACCCCATGTAATTCCCTCCTCCCTGTTCTTCATTCCTCTCTTTCCTCCTTGCCTTGCATGTTTATCTCCTGGTCTCCTCATCTTTCAGTACTTGGAAAATCCACCACCAGTCTATCAGACCACATCAGTCCAAATTAAAATCCTACTGTTATTCACATCAATAGAGGAGTGGGAGGGGAATTCAACAAATGGTGGAATATTCCTGAAAATTCAGAGAGCTCAAAGATGGTGCTGCCCCCTAAGTGCTTGTCAATTAAAAAAAAAAATCTTCAAATTTCTACTAATGCAAAGATTCCAATCCTGGTGTCTACACATATGCTTAAAGGTAAAGGTTCCCCCTGCACATTTGTGCAGTCGTGTCTGACTCTAGGGGCTGGTGCTCATCTCCGTTTGTTAGCCGAAGAGCCAGCGTTGTCCGAAGACGCTTCCACGGTCATGTGGCCGCATGACGCGCGCAGAACGCTGTTACCTACCCACCGAAGTGGTACCTATTAATCTACTTGCATTTGCATGCTTTCGAATTGGTAGGTTGGCAAGAGCTGGAGCTAGTGCGGGAGCTCACTCCGCACGCAGGGCTAGGGATTCAAACCTGCGAACTTGCGATCTTCCAATCGACAAGCCTGGTGTCTTACCCGCTGAGCCACCACGCCCCATGCACACATATGCTTACTGTATTGCATAAAAGCACTATAATATGTGGCTTGATCCTTACTTTATTTGCAAAGTTAATAATTTCTGTTGAAATTCTCTATTCTTTTTAGAGGAGGCTTGCCCTAAGCTGAAAGATTGCTGTACTGCATCCTTCAGGCACATGACACATTTTTCTTTCCTTTAACCATATCACTGAAGAACAATGTATTAATCTCTTGGGGCCCAACTTCTTTCTTAATAATTAATGCCACATCCACATTTTTTTCTACCTTCATGCAGTGCGGTGATTTCTAGGGCAGTGAAATGAATTGTGTCAGTACCTTCTGAAATCTATATGAATTCAATATGCCATGTTCTACCACAGTTAAAACTTCAGGCTCCTTTTTCCCCCAGTTGCATTGAATTAGTTTGGGACATGTCCCACTACCGGGTAATTCTCTCACATCAATGAGAATAGATCACAGAATCACAGAACTGGGGAGCTGGAATAGTTGAACCCCTTAGCCCAACCTCCTGCTATCTGCAGTAAAAGCAAATAACCATCCTTAAGAGGTGGCTTTCCAGCCTCTTCTTTAAAACCTGCAGAGATGGAGAAACCACAAAACCTGTGTAGGTCAACTGTTCCACTGCTAGACAGTTCTTAATTTTTGGAAGTAAAAATATAGCAAACGTTAAATGGTGTGTCATTTATTAATAAACATGCTTAAAACCAACAAAATAAAGTTTACTTGTTCTTTTGACGATATTTTATTTAACTTGTTAATCTTACATAATAAATAAGCATAAGAAATTTACAGTTTAAAGGAGTAAGTATTCTTCAACAATAATAGACTGTATTATGTATTGTTTTTCCTCACATTCTGAATGCTAAGTAATTGATTTTTTTTCATTACATATAAAGGAAAGTATTATTTCAGAACAGAACAGTGTTGCTTGTGATTTTGAACAAGTAGAAGAATTGTAAAATATTCCAACTTAATGTACAGGTCCAGGTAGATGGCAACAGTGTGGAAGTAGTTTGCTCCATCCATGATGGTTTACCTTCCAATCTAGTCTGCCACTCTGGGATTTACATTTTGTATCCTGTAGCATACTTGCATTTTGCTTGATTAAAACACACTATTAATTAGGATAGTGCAAGGACTGTTGAACCCACTTGATTACTGGATTTACAGCTCTGGAAGATGCATTACTTTATATCAGTTGGTGGCACGGTGGGGAGAGTAGTCAGTCCAATGCATTCAAATTCTGGAGCATTAAGTAGAAAAAATGTATCCCCACCTTTATTATCTAACATGGGGAAAACCAATGGAGATTAAATAACTAAAAATCAGAGTGATATGAAATTTACAGGAATGCTAGAATGGTATAAGTGGAGAAGCATGGCAAATTTCATATCTCTTGATGCACGGGCTTTAGAACCATAGGCCTAAAAACCTGCTTTTTATAATGGATGTAACTTTTTGGCTTTTTACAACAAAATTTACATGAAAGCTAGAATCATTAAATTTACCAAATGTAGAAGTTGCTGCAAAGGTTTTCAAACTTTGCTTCTTTAAAAATCAACATTATAAATATTGGTAACATTTTTGTTTTGAGACCAAATATAATAAAAACTACAGTGAAAAGGGAATACTGAGGAATAACTATGGATAAGTTCATGAGATCTCGTGTAAAAAGAAAAAAATGGAGGGAATGATGATGCCCCTTCTTGAATTCAGCAGAATTGTTGGCTGAGAACAGGAAGTATCAGAATACATCCATCCATCCATCCATCATCTCTATCATCTCTATCTTATCTATCATCTATCTATCTCATCTATCTATCATCCATCCACCCACCCACCCACCCATCTTGTGTTAGCCAGAGAGATAGCTACTGCTTCTTTCTTGTATGGATGGCAGATGGGACACAATGAAGTTAAAGATCCTTTCTGAAAGTCTTTATGTTGCTCAGAAGACATTGGGTTTGGACAAGAGAAAGTAGTTTGATCACAAGATTCATTCTGATTTAAGGCGTCAGTACTTCCCCCCCCTCTCCTTTCCTACCAAGCCATTTTACAAGAGCAAGAAGTAAAGGGATGTGGTGGTTTTTTAAAAAAAGTTTCTTTACACATTTCAAATTTCTGAACTATGTATCGGAGACAGAAATTAATGGAAAATTCATTAATTGGGGACAGAACAAATAAGCTAAAAATTACCCTGAAATGCCATAGACATATCTGTGTGTATGATCGGGGGGGGGGGTTGTTCTTAGGGGAGCAAGTGTAACGTGCATCATGATGTCACACCACAATCATCATGACTTACATGTGTGATACAGCTTCTATCACAATATCACTATGGCTAGCTGCAGATGCCCATATGAATCCCCATAATCTGCAGGGGGTTCAGAATTTGTCCTAAATGAGTGCACAGCCCTAGCATCTATAAAGCTTACTGAGCAGAGGTTTTTTATGAAACATGAAAGGGTGGCTTTTCTATCAACATGATCCAGACATGCTTATATTTTCCTATTCCATTTTCCATACTTTTTTTTACCAAATAATACCATATAGATCATAAGCAACTGAGTAAAAGTCACAATGAAAAGGTCTCCCACTTGGTCTGTAATTACTGTAAAAACTATTAATATCCACATATATTAATATGTGGATATTAATAGTTTATAAGCTGACAACTATCTTTAATTCTGAAAACAGAATTCTTTGATTAAATTCCAAGTGTGAACATACCACATTTTTATAGTGGAAAACATAACTGAGCATTGTTTTCCTCAATGTAATTTTTTATGAATCAGATTAATATGCTATAGAATATGCAGAAGCATGACAGAAGATCCTTCTGTATATTCACTTTAAAAAGCTCACTTAGAGCAACAGGCATTACATGAACAATAGTGGACCATGTATTACAATTAGAATATGATGGTTCCTGATACTTTCTTTTAATGCAAGATAGACATAGTGTGCATAAAGGCATTATAGAAGATATGTAAAATATTATCATACAGTTGTCTATTAGATTTATTTTTATGAGGCAGTTAACAGCCAGGGTTGCAATAGGAAACACATTTTAATATAACAAAATAAAAATGCATGTTTTAGCATAAATATACTCTTCCAGAACATTACCTAAATGAATATAGAAATAGGCACTGGTTTAAAACATAGTCAACTAATTCTATTTGATAATACAGTCTTGTAATGATATTATTACAGGATTTACTTACCACTGCTGTTTTCAGCAATACTTATGATTTCAGGAAAAGCATAATCATTTGCAGCTTGTTGTTTTTGACTGGCTATTAGGAAAAAAATTCATTTCACTCAACATTATTGCAATATATAAATTTAACTGACAAGTTTAAATTGCCTGAGTAACCTGAGTAAATTAAGCACATTTCTAACTCTGTAAGTTTGGAGAATGGTGCAATTGTGATTTTGGTGCAGTAGCAAACAAATAATTATTCTGATATTGCTAACACAGCATCTCAATTCTCTAGATGTGATTTCTTAAAGGTTTCATAGTATTCTGAAAATCAAGCTTCTGCTTCAAAATAAAATGAAAGCCTATTTTGGGACAGACCATGACAAGCCTGTTCCTCATATTAATTTTTGTTTCACTGATCTTATTATTATTTATTATTTTTATTATTATTTATTCAATTTATTCCCCGCCCATCTCCCATACAAGGGACTCTGGGCGGGTCACAACAATCAAAGTTAAAAACAATACAATAATTTTAAAAAATACAATATAAATAAATAAAATACAAGATGGGGGACGTAGGGAACGTAGCATAGTGTTGCTACGGGGCTAGCCAACCCCAAGAGGCACTCCCGCCTCCGTTGTCCCAGGCCAGGTGGCAGAGCCAGGTCTTAAGGGCCTTCCGAAAGGTCAGGAGGGAGGGGGCCAGTCTCACCTCCGGGGGCAAGATATTCCATAGGGCGGGCGCTATCGCAGAGAAGGCACGCCTCCTGGACCCCGCTAGATGGAATTCTCTTGTTGAGGGGGTCCGAAGCATGCCCTCTCTGCATGCACGGGTGGGGCGGGCTGACGTTATTGGGACGAGACGGTCCCTCAGGTACCCTGGTCCTATGCCATGTAGGGCTTTAAAGGTGATCACCAACACCTTGAATTGGACCCGGAAGCAAACTGGCACCCAATGCAGCTCGCGAAGCAGAGGTGTTACATGGGCCGATCTCTTGGCCCCCATAACTGCTCGCGCCGCCGCATTCTGCACCAGCTGAAGCTTCCGGATACTCTTCAAGGGTAGCCCCATGTAGAGCGCATTACAATAGTCTATACGGGAGATGACAAGGGTGTGAGTGACTGTTCGGAGGGCCTCCCGATCCAGGAAAGGGCGTAACTGGCGCACAACTCGCAGCTGTGCAAAGGCCCTCCTGGCCACGACTGCCACCTGCTCTTCGAGCAGGAGTCGCGAGTCCAGGAGGACCCCCAGATTCCGCACTGGATCCGAGTGGGGTAGTGCAACTCCACCCAGAACCAAAGATGACAACTTCCCGGATCCAGGGGGGCCGTCAATCCACAGCCACTCCGTCTTACCAGGGTTCAGTTGAAGCCTGTTGTTCCCCATCCAGACCCCCACAGCCTCCAGGCACTGAGATAAGGCATTGACCGCATCACTTACTTCACCCGGGATGGAGATGTATACCTGGGTATCATCAGCATATTGGTGATACCTCATCCCGTGGTGACGGATGATCTCGCCCAGCGGCTTGATGTAGATGTTGAATAGGAGAGGAGAGAGAACCGACCCCTGAGGCACCCCACAAGTCAGGGGTCTTGGGTCAGCTCTATCCTCTCCTATCAACACCGACTGGGAACGGCCCCGGAGGAAGGAGGCGAACCAGCGCAGAACCACGCTGCCCGCCCCCAACTCCTTGAGCCGTCCCAAAAGTATACCGTGGTCGACGGTATCGAAAGCCGCTGAGAGATCTAAGAGAGCAAGGATGGACGCACTCCCTCCATCCCGCTCTCGCCAGAGATCATCCATAAGCGCGACCAATGCGGTCTCTGTCCCATGTCCCGGCCTGAAACCTGACTGGAAGGGGTCCAGATAATCCATTTCCTCCAGAATCCTCTGGAGTTGCAACGCCACCACCTTCTCAACCACCTTTCCCAAAAAGGGAAGGTGGGAGACTGGGCGAAAATTGCCCAGGATGGTAGGGTCCAGGGATGGTTTCTTGAGGAGGGGGTGCACCAGCGCCTCCTTAAAGGCAGCCGGGAACACCCCCTCACTCAAGGACGAATTTATAATCGCCTGGACCCAGCCACATGTCACCTCACTAGCTGATTTTACCATCCAGGAGGGACATGGGTCAAGTTGGCATGTGGTGGCGTTTACAGTCCGGAGGATCCTGTCTACTTCATCAGGCCCAACAGGATCAAACTGCTCCCAGACTATCTTGCAAATAGTCAACCTAACACTAATAACACTGCTGATTTTGAGTACTGAAACTATAACAATAAGCTAACAATCTAATTTCCAATGCACAAAAATTCTACTTTAAATGAGAGTTTGATAGAAACCAACTAAATTTAGAGTGGTTTCAGGTATGTGCTTTGGGGATTATTTGTGTATATGTGTATGTTTTCCTATTTTAATAATCTGAGACATGTCACCAATTACTAGCTGTCATGCGTTGCTCAGGTTTTGCACTCACACGCTCCAAAAATATGCTAATCGTTATCTTTCAACACACCTTTCCAGCATGATGAAAAGATCCAAACTGCACACACAAATGCACGTAGTAATTTAAAACCATTCAAACTATGCCAAGTTTAGCCTCTTTAACACTGAAAACAATGTCTTTTTCCAAATACAAAGAATGGCACTTAATCTCTTTAAAAACTTTTTGTTTTAAATTTGAAAGACCAAATTTGCAAAAGGGGGAAGAAACAAGGCCACAAAAAAGGAATATTTGCCCACAAAAGGGAAATCCAGTGTTCATATATCAATATTGAGATGGGAGAACAGTTTGACTGCTAATAATGAATGACGGGTCCCAGTAAGAAGTGCTTTGAATTCCCAGAAGAGTCTTTTCTACATTTTGGAAACCGCTTACTTCAACTCAGGGCACAGTTTAACCCTATTTGGAATTTGAAGCTCCCTACATTGGCACTAGGAAAACAAATTGCACACTCAATGATTTAACAGGATAATACTGAGAACAAACAATTCCCTTAACACAAGCTTCTTTCCCTATAGCGGCAAACATTTCTAAAATCAGAAGGTGAATGTAGTGTATTGCAGCAAAAAAGCTTTCAGAAAATGTCTATTATGTTTATTTGACATGTAACAAGGTGCAATCAGTGAAGTTGCTTTACTTATTGCACAAGATACACAAGACTTTTTACAGAAATAACCTTATACTGGTTCTGGCTGTACTCAGAGCGCTGGCAATACTGCCTTTCGTTTGGGGGGCATCCTCCACATTCTAATGATACTTCACTTATTTAGAGACATTTCAAGGGCCTTGTCTCAGCTAGGCAAAAAACTAGTCAAAATTAAATGTATTCTTACATGTCAGTATATATTATACATATATGTATAATATATATTATACACACACACACACACACACGCACACACACACGTGTGTGTGCGTGTATGTATTAGGGATTTTTTGTTATATTATCAAAAATAGGAAATGTGTTGTGTTTCAATAGTTATGTCCAGCTAATTCCAGCAACTGCATGCAGAAGATCCCTTATGCACACAATAATTTCTGTGATCTGCAATCAACATCAGGAGCAGGATCACATGAGTATTAATTTTCACTATTGTTTCCTATGTGTGTATGCTGGAGCACTTACAAACATCTGGACAGTACCTACTGTATATACTTTCAACATAAAATACTTTCTGTATTTAGACCATGTTATTCTCCAGATTCAGTATTATAGGAAAACAAAATCAGCATAGTATGTATTCTACTAAAAATGCGAAATAAAATGTACATGCCTGAGGAGTCTCATATTACCATTAGTTCTTTTTGTGAATGCATTTTATCATAGCTTAACAACCCAAGTGCCATAATTTGCTGGGCTAAACACAAAAAACCTCAAACTAGAAGAGGATGACTGCTGAAATTAAAGGATTTAAAATCTCATTATCAAAGCAAAATGAACAGAATACAGCTTCTCTACTTTCTTGGATCACTGTTAAAGGAAAAGTCGGATCTATTATCTAGAAGTTGTATTTGAAATAGGAAAAAGCTCTTTTCGTTTTTCAGAGATTCTTTAAAAATGTTCATATCACAATAACTTCCTACAGTGTGAAAGTCATCAACTCTTTGGTAGATATTTCCAAACAGTAAGCATGGAGTTTTTCATTGTTCAAAGATGCATAGTTGTCATGCAGGCTGGCAATTCTTGACTGCCTTGATAAAATGTATTAAAGTCAGATGCATTAAAATGAATGATTTGTAAACATTAATGTTCCCAGGATATTGAATAAAGATTACTTGACAAAAACTGCCATAAATAATTGTGTCCATTTGGCAGGTGCATTAACGTATTATAATTGTAGAATTGAACTTGGTAAGAAACCCATTTTTGTACTGATACTTGTAAAATCTAAGGTGTAAACTCTAACAATAATAAAAAATATCATCTGTTACATGGCTTCTTGATGGCAGAGCCAACCTGCAGAGATTAATTGGTAATAAAAGAACACTGAAGCTAGATACTTTCTTTTTCCTGACTTTAAATGTATTATTTCCCATGGCTAACCTAAACGTTTGTCCCCACTGACCTTGACCTTTCCTTACTGGCTGCAGCCATGCATATTCATGCTTTCTGGAAACTATTCCAATTTGCTTATTTTTAATTTAATAACAGGCTCAGTTATTGTTACCTCCCACTGGCTATTATTACAGAAGTTCCAATATAATGAGGAAGTGCAGACTCCTTGTGAGTTTCGGGAGAAGAAGCTGATGAGGGACTTTGGTTTTTGTAAAACATATTTACTTCTTCAGAATTGTGTCCATAATTTTCTGTTATGTGGCCTGTTGCCATGCATGAAGAAGTTTGAAATGTGCCGTGTTTGGCTAAAACTCGGTGGTAGTTCAGAAAGACAAGCGGAACTTGTCCTGCATGCCTTACATCCACTGTATGATCATCATGTTCAGGGTCACTGTCAAGCTTTGCAGTCATTCTGTCCTCAGATTCCAGCTCACTTAGATTTGTAGCATGATGAGCAATATTCTCAAACTTTGGTTCTTTCATATAAATTCTTCTTGCTTGTTCATATACTGTTGGAACTGGGACAAAGTGGCTTAACTGTCCAATTGATTTAGTTTGGAAAGATTCTGATTTTGATAAAAAGGAATTGGATAAGGAGTTTGAAAAGGCCTTTTCACTAATGCTGTTTTTTTCTTGCAAGTCTCTGTTGAAAATGACTTTATTTTCTTCTTTAATGAGATGGTGTGCTGGACATATTCTGCTTTCCATTTTGCTGTGTTTTATAATGCTGGAATCATAAATCTCTTCTTTGTATTTGTTATTTGGTGTTAAGCTGGCACAACTTGTAAAGCTTTCAGAGGTACTTTCATGGTTGTATCGTCTATGTGGTAGCGGCACTTCGGGAGAAAAAGAAATACATTAGATGGACATGGTTCAAAAGATGAAGGCGAAATAAAAAGCTGCCATGTTTATATCTGAATATAAATTATAAAATATGAGTGGATACATTTGTCCATATTTTTTAGAATAAATTAAGATGCTGGCACTGACATTAAGAGAAATGAATTAGCAGCTACATTCTAAACACAATTGTCAAGAGAGAAAGGAAAATGTTTCCAACCCTATTCCATACCAAATTTCAAGATGAAGCAGCTTCTCAGAAACTCTAAAGAATGAAATTATTATTTATCAACTGGACCTGAATTGCACTCAGAACTGTAATTCACACCAAATATATCAGATTTAAAATATGAAAAGATTTTGTTTGTATTTAACTGTCACTTTTTTAAATTTTTTAGGAAACTGAAAAATAAACTCCCAGTTACATTTGCAGTTAATTTTAATTTTAATTTTTTTAATTTTAATTTTCTTTCATGAGATCTTAGCCTTTGACAGTTAATATTGTGAGGATATGGTACCCTATTGCCTTCTCTATAATGTACAGTGTTATAGAACGCCCATACCAAGGCTATATACACCTTCATAGACTGAGATGTTCAGATCTATGAATGCATCCTGTAAAAAACAATCTAGGTTTTTTGTTAAACTACCTTTGTTTATATTAGGCTTATATTAGCAAAACAGCAACAGATATAGATAAAGATACTATATTGTAAATACTGTATGGATGGTGATAACTCAGATGCAAAATATAGGAATCAGTGCAACAAAATTTGCCAATTATTTAAAAGATTCTTGAATCCAGGGTTGTTGTTTTTCAGACTCTAGATTTAATATGTCCACCTCTAACTTTCCAAAGAGTTCAGTTACAATAACTATACAATTATAGTAACTATAAATGATCTGATAATTTGATCTAAAGTTAGTTATGTTATCAAAAGTTTTATCCAAATGTTCTCTATGACACACTATCAGGATCTAAAAATGCTTTAAAATGTAAACATTATTCCTAAATTGTTTGCATAATACCCACCTTCATAACTCTGTAAGAGATTATGGCGCACATTACATGCTGACTGATCAGGACTTTTACATGGTGATTGACTCCCTGGTACAAGAGAATTGGCATAATGCCACTGGCACTCTCCACTTGTCTGCAATGTACTTAAGAAGAACCGTGCTACTTCGCAAGGTGTACCTTGAGGCTGGCCAAATTTAGAAGGCAGCATTTGTTTTTTGCTACTGAATACATGAGAGTCTACAGGGAAGTGCCCATAATGATATGAGAAAGGTAAGCTGTATGACGGGGTATATAAAAGTTCACTGTTTTCTGAATGAAAGGCTTGTTCTTGGATGGTGGCAGAGTTTGCTGTGGAGTTGGATCTCCAGCTTCCAACTTGGCCACATTCCAGCTTCTCTGTCTGGAAGGAACTGTATTGCTGAAAAAGCAAATAAAAAGAAAGTGTTTAATAGCGGACTCTGAAATCTGTCAGTACTGCAGAGTAACAGAATGCATGTAGCCAAGTATCACCTTGAACTACTCTCACACCATATAAATGAGGCAGGGTTGACAAGATTTAATTTCTAAAGAGAGGAACTGAAGTTCAAGCCTTTCTGGGACTCCTTCCATTTGCTCTGAAAACGCTGCTCTTTAAAACAAGCTAGGGTTCTCAGTAGTCAGAAGAGAGGCATTCTGCAGATGAACACAGAAACTTGCTATCATTTCAGGTTTTCCAAATAATTATCATTCTGAGCTCTTTACAAATGAAATAAAAAACTGGAAGGCTTTTTCCAAGGAAAAGCAATTGCCAAGCCCAAAGCAGGGTGATGGTTTCTCATTTTCCCCAACACCCTGCATGTTTATTGAGTTAAACATTTGTTCATTTTTAAAAATATACTTTTCTCTTATAAAATACTTTTTAAGATCCTCTTCACTGTTAATTACTGACCCAAGGATGACCCAGTTAGTGCTGTGCAGAAGTAGCTTCTGATCCCAAACAGAACAATTGCTCTCAAGCCCAATTTAGGGAATAGGACAATGTTAGATGTCCATATGCAGCAAAATAGGATTTCCTTACTTTTAAGATGTAATCATCAAAAGGAAAGTAGTGCTATAAATACTCTATCAGCTAAATATTTTCTGGGCTACCATTTTGTTTAACATGGAAATATTGTTTTTATTTGAATTTAAAGAGTCAGCTACTATACAATTCAGCTGCGCAGGCTATACAGCTGGAAGCAGGCCCTTGGTTAACAAACTCTTTAGGGGACACTTACAGACATTACTAATAGCAGCCTTCATTCCATGTTTTTATACAGATCTGAGTTACCATGTGGCTTTTCTGTTCTTTTTGCAATGCTATTCAGGAGGGCTCTGTCAGGATGCTCCTCAATTCAGCTAAAATTCAGGAAGTGAAACGACTCCCATCTTTTCAAGCCCCCAAATCTTCTCTATTATGTTGACATATTATATCCTACTATACCCAAAGATTCTGTGTTAATCTTTCTACAGTGCTACATTATCTCTAATCATGTTAAAATATTGTTACAGTCCACTTTGATCATAGGTGCTCAAGTCATCATGTGAATGCGAGACCTACAATGCACCACTCTTCATACAAATCAATTTACAGCATATTATGATGATATACAATATATTGTGCCTGTATAAATTACTTTATATTGTATACTCCAGCAGAAGCAGATATTGCAGAAGAGAAAAAAATCCAGTAAGGATGCTATCTAAATTTTTTTTGTCCAATAGGATTTGAACCATTTAGACACAAGCTGGGTCAGGCTAGGTAGCTTTCTGCCTATTTTTAATGCACAGCAGTGCAATCTTCAGTGCGATCACAGAGTCATAATCAACTAAGGTATCGTGAGAAAGAAGAGAGGGGCAGAACTGATCACACATTAGCTCCATCAAAAACATGTTACTTTCTAAGCGGAGTTGAGGGACCTGCCAAAAGCTGCCTAAACACTGTAATGCTGTGAGTCTCAGATTCTCCAAATTATAAAGGAGGCAGTAGCTGCGCTGGTGGCACCTGAAAACGATGGCCTCTACAAGTCGGTATTTGATGAGATGTGCAGCAAATGAGAGCAATGAGGAAATCTTTAACCCTGGCTATTTCCAGCATCCAAAGTGGAAAATATCTCCCTTTACTACCTACATTACATACAACAGTTATCACAAGGGTACTTGTTACTGATATAACATGCCATTGTGATAGCAAAAATCAATAAGATAACAGAATAATAGCAAACATCAATGGAGTAATGACACTACAGCATTTCTTTTTCTTGACCCTGAATAAATATTTATTTATTTATTTATTTATTTATTTATTTATTTAACTTATATGACCGCCCATCTCCCCCAACGAGGAACTCTGGGCGGTTTACAATAAAACTGATTAAAATAGAATAAAGAATATAAAAATACAATCAAATAATACAATAAATAAATTATAAAATACAAATGGCCAGATAGTTTAATAAAAAGAAGGACATTATGAAATTAACCACCCCCATGAGGAACTATTATTTCCTCCTTCCCATGCCAGGCGGCAGAACCAGGTCTTCAGATCTTTCCTAAAGGTCGGGAGGGGATCTGCCTCAACTCTGGGGGCAAGGTGTTCCAGAGTGTAGGTGCCACCACAGAGAAGGCCCGCCTTCTAGACCCCACCAGATGACACTCTCTTATTGATGGGGTTCGTAGCAGGCCCTCTCTGAATGATCGGGTGATATGGTATCATCAATGTCGATGATATGGAGATAAGACGGTCCCTCAGGTATTCTGGTCCCATGCCATGTAGGGCTTTAAAGGTGATAACCAACACCTTGAATTGTACCCAGAAGCAAACCGGCACCCAATGCAGCTTGCGGAGTAAAGGTGTTATATGCGCTGATCTTGGCGCACCTAGAACTGCTCGCGCGGCTGCACTCTGAACCAGTTGTAGCTTCCGGATAGTCTTCAAGGGTAGCCCCATGTAAAGCGCATTGCAATAGTCTACATGGGAGATGACGAGAGCATGAGTGACTGTTCGGAGGGCATCTCGATATATATTCATGGACCAGTATGTCAACTTGTAGACTATAAAAGGTAAAAATATTGATATTTTGAATAGCAGAGAAATTCCAGTTACTATTCACAAGGTATTAATTGCAGAACTATTATACCCACTCCTCCTTTAGCGACTGTGTTCTGTTCCAGCAATCAGGTCATTAAGCAGAATGGTCATTAAGTGAAAATGTGACAGAGACGCAGCAAAGAATACCTGGTTGCTGTCGTCTCATTCAGATAAAGTTCTCTCATACACCTATGCCAACGTTACTCTCACTCCAGCATGCATTGTTGTCAGGCACACAAAATTTGGTTGTAAATGCGCACATTGGTCAGAAAATGAACTTTTTATTACCATTTATTACCATTGTATTTGCCAACAGTCACTAACCGAGGCAGTCACAAAACAAGGAGTGGCTGCATGGCATAAAGGCTGTCACGCTGTATATATATGAACATTTTTTGGCCAGAGAGAAGAAAAGAATTACCTGCTGTGGATAAGGAGGTGTTCTGAGTTTCATCTTCATTTTATTACTCCTAGGTTTTGTTGCTTTTCTTGTTTCTTGTGAGGTAGACACCAAATTTCTGCATGAAAATTGTGATTTAGAAACCGCAATTTGGTCCAGCGATAATGGAAGTTCCTTATATTCTATATCTCTGCAAAACAACAGCATAGCAACATATTGATTTCAATCCATTTCTCATCTCACCTTGCCAAGAACCTTTCATGTAAACATAGTATTAAACTTTTTATCCAAAATTCATGTATTAAAATGAAATCCCTTACAAAAGGAAGATAGGAGATTGCCTTGAAAATTGCTGGTAACCAATAGCTGTGTAACCAATACAGAGCTGTGGTTATCCCTTCTCTCCTATATGAATGTGAGTCCTGGACTCTGTACCAAAGGCATATCAAACAATTGGAGAAATTTCACATGCACACTCTCCACTCCATCCTTGACATTCGCTAGCAAGACTGTGTCTCCAACCTGGAGGTCTTGGATCTTGCGGAGTCCGCCAGCATTGAGTCCATGATTATCAGAACCCAGATGCGGTGGGTGGGACACGTCATCAGAATGGATGACCACTGTATGCCTCACCAGTCGCTCTATAGTGTACTGGAGTCTGGGAAGAGACCTCGAGGTCATCCACGCGAGCGCTACTACAAAAATGGTCTTCCAGTGCCCCCACTGTGCTAGACTTTGCGCTTCCAGACTGGGATTGCAGAGCCACCTCTGTGTTCACAGATGAACTGCATAACAGCCTGTCTTCTTTGAACCCGAAGGACTACCATACATATGTTTAGCTCCCTTCAGGTTACCTGTATCTCCAATAGTGGGAAAACAACTCAGTTTAAAAATGTCTGAGCCATCACGTCTAATCCCTGCCACAATGTATTGCTGTTATCAAGCAAGCAGGCAGAGAGAAGAGGGGGAACAGAGAGAAGTCTTTGGCTTATCTAATTGTCGAATTGTAAATAATTCTTGCAAAGGTATGCTGACTCAAATTATAAGTAGAAAGTTATTTAGTTGCTTTGATGTGTTATTAAAACAGAAAAAATCACAAGAGATATTTTGAGTGTTCTGTACTAAATCAGATACTGGGGATGCTCAAAAGCCACCCACCTATTAAAGTAGTGGGGATATATCGAAAGGGAAGGGAAGGGGAGGGGAGGGGAGGGGAGGGGAGGGGAGGGGAAGGGAGGGAGGGAGGGAGGGAGGGAGGGAGGGAGGGAGGGAGGGAGGGCAACCCTGCTGTGAATGAAATGGCACATCTTAGTTCTTAAAGTGGCTGAAACAATCAGGCTATAGCTAGGCTACGAGTCCAGTATAATTGGGAGTAAGCAATATTTCAGAACCCAGGCAAAGATTCATTGAAACCTTTTTTGCCTAGAGCAGAAAAGAAACTGCATTCCCTCTGGAGAATACCAACAAGCAGTTGGTAGCTGCTTGTCTAAGGCAGGCATTGAAGCAAACAGCGGGTGATATTGGAACCAAAAATGTCTGGTCTCTCAATCTCATTGTCATCCAATTTTCTTCTCTTTATACTCCACTTCTTTACTATCTCTCTTTTCTCTTTCTGACACTCAGCCTTTTCACTTTTTCCCAAAAGGTACACTGCCAGTGAATACACAAGTATGTCTTATCAGAGGCTGAACTGAATACCTGGAGATGGCTTTTGAAATTTGACCCATATTACTTGTGTATGATGGGCCACAGGCTTCCCATGCCTGGTATAGAGAAAGAGCAGAGATTAATAATATTTTTAGGTTCATCAAAAAAACCCAGGCCCCTTTCACATACACTCCTGAACTCCCACATATCTTTATGTTTATCTCACATTGTTCTAAGTTATACCTACCAAAAATTAAAACTTCAAAGATAAAATAAAAAAGGTAGCAATCTGATAGGATCAGAAACAGACCCTGAGTATCTTACATGTGGGCCATCTGTATACAGTTAGAAGAATCACGAGGATGCTCTCTTAAGGGAAAAAATCCATTATCCAATTCAACCACAAACATTTCTAGATCAGCTTACAGAAATATTTTCCTAATATGCATCAATAAGTACTGTTCTGGAATTGCAAACACTGTGCACTATTTATTTATGTAAAACAAAGATATAGATTGAGAAGATATAATATTGATAAGTGGACAAAGAAAATTAATGCTCAGTATAACATTAATAAAAGATTGACCATAACCAGACAAAGTACATTGAGTTATTTTAGGATAATAAGTTTGTTTTGTTATATTCAGGCATATCTAAAAAAGGATTTCAAGTGTGGGTCTTCCACTTCTTCAGTGATCTAGGGGGAAGTGAATCGCTGCCATATGTAGCTCACTAACAACAATCTTCCACAGTTAACCATTGACATAACTACTATGCCAGTCCTTGACACTCTTCCATCTACATTTTCCAAGGATGGGCAAGTAAAACCTGACCATGTATTGTCGAAGGCTTTCACGGCCGGAGTTCAATGGCTGTTGTGTGTCTTCTGGGCTGTGTGGCCGTGTTTTGGAAGTTGTGGTTCCTAACGTTTCGCAAGCATCTGTGGCCAGCATCTTCAGAGGGCAGGAGCACAGACAGAAGCGAAATCTCTGTGCCCAGGTAGAGAAATCTCTGTGCCCTCTACCTGGGCACAGAGATTTCGCTTCTGTCTGTGCTCCTGCCCTCTGAAGATGCTGGCCACAGATGCTGGCGAAACGTTAGGAACCACAACTTCCAGAACACGGCCACACAGCCCGGAAGACACACAACAGCCATCAAAACCTGACCATGATTGCCAAATAACAGTGGTGAGGTTTCCCACAATTTTGAGGCTCAACTCAGTTTTAAAATCAAATAAAAACCCAACCAAAAATATGCAGGGAAACAAACTGAAAATCCCACCCATGATGGAACCCTATTTACTTTGCACTATTGTTCCTCTGCCCCTCTGCTGTGGCTCCATCTTCTCAGATGTATTTATTTATTTATTTATTTATTGAATCTCTTGGCCGCCCATCTCGTAGACAACGACTCTTTGTCAGATGTTAAATGTGCCTCCCAGCCACCCAAAGGTTGGCCATTCTTGCCATGATTGGTCCTGCTTGTAATGTCAATCTTGTTAAGCTGGGGCTCACTATTACATGGCCTCAATTCCTGGGCCTCAATTCCTAGCTAATTAATTAAACTGTTGCATTATCATATGTAGTTAAGTTTTTTATTGGATTGTTGTTTTTAACAGTTGTAAGCTGCCCAGAGTCACTTAGGTGAGATGGGCAGCCATACAAATCAAGTGAATGAATGAATGAATGAATGAATGAATGAATGAATGAATGAATGAATGGTTATTCCTTTGGTACAGACCTCTAGGGAATATGATTTTTCTTGCCAAATTGCTGTAGTCTTTCTCAGAAAACTCTTCCAAGAGTTTTTCCTGCTTGGACAGGGAAATCACGACTGTAATATCTATGGTCCACTCCGAATCTCCTTAACCTTTCCTTTTCCCTCTTTTTCCCACCTTGGCTAAATCTTTAGTGGTAATTCAGTGAAAAGAAAAGTAAATCTGAAGAAAGAAATGTAGCAGAGTATTATCAATGCATTGTCCCGTGGAGCCAAGCAGGAATGAAATTTATAGAGCAAAGTACACATAAATTTAATCAGCGTAAATCCTACCTACTGCAGTTAAAGAGCAAATACATCCTATGATATTTAATTTTATTATAAAGATAAAAGTAAGTAATTTTCTTAGCCATTATTTATTTATTTACCAAATTTATAGGCAGTTGTATTAATAATGACTGTGGGCAGCATTTCAGCATGCTCTGCACCTGTATTTCAAAGCTTAATTAGGCTATAGAGATTATACAGATTTTCAAGTAATTTAAAATGTATAGTCGAAGGCTTTCACGGCCGGAATCCGATGGTTGTTGTGGGTTTTCCGGGCTGTGTGGCCGTGTTCTGGCAGTTTTGGTTCCTAACGTTTCGCCAGTCGCTGTGGCTGGCATCTTCAGAGGACAGGAGCACAGCTAGAAAATTCTCTCTGTGCCCAAGTGGAGGGTGTGTGTTCCTGCTGGTGTTTATAGCTGCTGAGAGGGTGTGTGTCTTCTGTGGGTCATTTACAAGAGATTGGGAGAGGGTTTTTTGTGGTGATTAGGGGGTGTGGTGCTGTCATGTGCGAGATTAATCAAAACTGCCAGAACATGGCCACACAGCCCGGAAAACCCACAACAACCATCAATTTAAGATGTGTTGATTCTTATGGATATATTGAGAATCATTGAGCCAAGTGGGTTGAGAACTCAACAATGGAGCTCAACTTCAGAATTAGATAAGTCATAACAAAGACACCTGTTTTCTGCTCCTTTGGTTTCTGCTTGGAAAAAGGTTAATCCTGCTAAACTTGTTATATAAAGTGTTATAAAGTGTGACAATAAAATGTATTTTTAATTATCAACCCTTTAGAAAATGAAAACAAGATGAAAAAGGAGCTACAGTTATAAGTTTGTCAGCATATAATGGCAGGAAACATGGACTTACGTTAGGACATAATTGACACTCACTATGCAGTGAGGTCTTGATGAGCGGCTATTATGTACAATAGTGGCATAGCTCTGGACCCAAACCCAGCCACCGTTTTTTGACAGCAACCGATAATACTTGGTTGTGACTTGTCCTTTCACCAACACTATAAAAACATAACATTAAAAGGATTTAATTACATTTAGTATGTTCTTTGCAAAATTTGAAGTGATATATATAACTTTCTCTCCAAAACCTGGCCCAAAGCTACTTGGCTTTTGTAAAATTACAGCACTGTAGCTTTTCAGGCAAGACTATCCTTTTTTTTTTAAAGAAAAGGAGAGAAGCAAGTAAAATGTACATAACATAACTTTTTCAAGGAAGAAAAGAAACATAATTCACTATTTTAGTTTTTACATATAAATATTTTCTTTGTCCAAATCTTCCGACAAAATCCATTGTATAATTAATATAACAATCCTACATATGTCTACTCATAAGTCCCATGGTGTATGTTTACTTTAGGTTACTCTGATCGCTTCTTTTATATCTTATTTTCTATATGTATAAAACAGAGTCTCAAATCAGCAAATATTTTGGTTACCACACTTACAGAACTTGCTATTAACATTCCACATAGACTGTTGATCTAAAACATGAAGTCATAGCAAAGAAAACTTTGGGTTATATATCCTCACAATGCTTCCACTGCAATCTATTGTTGATCAAAAGTACTGCTCCTTGCAAAGCATGTCCACATAACAAAAACAGAAGTGTCATGTTTGGAATTTTTTGACATAAAATATGTTAAGGGGAGAAAAAAATTGAAATGGTACATTTGCAGCTGGAGAAAATTTAAGTTTAGCACATTTTATTTTCTTCTCACCCTCTTCCCCATTTTTCAGTCGCTACAATATAATTTCATTCACAGCAATCCTTCAGGAATCCACATCCACATCCTTCTCAAAAAGGATGATCTTGTTTTGATCAAAGTTTTTCATTTCTTTTCTAGAAAAGATTGTTCTTTTCTAATGTGACCAAGGTTTATGAAACCTTTTTTAAATTAACTGGTCAGACTTGGTTAATGTTATTCTTAGATACATTTAAGCCTTTTCTAAATATTTTTCTATCCCTTCGTTGTGAGAAGAAAAAGAACAGGGGCTTGATGGTTCTCCCTGCCATTGCCTCTACTCAAAAGGCTACTGAATGCATTCATTTATTTATTCCACCAACCCACCCTTCTTAATGCTCTCTGGTTCCTGATATACCATGAGACTGAATGGACTGTTCTTGCCAGACAGGCTACTTCACCTATGTCTTCTCTGTATCTTAGTTCAACAGGCATGTGACCCACACCAAATGGAGCTGCCTGAGAATTCTTAGTAATTCCTACTAACTTTTCTCTCACCAAAAGCAGATTATTTTAAGATAGTAAGGGAACAATAATGCCAGCAGTGTCAAGTATTTGGCAAATGGAATTGTAAGAACGCAGGAATCTTTGTTTGAGGTCAAGGTCAGTGAAATATTTCCAGTCAGTTTCTAAGTAGCTATTAATAACAGACAGGCTATTGCTAATCACATTTCATCCCCACTTCTTTGCAGTATCTAGGGCAGAGCTTTCCAAACTTTTCATGTTGGTGACAAACTTTTTAGACATGCATCATTTCGCGACACACTCTTACAGCAAGGCATCATTTCGCGACATACTCTTACAGCAAGGCATCATTTCGCGACATACTCTTACAGCAAGGCATCATTTCGCGACACACTCTTACAGCAAGGCATCATTTCGCGACATACTCTTACAGCAGGGCACAAAGCAGGCACTAGGACCTGTGCGGAATCCTGGCAGGGCAGGTTTAGAGGCGGCAGCAGCCACAACACACCCAGACACTGCAGCCGACACACTAACATGTCCCAACACACAGTTTGGAAAGCTCTAATCTAGGTATTATGTCACCCCGTGAGCTGCTGTCACTGCACTGTCAATTCCTGGATCGTTGCTTCACATCATTTATTCAGAACATGACATCTCATGACAAGTTGAGATTATAGGAGCAAAGATGGGAGAGAAGGCAGGGGCAGCATTGGTAGCAATTAATGTATTTCACATGTCAATTTTTTGTATGGCATGTATGAAAATATTCATAGGACATACAGTACATTCAATAGAAAACCCATCTATGTCAACACTGTACATTATTAGTGAAGTATCTATTTCCCATTACTTACAGAGATGGTGAGCATATCGTAAATGAAACACATCACATCCATGCACATGGTGATAAAGAGTTTTCTCTATCAAATCTTGTGGCTCATATCCAGTTAATTCAGTGACTCTAAAAGAGAAAATATATCTAATAAGCATTACTCCTGCAAACAAGTTATCATTTGTTCCAAAATTCCAGAAATTCAATACAGGTAGTCCTCACTTACCAACTGAAATTGGGACCGGCAACTCCATCGCTAAGCGATGTGGTAGTTAAGTGAAACATCATATGACTGTGCTGGACTTATGACATCAGTTCCATTGTGGTAATTAAGCGAATCACAGCAGGTTGTTAAGCACAACATCACATGACCGCAACTTGTGACTTCCTGCTGGCTTCCCCATTGACTTTGCTGGTCAGAAGCCGGCTGTGAAGTTCACAAATGGCAATCATGTGACCATGGGATACTGCAACTATCATAAATGAGCGCCAGTTGCGAAGTGCCCAAATTGCAATCATGTGACTGTAGGGATGCTGTGATGGCCGCAGGTTTGAGGACCAGTCATAAACCTACTTTTTCAGCACTGTTGTAACTTTGGTCTCTGAACGAGGCAGTTGGTAAAAGAGGACTACCTGTAGTAGAAAGTTTGTTCAGCATCCTGTAAAGTTTTTGAATAAATAATACATTATTTTCAACTTGGTTCTTTAGAACCTCATTCGGGAGACTCACATATAATCATAGGGATGGAAGGGATCTTGGGGATCTTCTAGTCCCACCCTCTGTCCAGGGCAGGAATCCGCATACCTTTATTTATTTATAAGATGTACAGTATATGGCTACCCAACTTGTGTAATCCCAGATAAACCTAAACAAAAGGCTGTCTAATCTTTACTTGAAAACCTCCAGTGATGGAGCACCTCTGATTCCAAGAGGCAGGCTGCTCCACTGCTTAACAGCTCTCACACTGAGGAAATTACTCTATTTCCTTGAGGGGAAGATAGGCGGTCATAGAAATTTGATAAATAAATAAATAAATTTCAAGTTTGGATCTCTCTCTGTAAAGCTTCCACCAGTTCTTGTCCTAGTCTTGGAAACTATGGAGATAAAATCTGAAAGATTTCACTGTTATTTAAATGCATCAAGCACTTTCATTCATTCATTCATTCATTCATTCATTCATTCATTCATTCAGTATATTCAATTTAGGGGATCCAGACTCGTAATGATTCTGGGTGGCTTACAATTAAAAAAGTAAGAACAGTACAACAAAATAAAAGAAATCATGAGTGGCCCAAAGATGAACATCTAAACAAACTAACAAAAACCATCCAACACTGGGTCAACTATCATTCTGCCCCAAACCCTGAGACAAGTCAGGTTTTTAATAGATTCCTGAATGTCATTAGGGTGGGAGCCATCTGGATCTCCAGAGGAATATCATTCTAAAGGCAGGCATTGTGACAGAGAAGCCACACTTTCTGGGTTGCCCTAGATGACATTTCTTAAGCAATGGGATCTGAAGCACACTCATTCTTCCCAATCTCACCAGGCAGACAGAAACAACTGAAGACAGGTTATCCCTCAGATGTCCAGACCCTGTGCCATGAAATCCTTTGGGAGTGATAACCAGCACCTTGAATTGCACCCAGAAGCCAACTGGTAACCAGTGCAGCTTGCAGAGCAGTGGAGTCACAAGGCATGCCCATCACTGCCCACGCTGCTGCATTCTGAACCAGCTGTAGCTTCTGAGTGGTCTTCAAGGGCAGTCCCATGTAAGGCGCATTACAATAGTCCATTTGTGAGGTGACTAAGGTGTGAGTGATTGTCTGAAGGACCTTCCAGTCCAGGAAAGGTGCAATTAGCACACTAGATGTACTATATCTACTAACAACTGATTTTCCTATACTAGGTGAATAATTTCATAGCAAATCCATTAGCAGTTGGTTTACGCAGTAAGATGATGGACAGAAATTCTGTAGGCTAATACTGGTTGTCAGGAGTGAAGAAAAATCAAAGGATACATTTCCAGAACAAGATCCCTAACACAGATGAAATTAATAATATCTTGGTGTATAATATTAAAAATTATTATTAAATAAGTCTAATTTATTGATTGAATTGATTTGAAAATACTAAAAAAAATTACTGCAAATGAAGCCATAAGCTACTAAAGTGTAGCATTTCTTTTGCCTACTTAGAAGAAACAGGTAGGCAAAAAGTCAAAGTCATAAAAATCTGAGAGTTTGGAAGCAAAAGAGTCACGTACCTGAGATGGGCGGCTGTATAAATGTGACAAATAAATAAATAAATAAATAAAATTTATAATATACATTTTGCCACATGAAATGTTATATAATCAGTCTCATTTTCTGAATCTGAACTACTATTAATCTGCAGTTTCTATTTTTACTGAAGTTTTGCCTTTTGTAAGACAATTTTTGACCTTGAGATTCTCCTATGCTGCCCCACTCCGCAGGGAGGCAGGATCCATTTGATTGGTCCGCCCTCGGCGACTGATGGACCTGACGGGTTTCCAAAGGGAGCTGGGGGTTACACCCGAGGATCTGCTGCATGGTCCAGCAGGGGCCCTGGCTGCTGCCTGGAATAGGGAGGTGGCCGGGGCTTTGGACAGGATTGTGCGACCTGTGCGACCTCTCTTGTCCCATCGAACCCAACCCTCACCGTGGTTTACGGAGGAGTTGAGGGTTCTGAAGAGGATTAAGAGATGTCTAGAGCGCTGCTGGAGGAAGACAAGGTCCTGCAACCCACAACAAAATGGCTATGGAGAACAATGCCTAGTGACTGGAGTGGAGGGGATGTTTTCACAGCAGCCTAAAGTAGCCAATAGAAGCTGGACAAATCATAATTCCCAACTGCATCATCAACCACATCACAAATGAAATGTGCTAGATTGTGTTCATGATAAAATTGCTCTGGGAGAAGACAAAATACTATTTTAAAACTAGAGCAGCTAAAGATGATTTTAAGCTTCTACGCTATGAGCTGAGGATGAAACAACACCATAAAGACATGAAATATAAAAAATAGTTGTCAGGAGATATTCCATTAGTAGTAATATGAAATATTTTCAAAAATGCCAAAATCAACTAACAGGAAATATTACCAGCATTTCAGTTTCCTGCTGACAATGCATATTTTATAGTTTGCAGAAATTTTGGTAAAAATTTGGCAAATTCATTTTAGCTTTTTAAATGTTCTAAACTTTAGCGACTGGTTCCCTCAAAATCTAAAGTTATACCCTACCCAGTCCTTCCATGCTGTGATCAAAGTGAATTCTCCCTCATTATTTTGAGATTATGTTAATGTGGGAGCAATACAGAACAATGTATAGTGAACTCAAATAGACTTACTTTTAGGGAAAAGATACTGTTAATTGCGCTGTTAACCCTGTAAAGGCAAAGTCAAACTGAATGTAAATAAAGCATTCAGTTTTGCTTACGTAGCTACTAGAAAAGCAGTCACAGGTGTTAAATAGGTACAGTAACTCATTTTCCCTTCAATAAAGAATTATTAGATGTTTCTTAAATCTTTGTGATTTGATTTAGCATGTAAGTGTTCTATCAATCCAAAGAGAACATTATTTCTTCAGTTTTGTATACATTGTATTGTTTCTTTATATTTTTTACCTTTATATTTTTAAACTATCTTTTGCAAGTTACCATAATAAAGAAGCAAGTTACGTGATAAAGAAGCAGAGTAGTCATTTTTCAAACAAATTTCTACCTACCTGGAATCCAGAAATATGAGTTTTAAGTCCAGGCTTGCTCTGAACATAAACATATTACTATGAAGTTTGATCTCAGTGATTGCACTAGGAGGTAATGATTGACCTACAGCAACCAGCCCCACAATTTGGTAACAGGTGTCGTACAAAGACATATCCAACATGTACTGCCGAATCTTCAAATAGCCACTGCAATGGATCACCTAGTATGGACAAAAATAACATTTGTAAAGGGAGAGGAGACAGATATTGACAACACTGTTTGAAAAACCAGGATTTTTCTCTTTATTGCATTGATTTTTGGTCTCCAGTTTGTTAAAATGACTGCTGCAAATGACTGTTAATTTTTAAGCAATGGTATATAACTGTATTGTATGACATTAATTTAACATTAATGTTAATTTATAATTAACAAATAAATTGACATTAGTTGACATATAAATTGATATTAATTTAACAATGAACTGAAAAGATCCTGACTCGATATAGTTATATTTAGCTAGTTTATGTTGGCTTTTCAAATAAATATTTATTTTATTGCTAGTAAAGAAGAATGTATGATTAGTATTTCTGAATATTGCATTACTTAGTACATGTTCTAATACAAAATGCAGAGGTACATGCAAACTTAATGAAGCTTTTATATAAAAAGTAACACTTTATCAAGATGTTTCACAATGTGTATTATGAAAACATATACATTAAGGACCTCAGATAAAGATCTGTGCAATATTGAAGGAGGTGGGAGTTTTGCTGTGATAGGCTTATTAAATCATGATAAATCAGAAAGCTTATGGCCTCCATTATTTGTACACTAAGACTCAGAGTACAGGAAATAAGAAAGATGTGCTTCAACTTTTAGTAAAGGAAGAGACATATTATTCAAATAGGTGTAACGGAGATATGGTGAGATGATTCCCATGACTGAACTAGATAAATTTCTTCAAAAGGACATAAGTAATAGAATTGTACCATATGTCAAAAATATTAACACCCGCTTAAGAATTCAAGGAAATGAACTTGGTGATACTATAGAGAGCATCTGGATTAAATAAATGGAAAAGGGAATAATAGTAATGTTGTTGTCTACTATTACCTGCCCAAACAAGGAGAAAATGCAAATACAGGTAGTCTTCACTTACCGACCGGCCGCTTAAAGGCCATTCAAAGTTACGATGGTACCCCAAAAGTAGATTTCTGACTGGGCCCCCAAATTACGACCCTCACAAGGCCTCTGTGATCATGTGACCCGGATTCAGCCATCCCAGAAGCGGTGGCCATTTTGGGTCACATGACCATCCTTTGGTAGCAGGAAGTCCTCCAGGTTTACAATGCTGAATTTCTGAGGCAGCAGGCACGGTCACGTGGTCGCACTACTTCCTGTGATTTAGCAGCCAGAAGAGGGAGCCTTGTGTGTGTCTTACTGTACAGGAAAGTTAAGTACTTTTTCCATACAGTACTATGTATTGACTTATGCTTGCCTTTAATTTTTTTCCCAGTTTTTGTTTAACTTAAGTAGAGATTTGTATGGTGGCATGCATGTTCCATCCTCTGCCTGTCTAATTTTTAATTATATTTAACAATACTGAATGCTGGTTTACTGTTTTTAAAACTGCTGTTTTATAAAAATCAGATTTATATATAGTACTCTACAGCATAGCTTTCCAAACTGTGTGTCGCGACACTTTAGTGTGTTGCAACACACAGTTTAGTGTGTCGCAAGACAACCTGGAAGCAGTGGTGGGGGCGTGCACGGCGGTGGCGGTGCTTCCGCGTTTTAGCAGAAAACACAAGGCCGTCGTCGCTGCCGCCACCGCACATGCCACCACTGCCGCGCATCCCCCCGTGCCGACATGCATGCCCCCACCGCCGTGCACGCCCCTGCGCCGCCGCCGCCGCCACCGTTGGTGTATCACCAACAGCGGCAGTTTGGAAACCACTGCTCTACAGTAACAAAAGCTGCAGTTTACTACAGCAGGAAAAAAAGTTACAGTACTGTACAGTACCTTTAAACCTGTTTTGTACTGTACTGTAGAACAAAGATTCCAATGAAGACCTTACAGTAAACGTTTTTAATAATCACCCAATAATATTTGTTGAAAATAACAGTAATAGTAACTTAAAATAATACTATTGTAGCCACAGAAGCATTTCCATAGTCATGTTTTTTTATTTATTTATTTATTTATTTATTTATTTATTATTTATTTATTTATTTATTTATTTCATTTATATCCCGCCCATCTCCCCCACAAGGAGGGACCCTGGGCGGTTTTGGTGGAAAACATTTGACTATCACATTCCACCCCCCACAGTACTGCAAAGTAACTCCTGGTTCGCTTAACAACCGCACTATTCACTTAACAACCAAAGGAAACCACAAGCCCCGATCTTGAATCACTTAATGACCGCTGTGACTTGCTTAACAACCGTGGTTAAAAAGGTCGTAAAAACGAGTCTGGACTCACTTAACAACTGTTACGACTTACAACCGAAAATCTGGGCTCAATTGTGGTTGTTAAGTGAAGACTACCTGTAATGCTTTCCAGAAACAAATGTCATTCTTTCAAAGAGCAGAGGTATGAAATGATAGTGATGAGGGACTTTACCCTGATGTTCCTGAATTGTCCTGCTGAAAACTTTCACCTACAAGTAGATGGAGGAAGGCACAAAAGAATCAATTATCCTTGACTTGATCATTATCAATTGGGAAGATTTAGGGCTTATCCTCACTGTCAGGTTGCCCCGTGAATAATAAGAGCCACCAACCATTTCTGGAGCACAGGAACAGGCCTAATTGCCCTCTACTTCCCCATCACCTCCCCTGAATGCCACCACCAGGCAAGTTTTCCTCTTTCCACTGTCCAAGTAGTGTTGGTTCAGGCAATGCTACCTGGTTTGCCTGCTGTGAACACTTTCTTCCAGGCCAACCCCTGCAATTTGGCTACTTTGCAATGGCAGGAATGACTCCACTTTCCCAGCTTTTCCTGAATGACGGTCTGCTGCTACAGCAGGTTCTTCTCACTAGCATGGTGTGGATAATACTTCCCTGAGATGAAGAATGTATCTGCTTTGAAGTCTAGCAGGAATGTTTGGGATTTTTTTTTAATTACTATTTTTCTTTCTCCGAGGACTGCTTATATTTCTGCCATTTCCAGTCAGAGAAAGGGAAGAAGGGAGGGAGGCTATCAGGAAAGCAGGTCGTTTAGGGAAACAAAACAATAATTTAAAGCAGAGCTTTCCAAACTGTGTGTCGGGACACGTTAGTGTGTCAGCTGCAGTGTCTGGGTGTGTGGCGGCTGCTGCTGCCTCTGAGCCCTGCCAGGATTCCGCGCAGGTCCTAGTGCCTGCCTTGTGCCCTGCTGTAAGAGTGTGTCGCGAAATGATGCTGTGCTGTAAGAGTGTGTTGCAAAATGATGCATGTCTAAAAAGTGTGTCACCAACATGAAAAGTTTGGAAAGCTCTGATTTAAATGTTTCTGCCACATTTTGAAGCTGGAATATTTTGCATGTCAGAGAAGTAACTGTGCTTATGAGAAAGACTTCCTATAACAGCAGCTGCAGCAAAAGCTGGGAAACAGCTGACTGTTGTGCCTTCATATATCATCATTTTGATGCTTTAACTTTATATATCTATATATTTGTATACATGTGTGTGTGTGCATGTGCAGTAAGAAAGACTGCCAAGTTTATAGCTAAAGCCATTCAACTGAGACTGCCTATCTAGATCAGATTGGGGTCAATTGCCAAGGGGATGATCTTACCTGATTATTTCATTGAATATTTTTATTTTATTTTATTATTTTATTATTTTATTTATTTTATTTTATTTTATTTTATTTTATTTTATTTTATTTTATTATTTTATTTTATTTTTTATTTTATTTTATTTTATTTTATTTTATTATTTTATTATTTTATTTTATTATTTTATTTTATTATTTTATTTTATTTTATTATTTTATTTTATTATTTTATTTTATTATTTTATTTTATTTTATTTTATTTTATTTTATTTTATTTTATTTTTTTATTTTATTTTATTTGGTCATTAGACTATTCAATAAACAATTAACTGAAGCATACGTGTGTGTACCTACATATATATGTCCAGAAAAACCCACTGATTGAAAGGAAAGCAATTGGCAACGGGAATGTTGGCCTAAATACATTGCAAGCCACTATCAAAATCTGGACGGGATTTTCTTAAACCAGTTTAGAGTCATGAGCATGGGACAGGAGCAGTTTAAGTGTAGATATGCCCTTAGTAGAGGAAATAGTTGGAATATTGGAGAAAAATAGCTATGTCATGCTGGAATTCTTAATTATAAGGGAAACTAGAACTGAGTGTAATTGAACGCTTATCTCAGACTAAGTGGATTTTAATAAATTCAAGGCAATGATAAGTAGGATTCTATGGCAGGAGAAGCCAATTGGAAAAAAAAGTGTAAATGGGAGCTCTTAAAAAAGGAGGCATTAATAACATATCATTAGTAACAAAGGAGGTACCATAAATGAGCAATTCCAGTCAGAAAACGATTGAACAAAGGAAAAAGCCTATGTGAGGATCTGAAAACAAACAAAGGGGAGAGAAGAAAAAAAAGAAAGAGAGGAGGCCGAAACAGATATATCACCAGGAAAGAGTACACAGAGAATGTCTGCAATCAGAATTGATTGCAGAAATATTTTTACCTTGTTTCTTAATCCCCTGACTATAATCAGAACGGGGGAGAGTTTCACAGTAGATTTTGTTTCCCTATAGCACTTCCCCAAGCTGTTTTACCTCAGCCCCACCAGCCAGCTTTATTGATGTAGATGAGCATATGAAATTAAATATTGTTCTGAAGACGGCATAGGACTTTGTTTTACCTTGTAACCACTACTTGTTAATCCTGCATTTCGCTTGGCCAAGACACACTTCATTCGGAGGAAAAAAGACCTCTCTATTTCATATTCTGCAAACAAAATATAAGGAGTTAAAATATAAACATATAAATTAAGTTTCTCGCTTGGCCACTTTCCATATATCTGAAAACATTTTCTTACCATTCTTAAATATGTAAGACAAGATAGCATTATTACTTTTGTCCAATATGAATATATTGATGATTTTGCTCATGCTTGTTGTATGCTACCCTGGCTTTTGTGAGGTAGAACACAGCCTAAAAGCTTTTTAATTAATGAGCAAAAATGAATGTAAAATTCATAATAAAATATCTTTGTTTCATTTTAAAGATAGTTTAACATATTTTAAATTCCAGAATTTCAACAAAATTAAATGCCATTAAATGTAATTAACTGTTGGCCTCATAATCTTAAAAATCACTTAAAATTATGATTCTGAATAGTGTGCGTGTGTATACAAGAGAAAGAGAGAATTAAATATTTGAGGAAATAGGCTTCTAAATTAAATCTCCTTGGTACAGATATAGAAAGTATCATATTCTATGTGCAATAATAACTAGATATCTGGATAATTCACAGCACAATCCAATGGATATTTACTTAAAAATAGTTCCAATTTTCAATTGGAATTTTTCAATTGGAGCTTACTCCCAAGTAACTGCATATAAGATTTTAGCTGCATCTCATCTTTATCTTGGGATATGATGCCAGAGCCTGCTGATCTAATTATCAAATAAATATGGAGGAGAGATACATTTTTGAAGCTCAACTTGATTAAGTGTCAAGTATATACCTATCAAGTATACCCTAGTCTATACATTTAAATGGGGAAGCTCTACAACAGTACAATGGAAGAATATCCCAAGCTCCTCTCTCCCCTTCTTTATGGGTAGTGTACAAAAATGGGCTGCTTCACTATGAGTGCCTGATTCACTGGATTTCTTCTCTAAGTAAGGCCCTGTGTACACAATCTGAGCACTAAGGCAGAGAAATTAGTTCAGACTATTTGTTTTCTGTACGTTAAATAGTTATGCTACTCCTCCAGGACCATTTGAAGCTCCACCATTGAATATATGAATAGGGAAAATTTTGAATATACATCCACGCAGGGGCATCCACACATAAAAAGCAGACAAAGTATAATGTGTCTGCCATCTTGACTTTTTACCATACCCTGCAGCCATGTAAAAAACAGTGTTCTCATTCCATTCCCACGTTGCCTACTCAAAATGAGTAAGGAGCAACCCACAATTATATGATTAAAAAAGGAGTGATAAATTATTCTAAAACAAAATGGTCTCACAAGACAAGAAAAAGGAAATACAAATAGCATCAGAAAACTATTATGGCAAAATAATGCTATAATCTCCAATATCACCCATCTAAATTCAGGAGAGCTAATTTCTCTTGGAGAGCCCTATAAACTAGTAGAAGAGAAGTGCCAACCATAAAGTTTTTAAACATCTGTTTAAAATCCCCCTCTTCAAACATACCATCCCTCTTAGCAGTGTGTGTGTGTGTGTGTGTGTGTGTGTGTGTGTGTGTGTGTGTGTAGGGGGTATGTGTGTATATGTTTTGTGCTGGGATTTTAAAGATTTAAATGTTTTTAACTTTTCAATAATTATTTGAATTTCAAAAGTTGCTTTAATCAAACATTGTACACTGTTAAGGAACAGGGTATAAAAATAAAATAAAATTTATTATCTATAGATTATATATATTTAAAATAACAGTATCCTCCAGATATATATCATGCTGTTGATTCAACAGGACAGTTTCTGCAGGGTGCAGCCATAGGGCTCTGTAATATTTTTGCCTTTATTTCCCTTTTGATACATCTATACATTGGCCATAAGCCCCAATTATAGTTAGAAGGGTTCCAGTCTTTTTATTCAAACTTCTTGCTATACTCAACTATAAAACTGGAATGATAGCAGATATATTTATACCAGTGCCTCTTTTGTGAACTTGATTCAAATTCACACATCAAATAGAATGTTTGTGTTTTATCTGAAAACTATATAATCCAGGAAATGAATTAAAATAACCATCCAAAGTCAGATATTTATTTACATATCCAGTCTGAAACAAGATCCCAATTAACGAAAACAACATAGCAACATATAGATACAAAATGCTCACAGATCAGTCGACACAATTTTTTAAAATGAATTATTTGTTTTTATCAAGTGTATCTCTTCAATTATCTCTTTCCCCTTTTTGGAGATTCAGAGACAACATGTCTGACTTCAAAAACAATTCTAAAATAAAATGTCCCCTACATATGTAAATGGGCTCCTCTGTTATATGTCAGGGTATATAAAAAAAGAGGCATTGGCTGTTTCTTGTAATGAATTGTGTTTATTCACTCAGATTGCACATGATTATTAAACAAGATTCTCTAGGCACTTCTGTGAAATTATATTTAGCCTTCAAGGAACACAGAATCATCCCTGGGGCAATGGAATGAAATCAGTCTTTCTTCCTGTCTTCTGTCTTCAATGTGTTTTCATACATTTTTGTCTGCGGCCCTTTTTGCAGTTCCATATCCTGTAAATAATTGTTCTACAGAACAGAGCCTTTATTATTGGGTACCTGTATCTTATAATCCTAAAATTGCACTTAAGTATTCAAGTTAGTTTGGAAAGCCATATATACAGTTTAATTACAGTATCAGTTTTAGGCAAATATTGTCAAATTTTGGCACAAGACGGAAGATGCTGTATCAGTATAGATATACTGTATATTATATCTATACTGGAGTCCCCCATTGGGGGAGTTGGGCGGTCATATAAATTTAATAAATAAATAAATAAATAAATAAATAAATAAATAAATATTATGCTATTTACCAAGATTTTAGCACAAGGAAAGTTAGAACACAAAGCTCAGCCTTATATTTTACCATCATTTTTTATTTAAACATGATAATATCTCACGGAATACCTTGTAAAAGATGGGGATGAAGAGGTTGGTGAGCTGTTAAAATGGCTGTCATTTCATCATGATCTGATGGGTGTATATATTCGTAAATGCTATTACCAGTGAGTTCTACCTGTCAAGAAAACAGTTCACAAAATCAGAATTGCTGCAGGTTCCCTTGTCTTTTAGTATGATTTTTCAGAAATCCTTATAAACTACATGTATGATTTACATATAATTTACCACATTTTTTTCTAATGTGGGTTGTTGTTATTTTGGAACAAAAGCAAGCTGTTGACCAAAAACTAAAATCTACCTACTGAATTCTAACTATGGCAACTGTAGTTCAATTGCACAACAGATAGCCTGAAGATTATGGTATATATCAATATTGATAATATCTTTTTAATGTTAAGAACCTCTACAGTCATTTTTCATACAGCTGTTACTAGAAGAGTGAACCAAAGGAATTATAGTTCTCCCAGTTCTTCACAAGGGAAGATTAGTTCCAAGCCACATTAGCTATTTAAAGCATCACTGCTGTATAGCTAATTAGCAGGATTTGGGCTTTTCAAATTAGCTATACCCGTACAGTTCTGGACATAAGACATGGCTTGGAAATTGGATATACTCTGCAAAGTTTCACTCAGACTGATATTTGTACTAGAAGACTTGCAGCCAGAGATTCAAGAAGACAGCCTGATAAGATACCTTTATTGCCGATATTGGGGGGCAAAAAGAATCCTAGACTCAAACCCTATATATAAAAATGCAATGGTTCTTCAAGTATTAACTTGCAACTTCTCCCCCCGCCCCCCATAATTCTGGGTTAGGAAAACTGTGACCTTCCAACTGTTAGTGAATTATTTCTGCCAGTTTTTAATCAGTTTTTAATCATTTTATGTGTTGCAAAAAGAATTTGGAGGGCAATGTGTTTAATTAGAACTTTTTTTTACAATTTGGGACTAATGCATTAGCAGCATCTGAAATTCCAATTATCATTGGAAAAAGTTTTGGTAGTTCCCAAATCTAGAGTTAATTTTTATCTATAACTGAAAACTTATACTAAGATATTTATAGGTAATATGCAGGCAGTTCATAACAATTAGCTGGACTAATTAATAGGTTAGAATTTTAAAGAATATTAGTTTGGTATCCTATAACTCAAAATGTGATAAATTCAAAACAATAAAGGTTGTTTTCCATTATTATGGGACACCCCGTGGGATATGTAATATGAGCTGGGTTTCAGCCTTTGTATGTAATAATTCAGAAGGATGCTGACACCTAGGTTTGGAGCCTGTTCTGCACTAGCATCATTTTAGATTAATATTCATGTGCAGGGCTTTCCAAAGTTCCGCCGCTTGCGACACACTGGCGGCAGCGGCAGCGCAGCGGCGGCGTGCGTGCGCACGGCGGCGGCGGCGCGGGGGGGTGCACGTACACGGTGGCGGCGCAGGGGGGCGTGCACACGCGCGCCGCCGCTTCCGGGTTGTGTGGCGACACACCACGCTGTGTGTGGCGACACACTTTTGTGTTGCGACACACAGTTTGTTTGGAAAGCTCTGTTCATGTGGCTTCTAACAGAGTGTTGGGAAAGGAAAGAAGGGTTAAAGATGTGGATGTGATGTTAAATTACATTCCAAAAAGTTGAAACCTACAGAAGTATGAAGAACTTCAGATTTTTCATGCATGGGATGCAGTTAAGAAGATTGCTTTACTGAGGTGGAAAGACTGCTTTAAAACTGGTTGGAACACTGTTCATTTTCTGCCTAGGAACTGGATTTTTATTTTTATGGAAAATTCAATCAAGTTTTAACAATCTAGTCAAGGTTTAATAATTGATTAGGCTTGATCTTCCATTGTATATACATTTATTTCAATATGTACTTTTGGTTGCAAGGACCTTGAAGATCAGTCCAACCTCCTGCCTAGTTCTGGAGTTTATTATGGCATCCTCAAAAATGGTTATCTAGCCTTTATTTAAACACCTCCAGTCAAGGAGAGTCCAATGGAAGGCTTCTTTCCCATTGCTGAATTGCTCTTATCATTAGAATTTTTATCCCAATGTCCAACCAAAATCTACTTTCTTGATACTTGTCCTGCATTCATGAACTATTCTGCATTCCATTTTCTACATGTGAACCCTTCAGACACCTAAAGATAACTGTCATTTCCTGCAGACATCTCTTCCCCAGGCTAAATATATCCAATATCTACAACTATGCCTCTTAAGTTTTCCTTTCCATCCCTTTAACTTTTTGGCTGCTCTCCTCTGGTCATGTTCTAGTTTGCCGGTGTTCTTAAAATTTGATGTATAGAATTGGGTGCAATATTCTAGGTGTGGTCTAACCAACACAGAATAGGGAAGAAATACAACTTGTTGCCCATTATGGTCCCTATTATTTTTCATATCTAAATATATGACTTGTTGAATTTTGCCTGGTGTTTCAATTTGTCAAGATCCTCCTAATTCTTGATAGTCTAAATACCTTAATTTGCTAACCCCTCTCATCTTTGCACTGCCTGCAAATTGTATAATTATATTTTTAATACCTCATCCAAGTCACTTGTAAACATGTTAAACAGCACAGGGTCTAGAATGGAGCCCTGTGTATTCCACTGAAAACATCCTTCTACCATGAAGCAAAGACATTGACATATGCTATTCAACGCTTCTCTCCAGAGCTTGACACACAACCACTGATGTACAGTTAATGGATACAATTGGCTGACTAGCTCTGTATTAAACTAATGGTAGCATGATGTCATGATATCATGATGGATGATATTCTGGAGGTGACAGACTCGACCATGGGGGAGCTGGGGATGGTGATGGCTGACAGGAAGCTCTGGCGTGGGCTGGTCCATGAAGTCACGAAGAGTCAGAAGCGACTGAACGAATAAACAACAAAAAGCATGATGTCAGCCCTTCAAGGTAGACCAGACTTGAACACCAAATTTAGGAATGCTAAAACTACTTTCCTTATAGGGTTACAGTAACAGAATCTTGCAACTCTGAATGTGCCTCCCCCCTCCCTGCCTTTATCCTAAAGAGAACTAGAGAGGGTCAAGTCTGAGACATTTTCTCAAATTACATTCCTGCTTGGCATTCAGATTTCTCTTCCTCCTGTTCCTCAAGGTTATTCTTACAGCCCATTACATATGGTCATCTCATCTTCTTCCCTACTAAAATCTCACGGGAATTTTTGTGAAATGCTTTGTTGATGTCAAGGTACGCTATGCACGCTGCATTCCCATGATCAATTAAACTGATAGCTCTATCAAAAAAGAGATCAGGTTGGTTTGGCATGATTAATTCTTGATAAACCCCCACTGACTCCGGTCAAACAATGGATTCTTTTCTAAATGCTCACAAATCAATTGCTTAATAATCTGTTCCAGAGTTTGTCTGGTACTGACATTAAGGTAACCACACCACCATTAATTAAGTCCTCTTCTGTGTCTTTTTTAAAGATAGGAACATTTGCCCTTCTCCAGCCCTCTGGCACTACATCCATCCTACATGATTTCTCAAATATAACCAAAAGGGGCGCTAAAATGACATCTGCGAGCTTCTTCAAGACAGTTGGATATTGTTAGTCTGGTCCTGGAGATTTAGGTATATTCATGGTAGCCAGATTCTAAATGTAGAGAGGGAATAGCCTCATTCTTAGCCTCTTTCAGAATCTTCAGAAAGGCTGTCAAATATGAGAAGAGAAAGATCAGTGGCTTTCTAATCATAGTGTAGAAGTAAATTGAACTGGCCTCCACTACAGCAATCAAGGACCTCAATTGATGTCAGGAGTTCCTACAGAATTCTTTTGTCTCTAAAATCCAAAAGTATCTGACCAGTAAATCATTTCAACTGAAAGCATACTAGATGTTTGATCCCTGGGAATTAATGCTATAAATCAAGAGTTTGAAAGCTACCAGCAACAAAAATTGTATAAAAAATGTTATCACGACTGATTTTATATGTAGTATATTGTTGAGTTCCAGTTCATTACTCATTTAGCAATACAACAAATGGTTTTTTTAAATACTTGAAGACATTTTAATAGAAAATAAACTATTATGTACAAATCTTCTCTCTTTATAGTTGCAATACAACCTAAACAGGGAAATTGGATTTTATATTATTTATTATATTGTAAATTTTCCATTTATGTTTTAACTGTTTCTATTGTGAATAGAAAAATGTAATATAAATTTAATAAATAAATAAATAAATAAAATGTTCTCACTTTACTTAAGTAAGATTGAAATTACTTTATGGGCTGGAATTCTGTCCAATTTAAAATTTAGAAGATTATCCTGCAGTATACTTTGTAGGCTAGAAAATCTGCTCTTTAATGTAATAACTATATTCACTTAATTATCCAATGTTTATGTAATAATTAAAAATAAAATTACACATTAGTTTTTTAAACTTCACAATACCTGGCTTTATACAGTAAGTGTATAAAGTGTATAAAGTGTATAAAGTGTAACCCAGGGCTACCATACCCGGGCTTCAGAAACCTGGAAGAACATTAGATGGCAGCAAAGAGCTACTTTCTGCATCTCTCTGTTGCCATCTAGTGGTCATCTTGAGTTTTGTAGCTGAGATGTAGTAGTGCAACATAATCACTCACATGGCCACAAGAAAGAATATCAGTTTCCATTTCTACACGTTTTTCTCCAAAGGGGGGAAAATATTTCCAGAGAGGCCTGATTAAATACTGCTCCCTCATTCTAACTTTCTTAGGGGGGGGGGGGGGGAGAGAGAGAGAGAGAGAGAGAGATGCTAAATATAGAACCAGTTGTTTCTGCATCATTCTTTCCTGCATGAGCTTTGCTCATATCACTTTTAACAGGTGTGATAAACTCGTATCCCACAGAGGACTTTGCTGACAGTGGTGCTTCTAGACCAGTGTTTCTCAACTTTGGCAACTTTAAGATGTGTGGACTTCAACTCCCAGAATTCCCCAGCCAGCCATGACTTCTGGGAGTTGAAGTCCACACATCTTAAAGTTTTCAAGGTTGTGAAACACTGTTCTAGACCAGGGCTTTCCAAAGTTTTCCCGCGGCGACACACCAACCGCCATTGGTGTGTCGCCGCGGGAAAACCTGGAAGTGCCGCCGTTGCAGCAGCACGCAAAAACCCGGAAGCGTTGCTGCCGCTTTCGGGTTTTTGCGCGCCGCCGTTGGTGTGTCACCGCGGGAAAACCCGGAAGCGCTGATGATGATCAGAGCTTCCGGGTTGTGTGGCGACACACCAGACTGTGTGTGGCGACACACTTTTGTGTCGCGACACACAGTTTGGAAAGCTCTGTTCTAGACAAACAGTTAACACAGGCACCTTCCACATATAAGAGCAGCACCAATCAAAGATCAGTGCCACAATCCCATATCCTCACAATGTCATGGGGCTTTTATAGATCTTCACACGCTGAGTTAATAAACTTTAGGCTCCAGAGAAAAAGTGCTGAAGACAGTTGAGAAGCATTGCCTTGGGAGCTATATCCCAGGAAGTTTCTCATTGGTGGAAATTTCCACCACATCTCACTTCCTTGCTTCTCAGAGTCCATCTCCTCCTCCTGAAGCAAAGGTGCTGTCCTTCTGGGTCACTTTGATGGGAAGTTCTGCTAACTCAAAATGGCCACTTGGGTTCTTTTCCCCTTGGTATGAAAAACAAGTGCAGGAAGGAAAGAGCAAGGACAGGGATATGACACCAAATGGGGATTGGTTGAACATTGTTTTAAAAATAGTAATTGAATGAAGGAAAGGAATGAAAGAAGGCAGAGGAATTGGTCATACGTATTCATTTACTCTCTGCCTGTACTGGTCTGCTGAAAATCTCATGGATGCCAAAGAAGATAAAAGTTGTTTGAATGTCTCCCAGTAGTAGAAGTAAGTTACAAAAAACTATGAAGTAGTTTCCTTACACTAGTGACGAACTATGGCCATGTTCACAAGACATATTTCACCAAGTCAACAACATTCTTGCCTGTTGTTCAAACCCAAATCCCAGGTACCTCCGGAGTAGAAGGATAGCTTGTTACCTTGTTACTTTAAACTAGACTTTGTGTGCTGTTCAAACCTGGAAGACAGGTTGAATTGATGTTATCACTTTTTTATCTCCAGAAGAGAAATGTAATGCTAGAGTGATCTGCAAAAATGAGATTGCTCCACCTACCCTCTCTATATCATCCATCTCATGAAAGGAGACTCTGAACCCAGTTTGACTGCATTTTGGTTGGATTGCATTTTGGAGCTGCAAGCTACAAAGGTGGCTGGCATTGATAGGAGGAGAGCCATGTTAGTCTATTATGGCAGAAAGACAGAAGGAGTTTGGTAGTACCTTTTCTGACTAACACATTTTATTAAAAGGCACAAGCTTTGGTGACCTGCATCTCACTTCATCAGATACATGTTTCTCAACCGTGGCAACTGGCTGGCTGAGGAATTCTGGGAGTTGAAGTCCACACATCTTAAAGTCGCCAAGGTTGAGAAACACTGGTCTAGACTGATGCAGGATTTAAACTGGGGTGAGGTAGGGGGGTGGGAAGGGAGGGGAAGACAGTTTGGTTATGCAGTTGCAGGTTACATGAGAGACAAATTACAAGCAACTTATCATTTAGCAATTGATGGGTAGCTGGGATACTCCCAATTTAATCAGGGCTGCTCCTGATTTCTATTGTCAACTGGTGGTTGATAACTGAGTTGTTTAATTACTTGGCAATAGCACCAGACATGGCAATGTCCTCCTGCAATTTATTTGCTTATTTAAAAAGAAAATCAAGCAAGGCAGGAAACTGTATACTGCTGGCAAGGTAATATTATAGGCCTTTCCAACATCAGCATTCAACAGAAGAACAGAAACTTATTCCTACCTGGGATAATCCTAGATGAACAGAAGCTGTTTCTGAGATATACATTATTTTGCCATCAGACGCTACCACAAAAACAAACCCATCCAGAGTCTGTAAAAGAAAAAGAGCAAAATCTTACCACTTACAATTTACAGTCAAGTTCCTTGTGAGAAGTTTTTAATTTCCCCCTACAGAAGAACATATATATTAAAAAGATATTACCCATATTGGCCTGATCAAGTCTATTATACACTCATTATAAAAATCACATCTAAATCATTCTCTTTTTAAGTATGATAGTTTTGCATAGGCAGCAACTGCATTAACTATATCATGATGATAAGGCTTATGGTATTTTCCTACTTCATACAAGTTCTGTTATGGTATTCTTAAGGGAAAACCCAATCCTAATTAATTGGCTGGAAGAATTTGTCAATCTTTACAAGTTTAATTATACCTTGAGGGAGTTTTTATATTTTTCTGTCTTTTAAATTAAAGTCTTTATAAATGGAGGATTCTTTGAAAAATAGACTTTTGGAAACCTGTAAATAAAATTAAAATACCTAGAAAATTTCATTCAAAATATGAAATTATAATTTCCCAAAGTATAACATGGAAATTCTTTGAAAATTAAAACTATAAACATGGCTATAAAATGCTCCTTTGACCTATTACAAAATGCTTGTTTGGGACCTAATGTTCTCACAAATAAGATAAAACAAATAATCAGTAAAAGCAAAGTAACTTTCTATTTAAAAATACCAAGTCTAACAAATTTAAATAAAATCCAGTTATAAATTTTGAAACTACTTCAAAGCACTACAGTGACAATCGGAATATTCCATTGCAATCCCCAAAATGGATATTTGGAAGCAAGTTCCACTAATTTTAGGAGGAATGTAATCCAGTGGTAGAACATTTGCTTTGAATGTTGAAGGTCTTAGCTTCAGTTCTTGAAAGTTCAAATTAAAATTTTATTTTATCAAAGCTTTACTCTATTCTGACTGACAGTGATGCTCCCAGTTGTAAAGCAAATATTTTTACTGTCATTGGGATGTGTATTTCTTAAACATTTTAAAGGAAGGTAAAAAAATATTTGATTGAAAAATAGTAGAATTGCCACGGCTCAGTGACAGAAAACTTGCCATGTTCCTTTTTCCATTGCAATGTATCAGATACCAAACATGGGAAAAACCTGTCTAACTCCTTAGAAGCCACTGATCACCAGAGAAGACAAACAGCGGTCAATATCTGACTCAGTATATAGCTACTCATGGAAGTCTAGGGAAGAGTGACTGAACTGTATGTAAGGCAAGTATTCTCTTTATGAAGAAAAAGAGTTCTGCATTTGAAAGGGAGAACTAATTTCAGAATAATTATATAAAGCAAACCTCTTTCATATTTACTAATTCTTATTTAAGATTTGAAACATGAGAAAAGTAATAAAACCTGTAACAGAGAGCCACGTCTGACATTACTTCCATAAAAAAGATTCCACGTTATTCTCTAGCCTACCCTACTTTTACAGCAAATAATTGGAACCAGGTTACTCTCTGCTTTCTCCACTCACTTTAGAACATAAACAAAACTTTGTTGAAGTCTTAACATGGGGCAAAAATAATTGCTTTCTTACATAAAACATTGCTTTATAACATCCTTGTAAATTAGCAATTTCCTTCCCAATGTTACTGTATATAGCTAGGCTGTATCAGCATATATGTTTAAAAAACTTACTTTTAGTTTGTGTGTGTGTGTGTGTGTGTGTGTGTGTGTGTGGAATGTTTCACACATTTTCAACTAAATTAGTTGTGGAGTTTCAAAAAAGTATTTAGAATTCAGATGTAACTGGCATACAACATATGCATTTTGTATTAGGCAAAACATGAAACGAATGAAATATGTATCTTATTACTTTATAGGTCAAAGATATGTTATAGATTTTATTTTATAGATTTATTTGCTGTAAGCTTATTTCAGTCATTGAAAAGATAAGATATAAAATTTTGAATATATGCTACCATTGTTTTTGCTCGCCCAACCAGACCTAGCAGGGATAACATACTTCCTGTCCCTTCCATCAAACAATGTCATTTTGTTGGACCCAGGAGCCATGTCTTCTCTGTGGCAGCATCTGCCCTGGGGAACAGCATCCCACTGGAGATCCAGATGGCTCTGACCCTGTTAGCCTTTCGTAAGACATCGAAGACCTGGCTGCTCCCCCAGGCATTTGGGCCAGGAGGTTAGGTGAGCTCTGCTGGTTCATGCTGTTTTGTATAAGTTGGGGTTATTGTTTTGACCTTGGATGTTGTGCTTTGGGTTGTTAAATTGTTGTTTTAACTCTAAATGCCTGCCAGAGTTACTGCTGTAAGAAGGGTGACACCATACAAACCATATGAGTAAATAAATAATCTTATGTGACAAAATATATTTTCTGAGGAACTTTTTAAAATGCTATCAAATCTTACTAAAATGCATATGTAATGCTATAAACAATTATGATGTTTCAAAACTTACAAAAGATGTATCTTTCTTAAATGTAGATTATTTTTCACAAAGTTGTCTTTCAATGAAAGAATGTCACGAGAAAAGAAAAAATAAAATTTAATAATATAGATATTTTTTAATTTCATTACTTACTTTTATAATAGAATATATTCCAACAAAAACAAAGTAGTTTTCCCTGTAAATAGTTGTATGCTAGTGAAGTTAAGTATGGTTGAAAAAATTAGGAACTAACAAGTAAAAAACCCCAAATGCCCACAGTTTGAATTATAATGACAATTTTTTAAAACAAGAATATGCAACTCCAGGAAATGGTTATATCGGGGCAAGGGGCAGGAAAGGAGGTATGGGGCAAACAGTGGGGAAGAAGAATAGTAACCAACAAATATTATTCTCCTGAAACAAACACAAAGCATAGAAAAAGAAGCAGACATCCCAAAGATTTTACCTGAAGTAAATGCGAACCCAGCTCCTTTGCAACGTTATCCAAGGGGCCTAGTCTGTTTGGCTGGCCCCAGGCATCTCCCAAACCTGAAAAAAAAAAGAGAATCAAGAAGCTTCAACTAAGGCACAGATGACAATATCTGAAGTCATGGCTGAAACCAATTGGCCTCTGCCTCAACAGAGAGTGTGTGTGAAAGAGAAATGGTGTTCTAAGAGCCAGTTTGGTCTAGTGGTTAAGGTGCTGGGCTAGAAACCAGGAGTCTGTGAGTTCTAGTCCTGCCTTAGGCATGAAAGCCGGCTGGGTGACCTTGGGCCAGTCACTCTCTCTCAACCCAACTCACCTCACAGGGTTGTTGTTGTGGGGAAAATAGGAGGAGGAAGGAGTATTTGGTATGTTCCCCGCCTTGAGTTATTTATAAAAATAATAAAGGCGGGATAGAAAATAAAATAAATAAATAAATTTGCTAGGAGGGAGAGCAGAGTCCCCTCCATTGTGCCTATGCAGGCTAGATGGCCTTTTCTTCTAGAACATCAAATCTGTGATATCCAGATTTAAGTGCCAGATGCAAAAGTGTTTATCTGGTTCACATGTTCCTTGGAGTTCAGTTGCTATTTTAAGGGGAAATCTCACATAATACACATAAGCCTCCCTCAAATTAGCCAAGAGAACCTGGCTAAATGCACTTTCAAAAGAGCTGTTTTTTCACCTTCTCAGAATTTCCAAGTCTCCACAAGCCCATGAAAAGGAAAGCCACCACAGGCCTCAGCTAGCTCTAGGGTACGGGTAAAGCAACAGCAGTCAAGCTGGTTAGTCTCTTTGCTTACACCATGACTGCTTCCGTGTGTTCCTTCTACAAGTTTGTCTTTTTGTCCTTATACACTCCAACTTTGGACAAAAAAAGAAAAAACACAAAGTTTGGGGCCCCGGTGTAAAGACGTGTGTTTTTCAGCTTTCCTGCCACCCCTCCCCCAACCCTCTCCCCTCCCCACATAACCACTAAACGCCCACCAGCTACTGTACTTCACTTGATTCTGGGATGGCTCCCTACAGAACTCGATCACATTCTTAATAAACCATCTGTCAAAACCTCTAACACTGACTAATGCATGTGTTCCAAAGAAGCCTAGTTCCTCTGGCCACTGGAAGCACTGCGGCTAGCCACCATCTGGGTACAGTAAATCCTACTCTCTTCCACAAGAAAAGAGGATACTGTAGCACTTATCACATGTATTGTCTGATGAATCTAGACCACTAATCCACCCTGGTTTCTTAAGAATACATAAATTGTGACCCACACTCTGCTATAATATCCTTAGATATAAGAAACAGAATGGGTGGACTATTTCAAAATGCCGCAGTTCCATAGCACTCCACAGGCAGATTCTTGAGAGAAATTCCCATTCACTTTGATATTTTCATCTGGAAGACATATCTCTACCTCCACCCTTGGAAAACATCTAGAAGCAAGCTTCCTTTTGTAAATCAAAAGACACCAGAAATCACCCCCTCAGCTTCTTTCTGTTGAAGCATGCTGGAACTCAGCCTGCCTAACAGTAATACTTACATTTCGAAGTCCTCCAGCCCTAAAACAGCAGGAATGTGGCACACCAAGTCCTGAAGGCAAGGTGGACCAAACTGACACACTGTACATGTTTGCGTGCTTTAAGGATTGAAAAATACAAAAGAGACCAAGCTTTCATAATTTTTTTTTATTGACCAAATTTGACACTGACAACATGTTCCCAGTGGGCACTTTTGTTCAATTTTGACTTGGATATAATACTGGCACAACATAAGGCAAAAAGATGGCAGGAAAGAGAGTCGTTGATCACTTTCTGCTGCCATCTAGCATTTATCTGAACTATTGCAACCCAGATGTTATAAGCATGGCTAAATGCATCTTGTACATAAGCTGACTAAACATAGAGACTCCATTTTTCTATTTGTCCCCTCTCCCACTTGACTGTTACTAAAAGCACTGCTGTCACCTGGAACATTTGCACAGTTGCTTGGTTTGAGCAGTAACCCAAATTACAATACTGTTTGTTTATTTCAATTGTTTGTATACTGCCTATGCCATTCCTTTCCTCAGAAGTCCTGCTTCTGCGACAGAATTGCAGTTCCATGCCATTCTATTAAGTGGGCTATGAAGCCACCTTTTCCCCACTGTCTGGCAATCTAATTTGTTTCTCATAATTCTGCTGGTGTCGTTTCATTCTTATTATTTGTTCTATTTGAAAAATGAAATACTGCACAGCACCAAACTGTTAGCATGTTGAAGAAATCCTTCTGGAGCCAGATTTAGCACCTGGTTGGATGAAGCAGAAGGTAGGCCAGAGCTTTCCAAACTTTTCATGTTGGTGACACACTTTTTAGACATGCATCCTTTTGCGACACACTCTTACAGCAGGGCACAAGGCAAGTACTAGGACCTGCGCAGAATCCTGGCAGGGTAGGTTTGGAGGCAGCAGCAGCCGGGACACACCCAGACACTGCAGCCGACACACTAACGTGTCCCAACACACAGTTTGGAAAGCTCTGAGGTAGGCTGTTCCACCCAACTGGAAGTGTGATTGTGGCCCACAATCATGAGAGAGGCAAACACTGTCATAGTAATAATAGTAATAGGAGATGAGAGATCCGACCCTCGCCCCCTCGTCTGTGGAGTACCGCAGGGTTCAGTTCTCTCCCCTCTCCTATTTAACATCTACATGAAACCGCTGGATGAGATCATCCATCACCATGGGATGAGGTACCATCAATATGCAGACGATACTCAATTATATATCTCCATCCCTGGTGAGGTAAATGATGCAGTGGCTACCCTTTCTCAGTGCCTGGAGGCTGTGGAGGTCTGGATGGGGAACAACAGGCTTCGACTGAACCCTGGTAAGACGGAGTGGCTGTGGATAGATGGCTCCTGTGGATCCAGGAAGTTATCATCTTTAGTTCTGGATGGGGTTGCACTACCCCATTCAGACCAAGTGCGTAATCTGGGGGTTCTTCTGGACTCACGGCTCCTGCTCGAACAGCAGGTGGTAGCCATGGCCAGAAGGGCTTTTGCACAACTTCGCGTTGTGCGTCAGTTACGCCCTTTCCTGGATCGGGAAGCCCTCCATACAGTCACTCATGCCCTGGTCATCTCCCATATAGACTATTGCAATGCACTCTACATGGGGCTACCCTTGAAGAGTATCTGGAAGCTTCAATTGGTCCAGAATGCGGCTGCTCGCGCAGTTATTGGTGTGCCAAGATCAGCGCATGTGACACCTCTGCTGCGACAGCTGCACTGGGTGCCTGTGTGCTTCCGGGTCCAATTCAAGGTGTTGGTTATCACCTTTAAAGCCCTACATGGCATGGGGCCAGGTTACCTGAGGGACCGTCTCATCCCCATAACGTCGAACCGTCCCACTCGGTCATTCAGAGAGGGCATGCTGCGGATCCCGTCCGTAAAGGAATGTCACCTGACGGGGTCTAGGAGGCGTGCCTTCTCGGTAGTGGCGCCAACCCTTTGGAATATGCTACCCCCGGAGGTGAGGCAGGCCTCATCGCTCCCGGCCTTCAGAAAGAACTTAAAGACCTGGTTCTGCCACCTTGCGTGGGGGGGGGGGGGAATAGTTCCTCTTGGGGATGGCTGGTGCTATAGGGCCCTTTTAAACATCTAAACATCAAACCATCACATCTTGGATTTTATATTTAATTTTATTATATGAGAGTATTTTATTATGCTGTTTTAACTGTTAAATTTTAATTGCTGTATTCTGTAAACCGCCCAGAGTTCCCTTGTGGGGAGATGGAGCGGTATACAAATTGAAGCATAAATAAATAAATAAAAAAACACTGTCATTTGATTCTAGCCACAAACAGGAAAAAAAAACATTAATAACCTCAATTCCTAACATACACACATTCACTTTTAATTGATTTTAGCAATTCCACAATACATAAGAACCGTCTCTCTTGAGGCGGCACCAGGCTTAATGATCTCCTTTTAACCAGCCTCGACTTCTGAACTTTTGTTCTCTGGACTTTTGTTTTTGCCAGGCAATTGTTTTAGAGCAATGCTGGGGTAATTTTTGGGTTTCAGTTTTATTTATTTGGGTTCTATTTGAATTTTTAAAATTCCCTTTTAATTTTATCAATTTTAACTAGAATACTTGGAACTGAGTTCTGAGTTCAATTGCAAACTGCCCAGAGTCTTGTGTTTAGAGCGGGATATAAAACTGTGCTACGGAAACTAACTGAAGAGAATATGGCCTTGCCCACGCGGCCAGGAGAGGAGGCGGCTGTGGGGTATGTCGCGAGGACAGGGAAATCCACGAATGTTAACCAAGGGGCTGCGGTTCAAAACGGCCGATAGATATTCCTGTCTCGGCGAGAAGGAAACGCCCCCATGGGGCACTCCTGAGGTCGCCTTGCGCCGGCTCCCCCGCATCTCCCAGAATGCAAAGCGCCCCATCGCCCTCCGGCCATTCCCAGGCCGAGGCGGCGGCCTTCAGAAGCGACCCTTTTCCTTCCCCGTCCGCAGCCTGGCGCGCCCCGGCGTCCCCTCCAGCCACGGGAGGGAGAAGCCCCATAGCGAAACTTTTCCCCTTAGGGTTTTGGATCACTCCTGTTGCGGTTGGGGTCTTGGTTTGCCCAAAGGGGGTGAGAACGTGCTCTTCGGCAGAGTCCAGGCTGGCAGCCAGCGCCCAACACGCCCACCAGAACAGAAGGGTTTTGAAGTCATAACCCAAAGAGGATTCGCCACCCGCTTCTGTGGAGGTGCAAGTCTGCCTTAAATCATTAGAAGAAATAAATTGGCCTCAAATCGCTGCTTTGAGAGGAATAGGGATCTAAGCGTTCAGTTGTTGTAGTAGTTAATCTTCTACACGACTTTAACAAGTTTGAGGGTTGCGGCTTTACTAATTTTGTTTAGAAAATCCTAATCCAGACAGAGAGATGAAGCGACTTGCCTAAACTGTTCCATCTTTAGAACAGAGGAGCTGAGCCTTTGTTCCCTGGATTTGCAGGGCTGCATGGCAAGCACTCGCGGTCTGGGAGATGGAGCTGCGCGGCGCCTCCTAATGAAACAAACGAATGCAGAACCATGAACTCTGTGTGTGTGTGTGCGCGCGCGCGCGTGTGCGTGTGCCTTTTAGTAACAAGGGAGCTGCCTACAAAGAAACTCGGAGGTGAGGAGGGGGAAGAGAGACAAGACCTCGCTTTTTAAAAACATATATCGAGCCATCTTTCCTGCATAACCATAGAAATGAAGATATATTTTAAGGCTCATACGAGATACACCGGCATCAGAACAAGTTGTGATCAAAATGAAACAGCCTTTCCGTCGAGTCGATTTTGGACGGAATTTCCAAATAGGGGAAACAGCCAGGAGAGAAATCTGGCATCGATAGGTTTCCAGTGCATTTCGACTGATTAACAAACAGGATTTTTCAACAATTGGGCTTGCCTTCACTCTCTCTGAGTTTTTTTCCCTCTGATCAACTTCGGCTAAGAATTAATAAGTATGTCCAAAATCTACAAATTTATTTAGTTTGAATAACGGTAAACTGGGCTTTGCATATGCTAGTTCAGAATTTTTAAAAAAACTTTTTTCTACAAATTTTAAGAAGAACTTTGTGGTATTGTATGGGGCACAAATCCATTTTTGTGTTTTCTAAGAAAAAGATTTCAATTTGATTTGTGGCTGCTCTTCTTGGTTCAGGGTTTTCTCCAGATGAATCTGAAGTGTATTCCTCCCCTTGGTGTCTTCCTCTGCTGAAAATAACTGTCTCATTCCGGAGAGAAATATTTCCGAACATTACAAAACCATGATTAATATCTTGCTTGGCTATGGCATTAAATCAAAAGTCAACTGTTCAAATGTAAAGCTAAACCTCCTTAATCATCAAGGACAATTCAGTCAGAGAATGAAATGGATTGCTTAGACTTGAAGATGGGCCACTCTTTTGATAAATTTGTGTCTGCTGACAGGGTTTGTTCTTTGAGCTAAGCGGCAGAATGCATTAGACTGGCTCTCTTTGATATTATTTCGCAGTAATTGTAGCGGGATTTTTAAGAGTTGCAAGACTCATTAAGTCTGGATGAAATCTAAAGCTGAAATCCTTTAGCCACATTCACTGTTGTAATCCCACCAATGGAGCCAAGTGCCTGCAGCTTGAGAGAGCCTGGCCCCCAAAACAATAGATTTAAATTGATGGAATCAGCAGCTTAAAGGCAACTTTATGCACACGTCTCCGCAGAAGCCAGCCTGTGGAGCTTTCTCCGGAGTCATTCAGTTTAGTGTTTTTGTCACTGTGTTCATGTGCGTGATTTCTTCACAGTGCCAAACTGGGCTAACAACACATTACTTGGAGATAAAAATGAGTATGATTTAGTAAGTATACTTCCAAGTTCACTTAAGTTCAGCACAGAGATGCTCCCTTCTCCAGCATCTCTTCTCCTTTCTATCAGAATTTATCTAACTGTAGGATAAGTTGTTGCATTTGAATTGTTTTTGAATTCAATTTTTTTTAAAAAAAACCCTGTATTTCTCCCTGTTCAAATCTCCAGCTTCTCTTCTTTTCTGGGGACTTTTTACCTCTCTCTCTGTGTGTTTATATGTTTTGTGATGCATGGCCTGTGTGTATGTATGTATGTATGTATGTATGTATATATATATATATATATATATATATATATATATATATATATATGCATGCATGCATGCATGCATGCATGCATGCATATGTATCCACCATACTATACCCTTTGGGACAGAGCACAGAAAAGAAGTAAAAAAATAATAAGCCATAGAAATTAAATGTATAAGAAAAAGAAATGTAGCTAAACATAGTGTATGTCCCATATATACAATATTTTGTATTGTCCCATATATACAATCTTTTAACACCACCCATCCCACCTCCATGAGACAATCCGTGAAATCATGAACATCATGAGATTGTCCATGAGAGCCAGTTTGGTCTAGTGGTTAAGGTGCTGGGCTAGAAACCAGGAGTCTGTGAGTTCTAGTCCCGCCTTAGGCATGAAAGTCGGCTGGGTGACCTTGGGCCAGTCACTCACTCTCAGCCCAACTCACCTCACAGGGTTGTTGTTGTGGGGGAAAGAGGAGGGGGAAGGAGTATTAGGTATGTTTGCTGTCTTGAGTTATTTATAAAAATAATAAAGGCGGGATAAAAATAAATAAATAAATAAATAAATAAATAAATAAATAAATCCAAGCAATATAACAAATATGTGTTTTATGATCCACACCCAATTGTTCTGAAAACACTGAGTCAATCACCTTACTCTACATCAAAGTAGTAGAAATTAAGGAACTATTTAAATTCTTAGTTTAAAGCATAAGCAAGGAACACAGGGTCCTCCATATATTTTTGGGCTTCAACTGCTATTAAGCATGAAAGCCGGCTGGGTAGCTTTGGGCCAGTCACTCTCAGCCCAACCCACCTCACAGGGTTGTTGGGAAAATAGGAGGCAGTCCTATTAGGTATGTTCGCTGCCTTGAGTGTGTGTGTATGTATACATACATACATACTGTATAAATAATAATAATAATAATAATAATAATAATAATAATAATAATTGAATAATTGAATAATAAGGCTCAGCCATCCTGGTTGGAGTGATGAGAATCTAGTACAATTATATTTGGAGCCTCACATCTCCTGATCAGGCTTTATTTTTTTCCCATGCCTTTTTTCCTTCCAAATATTTCTGGGAGTGGGCATAAAAGCTTCCCTACTGGTACCCCCATACAAGGATCTATTCTGTGTTGTTGCTAACTTTGGGGTGATTTGCTAGGGAGGGTATGAAATCTCCCAGTTACATGGCTTTCTACCAGGTAAAATATATTTAGACAGCAACCAGAGTGGGAGGTTTTGTCCCAGATAAACATTGCAGCAAAAATAATAATTGTGAGTTTCTTTGCAATCACTCATTTTCACAAGGCGAGAGGAAAACAACTAACTCCCCCCCACACACACAGCTATCCTAAACTGCAGAATCACCGAAGTACCGTAGTGATTCCTGAGTAGGGCTAATTTGCAAAATTAGTGCGTCCCCGGGACTTTGAGTCCTATACATCGCTGAACATGGGTACCTGGTGAAGGTGCCCTGCTGCGACTCGTTCTCCAATTTGGGCAGTATGTCTCCAGGCTGCAGACGGGGTCCCCACGATGGGGAAGGGCCCTTAAAATCCTGCAGTTCGAAAAATATTCTACCCAGGAGAAAGCAAAGCGAGCGCTCTTTCCCTTGGCATCTAGTTTTCTATGTTCGCGTCTCATATAAAAGAGCATTTCATTATAAAAGTCCCCAGTTGCAGTCTGGAAAAGTTTCTCTCCGGCCTGGCCTTACCATCGCTGTCACAACAAGAGACACAACTGCTTCAAGACAACAATTCTTCCCAGTACAAGGGTGATCTGAGTTTTTTTCCTTCCTTCCTTCCTTCCTTCCTTCCTTCCTTCCTTCCTTCCTTCCTTCCTTCCTTCCTTCCTTCCTTCCTTCCTTCCTTCCTTCCTTCCTTCCTTCCTTCCTTCCTTCGCTACATATTTTAATGCAAGCTTTGTTGACCCATTGTCTCCACTCCTGGCATATTAGGAGCCATTAAAATGCGCCTGATAGTACTGAATGCCTTTTATAAAAGAATGAGTCGGATTTTCTGTCATGGGAATTCAAGTGACTCCATGAATGACACTACTACAGCTGAGAAATTTTGAAGAAAGATGGGGAATAACAACTAGGAAAGCCGGGACGATCTTCTGGTCTGGAAGCACATTGCCATCTGCACAACACTTAAAATGGCTTCGGATTAATGGGCCTGAAACAGTCACCGGCACCAAAGCAGTTGAAATCTCTAAGCCTTCAAGCGACATTTAATCACTGCGCGGAGCTCCCCCTAATACCTGAGTGGCTTGTAGGCTGAACTCTACGGCCGGTAATCGAGGCGAGAATATACGCCATCCACCAACCTGAAGCCTGATTAATCGGGGGCAGAAGTTTTCCCCTCTCCTCACTTTAGTGCTAATGCTTTGCCAGCCTCCCTTTGAAGAGGCAACCCTTTTTTGGGCAATGGCTGGCGAGGGACTCCTCCGAAGGGCTATTCCTGGGAGCCGCGCCTTCGTCCTCTGCGCTCCGCCTGGCAAGTAAAAACGAGCGACGGCACCAGAAAGCAGCTTGGCGTCTCCATTGGAGAATGGGGGGGGGGGGGGGAGAGACGGGGCAGGAGGCAGCCAAGGGCAGGCCGGCGAGCTCCCGGGAATTGCGGGCCACAAGAAGAACAGCTCCTTCTCACCCAGACGAACGTCCGCCTTACTTTCCCGCGCACAGCTCAACCCACCCAGGAGGTTCCATTTGCTCGGGCTGGGGCCTTGCCAACCATTCAATCGCCATTTGCCAATCTGTGTTCTTGCGCAGCTGTTCTGCTTTGAGGAGAGTCGGGTTCATTTACAAAGCCCCAGCCCAAAGCCTAGGAAGCCCAGGACTTGGGACCCTTGGAGGGTCAGCCTATGAAGACTGTACCAATCGAAGAGAATATTTGTAGCTCAGGGTTGAACTGTGGAGTCCTGGTGCTCTCTGAGCCTTGTTGTTTCATTGCCAGGCTAGGCAACATCTTCAGTGCGAAAAGGGAGTGGGACTTGCTCTCTGTTTATATACCCTGGTTTGTCCTGCCTGTGTTGGTGGGGATGTTGTTGATGAAGACTTTCCCAGGAAGTCTAAGAGCTTGGCCCGCCACTCGGAACTGAATGTTCCTCCTCCGAAACCTTAAACAGTGGCGTAAAACCGGGGTGGGGGTGGGACTGCCCTTTGCTCTGCTGCCTGGTATACAGGCAGATTGCCAGGTAGGGAGTTAAGTAAAGAGAAAGAAGAAGTCACAGCAAAAGGGGCCCAAATATTGGCCTTGGGAATAGGATAGAGCTTAAGCCTTAGGATGGAGCTCCCTTAGGATAGAGTATATCCAAGGAACATCCTTAGGACTGCATTCTGCAGGAAGAAATGTAAAAGTTCTTCCCCCACCTTGTTCCTAGAAGTGGTGCTAAGCATCTTTCCTACGTTTATTAGAATGAGGCTTGCCAAACCCCCCCCCCTCTCTCTCATTACATTCTTCCTTCTAGACACTAATTAGCAGTTAACATGTAAGAGTGTTACATGTTAAAGAGAGAGCCAGTTTGTTCTAGTGGTTAAGGCACCAGGCTAGAAACCAGGAGACTGTGATTTCTATTCCCATGTGGTATTTTCCACATGTTCAGAGGCATTCTTTATAATGCCCTCAGGCTGAGACTTTGGGAGGAGCTGAAGTGAAATTAAGGCTGAAATCCTACACATATTATACATATTCTTGGGTATAAATCAGACTGAATACAAAGAGCATTAACTTCTGAATAGAAATGCAAAGGACTGCACACCCCCAATATGCACAAATTAACAACAGTCCCCTCCACTGGCTGAAATAACTATTGTTTAATATTTGATGCACTATTATTATAAAAGGTGTACTTTCCACAGTCCGATCCAAAAGATTGGTAAATAATTCTGAACTGATTTATTGGGATCTGCTTCCATATACTATCAGCACAATTTTATGTATCTTATTCAAAGGGTGAGAAAGATTTACTCAGGTAAATTGCATAAGATTGTGCTAAAGGGTTGCAGTTTTAAAGTTGTAATCCTAACAAATCGAATGGGAATGTGTGTATGTAGTGTCTGTGTATATGTGAGAGAGGGAGGGGGGAGAGGAAAAGCCGATTGGACCTAATTGGCTTACTCGGGTGCACCGGATTTCTCCTTAAACACATTAAACTCATTCTTCGTTTATCATTGATACCATTAAGCTGCTGCTTTGGAAGCTCAGAGAGATTCCTAAGGAAGGCTTTCGCATTTCTCCAGGCAAGGGAGGTGTTGGGTGTGCAAGTGTATCTGTTCTAAGTCATTCATTAAGCAGCTTGCCTCTTTCGGTTTAATAATTAGGAAGGGGGCTATTTTAAAAGTTCATTTTCAGCGCTCCGCTGAGTCACAATTTAACTCCAGTGTCACAACCTTCGGAGATGGAGAACTGAGGCTCTAGAATGTTTTCTTTTTCTCCCTTTTCTGGTTGTTTGGTGGTGGAAAAATAAAATTATCAGCCAAGGAGAACAAGAGAAATCAAAGAGGGAGGGAAAGGGCAGGGAAGGGGGGGAGAGTCTCAGCAATAAAGAATATATATGAAAACCACAACAACGGATGTTACAGAGCCTAGACCTGTGCAGGTCACTGCTTCCTTCCAGCACTAATTCATAAGTCTCGAAAGTCACCTCAACTACCTCAACTTACTGGAGAAGCTCAAGAAACCAGGAGAGAAAAGGCCAAGCTAATGGACTCAGCCTTGATATTATATTCCCAAGGTTAGATCTTTCAAACAGAAGATTTGATTTGCTTTGATTTTCACCAGATGTGACCAACTGGGAATTCTCCCTGAGGACTTGGGGATGCATTTGGGCCACCAGAAACCTCCAACGCCTCCTGTATTGTCTGCTAAATTTCTGTGCCAGGCTGTTGTCAGCACAGGAACAAGGTCTCCTGTAGGCCCTGTAGCTCTGATCCTCAAATGGGTACAACGGAAAGGCTAGGATTTATACCACTTGCATTCCAGAGCTAAGCTCACAAAACCTTTTGCAGGTAAAGGCTGCTTTGGAAGGAAGGCCCATGGAGTTCAGCAGGGCTGCCTGTCTTCGTTGTGCCTTCTAGGACTGCAGCCTTAGCAACCACCTGTTTCATGCAAGATCAAACTCCTGCAGAAAGGCTGGCATTGCCCGACCAGGGGAAACCCAGGCATCATTCCAAGCAGGAAAACAAAACGGGAATTGTGGCAGAGATGCAAACCAGAAAACTCCAGAATTCTGAAAACACAGAGAGGAGAAAAAAAGAGTCCATAGCCCTCCACTATGAAGCCCTGATGTAAACTCTCTCACTTCTTCTGCTGCTGCTTTCTTAAATTTAATTAATTTGTTTCTTGCTTAAGAATGACAGCCCTAACTTTATTAAGTTATCAGCTGCTCGTTCAAGAGTTTACCATAAATAGAACTTGGCTTGCATCTCCTAGTGGAAGAATAAGGAGAAAGTCACTCCTGGACTAACCAGTGAACAAATAGATTCTTATATTTCTGGGTCTGGAGTTTTCTGTGTAGTCAGAGATACGGGAATTACTGAATTTTTTAATTTATTTATATTAATTTTATTTATTTGAATTTATAAGCTGCCCAACTCCAGTGGGCAAGTTAGAGCAAAGGGTACAGCAGGAAACTCTCCTTCTGGCAAAAGTGCCTGGAAGTACTTGAAGTCTGCAGCTGACCACTCCGACTACTATCGTTTACAGTTCCCAAAGGTATTTTTCTCTCCGGTGTTGAAAAGGAAATGTACAAGAGTTTACGCGCCCGGTCACACACCGCCGTTTATGTTTTCAGGATTTTAGTATTTTCCTGACTCTCCGAAAATAATAATAAAAAAGAGATGTCCACTCGCAAAGACAACTTTGAAAGATGGAGCCGGCCCCCAGTCTGTGCATTTCAAAACTTCAGCTAAGGAATTCAGTGGGAATTTGATTTTTATGGCAACCCTTTCATTCTTTCACATCAAGCCGGTAAAATCAGAGGGTTGGCAACAGAAGGATAGTGGAACCAGCTGAAATCTCAAATCAGATCCGAAGCAGTTCGCTTGGAAGGTAGACCATAAGGAGAGTTTTTGCTACTCCGGGTTCTTTCCAGCGGTGTTGAAAAGCTCTGCCTTCCCCCAGAACGTGGTCTGGAAGAGTCATTACTGAACTGAGGGCAGGCAGCATGATTTGTGGTAAAATCCTAGGGACCTAGACCATCAAAAATAAATCCTATCCGGTACAATAGTTTGGTACCCTTCCGAGACTTTCAGCCACAATGCTGATATAATAGCAATAAAGACGGGCTTTCTTTCAGCACCACGAAGGCCGGCAAACGCTGTAAGATGCTCCACATCAGTGTTGGAGACTTCAACTCCCAGCATGCTGGCTGGGGAATTCTGGGAGTTCTTAATCTTAAAGTTGCCGAGCTTGAGAAATACTGCTCTAAATCACCAATAAAGAAATTAAAGACCCCAAAATTTCGGCACTTTCCACATGCACAGAGCCTCACTCGGTTAATCTGCCTTAAAATCTCCCATTCCAAGGAGAATGGGAGAAGCGGAAGTTGTTTCCCAACGAAACTAGACCTCTCATTTGTCTCCATATAGGCAAGATCAAAGAACTGAGACCTGGTTTTATTTAATCAACTGGTTAATATTAAGCAGCATTTTCCCCATCCCCCTTTTTCTTAGGAAAGATGTCACACATTATAAAGAGGGTCCTGGCCCTTACAGCACGGGTTGCTACTTCCTCTGACTTAAAACGCTCCAAAGTATATTTTAAGAAGGCAGAAGCTCAAATGGTTTGGGTAATTTAGGCTGCAAATATGTCCATTTGCCTGGGAATAAGACCCGTTTAATTCGGTGCGGTTCACTTCTGAGTAGAAAGATTGAGGCTTGTGTTGTTAGTCCGTCCTTTTAAATTTCTAAGGGTGGAAGAAGAGGGGATCTCAATTCCAGAATTTCTACGTTCCCTCCTTGCAAGTTTAGCTGGGAGTAAATGCCATTCAACTCAATGGGATTTGCAACGGAACCAGGTTAAGATTGCCTGCACTGTACGCTGAACGGATTGCGTGTGCACTGTAACAGGGCAAGAGTTTGATGGGATCTATCTATCTATCTATCTATCTATCTATCTATCTATCTATCTCTATCATATTTCTGCGCCGCCCATCTCGTATAGCAATGCAAGGGGCTGCGGTGCTCTTCTGGAGACACCCCCCCCCCGGCTCGATCTCGTATCAACGCAATGAAAACTAGAATGAGCGATGGTGTGGAGAGTTTATTCTTTAGGAGGGTTTAGTTATTATCTCTTCCACTCTGGGATTATTTTATCCTGTTCAGAGTAGGACTAATAGAAAAATAAGATAAGGGTGACTTTTATGTAAGATTTTTCATGTATTCTAAGCATCTAAGTGAGAGCTCCGAGCTGGGCTTGAGGTCAGCTATTAGCACACAAATAGCCGCAGATATTTTAGAGCTTTAACTCGCCGGATAGGGCTGCCCCTGAAGACTAAATTCGCCGCTGAGATCAGGAGGGCAAAGAACTCTCAGGATGTGGGTTCCCTGGAAGAGTCCCATTGGTTTTAAACCCTGCAAAGGAACATTGGTTGCCCAGGTGACAATGTGCGGCCGGAGAAATGAGCTTTGCTCTAGCAGCTCCTCCCAAGCCTCTTGCCTTGCCTAAGCGAAGGCCAGCGGCGTTGAGCACCTCGAAGCAACCCCGGGCGTTGTCTTGCCGGGAAGAAGTCTCGAGGGCTGAGGCGACCGGATTCCAGAAGCATCCCCAAAGACGAGACCCCTTAGCACCCGTCTTTGGATGCTCCAGCACCCACGGAGCGCGTGTAAGTGTATGCGGGGAAGGGGGTGGAGCTATGACTAGCAGGGGGAGGCGTTACAACTATAGCAGTCCCTCCGTCTAAAACATCTAAAAAGTGTCCCTTTTCCACAACGGCGGGCAAAGCATCTTAGACAATTGCGGGAACAAGATGACTCAGATAAGCCCAGCCACTTTCTGCACTCAAAGCACTTGCTATAGTGGTGATGATGAGGATGGTGGTGGTTAATCAGCCGCCTGCCCATGGTGGGCAGCGTGGTGGTAATTGCACGGGGGGAGGGGAGGGGAGCTAGCGAGTATAGAAAGCTAAGGCTGCTTGGGAAGGAAGGAAGGAAGGTTCTAACACGTTCAGCCAGCCTCCGAGAGGGAAGGTCCGCGCCAAACTCTCTTAAGCAGAAGGAAAAACGTGTAAAGTAATGAACAGGGTTCCTCGGTTTGTTGAGGTTGCTTTTAAGGAGAGACTGGGGCCCTGGGGCGGGGAAATGCCACCCACCACCGCCCATTCAAAGTCGCCAAGCGCCCCTGCAGCTCCAGAGCTTTCTTTTGCCCGTCCAGCGGAAAGCGCGGCTGAAAAACACAAAAAAACGCACAAAGCGCACAAAAAAAGCGCACAAAAAAACGACCACTCGCCTGTTCTGGAAGGGCCCTGTGCCCGGAGTTTGGAGAGAAATACGGAGTAGAGTTGTACTACTTTCCAATACCCTTGTGTTCAAGGAGATCAATAATGTCACCCTCGTGATTTACAGCGTCGCCGACCATTATAGGTAAAGGTTCCCCCCGCACATTTGTGCAGTCGTGTCCGACTCTAGGGGCCGGTGCTCATCTCCGTTTGTTAGCCGAAGAACCAGCATTGTCCGAAGACGCTTCCAAGGTCATGGGGCCGCATGACGCGCGCGGAACGCTGTTGCCTACCCACCGAAGTGGTACCTATTAATCTACTTGCATTTGCGTGCTTTCGAATTGCTAGGTTGGCAAGAGCTGGGGCGAGTGCGGGAGCTCACTCCGCACGCAGGGCTAGGGATTCGAACGATCTTCCGATCGACAAGCCTGGCGTCTTACCCGCTGAGCCACCACGCCCCTATTCGCCGACCATTATATATGACAATTTATCAGCAATGAAGACAAGCTTTATATTTAGCAGTTGGCTTTTGATTCGGGTCTTGCGGCCCGAGTTTTAGCAAGTCCAATTCCTTTGCTGACAATGCACGGGAGCGCACCTACGATTGTGCGTTCACTTAAAAGTTATGTCTTATTTATTTTATTTATTTTTAAGTCCTTAGGTTTGTAACTTACTGGAGAATAAAGTCCGCTTGCTTTTTCCAATAGATTTCCAACTTGGCCCTTGGGTTATCTACATACAAATGAATGCAGTGACATTAAAAGCAAGTCTCGGTAAATAAAATGCAAACTCAGTCGTGACCTGGATCATTAATTTTAACGTTTCTATTCCAAATGTTTGGCTTCCAAACCTTTGGATCTAAACTAAGGAGGCGGTTTTGGTTTCAAGGCAAAGTAATCAAATAATTTCTGTGGGCAGCTTCTCACTTCGATCCTCGGTATTTCTATGTAGCAGCAAGGTGCCGCCATTCATATTTGCCTGTCCTATGCTCAAGGTGGTTAAATGTACGATTTGGAGGAAATGAGGCTGCAACCTTATTCCCGTACAATCGAGAATAAGTCTTATTAAATCTCGCTTATACCTGAGAAAAACCGCAAAGCATCTGGCTGTTCCTTTGTCCGGTTCCTGGCCCTGCGCAGCAAAACTCGTTCTAGTCAAGGGAAGCTTGATAGAATTGATTTGCATTTTGACGACCTCGTGCAATGCTATTCAGGCAGGATGTACTAGCGAAATGTTAGGTAGGTAGGTCACATTTTAGAACTTAGCCAGCTGTCCGGAACTTTTCTTTTATGGGCGTGGGTCTCAATCACCTTGGGAGTTCTCCGTTTTAGCTTTTTCCTCCCTCTTGAGCCTGGCACACAATTGTTACTTGGTGGAAAAACTGGAGCGGAGCCCTCAGAGCTACCGCAAGGGTTATTCTCCGTTTCTTCAGACACTTTACACACCTCGGGGGCTTTCTTCTCGAACGGGCCAAATCCACACTAATCCTTTGCCACCTCTCTTCCCCTACTTACCCCGTGGGAATGCAGAGGAAACACACTGCATATTTAAAAGGAGGTATTTTGTTACCTCTTGTTGTGGCTTACCGTTTTTTTTTTTATACCGCAAAGGACCTTACTGATTCTAACCCTCCACACAGGCACAGCAGTCTTTTCAGCAAGGCCACATTCACAACCTTATCAGCATCTGTTTCTTTTTCAGAAAGATGATGTGGTTCTTATTATACTGTCTGACTAATGTAGGAACGTGTTTGGTGCTCTTGAAGCCGAAGGAAATTACTCCACTAGATTTCCCTGACTTTAAAAAGACCGCGGTAATGTTAAATGCACCAATAACTGCATAATAAATGCATCCATAGGTAGCCTGCTTCTGGCTACCTTCTCCCTGTCAGGTATCGAAAATGCTGGTGTTAAAGACAAACGCGCTGCATTAGTGCGCCCCTGAAACTCTTTTCCAAAAATAGCTGGGGATACCTGGAGTCTGCCATCCTTGTTGCCTAGAAAGGTCAAAGAAACCTCCACGAAGCAAAGGCAAAGCAGAGCTTTTTGCCTCAACTCAAGAATTTTGGGACCGCACGCAATCTTAGGCCCCGATCCGCCGCAGCCGCACTTCGATGCCCCCGGGTCCCCTCTCAGGGTTTTGACCTGCCGGGCTGCTGACGGGATCAGTCGATCTTCCAAACGGTTGCAGGCTGAATTCTGACGCCCTTCGTTCTCTGACAAGCGGCGTCGAGCCCCAGGTCGGAAGCCCGGAGCGCCTCCCCCGCCTTCAGAGCCCTAACATCGACGGAGTCGCCCTGAGCCCGACTGGACCCCTTTGCCCAGGCGGCAAAGGGACCATCTGGGGGGGGGCGCTCCGGTTAACCTGCCCATCACCAGCAGGGCAGTAGTGCCATAGCCACTTCCCTGCCCGCGTTCCCCACGGGAAGGTCAACGAGCTTCATTCCGGACATCGGAGGACTCCCTGGAGGGCGACTCACCTTCCGGGAAGACCGCTCTCATTTTCAGGTAGCTGGTCGTGAGGCGGATGACGGACGCCTTGTCGAGCTGGGAGGTGATGGCCGACGGCAGGGGCAGCAGCTTGGCCAGCTCGTAGAATTCGCCGTTCTCCTTCTCCCGCCGCGTCTTGGCGGCGTTCTTGGACTTCTCCTTCATCGCGGATCTGGCAGGGCGACTGCCAGGGCCTCACTGGCATAATAGAGCCCCGGGCGGCGGCGGCGGCGGCGGCGGCGACGGCGATACTTGAGGGGTCGCAGGCATGTGGACTTTGACTCGGGTCCACGGAGAGCCAGCCAGCCAGCCAGCCAGCGACTGAGCGAGCGGGCGGGCGAGGGAGGGATGGAGGGGGCGGCCTTGGAGGGGCAGGTCCAACCCCAGAGTCCGGAGAGGCGGCGGCGGCGGCGGCTTAGTTTGCGGGTCTTCTCGCCACGAAGCAGCAGCTCTGAATTCGGCTGACCGGGCAGCGGGTCTGCGGGATCCTTGGAGGTCCCTGACCCTCCCCTCCGTCCCGCCCTCTCCCTGCCTACTCTTGTCCAAGCTCGGTTTCCACCAAAGAAAAACGTTTGGCTGCCACTGGGGGAAGGGAACAGGGGAGTCGCCCCGGAGTCTCTTCCCCTTTCCCCCCAAATTTAGAACTGAATCCGGAGCCAGAGCCAGAGCCAAAGCGGGAAATCGAAGCACAGGAGCGCAAATCCCGTGCAATGCTGCCCCCCCGCCTTCAAATAGGAGAGCTCCTCCTAAATCGGATCAAGGCGAAAATTGACCGGCTGGCTGTGCTCTTCCCCCCCCCCTCCCTCCCTCCCTCCCTCCCTCCCTCCCTCCACAAGTGGCTGCTTGCCGTGTTTATTTTGGACCCCTTCGGGCCAAACTGATTTGCGCTCCACCCGCTCCCGCGACGGCGAATCGGAAACTCTCGAGGGAGCCGGCTTTCCGAAAGCCAGGGCTCTCTCCGCCCTCACAGGTGCTGCTGCACGGTTTCTTCGCTGGAGGATCCGAGGCACCCCCGCGATCCACTGAGGAGCGCTTCTGCCCAGCCCCCCAACCCAAGGGAGGAGGGGTGCATCAGCCAAACCCGCTCTGCCCGCTCGCTCGGTCTCCTGCTCCCGGCCTGGCGGTCGAAAGCCCAACTCCAGCGATTCCCCGCCAGAGCAGCACCTCCTCCGCTGGCTGGCCGGGCTGGCAAAGAAGCTCCGAAGTGGCTGGCTCTTCAGTTCATTCCCGGCGGCAGGTTGGAAGAGAAGGGAGGGGAGGGGAGGGGAACGCGCCTCGAGTGACGTGTGTCTCGCCAAGGACAGCCGTAGCAGCAACCCCGCCGCCGCCGCCACCACCTCCAGCCCCTCACCGAACGCAGAAAAGGCTCCAGCTGGAGAAGTTGGGGGGGGGGGAGCAGAGGGGAAGAGAAGGGAGGGGCTCCTGGGCCCTTCTCGGTTGTGTGTTTTCCTCCTGCCACAACTTCCCGGGGAGCCAAGCTGGCAATTTCTGGGACAGCCATGGGACGCGGCACCCCCTCCCCCCACCTTTCTGACCGCAATTCTTTCGTTTCTAGTGCCTTTCCCGCGAAGAGTCCTATTGATTTCAAGAGCTCTTCTGGCGCGGCCTGAACTGGGCTGGAGAGGGGCTTGGTTGGAGGAGGCCGGAGCTGCCGAAATCAAGCCTTTTCCTTGTTTTTCAAGGAGAGGCGTGATTTGGACCCAAGAGGAGTTCTTGCCAGGGAGGCAGGGGCCTGCAAGCCTTGTCCCTGGCCGCGTTCGGAGGGCAAACGGTTTGCTCCCAAGGAAAGGCCTCAGGAGCCCTTTCAGTCCCAGGCAGGCCGTCTCTTTCTTTGGTACCAACCGGGGATTTGGGCGGAAGTCGAAAGGGTTGCAGCAGAAGGCAGGTTCAAGTAAACGTTTTCTTTCCTAAAGAATTCTACCGCCGCCACCACCACGTGTTCACGTCGTTGGGAATCTGGGCTCGGCCCAGTATTTAAACAGCAATTCAGTGGGATTTCCCTATTGTAAAGTAAATGTGCTCAAGGAAGTCCCGCCGCAATTTAGACTCATTTACCTCGGGGTGAGACCACCCGGGGATGGGACTTCACTGGCTCCAAAGGTTTTCCTTCTGCGAGAGCACCCACCCCTGGGAGTGACCCGAGTTGGCACACCCTGCCACCCCTCTTCTCCCCTTCAGAATGCGCCAACGCTGGGCATGCCTTAGGAAATGCCATTCAAGCTGACGACGTTGCTTTCTAGCGAGCCTGAATTTGTTTAGCCACAGGCTGCCAAAGCCCCCATTCGCAGCTCTGCGCCCATCTGACGGGAGGACTGGAATAACCCTTTAAAGAATCCGTCCCTCTTTTATTGGACTCCCCCCTCCACGTCGTTTCACCTTCTTTTTTTGGGGGGGAGGGTCGTTTATAGCTTTTCTACCTGAATGGAGCGCGCCCCCTCTGCAGAAAGAGAAGCAGAGCCCTAGAGGCGGCAGGTTGGTCCAGCGGGGGGGGGGGGCGGGGGGAGCGGAGAATGATGGACCCAAAAGAGTTGAACTTGGCCGACTCCCCCCAGGTGCTTCCAGACTAACCAACATTTGCGATTGGACCCCCAAGAGTCCTGGGGGCTAAAGCGGAGAATTCCGAAGCGGAGCTCCCAAGGGACGGAAAGAGAAGAGAGGCCGTTGCCTCCAGCCTTCTCCAGGAGTGGCGGCGGCGGCCAAGGGGCTGAGCGTGGCAAAGTCTCACTCGACAGGCAGCGGCCCGAAGTGGCGCTGACTGAGGCCTGCTGCACGCACTCCCTCCAGGCGGCGAAGAGCCCCGCTCCCGCTTTAGCTTGGAGGTAGTATTCCGCCTCTGCCTGCCCCCGCAGCTCCGGAGAAGAGGAAGCGCCTGCGGAAGGCTGGAAAGGCCAACTTCCCCCCTCCCCTGCACGGGAGACGAGTGGGGAAGGGAAACCACAGGCCAGCGAAGCTCATGGCGGCGGGGCGGGGGGGGGGGGAGCGGGGCAACCGCGGGCAAATCTGGCGCTGCGATCTGGAGGCTGACGTCCTAGAGACGCAGCGGGAATGTGGCCACTCGAGCGGCGGATCAGCCGGCGGGACGTTATATGAATTACTGGGGGAGGGAAAGACAAGGCAGGCTGGGGTAGGGAAGGCAATTGTCCTCCTCGTCCTTCCGCCCTTCCGCCCAAGCCCCTTACAGTTCCTCCGGCTCTGCTTGGAAGGGTTTCGCCCGTTTCCCAGCCCAGAGCAAAGCCGTTCTTGGAAAGTCAGTTCCGCCGAAGCCGGAGCGCCCGGCCCGATCCCAGCAGGTTATTCGGAGTAAGTCTTCCCGCGTTCAGGAGAGTTTAATCTGTTAGTTCTGTTTGTTTCTTTGCTTGTTTATTAGTCAAATTTATATAGCCGCCCATCTCACGGGAAGTGACTCTGGGCAGCGTTACATATATTCTCTTCTAGAGTTTAATTCCTCAGGGCTCTGTTCGGTTGTTTCTGACGCAAGACGCTCTGATCTGAAGGTGTTGTACTCGTCCTTCCCGCCCGCCCTCCCACCAGGCAGAAGGCGGCCTTTGCAGCAGACCTCGGCGATTCCGCAAGGCAGCAGAGCTGTTTCCTTGGCTGGCTGTGTGTTGGCGGGGGAGATGCGGGAAGAGGTTTTTCTGCCTGAAATGTGCCTGGAGTAGGGGGAAGCACCACTTCCCGGTTTGCCCCGGGCCTCAAGACCTGGTCTAAACACAGTCGTCCATAGCAGAGTGACGGACAGCCCTTTCCATGAACTTGCACCACAGCGTTCCTCAACCCGATGTTCTGTGGACTTCATCTCCACGGATTGCCGACGTTGGCTGGGGAATGGCGAAGCAAGCTATTTGAGATTTATGTATTTATTTATTTAATTTCTATTTATTTTTTTAATTTCTGAGATCATCAGCTTGCATAAATTTAAGGCAGCATATTCTTGGTTGGCCTGAAAACCTGACACTATCTGGACAAGGACGTATGCAGCAGAGTTTATAGTAGGCTTTTGCTTCTGATACCATCTCCTCAACTCGCCGCTGGTGCTGCAGATGTACTTTCTGGGCCCAGGACAAAGGCTTCCCTTGCCCCAAACCTCCCCTTCGTCGGGGAAGAGTTGGCGGGTCATTTTTTGATGCTAGAGAACCAGCAGATAAAGTCTTGCTCTGTCTCGCCTAAAGAGATTTTCCTGGAAGTCGAGGCTCCCAGAGAGGATGACTTCTAAGAAGCGCGACTCTGATGGCCTCTGAAACGTCTCTCTTGGGCGTCGCTTAGGCGCTGAAACTACGGGGAACGAAACGTTGCCTCGCGGCTAGAAAAGAGGAAATTCCTTTTCTAAGCCCTTCGCCTAAACCGGCCTCTCTCTCTCCCTCCCTCCACCGCCCCAATATGCTAGCTGCAGGTCGTGAGCTTTGTAAGGGGCATCTTGCATTACAGTCTCAGCAATGCGTTACTACAGTTGTAGTTGCCTGCGTCAAGAACCGCAGGTTCCATTCTGTGGGTCTCTGAGAACTACTCCTTCGCTTGAATCACGTGGTAATTTGATCGATTAGGCTGACTGATCTCCTTCCATTTTAGTGGCTAGCTAGGCTGTGAGCTTCCCCTGAGCGCTGGTCTCTTGCTAGAGCTTTCACCCCCGCGCTACTGGCTGTAGAGTCTCACCCATCGGGAGCACGTGGGGTGGAAGCCAGAAGGCTATTTTACTAGGGACTATTCAGGTCGGAAGGATGGCCAACCTACCTAAAAGTAGTCTGTAGCTTGAATCATGTCAACTGGATTTCTATTTTCTCAGTGGAAACGTTTCGCTCCTTATCCAAGGAGCTTCTTCAGTCTGAGCAAAGTTGCCAACGTTGCTCAGACTGAAGAAGCTCCTTGGATAAGGAGCGAAACGTTTCCACTGAGAAAATAGAAATCCAGTTGACATGATTCAAGCTACAGACAATTCCACCTGGATGACTGAGAACCTTCATAGACATACCTAAAAGTAGATTCTCAGCTCGAGCCCACCCCAGCCTCTGGAGTAAGCGCGCCAGCTACAGAGCGTGAGCAACCCCCCCCCCCCCCTTCGTTTCCACTGGGCTGGCTGAGAGAGCCGCCCCACAGCCTGTTACAGGTTAAGGTCACAGGAATCCAATAGATTCCTCTTCTCGATGCAAACAAAGGTCGATCATTTCGGAGCAGAGCAGTTGGGAACAATCCACCGAGAAGTTTTGGGCTGCTTGCGCTGCGCGGAAAAGACCCCGGTCAAAATCAGGCCTGTTCGCTTCCGCCCGGCGGGTTGGCGATTGCGCGGAATGGCTTCCCATTTTCTCTTTCCGCGGCAAGCCCTGGCCTTTCAAACAGACGTGGGTGAATACGGCGCTTTTTCTTGCTTAGTTCTCTGCAGGCACAACCGGATCCAGAAAGCATTGCTTCAAAGTTACGCGGACTCGGATATGAAATATGGCGCCTGTGTTTGAACGGCTTTTTCTCCAGTTCTCTACAAATAATTTATATGAAATTAAGCTGATCTTGGTCAAAAGTCCCCAGACCATTTCATAAATGAAGCTGACTTCTCTCTCGCCTCCTTTGTATCTATGTAAATATTTTCATATAAAACCCTTTCAGAAACGTCCTTTGAAAAATGGCAAACCAGTCTCTTCTACTTCCAAATTAGAACGTTTTCCCTGAGAAATCCACTGGAATCTAAGAGACAGGATAGTCATGAATAACTTAAAATCCCATTTAATAGGTCTAAGGACAACCCAGGGGCTATCAAGTCGTGAAAAAAAGGATTTAGCAGGGGGCACTTTATAAGAGGTGTTTATTAAGCTCAGCTGTGTGTGAGTTGCTTTGAAACAAATCTTAGTCTGACAATGGTGTGTAACGGGACAGAGAGGGCGGCCGAAGAAACGTCTGGATCAAGGTCTTGCCGTGGGTTCCCTCCCTCCGACCTCTTTTCTTTCCTGGAAATTAGTACCCCGTTCCAAACAGAAGTAAATCTCCAGCTAGCTCAGAAATAACTCACTTCTATGCAGTATCAAAGAGATTTCTTTTAAAAACTAGTCTGGAGCAGGGGGGGAAAGCCCGGTTTCTTGTCAAAGAGAGTGCTAGGTTCCGTTGGCTGCCTTCACCAAGCCGGAGTGTTCCCACTCAAACTGCCTTTATGCCGGCGGAGATCTGGCTGAGATTGCTGGACACAGAGTTGTTCTACCAAAAAGGAAGAAAAAGGTTGAAGCCGCCCTCCCCAAATGCATTTGATATTCACCAAGATCTCTGATATAACTACTGGGACCTTTTTCAAGGCTTGACATTTCTTACAACGGTCTATTTTCCCATTTCCCTGTGAGGAAAATTCATTTGAGCGCCGACGACCAACAGCTACTGGAAAAGCCGACCCGCAGTTCGACTCACACCCGGGACGCCGCAGCTGCCGGCTTCCCGGGTAAACGAGAGGATCGCAACACGGTGTGCCTCCTTGGGTAGAAACAGCCTGGCGGGTAAATAGAAAAGGCGGAGGGAGAAGTCCCAGTTTGTAAAACGTGCGGCTCGTTTTAACAAATTAGTCGTGCGGTTAATACAAGCAGCCCCGGTATGGACAGTGTGCGTGCGTGCGTGCGTGTGTGTAGCACTTCACACATTATTTGAACGGGTTAGGACTTCTCTCTCTTCTAACCAGATTCGGAAATCGAGGCTTTCCTGAAAGCTGAGTTCAACTCATGAGAAACAGCAAGTCAGGGGAGCATCAAAGCCACTAAGAGGATGGCTTTATAGGCTGCCTGGAATACACCTTGGGGAGAGTGGGCTGCAGAGAAATATTGTGCGGGATCTGAAAGAATTCAAACAAGTCCTTAGTCTGATTTTCTATCACAATGGTCATGTTTGCTCAAAAGTAATTCTCCCTATATTCCGCCCGCCCGCTTTTCTGGCTCGTTTCTTCCCTATTGGTCTGCCAAAATTAGTGAATGCTAATTTTAATTAGTTAAGAACTAATTATTACCTAACAAATTGGCCAAGCAACTAAGCATTCATTTCCTGTCGGAAAGTTCCCCCTCCACGCTAACCTAAATCCAGGCTGCGCCCGCCACCCCAATCCCCGAGAGCAACTCTTGCCGTCGGAAGGCGCTGCCGCGCTCCGAGGACTCTCAGCCTTCCGCGTTTCCAGCGCCCGCCGAGCCCTGAGCGCGCCAGAGCCTTTGTCCGGGGGCCGCCCGGCGTAACGGAGGGGAGGACTGCTTCAGCTCTTCAACATACCCAGCGGCAGGGCGGCTGTCCCTTGTCGAAGTGAGGGACGGCTTTCCCTCTGGCTTTATGAATGCCAACTTCAGAATCCGCCTTTGCCTGGAATAATAGTAACAACAGCAACAACTACACTTTTTGTTCTGGCGAGAGTGAAGGAAAAGAGGAAAAAGGAAAAGGAAAGCCTGTTTAGACGTAGTAATGGCGAATCAATTGTTCCTGTCTGGGTTTTCGGACTCCTGGTCTAGGTCTTAGAAACTCTAAGAGTTAATTAGAGAAACTCTAATTTCTCAATGAAAGAGAAAATAAGAACTGCTGAAGTACCTCCGCCCTCGTCGCAGGATAATACGTCGTTTAACAAATCAGAGCAACTTGATGTTTATTATTAGAGGAGAGGAGAAAGGCCCGTCCTTGAGCTGCTTTGGGCACCCACAGCGGTACTGTATGTTTCTCTGGGGCTTTCGATCTTGCTGTCTCAACTATTCACTTGGCTCCTAGCCGTGGTCCTATTTCCTCGGGAAAAAGAATCCTGCTAACTTTAAGCCGTTTCCCCTCTCAGATTAGGACCCAGACCCCTCGGTTGCTTATGCTCAGAAGACTGAAGAGGTGCTGAGGTTTGCTTTAGGGTGCGGGCGGGATGCCTGCCCAGAAATAAATCCCACTCGATTGAGGGATTTAACTCACTAGAAGTAAGTTTATGGTGCATTCCTATGGACTTGCTTCTAATTGGACGGGTGTAGTATTGCTGCCTCAGAGTAGCTTATGCACACCTACCCCAAAGTAAACATGTTTCCAGTTTTGCTTACTGTATGGCAAATATGTCAAGAATTACAACCTTAAGGATTATATAAGAGAGAGAAAACAGTGTAAACTTGAAAATATTTGATCTGCAATCTACTTGGGTGTCCACCCCAGAATACAGGGAAACTGGCATTCAAGGCAACAAGAAAAGGATGCCAGAATCAGGTCATTCTCATATAATGTGTACTAAAATCAGTGGTTTGTTCTCCAGTAGCAACCCGGTTCGAACATGTCCAAGTCATTCTAAGAGGTTCTGCTCCCAGTAAGAAATCTTTTTAAAAAGGTAGTCCAGGAGGACTTCAGTTCTGTAAGTCCGGGGTGGTGGTGGTGGTGAAGTCCCCCAAAATAAGATTAAGTTGCAGTCCCACAGTGGACCTTTCTTAAAGCAGCCAAAAATAGGACTGGTATTTTCTGGGAGCAACCTTAAGATGTGATCCTATGGAGACCTAAATTTCTTTTCTATTGAGCTTCCTTTTGGATAATGTGGCCTCGTCTCATATATCTGAATTCAGTTAAGCTTTATTTCTGAAAAATCCTTGGCAAGTTCTGGCTGGATGGGTGCTATTTCAAGCCACTAATTGTATGGCTGAGGATGAGGGGAGTTGTAGTCTAGTGCAACTGTAGAGCAACGGGTCCAAGAATATCTGCTGGCTTGAATGAAACCTTACAACAGATTTCCCCAGCCGATGTCCTTCACATGTACACACACACTGCAGCTCCCATGAACCCTGATATTAGCCGCCGGAGTCACCACAAGTGAGTTGGGCGGCCATGTAAATCTCTTTAATATACATACAATTATTCATCGTGCTGGGACTTACAGCAGTTGTAGTCTGAAACATCTGCAAGGCAGCGAGTTGCTTAACCCTGCCCTAGAAGTGCCTCGGGAACACCCCTCTTCTCCCGCAGACAAAAACCTGGACCTTTGATGCCCCAAAACTCCAGGTGATGAATAAAGCCAGGGCGACTTGAAAACATGGGGGTGGGGGGAGAAGACCTAAAATGGATTGGTCGTTCGTAACCCCCCCCCCCCGACGCTGATTCCTACACACCAGAGCTGGAGGCGGGTGAGGCATGAGCCCCAGATGCGCAAGAGGGGCGCTGACCTTCTGGCCAACGCCTCCCGAGAGAAAGCGGCCCGAGAAAGGTATGCAGAGAAACGCGAAGATTTGGAAGTCGGAGCAGCCGAGCGGGATTCTGTTGACTTTCCTTCCACGGCCGGATTCCTTAGCTTGGGAGTCCAGGTGTCAGCGTACCAAAAGCAATGTTTGTACGGAGCCTGCACAAATTACAAGGCTTAAGGGGCCACTTTCCTGTTCCAGTCCAGGGGAAAACGCTTTCTATGTTGGCCCTCGCCTGGCCGGTTGCCCCCCCCTCCCGCGCCAACTTCTCCCTTTCTGGCTCCCCGATTCAGGCCGTCCTTCCTTCCTTCCTTCCTTCCTTCCTTCCTTCCTTCCTTCCTTCCTTCCTTCCTTCCTTCCTTCCTTCCGTTTTTCGCCACCAGCTGGCAGGACACCTTGAGGCCCTCGGCCCTGAACAGTTGCTCATCCCTGCACTCAGCCAAGAGTGCCAAGAGAAGCCAAGCCAGGGCCGTTTGGCTAGGCGGATTCATAAAGGAGAGAAGAGAGTGTATCTTTAGGCGTAGGATCCTTTCCCTTCCGCCTAAATCCGTGGGCATTAAGCGAATTGCAGATCACTTAGGAGTAAGCCAATTGTAAGATAGGGAGCCGATCTCGGAGTGACTCTGCTTCAGATCCGGTTCATTATCTTCTTCGTGCAACCCCTCCCAGAAAGACAAGTAAGGCTGGGGGTCCTTTCGCCCCTGGCCCCTTTGGATCTCCGGCCCTTTCCAAGCAACGCTCGTTCAGTTCAGCTACTGTAGCTGCCCTGAATTCTTTCAGAGGCTCTAGAGGTACTCTGAGTAGGTTCCCACACCTCAGACATTACTTGGTCAGAAGCTGATCTAAGGCCTTTTCTTTCCAAGTGTCGTCTTCCGCTGGAACAAGGAAGACTATTTCGGGCGCTCCTTCCGGAGCGGCTGGGGTAGGATCCCCAGTTGTCCTCATGAGGATCTATCGCCAAAGCCTGCCAGGTAGACCCTAAGGTTGCAGTGCTGGGGCGCATGTGTAGGAATGCAGGTCGAGGGCGGGTGGTTCTCCCCACAGGAAAAAAAACACTCCTAAACTTAACGTGCCTCGTAGTTGCATTTAGGATTGCGACCCACAAAGAAAATCCATTCAAGAGAGGAAAGGAACCATGGAAAGCCCCTTTGCACAGAAGACTTCTGTTCTGGAAACCAGGTAGGAGGCCTCCTGCAGTCTTTGAATTTCCACCTGAATCAGAACTATGCAGATCAGCTGATTCAGAATAGCTGTGACAATTTTTAAAGAAGACATAACATTTTCCTACTCCTTGGATTGTTCTGCTGTCCGTGGCTTCGCTGGTTCTATGTTATGGGCCTGCCTGGGATGAAATCACTTTTGTTTTGACTTAAGTGTGTCAAATTCCTCTGTGACTCTTGAGTGATAGGTGCAGCTTTGCATGCTTACTCTGAAGTAAGGTAGGCTCTGGACATTTCCCCACTGGTCATTTATATTTTGAGCACCCTTCTGCAAGTGGCACTGAAACATTGTTATCCAGTCAGGGAGCTGGCACAGAAGTATGCTGACTCACAGAAGCAGTCTGCTGGCCACCGAAGCAGAATCGATGGCCAGTAAGAGCAGGACAGTTCCCTGTCCCTAAACTTACCCCTGAACAATGAGCTACAGATGGACCACTCAGCATGGCTTGTGCCTACCGAAGTGGAAAAACACCACTCCTAAAGCGGACCAAGGAAAGGCAGGTGGAAGCTGCCTTAGTGGGGGAGGGAGACGGAACCTTCTTGTCCTCAACAAATGGTTAGTAGTGGGGTGTTTTCACACTGGGGCAAGCAGAACATGTGGCTGAGCCCAGAAAAATCCAGCAACATTGTGCCAATCAAACAGTAATGAGGACAGTCTTTACAACACAATTTACGGTATCTGACTAGTGGGATGTGGCCTCTGTCCAGCATGAGCTTCCTGGATCTCACTAGCCTCAAGTACTTTTCCTGCCTTTGATTAAATGTGGTCACTAAGTGTTCTCCCTAGACTTTCCTATTAATATCCATGCATTAAAAAGGGCTTCATTAGACAGAAATTGCACCACTCTAATGATTTCAGTTGTGTCTTACTCTTCATAAGATCAAGCTGTCTGTCCAGGTAGATGGTTTCTGATGTAATCCTCCCTGGCCTCATGGCTTTAGTTGTGATACGCATTCCAGGTGCCAGTCAGTCATACCCTATTCCTGGATACTTCCTTCTATCCAGCTCCCCTTTTCCCTGCACTCCAACAGTCAACCAACATTTCTCACCAGCTAGCATATCCAGTTTGCAGTGGACATTTTTTCTGCCACCTTCCAGTTTCTTCCCTACATGGTCTCATCTGTATCTCTATTGCACACTTTACACATTTCCCAAGACTGTTGATACTGCCACTTTGTCAGTGAATCAGGGCATCATTTTAGTTACAGAAGCCCAGACACTACGAGTTCACTATTCCTATATCTATTATATATAGGAATAAATCAATAGTATTTATTTCTAATATACTTATTTATTTATAAATAAATAATTTCTAATACTTTGCATTCAGCATTCAAATAGGGTACTGACTTCTGAAACATTACCAATGATTTGGAAATATATTCTGTTCTTTCTTTAAAACTTGTTGCAAAACAATAAGAGGGCAGGGCTATATTAAGGACATTTTCTTTGTAGCTATCATCATCATCATCATCATCATCATCATCATCATCATCAAACAAGTCAGTGTCAACTTTTTGTGACCACATATATAGACCTTCTCTAGAATGATCTGCCCTCACCCAGCCTTTCTGGTCTTCTAATGGTGCACTCATCACCTCTGTAATTTGGTCCATGTACCTTGCTACTGGTCATCCTGTTCTTCTCTTTCCTTCTACCTTTCCCAGCATTATGGATTTCTTATGTCCAAAATATGATAATTTGAGACTGGTCCTTTGTGAGAACTCTGGATTGATTTGTTTTATGATCCATTTGTTTGTTTCTTGGCTATCCTAGTATTCTCAAGAGTCTTCTCCGACACCAAAGTTAAAAAAATGTCCTATCTTGCTTCTTCAAAGTCCAAATTTCACTTCCATTGTAGCTATTAGAAAATACAAAACTTTTGAAATATATACAGCGCAGAGCAATATTGTTTTGAAACTATACGTATGCCATGACTTCCAATAATGCCTAAACCATACCTGTGGCAGTCTGCAATGCTATGGTATTTTACATGCTGTGGCTTACATGGACCCTCGCCCAAACTGACGTCTTCCTGGAGCAAAGAGCAAAATGCCCCTCTTCTCACAGTCCCAGCACACTGCTGCCTGAACTAGCCATCGGATCCTTCAGTGCTGGCAGGTGATACTGTAGTATCCTGTACTATGCCCAAATCAGGAGTCTGGCCTAGGAGGCCAGGGGCATATCTTTGCCCTCTAGCTCTAGGGAACCACCGGGGGGCTGGCACGCAGCATCTGCTGCCTGGGACAGCCATCTTACTCTGCCTAAGGATAGGCCAAACGCTGGTTTTTGAATGCGTAAAAGGAAGGAAAAAATCCAGAAGGTTGAGCCTTTTCTGGAGTCTCTGGGGAAATCTTTCACACATGCAATTGATTTGAAAGCCATACTTCATAGGTAGTACAGTTCCTCCCTCCCCTTTCCCCCAACTCCTTTTTTGACCAATGCTAGGCGGTGACCTCTGGGGCTGAGCCGCCATGTGCAACTCACTAATGCTCAGGAAATTGCCAGTCAGTTTCAGGGATGCAGATGGTTCTCCTGCCTCCTGGGACAACGATCTCTGGAGAGAAGGGGGAGGAAACCACAGCATGAACTCCCTTTGCCTCTCTTTAAGATGTCACTGGGACTGTAGGAAAACAGGTAATGCTTGCTGTACAAAAGCTTGACAGTAACAGCCCCAGCAGAGAGAGAGAGAGAGAGCGAGAGCTGCATGGGGCTGAGCTCAAGGGCTCAAGCCGCACATAAATCTGCAGAGGATCAGACCGCAGCCCTGTCCCGACACCGAAGGCACTACTGACAGCTTGACGTCCCCTTCAGGAGCAGCACCTCTGAGACAATTTCTGCTCCAAATATATTACCGAGGGCATAATTTCAAGCAGGAAGAGGGCGCAACATGCTTCTAAACACAAACCAAGAGGTTGCTCTTGAGCTCCATCTGTCCCCCTAAGGGCAGTTTGAAGTTGCCTCATAATCGTTCTTGAAGGACATGTCCTCGTGACACTGCGGGTCCCATTCTCAGCCCCTAGCTGAGGCTGCCTAACTTCATATTTAGCTGCTCCAATATTAAAGTGGTGTTTTCTATCATGTCATGACACAAACCTGGGTCTATGCGTGATTTCTGGCACTTGAGCAACGATGATGACACAGTCAGGAGTCAAGATCTGCCCAGCTCCTATTGGACAGTTTGACTGTAGTGGACATGCCGCCCCCCCCCCCCCCCCCGTTACTGGGTACTGCCGTCTGTGGCCATTTTGGTTTGTGCTGTTGGACTGACAAGAACACCTGGCTACAGGCAGTTGCCCACAGAATGCCTGGCTGACACTTTTGGAAACCCAGACAGGTTCCTTATTAATAATGTTCACTGCATTTGTGAAGTAGCACTAGACCTCTTTCAAAGCATGAGTTTGCACTCTTGTGATAGAAAGAATGCTAGACTGCGCTCTCTCTTTCGCTCTCTTCAAAAAAAAAAAAAACAGGAATGGAGGAGCAGCAGTAATATTCCTATGAATATCAGCAGCAAGGTTTCCACAAAAACTTTGCTTCCCCAATGCCTCATGTGCTCCTTCACCACACCACTGATCAATTAACAATCAAATTGATTTGGGGTTGGGGACATGTCTCTACCACGGTCCTGGAATAACATTAGACATGTTCAGCACGAGCCGAAGTGACAGACCAGCTTCACAGAGCACCTCTGTGCCGATTGCCTGTCACTTGGACAACTTGAAAGGTGGCATTTACAGTATTTTGTTAAACTGATGGTTACACTGTCAAAATGGGCATAGCTTCTATGGAAGAAAAGTAAAAAGGTAAAGGTTCCCCCCGCACATTTGTGCAGTCGTGTCCGACTCTAGGGGCCGGTGCTCATCTCCGTTTGTTAGCCGAAGAGCCAGCGTTGTCCGAAGACGCTTCCATGTGGCCACATGACGCACGCGGAATGCTGTTACCTACCCACCGAAGTGGTACCTATTCATCTACTTGCATTTGCATGCTTTCGAATTGCTAGGTTGGCAAGAGCTGGAGCTAGTGCGGGAGCTCACTCCATCACGCGGGGCTAGGGATTCGAACCTCCGAACTTGTGATCTTCCGATCAACAAGCCTGGCGTCTTACCCGCTGAGCCACCACAAGGTCTCTAATTCACAGGCACCAGTCACCCCACTCTACTCCACCCCCAAGCTGAGGAGAGCAATTGGTAGTTGTTTTCCATCTGCCAGGTGGAAGTGGGAACATTGGTGGGAAGGGAGAAACAGTCACCAATCTCTGCCTTAACTTGTCCTCCGTTGAAACTGTCAGGATAGCACCACTAGCTGACCCCATTACTGAGATAGAATAGAGACAGAGCAAATCATACTGGGATATTTTATTGCTGCCTCACAGACTGGAGGATAATGGATTAAGTGGCTGTTTGAATTAGCTCTTTAAGAATATTTGCTGCTTTTTGAAAATTCTGTGTAATAACCAGGTATTAGGTTTCCTATTGGTTGGTTGTAAATAGTATACAGTACATTACTGTAGGACAGAAGTAAATACTATAAGTTCAGTGAGGGCTTTAGCTCAAAATGTTTCAGAAAACTTCACTTTCTAAAGAATTATGTGGTGATGATGCAAATTATCAAGAACGTACACAATTTAGGATCAAGATTGATCAAGGTAGAGGTAAATTCACACAATGAGGTAAACAATAATGCCTTTGGTTTGGTTTTGATTTACCATGTTTTATAAACTTAGCTTGAGGTTTGTAAACTGTGGTGTATGGTTTAGCACATTGGTCGAACCTAGCCATCATGGGTTATTCAACATGCCATTATTATAGTAAACTATGGCTTTGCACGGAGCCCAGTATATTTCTTTGTAAATGCATTAAGAGGATGTTACTTCATAAAATATGAGCATAAATACTGTATATTAAAGTTGCAGTCTCTGGAACTGGTAAACTGCTTCTTGAAGGAGTTGTACCCAGAGCAGAATGCTAAGGTATGCTCTGTATCCATTATTTATGACTTCTCTCTCTCAAGAACCCTCATTAAAAACTGAACATCATTCAAGTGCAAGCAATATGGCTTCTTACTGATCTCCTTCCAGAGTTTTGTTTTCTTTTTCACAATGACCCAGTTTCCCAGTCTCTCTAAGGACAAGGGAGGGATTGAGGGAATTTGATTCTGTTTTCATACATGCTAAAGAACAGGCCAGAGACAAGAAGTTGATTTGAATGTCAGAGCTGGCAGCTTGTGGCCTGCCATGGGGGGGGGGGGGGGGGGCTGCCAGGCAGACTGTGAGAATGAAGGAGGGGCTGGGAGCTTGCCTGCCCCCATTCACTACACTTTGTTTTCCAACTTAAAACTGGTGGTGTTCAAGAGTTACTATTGTGAAACAATTGGTAGTGTTTTCTTCATCATTATTGAGTGGAAGTTGAGGGGCACGGTGACTGAAGAAACAGACAGCATCTGTGTAGAGGGCAGGGCTGCAACTAGGGGGGGCAAGCGGGACATGTGCCCCAGGCACCGTGCTGGGGGATGCGCCAAAACGACGCCCAGGGGGCGCCAAAATGACAAAATAACCCATGGGGGTTGGGCCGTGGAATCCATGTTTTCCCCGGGTGACACAGACCCTAGTTCCATCCCTGGTAGAGGGACTTATGTTCTGAATGTTATGTGTCTTGCCAATTCAGTTGCTTTTGGTCTTTGCAAAGGCACAATATGGCACAAACTGACTATTTGTTCTTCTTGATCACAATGCTACCACTACCATTAACACTAGGTAACAATGGATGCTTAGAGACGAGGAGAAGTACTATAAAGTTGCTTCCATGGAAGGAGGTACTGTCTATAGCAGAGCTTTCCAAACTGTGTGTCGCGACACAAAAGTGTGTCGCCACACACAGTCTGGTGTGTCGCCACACAACCCGGAAGCGCTGATCATCATCAGCGCTTCCGGGTTTTCCCACAGCGACACACCAACTGCAGCACGCAAAACCCGAAAGCGCTGCTGCACTTCCGGGTTTTCCCACGGCGACACACCAACGCCGGTTGGTGTGTCGCCGCGGGAAAAACTTTGGAAAGCCCTGGTCTATAGGTTAAGAAAGGGGATATTTTATTAATGTTCTTCTTAATCTATAAAAACCTATCAACGATGCATATAAGACTTAACAGTACTCTTTATTCCACTTAGGAAAACACCACATACTGATGTAACATGGACACCTAAAGGGAATAATGAATTTTGGTACATTTTATTGAATGAGAAATATTATATATAGTTGCAAATATTAAATATATTCTGAGCTGTCTTCTGATCCTCATTTAGTCACATTTTAGGAGGAGAGCCATGTTAGTCTATGGTGGCAAAAAATCAGGAATCTGGTAGCAACTTTTCCAACTAACAGATTTTTATTAAAAGGCATAAAAGGCTACAGCTCATGAAAGGAAAAGGTGCTCCAGATTTCTTCTGATTTTTGGTTATTTAGTCACAACAGTCTTCGGGGATTGACTGTGGAGCCACAGCCATCTACATACATACATTTATTTGTATGTAAGAGCCTCGTCAAAGCTCTGGCTGAAGAGCCAGGTCTTCACAGCTTTTCTAAAGAACAGCAGAGTGGGGGCCATCGGGATCTCAGGGGGAACCTCATTCCAGAGGGCAGGAGCTGCTACAGAGAAGGTGTGCTTCCAGGGTCCTGATAGATGACATTGTTTAATTGAAGGAACCAAGCCTATCAGATCAAACTGGTTGGGCAGGTACTATGGGAGACAGGCAGTCCTCAGCTAACCAGGCCCTATGCCATGTAGGGCTTTATAGCTGCAGAGAATGGAATGTTCCATCGCAGAGGCAGCAGTCCACTAATGCAACAAGGTGTCAGGAGTGCTACAACGTGGGTTGCCAACGTTTCTCCCAATAACCACGCGCACACGCTCGGATTGGGAAGCAAACGTTTATTTGGTTGTACACGAGTTAGCTTCAAGAAAGACAGGAATGTGGGGCTTGGATACGTTTGGCTATTTAACCCTTTCTTCCCTTTGGATCCCACCCCCTCCCGAGGTGACCAGTCCCATGGCCGGGTCAGGTAAGTATCACTCTTTAATTGCCCGTCCATCATCATTAGGCTGTGGTTGCTTGTGGGTTATTGTTTTCGTTCCGGCGCTGATTGCTGCTTCCTTGTTCGTTTCGCTTCCTCTTTGTCTTCGTCAATGGTTTCTTAATGACAGGGCTCTGAGTGCTTATCAGAGTCCTGACATGCCTCCGGCCCAAGATGTTCCTCCCCCCTCCCCTGTTTCGCCTTCGTGCGTGTAATTGCTTTAATTAAAGTTCGTCAAGATATCTGTAATGGGAGAGAAAAAAAGTTTTGTTAGTGTGTTGGTTATTGGGGTTTATTGGGGAATTTGCGGTGGAATCGTTTGATTAGATCGGGTGCTTGCATATGTCGGGCCGCCACCCATTCTTTGAAGCTGACTGGTAGATGTTGCCATTTGATTAAGTATTGGAGTTGTCCCCTGTGCCATCGCGAGTCGAAGATGTTGTCGATTTCAAAGTGCGGTTCTCCATTTACGATAGTTGCCGTTGGTTCTGGGGCTTCTGGGTGCCATTGGTCCGATGGGTGATACTGTTTTACTAAGCTTATGTGGAATACTGGATGGACCTTCTTCAGTGATTTTGGGAGTTGTAGTCTAGCCATCACTGGGTTAATTACTTTTGTTATAAGAAACGGTCCAATGAATCTAGGGGCTAGTTTTTGTGATGCCTGCGTTGACCTTAGATTTTTAGTTGAGAGGTAAAATCTGTCCCCCTCTTTGAGTTCCCATTCTGTTGTTCTTTTCTTGTCTCCATACTTTTTGTATGTGGCCTTTGCTTCCTGTAATGTTTGCAGCATTACTGGCCAGTTGCTTGTTATTTTTTTTTATTTTATTTTTTTTTAATAAAGTTTTATTATTTAAAATATTTACACATCACATCAATAGCTACATTTACAAAGATTTACAACATATACACAACATAATTACATAAAACACATAACACAAAACAAAGACAACATACATAGTTACATATAGATCAGAATGACTTCTTGTTTCTTTTACGAAAAAACTTTTATAATGTATATTTAACAAAACTATTTCCTTTGTATCTTTCCTTCCTTTTTGATATTTTGTCTTTATATTAGTATTTTATCTCTTTTATTGATTTCATTTTCATCCTTCTCTTTTATCTTTAATCTTTTTTATCTTACAAAGTTTGTTTTATATTATAGTTCTTTTGTATGAAATTTAAAAAGGGGTTCCATGTTGATTCATAATTTCCGATTTCTTTACCTTTTACCAAGTTCGTTAATCTGTCCATTTGTGCTAATTCCATTGTTTTAAAAATCCATTCTTCTATTGATGGAGTCTGTTCTTCTTTCCAATGTTTCGCTAGGGTTATCCTTGCTGCAGCGATCAGATGTAATAGTAAATTTTTACAGTCTTTAGTCCACTTTGTATCCATAAGTCCCAATAAGTAAAATTCTGGTTTCTTTTCCATATTAATTCCAATGATTTTACAAATACAATTGTGGATTTTTTCCCAAATTTTTTTTGTTTTTTTACAAGACCACCATAAATGATAATAAGATTGATAACAAGATAAGTTGCTTGTTATTTTCTTGATCCACTCATCTGCTTGTAGTGTCCCATGCGTCTCTTCTCTGTTGATCATAGCCACTTCTGGGATGGTGGCGAAGTCTTGTCCTGTGGCTATTTTAAATGGTGTGAATCCGGTGCTCTGGTGTATTGCGTTGTTGTACGCCACTTCTGCGAATGACAGCAAGTCCACCCAGTCGTCTTGTTGGTAGCTAATATAGCACCAGAGGTATTGTTCGAGTATGGATACCAGGCATTCCGACGCTCCGTCTGTGCATGGGTGGAACGCACTGCTCAGTCCTTGTTCCGATCCAATTAGCTTTAAGAACTCTCTCCAGAATTTTGATGTGAATGAACTTCCACGATCGCTGATGATTCGTTCGGGTGTCCCGTGTATTCGGTAGATGTTTTGGATGAACAGTTTTGCCATCTTCTGTGCTGTCGGGATCCTGTTGCATGCGATGAAGTGGGCTTGTTTTGAGAAGAGATCTGTCACCACCCAGATTGCCGTTTTGCGTTTGCTCGCGGGCAGGTCCACCACGAAGTCCATGGCGATCTGTCTCCATGGTTGTGTGGGATTTTATTATTATTTATTATTTCGGAGGGTCCTTCTGCGCCAAGGGTGCTGCTGCCGCTGCAAAAGACATACCGGGTGCATTCTCGTTGCGAGGTTCTCCAGCTTGCTCCATGCTTCTTTTCGCGGGCTGACTGCTGAGGCGGGTAGAGCCGATCTCGACCGCGGGACTTCCTGCAGGTTTCAGGCGTTGTCCTCGGGAATATCGGCTGAGAATGATTCCTGTCTTTATGTCAGGAGTGCTACAACGTGGGTCGCCAACGTTTCTCCCAATAACCACGCGCACACGCTCGGATTGGGAAGCAAACGTTTATTTGGTTGTACACGAGTTAGCTTCAAGAAAAACAGGAATGTGGGACTTGGATACGTTTGGCTATTTAACCCTTTCTTCCCTTTGGATCCCACCCCCTCCCGAGGTGACCAGTCCCATGGCCGGGTCAAGTAAGTATTGTTCTTTAATTGCCCATCCATCATCGTTAGGCTGTGGTTGCTTGTGGGTTATTGTTTTCGTTCCGGCGCTGATTGCTGCTTCCTTGTTCGTTTCGCTTCCTCTTTGTCTTCGTCAATGGTTTCTTAATGGCAGGGCTCTGAGTGCTTATCAGAGTCTTGACACAAGGGGTACGCTTCAGTAGGACTAGTGTGAACTTTCGATTAGGTGTTAGGACGATTGACATCAGCTGGCTTAATTATATTACTGAAACCCATAAGGTCATGTAACACGTATCATACAACATCTGTCTCTATGGTGGCATTTTTGTCTTCTGGTAACTCATTTGTCCCTCTTCTTATTTTATGCAAATATGCAGCTATAGGTACAGAACTCCTGCTTAAATAGAGAAACTCCATTAGCTATACAATTGCAGTCTTGCATTGAGTAGAATCATACTCACAACGAAGAGCTTACAGCATCACAGTGTGTGGGTTTAACAAGAGCATTATTGACTTAGTTGTCCAGCATCAAGTACAGTATTGGGGAGTTCACAACTCAGTTGATAAAATGAAGTCCATAGAAACTTTTCTTATGTAATCTTGCTTGGGTCTTAAGATCTACCTTCCACACATCATGTGTTGATGGAAAAGACAGCCTTCTTTGTTACAATACTCTGCTGGTGGAACTCTTTCAAGTGTAATGCAAGTGGCACTGACTTTATAATCTTTTCAGCTTCCAGTGATTGAGTTAATCTGTTCTTTTATGCTCTGTTCCAGTGTTTCTTAAAACGTTTTCTCTCAGGACCCCTTCTCACTTCAAAAATTGTGGAGGACCCCAAAAGAGCTTTTGTTTGTATAGGTTAAATTTACTGATATTTACCGTATTAAGAATTAAAATTGACGCATTTGTTTCTCACAATTGTTGGATGAGATTTTAATATTGTATTATTTTTCAACATAGGCTGGCAAATAATTTTGATTTTGCGAACCCCCGAGAGGGTCTTGGGGGACCCCCAGAGGTCCTAGGACCACACATCAAGAAATATTGCTCTATTCTTTTAAAAAACATTTACATTTCTATTATAGTTTATGATTAGATGCCCATTTCAGGATTTCATTTTGTACACCTTCCTGATATTTTTTTGGAAGAACTATTTACAAAACTTTTAATGAATATAAATAAATGGAACACATTTGGAATGGCTAATTTTGTAAGATGTGAAATATTCTCCTGGTTTATTGCTCTGCCATATTCAATAAAAACATAGGTGCTCATTTGCTATATGTGGCATTTTCTCTATTTACTGAAGGATATTTAAAGCAACATTTTACTAATGTTTTATATGGCATTTTATACCAACAGGATCATGCCTGCTAACCTTGATGAATCAATTCAAAATTAGGACTTAATTCAAAAATGCAAAGGAACTAGAAATAGTGTACGTAAGGCTTCATTTTAAGGCTAAAACGTATCCATTCTAGTTGTATATTTCAGTATTAAAATCAGAATATGACTGTTTTTGCTTTGGGTAGCTTGATTGTTTCAATTAGGCTGATGCATGATGAATATTCTGAAAGTATTACAAAATAGCACATTAATATTAATTATAATGAGTAAACATTAGCTTGGCTCATTCAGGCTGAAAAGATTTTTCCCCCCCAGCAGGAGTAGATAGTTTAAAAGGTGAAGGCCTTCCTTGGGAGAAGCGGAGCTAATATATCAATCACAGGGAGGAAATTTCCATGCCAAAGAAATAAGTAAAATTTACTTTGAAAAAGCACACACTAGAGTATTTTTGTTCCAGTTGTCTGAAAACCTTTGAACACCACGAAAGTCAAAGTAAGTATTTTTCTAAATGATATTCAGTGAGTTATGCAAGTTTTTCTTTGTCTTTAGCTTGAATGTACACTGGGAGTAATCTAATGGGAATGAGTAATTGTTCTTAAAGGAATACAGACTTTTTAATACAATTTCCCCCTTCTCAATTTATTATTGCCATGAGGCATTATGTAATGGTTGTGATAGGAACTCTGGAAATACTTTAAAAAGGATAACCTTCACAACTATTTTTTTAAAATTATGATTTAAAAATGATGAATTTATGCCATTGTTAGTAAGAGCCTCATGTGGCGCAGAGTGGTAGGCGGCAGTATTGCAACCAAAACTCTCCCCATGACCTGAGTTCGATCCCAGAGGAAGCTGGTTCTCAGGTAGCCGGCTCAGGTCAACTCAGCCTTCCATCCTTCCGAGGTCGGTAAAATGAGTACCCACCTTGCTGGGGGAAAGGTAATTATGACTGGGGAAGGCAATGGCAAACCACCCCGCTCTATAGTCTGCCAGGAAAACGTCGCGAAAGCGGCATCTCCGCAGGGGTCACATGACTCGGTGCTTGCACAGGGGAACCTTTCCTTTCCTTAGTCATTAATGTAGCTGGATTTGGCCTAAATCCATGGTCATTAATAATCAGTTAATTCATTTCAGCTTTGGTGCACCCCTTTAAAAGCTGCTACGATAGCTTGATTGCTTTTGAATTATCTGTGTCTACAGAATTTTGTAGCGTATTCTGTAATTTTTTAAAAAGTCTTAATTTTAGAATAATGGTATGCATGACAGCTGTTACAAAGCAGAGAAAATATTTATTTATTTATTTATTTATTACATTTATATCCCGCCCATCTCCCCCACAAGGAGGGACCCTGGGTTTTCCTTTTGGGACTGATCAATAAACAGTTGGGAAAAAGCCATAGAACTTTGTTTTTGTACATAATAACTGCAGTGAGATTATTGTATGCCCAAAGGTAGAAAGATTCGACATTACTACAATGGAGGAATGGGTGGTGAAGATGATGGAACTTGCAGATATTTTATTTTAGTCCTGGAAGTGTTAAATAGAGATATTAGACAAGACAAAAAGATAAAGGATTTGAAGGTTAAAAAAGAAATTTATAAGTTGAGGTAGGGTGACCACACGTCCCATTTTGAACGGGACAGTCCCGTTATTTTAGCATTTTTCAACCGTCCCGTCGTTTTGATCAAAATCTCAATTTTGTCCCTTTTTTAAACCCGGCGGGAAGGAGGACAGGAAGACAAGAAGGAGGACTGGAGCCGGACTTGCCATTGGAGGCAGCCCAGAAGAGGCCCTATCAGCGCGGCAACTGGAAGCCCAGTTGCCACGTGTGATCCCAGCAGCAGAAGCAGCACCACAGTCCAGGTTCCTGCCTCCTTACCTGATCCTGAGATTGTCTCTCCAGCAGTGGTGAGGCCAGGGGAAGGTTGTGGAAAGAGGGTGCGTGCGCGTGTGTGTGTGTGTGCGTGCGCAGATTACTTGCTCAGCGTAATCGCGCGCGCACACACACACACATGCACCCCACACCCTCTTTCTCCAGCCTCCCTGCAACAGGTCCGGGTGCATTTGGTCATGGGGAGGCTGGAGAAAGAGCGTATTGGGTGCGTGTGTGTGTATGTGTGCGCATCTGATCGGGCTTGGCCTAGGGAGGAGAGTTGGCGGGCCTCTGAGCAGGAGAATCCGGCCGCGCTCGGCTGCTTCAGCCACACCACTCCGCTCCTTGCTGCCCGCTGAAGCTCCCCAGGGTGGCCGCTCCTGCTTCTCACATACACACACACACACACACTCACAGGACAGACTGCCCTGGCAGGAGCTGACCATGCTGGGGGGCTTCAGCGGGTGGCGAGGGGCGGAGTGGTGTGGCTGAAGCCCCTCAGTGCGGCTGGCTCCTGCCAAGGGCAGTCTGTCCTGTGAGTGTGTGAGTGTGTGTGTGTGCATCTGATCAGGGTTGGCCGAGGGAGGAGAGTTGTTGCCGCTACACATCACAATAACTACATTTATGTATACATATTTACATTTGATTTATAATATTCATTATCTAATATATTTCATATAACATATCTTTATTCTAAATTATTTTCCCTGTTTCCCTCTTCCCTTCTTCTTCCTCTAACCCTTTCTAACTACTTTATTTATATATATCTATTTCTAACCTTATCACTATTTTCTTTTTCTTCTCTTATGTTATATTACTGATTTATTAAGTATTTATTTCAAATTCAATTTTTGACTTATACATCTTTACCATACAATACTTACGTACATTTCATTAAAATACCTCCAGTTTTCTTAACAAAAAATTGTGTAAATACTTGATTTACATTTTTCTTCTTTCTTCTATATATATTCAAAAAGAATATAATATTAAGTAGAGATTAATAAACTATAAAAATAAAAATACAAACATGGGGGCGGGGAAAAAAAAGAGATATAAGAAGAAAAATGTGTGTATGTGCATTTGATCGGGCTTGGCCGAGGGAGGAGAGTTGTCGGGCCGCCAAGCAGGAGAAGCAGGAGCCGGCCACCCTGGGGAGCTTCAGCGGGCAGCAAGGGGCGGAGTGGTGTGGTTGAAGCAGCCGAGCGCAGCCGGCTCCTCCTGCTTCTCCTGCTCTGCGGCGGTGGCAGCAGCAGTGACTCTCCTCCCTCCTTCGGCCAAGCCCGAGGGGGATGGGGCAGTGGTGGGCCTCCATCCCCTCCATCCCCGCCCCTTGTTCCCCGGCCGATGACGGTGCTGTGTGCACAGTGTGTGTACTCCGGCCTCCCCCAAACACACCAGCTCTGACGCACCATTTACTGCTAGAAGAAAAAAAAACCCTTTAAAAATAAAGAAAAATTAAAATCCGAGCCAATCACACTGATGGGGGCGGGGTTTGCAGGCGGGAGCCAATCGTGTGGGGCGGGGGCGGGGTTTGCAGGTGGGAGCCAATTGCGTGGACTGGGGGGCGGGGTTTGGAGGCCGGCATGGTGGCATAAGACCCTGTCCCGTTTTGCCATCCCAAATGTCCCGTTTTTGTCTGAACAAAATATGGTCAGCCTAAGTTGAGGGCTTTTGCTGATGATTTAGTTCTGACCTTACAAGAGCCCCTGAATGATATTGAGCATTTGATGAAGGAACTGAAAAACTTTGGGACATTAGCTGGTTTTAAAATAAACAAAAAACAAAGATGTTGGTTAAAAACATGACTTTACAAGATCAAGAGACACTGATGAACAAGACTGGTTTTAAAATTGAGAAAAGGGTTAAATACGTGGGAGTTATATTATCAAATATGAATTATATGTTGTTTCTTAATTATTATGTTAAAATCTGGAATTATGTAAAAAAGGATTTGTTAAAGTGGGATAAATTACAATTATCATTGCTGGGAGGGATCACAGTGATTAAGATGAATGTTTTATCTAGGATGTTGTTTTTATTTTAGACAATACCAATTTTGACAACGGATGTACCATTTAAACAACGGCAAAAGGATATTTCTAAGTTTATATGGCAAGGGAAGAAACCAATAATTAAATATAAATTGTTACAAGATGCTAAAGAATGAGGGGGGCTAGAATTACCTGATTTGAAATTATATTTTGATGCCTGTTGTTTGCTTTGGATGAAGGAATGGGTGACTCTGAAGAATACAAAGTTATTGGAATTGGAGGGGTATAACTTAAGATTTGGGTGGCATGCCTCTTTGTGGTATGAGAAAGTTAAAGTTAATAAGGATTTTAAAAATCATTTTGTTAGACATGCCATATTAAGGGTTTGGAATAAATATAAAACAAGACTGTCTCCTAATGTACCCTTATGGTTATCACTCCAAGAAGTCTTTTTTAGAAGAGAGATGATTGGGAAACCATCTTGGTTGACGTTTACAGAGTTATTAACCTTTGTGGAAGGAGAGCCTAAAGTTAAAACAAGAGAACAACTAGAAATGGAAGGTTATATTTGTCACTGGTTTACTTTCGCACAACTGACAGAATGATTTAATTTGGACAAGAAGATGTTAATGAAAAAACCCAATTTGAAGTGGATTTATGTACTAATGATGAGCATGTTATTACTAAGATGTATAAAATATTATTGCAAATGAATTTGGAAGATGAATATGTTAAAGATTGTATGATTAAATGGGCAAAAAATTGATATAATATTATGCTTGATCAATGGGAGAATATGTGGAACAAAGGATTAAAATTTACATTGAATTATAATTTGAAAGATAATTTTTATAAGATGATGTACCATTGGTATTTAACACCTGATAAGTTGTCAAATATGTATAAAGGGGTATCAAATGTATGTTGGAAATGCTCCCAAGGTGAAGGTATTTTTAACCCCTTTCGTGGATGTGTGAGAAAGCCAAGAAATATTGAAGCAGATATGTATTATAATTCAAAAGATTCTTAAAATGAATGTACAACTAAAATCAGAACTTTTTCTTTTGGGTTTGATGTATAAACAACTTGAAACAAAATTTGGGACTTTGTTTTTGTATATGACAATGGAAGCAAGAGTTTTGTATGCGCAAAGGTGGAAGGACTCACAAATTCCCACAGTGGAACAATTGATGGTGAAATTAATGGAACTGGCAGAGATGGCAAAACTGACAGCATTGATAAGAGAAAATAATTTGGTTGGATTTGTTTCTACATGGAAATTGCTTTTGGACTTTTTGCTTGTTTCTGAAAAAAATGAAGTTTTGATTTTGGGTTTTGATTATTAGGTTGTTATAGCTTATAGAAATAATGTTTATTACGGTTTGAATTAGAGTAAGAGATTAATGTATTACGTATTTGTATTGGTATCTGTGCTGGAGAAGGTTGGAAGTCATTCTTTTTGTATTTCTTTCTATCTACTTCTGCACTTTGTTTTTTTTTCTTTTAGTCTTCTCTTCAATCTTTTCTATATTTTACATTTTATCTGTATTTTGAATCTTTAATAAAGTCTTATCTAAAAAAGGAACTTGTGGAGATGGCCAAATTGACATCTTTGGTCAGAGGTTAGACATTATCTAACTTTACTGCTGACTGGAAACCCCTTGTAGGCTTTTTGAGTGAAACAGAAAAAAATGAACTTTTGATATATGTTTTTGATGATTAAAAAAAATAGATTATATTAAAAAATGAAAGTCAACTATAGAGTAAGAGGTAAATTTATATGTATAAAGTATACTTAGAAAATACCTAGAAAGAAAGAACAGCTGTTCTTTCTGCATGAATGCCTATGACAGTATGCCCTGCCCGCCAGTGTCAGATACAAACCTCCAATTAACTACACAGCTGGATGGAAAATAGCGCAACGAAGTGGACGAAAAATGATACAGCTAATGATCATGGATGCCCATCTCAGATTAAACAAATACCAACACACCATAGACAACCTCAAGGAACAACTAGAACAAACTGTGACCCATGAACACACTAACATGCTGACTACTACCATCAAGACCACATCAATGAGACAAGCAGAAAAAAGGAAAACTAAACTCCAAACCAAACTACTCAAGTTAAACCCCAGAAACAAAGAGGTACCGGAACCGGAATGGGTGGTAAACATGTCCAGCCGCCTACTATTCACTGCAGAACACAATATCCTACAGAAAGGCCTCAACTACAACACAGAAGATGTTAACAAATTAGAATTTTTTGCAGCTTTGGAAGCAGCATTTAAAACTACAGGACTTACCACAGAAACACAAGAGAACGTAACACAAGTAATCATACCACAAACCAGAAGAACTTGGAAACAGAACCAACTGAAAGCTGAGGATAGAGCAACCCTCAAAAACATAAAGATGGACCAAACTATCATCATCCTCCCAGCAGACAAAGGCTGCACCACCATCATTATGGACAGATCACAAGATACACAAAAGGCCAAAGAATTACTTGAGGACAAAGAAATCTACACCCCAGTAAACACCAATCCTATACAGAAACTGGACAACCAGGTAAAAAGAACTCTTAACAACCTTACCAAGAAAGGTCAAATCACAAAAGAAGAACAGAGGCAGATGAAAAGCAGTGGACCTATCCTCCCACGCTTCTACGGACATCCCAAAATACACAAGCCTGGTATACCGCTTTGACCAATTGTATCGTTACCAGGGACTCCCACATACAACATAACTAAAGAGCTTACAAAAAAACTTGGGCATCTCACATAGGAGAGTGAATACTCTATCAACTCCCCACTACAGTGCCTCCAGAAAATCAAAGACGTGAAAATTGAAGAAGATGAAATTATGGTGTCATTCGATGTCACAGCACTCTTTACATACAAAGACCCAGCACTAGCGAAAGAATCCACGGCAGCAGTTCTACGCAACACACCCAACCTAGTCAAATACACCAAGATAGAAATACCCAGAATCATGGACCTCATCGACCATTGTCTCACTACCTACTTTCAGTTTGATGGACAAATATACCAACAAATCAAAGGAACACCCATGGGATCACCAATCTCAAGACTCATAGCAGAGATTGTAATGCAGCATCTAGAAAGGATAGCACTCCCACGCATACAACCCAAAGTATGGACCCAGATATGCAAAGATTAACACCAAGATTAGCACTAGAGGAACAATCAAACAGCACAATATACCCTAATCAAGGAACTATTAACTTAGTCAATCAACCAAACAGCAAACAACAGCCCAATCAAAGAACTTCCAAGGAGTGAACAACACCTCCACCAACACAAGCAGGACAAGCCACGATATATAAACAGAAAGCAAGTCCCACTCCCTTTTCGCACTGAAGATGTTGCCTACTCTGGCAATGAAACGTCTGCAAGAAAACAACAAGGCTCAGAGAACAGCAAGGACTCCATACTTATAATTGCTGAAAGAAAAGTAGAAGCTACTCCTTTATACTTCCTTTCTTTCTTTTTTTCCTGCAGTTTTGGCTTTGCCTTTTTTCTCTTTCTTTTCTTCTTTTCTTTATTCTACACATTAGTTTTTGTTAGTTTTAATATTTTTTATTAAAATCTTAATGAAGTTATATGAAAAAAAACAGAGAAAATATCTAGTGGAACTTTCCTCAACCTATCAGCTCCAGGATGTTTGGGAATTCTAATTGCTGGGGATAATTCTGGGAATTGTGGTCCCAGTACATCTGGAAACTACCAGGTCTAGGAAGGCTGATCTAGTGTTATGAACAAACACTCTACTGGATCAGTGCTCAAAATCTTCCATCCCTACAGTGGTCTTGATAATCTTTATGGAGGTTAAGGGTTGCAATTAAAAAAAATTAGCCTATTTAAATCTCATTGAAGGATACTGTAATCAGCCCAAAGTCTGGTGACTGGGACAAGATATAAATCCTGGTACAATATATAATCCTGGATTCCAGTTTAGATAGACATAGTTGTTTTAAAAACGACAAGAATCTTCCTGGCCATTAATGGCTATCGGTTATGAAGATACTTTTCCTATAGATCAGGTAAGAGATAGCTAATGTTCTTTAATTTTAAGAATTTGCCCAAAACTTAACACATGTGGTCATAATTGAGAACCAGTGTGATGTAGTGATTGAATTAGAACTATAGAGATCTGGGTTTAATTCCTTAGGCAACTTAATGGGGCTGTCTGGATAAAATTGGGTCTTTACTCTTTCTCAGTCAAGCCTACAGTATTTTAAAAATTATGAGGATAAAGAAAGGGAGAATACCATGTATGTTCCTCTGACTTCCTTAAATAAGGGTGACAGAAAGATGTCATGAGCAAATATGCTAAAACCAGTAACAGATTATAAAATTTCCATGTTCATTGCTGTACCTTAATTTTCTGCTATGGGCTAAATCCTTCTGTAAAAATATATGTGATCTCCTGTTTTTAGCAGGTATACAGTATTTGTCACTGTTACTATTATTATTTAATCCTTTGGAAGAAGATTATAATGCAGTCATGGGAATGCTTGTGTGGGCCTTATAATGCAATTCCTAGAAGCAAGTGAATTCCGGCCATAAAAACTTCTTTGAATGTAAATGTTCCAAACTGCATATTGGAGATCCTTTTGTGTGACAACAGGCTGACAGTTATCACTAAAGCCAATTTTAGTGCCATTGACACAGTAATTGAACCTTTTTGGTCCCATGTGTGTGGTGCATTCCAAGGTGACACAGTACAACTCAACTTTGTGTGTATTCAATTACTGTAGCATTATGAAGGAATGTAACCTGTCACATTTTTTAAAAAAGTACTTGCTACTTCTTATAGAATAACAGGCAACCTAAACCAGTTAGTTTTCCTGAAGGTCTGTCCCTTGCATAGTGAAAAAATTAAGAGATGAAGATTTTAAAAAGAAAATCTTCCAAAATTATAAGATCCTCAATATTATGGGGAAGTATTAAAGAGTCTTTAAAGAATGTACCCAGGAAGCCCTAATTGATTCAGTCAGGTAGGATGGATCTGATTAGGCCCAAGCATCTTAAATACTCTCTAATTTCAGTCATAGCTTCTTGTTTCAATATGCACTGAGATCTGCTCTTACTTCTTCAATTGACAGGGTTGTGGCTTCCACTGGATCTGTGATCACAAAAACAAATCTAGTGGTGCTGGAGAAGACTCTTGAGAGTCCCTTGGACTGCAAGGAGGTCAAATCAGTCAATCCTAAAGGAAATCAACCCTGACTGCTCATTGGAAGGACAGATACTGAAGCTGAAGCTCAAATACTTTGGCCACCTAATGCGAAGAGAGGACTCACTGGAAAAGACCCTGATGCTGGGAAAGACTGAAGGCAAAAGGAGAAGGGGACGGCAGAGGATGAGATGGTTAGATAGCATCACCGATGTAATGAACATGAATTTGAGTAAACTCCGGGAGACGGTGGAGGACAGGAAGGCCTGGCGTGCTATGGTCCATGAGGTCACGAAGAGTTGGACACGACTAAACGACTGAACAACAACAAATTTAATTTTCAGATGACAAGGCAAATCCTAAAAAGCTTGCATCCTCTGGTGTGATAGCCTTCATTTGCCACTTTACCACCAATTTCCCCCTTGTTCCCTCATCTAGTCCCAGTCCATGAGTGAAACAGCCTTTAGTCTTCATTAGGTATACTAGTTTTAATGAAGCATTTCCCCTGTTAAGCCAACAGGATCGCATCATAGCTTCAAGGTATGTAAAATCTGTAACCCTTTGTCATCCATTATGTTGGAGATGAATCAGATTATGTCTTAGGAATGTTAAAAGACATGGGTACAACCACTCTCTAGGATCATTAGCCAGCCTCCATTTAAGTCATTACTCTCCCAGTGTCAGGATGTCATTGCCATCCTGCCAGAGATAGATGGGGTTTGTAATTAGTAGGTAGATGGGCAGTAATTAGTTAGCATCCTTGCAGGACCTTAGAAGAAGTGTTAGAGATAGGCAGGGAATGCAAGGTGATGGAATGTGGGGGGCGGAGAGACAGGAACCAGACTCCAAGGCCATTCAGCTGGGATCATCAAAGGACTAACAGTTTAGAGTTATGGGAACTGAGTCAGTAGGAGAGGGGTTGGTGAGGAGTAAGTGGGAACTGGCATGTTTAAAGTTGTGATTGCGCGTTTGCTCAATCTGCTCTTTGCATTGATTCTATTCACTTGTATTAATAAAAGAACTTTTTCATATCCTACCATGGCTTGTGCTGAAAGTTTCTAAATTAATATCAAAGGAGTGGATCATCACACCCAGTGGTTGTCCTCTCCATTAGCCCTTTGTTTCCTCAGATCCTATCATCCCTCTCACCTCATCCAAAGGTGAACAGAACAACTCATCAGGCTTCCAACAGGATAGAGGAGAAGAAAACAGAACTCCACTATATTACTTGGGAAGGAAAAAGAGAGGGTTTACATTTGTGCTATTCTGGGTTAACCACATTCTGAAAGGTACCTTGACCTTAAGATGCATCAGCCCCATTTTTCTCTTTACAGTGCTCAGAAAATAATAAGAGATGTTGAAAAAGACTTTTGTTGCTTATTTACCATGTTCCCTGCATTTATCAGTTGCAATCATCAGACTTAAAGGAGATGTTGTCCAGCAACTAGTCATTTTCAGAAATTTAAACCTTAGCATGGCTAAAGGGGTGTGGTGGCTCAGTGGGTAAGACGGCAGGCTTGTCGATCGGAAGATTGCAAGTTCGGAGGTTCGAATCCCTAGCCCTGCATGCGGAGTGAGCTCCCGCACTAGCTCCAGCTCTTGCCAACCTAGCAATTCGAAAGCATGGAAATGCAAGTAGATTAATAGGTACCACTTTGGTGGGTAGGTAACAGCGTTCTGCGTGTGTCATGCGGCCACATGACCGTGGAAGCATCTTCGGACAACGCTGGCTCTTTGGCTAACAAACGGAGATGAGCACCGGCCCCTAGAGTCGGACACGACTGCACAAATGTGCGGGGGGTACCTTTACCTTTTTATGCTTGTCTTTAGCCATAAAAAAAGGGTAAAGGGGCCGGTGCAGAATGCTGTTACCATCCCACCGAAGTGGTACCTATTTATCTACTTGCATTTCCATACTTTCGAATTGCTAGGTTGGCAAGAGCTGGGGCGAGTGCGGGAGCTCACTCTGTCACATGGGGCTAGGGATTCGAACCTCCGAACTTGCGATCTTCCGATTGACAAGCCTGGTGTCTTACCTGCTGAGCCACCACGCCCCACAAGCATAGAACAATGCAAAATAAAAAGTTTCTAAAATTAACACAATGAAGATGGAAAAACATAGACCAGTCAGGGTATAGTTAAAACTGCGATAGTAGTACTAATAACGAAAACAATAAAAAATCAAAGCTATGATAATATGTAATAGGCAAACTAATCCTGAATAAATATAAAATGGATAAAATCAAGATAAAAACAGAACCATTATAAAATTACCCTCATAAAATATACCAGGCAATGCATAAATCAGAAAGATATCAGTTCATTAAAAAGTAAATCTAAAAACTGTGGCCGAAAACAAAACCATGCATATGAAGTGGCCATAAGAGCAGTGCAGCCATTTAGCTTCTTTATAGGGATTTGAAAGGAGCAGTGCAAGTGTAATCCAAATGGCTCTGCTAGGGGCAATTGTAAGATCAATTTTATTCAAGATAAACTGAAGTTTCAAAATGGAAATGGGTCTCCTGAGAGCTAAATACCTCATAAAGTGTTCCTTAGCACCGAATGGGTCCAGGCAGGGCTGTAATTCCCTTCCCAGTAGTCTTTGATGCATTTGCAGATGATTAGATAGGGGAAAGAAGTGATCTAAAAGTGGGCTAGATTGTCCTACTTTAAGGGTGGCTTCTCAGGAATGTGAATGCTCCCATTTCTGATTTAAACCTCCATTGAAGCAGGAAGCTCCCTTTAATGTCCAATAAATGCATTAACCACATTAGTTCATGAATATATGACATCTTATTCATTAGAATTGGAGTGATTGCTTGGGTATGAATGCTGAGTAGTGACTGTCTGATGCCAACAGTACTTGAAAAAAGAATGTCCCAAATGTGTACATTGATTCTCTGTCTTCTTTTCTGCTTGCTAAATATATATATACTGAGTGGTTTATTTTTATAACTGTGCACAAAAAAATACTGTTTTAATAGGCATTGACCGCAGTCTGAAAGATGCATTATGTCTGTTCTGTGAATAAGAATGAAGATTAATAAACAGAAGACAGGGCTAGCTTTCAGAAGTCTCTTTGACAAGATAGACGAAGACAAGTAAGACTGGGAATTCAAGGGACCTACATCTAAGTGTGTATACACTGGCAGCCTTACAATTATTATTATTTTTTACAACTAATTATTATTAGGTAACATAACTCAGCGGGTAAGACGCCAGGCTTGTCGATCAGAAGATTGCAAGTTCGGAGGTTCGAACTTCTGAACTAGCTCCAGCTCTTGCCAACCTAGCAATTCAAAAGCATGCAAATGCAAGTAGATTAATAGGTACCAACGCTGGCTCTTCGGCTAACAAACGGAGATGAGCACCGGCCCCTAGAGTTGGACACGACTGCACAAATGTGCAGGGGGAACCTTTACCTTGTTTAACATAATTAATGACATGTATGATAGAATATGCACTTGGCAACACATGAACATTTGACAGCATGACATTTAAATTCTCCAAACATGCTGATTTAAGAAGGAGTGTGTCTCATCAGCTAGATGTGAGTTTGAACTTTGGACAATATTGTTGCTGGGTCCAGCCACTGCACCTCTTCATGGGTCTTTAATAGGCTTCAGAAGCTTTATGGTTTTGCCTTCTTCTATCCATTCAGATTGTGACTGATCCCTGTATTTCCCAGTCACACTATAGATAGCATTGCTTTTCCACTTGCAAACTTTATACAACCAATTTATACAACAAAACAACTTCATTTACAGTTCACAGGCTCTTATTCTGTCTGTTCCACCATGCTTTCCTGGCCTGACAAAACTTTCATAGATCTGCAGTTAATTCCACTGCTGTATTCCTTCTGCACATTTGCCATTCTGTCTTCAATGCCCCTTGGAAACTGATTTTGGCCTTTATTCTTATATGATTGTGAAGAAAGGAAGGATATAATTTTTTTCAGTATGTGCCACATGTTAGTTTTACTGCAAACCATTTAAAAGGAGTCACTTTAATTTAAGTGTTTAATATATTTTAACTACTACTCTTTTGTAGCAGTTTCAAGTCAACAGTATTTCAATACCTGCACTGTATTGTAGCTGTTTTATGCAAATAATTGGGGGGAGGGAGGGGGGCTTTGTTACGATCGATTGGATTCCCACTTGGACTTACATCAGCTTGATATTGTCTACATATTCTTAAAGTAAGAATAAGCAAATCATATCAAGATATTTCTATGCTGCCAGTAAAAGAGAGAGAGTGAATGAGCAAGTGACTGATGCCCTTTTCACTTCATTTTCTAAATTAGGAAACATTCAACCATGCAATTGTTTTTAAAGTTATGCAGAAGAGGAAAAACTTTTGACAGTTAATTCTATAATTTATGATCTTTGACTGATTATGACATTTCAAAGTTATTTTTGTAAGGAATACATATGCCAAAGAGAAGTATATAAAATGTGATTACTTTTATATATTACTTTTGTTCGAAATAAGCAATTGATCTAAGCTAACGTTGGTCACATTATAATATGCAGAAGTAGGAGACAGAGACTGAATGTTGAAATGTTCATTCTTCTCAGTGTAAATCTTTTTAAACTTCACCACTATTGCCTGTTGCCTGTTACTATTGGATGCTGTCTGATAATATGTACTGGTAAAAGTGAGATAGCATATAGCTGTATTCACATTTCTTACTATGTTATTATAAAACTCCATCTTTCAATATACTAAATAATTTTTAGTTTAAAGTGTTAACATTCATCTCTTTTTTAAAGACTGCAAAGAACATGCCATGGAAGCATGCAAACTTTGCAACACATAGGAGAAACTGTTTACTGACTTCACCGTATCTATCGATAATTACTCTGACATTAAAAAAGCAGCCCTATCAAAGACAAGCTGTATGTCACTTAAGAGCTGTGATTTAATTAGTTCCTATTTCAGATGGTTTATGAATATTGGTGAAACTTTTTTTCCAGTTTTAAAATAACATCCCTGTAGCTTTGCCTGAGTAGTGATTCATCTTGCTGAGCATTTATAATTTTTATCGTTAGAAATATGATTAAAAAACCCACCCATTTTATTATTTGTAAAGAAGCTGACATCAAAATCAATAAATCCTGACAGAAGCCATTAACATTGTAATGAGTAACCCTATGATACTGTAAACCTGGGTTGGCAAGTGATGGAGTCTGTGATGTAAAGACTGCATGTTCAACTATTGTAAATAAATAGCGAAGTGGTTGGAAAACTGTCAGCCCCCCTTGAGAACAAGGACATAAGAATCATGAATAATGTAAAGCCCCAATATTTTATGCTACCATCTAAGTAATTTGCTGGGTATAAACAGCTACGCTTGTTGTGAGCCGTTCGCCCTACACATGATTTTCTTTTTTTTATAATTGGAATAATATCTACATAGCGAACTTGAGTAGCAACTTATAGCAAGAACTTACTAAACCAATAACATATACTAAGAGGGAAATAAGGGCTTCTCATGCAAGTTTTTTTTATTTTAAAAAATAATATTAAATCTATTTATTTGAATATAAGCGGGATAACTCAGCCAGAGCTGCTTATACTTTCAAAGGAGTAAAAGATTGCTGTGAAATCACCCTCTTTACTTTGCTATTACTTGAGAATAACCCAATCCTAAGAAAATTTACTTGACATACTGTAAATCCAAAGGAAATCAAAGGACACACTCCCAAGTATGTAATACTTTATTTGTGATTAAATCTCACTGAATGCAGGAAGACTGATTTCTGCATACACTTGTATCAGAAATGGTAGCTAGAATCTTCATTCAAAGTTACAGTTTGGAGAGCTGTTGCTTAAAGAAAAAAAACAAGCACAAAAAATAAAGTTCCAGTATTTATGGAAGATCTGAATCAGTTGTCTCATAAACCAATATTTAAAAAAAACCTTTTTGTTCTTCTTTGCATAAAATACCTTGATGGGGAGGAAGAACATTGGATTTTAACACAGGGTGTCCCTTGAGAACACAGCACTATTAGTATTGGAAGTTGCAGCTTTTGAGATGATCTGTAAGATCACAAGGGCCTCTGGGGAACTGACTGATAAGCATTGATAAAGATTGACTATAGAGAGCAAGGGCAATCAGAGCAATGGTAAATTGGATTTCAGGTTGCATGGGCAGCCTTTATGTGACCAAGGATACACTTAATTACTTTTTTGGTGACCAAGGACCATGGTGTGTGTAATGGGAAGAAGGAATAACCTTGAGGAACAGGAGGAAGAGCCGCAGACAAGACAATGGTCATATAAAAAAAAATCTGAGTCTGGGGCAGAAATGTAATTTGACAAAGCATCTCAGACCTGATCCTCCCTAGTTCTCATGAGGATAAAGGGAGGGAGGGAGAAACGGGGGAAGCGCATTCAGACTTGCACAATTTTGTTACTGTAGCCTACTGTAAAAGTAGTATTAGCTTGCGGATCTTTGGTTCCCAGGTTTGGTTTACCTTGGAGGGCTGACAATGTGGGTAAAAGAGTTTTGGAGATTTCTATTTTTTTTAAATTGTGATGTGACTATTTTAAACCTTATACTACAATTTTCTTTCCTTTCCCATCACAGAAATGACAGGAAACTGTGCCATCAGCCTTCAGCAAACATGGTTAAGGGGTCTCCAAGGACCACATAAACAAGGTCACACTTGGCCCTAAGGATGCAAGTTGCCTACCATTGTCACCTTTATTTATTTATTTGCTTATTCATTCATGCATTTATGCATTCATATGATTTGTAGGGCCATCTAATAGCCTAATTTTTAGTCTTCTGCACAGAAGATAAATTTACTGTATGCTATTTGTTGTTTATTCGTTCAGTCGCCTCCGACTCTTCATGACCTCATGGACCAGCCCACGCCAGAGCTTCCTGTCGGCCGTCACCATCCCCAGCTCCCCCATGGTTGAGTCTGTCACCTCCAGAATATCATCCATCCATCTTGCCCTTGGTCGGCCCCTCTTCCTTTTGCCTTCCACTTTCCCTAGCATCAGCTTCTTCTCCAGGGTATCCTGTCTTCTCATTATGTGGCCAAAGTACTTCAGTTTTGCCTTTAATATCATTCCCTCAAGTGAGCAGTCTGGCTTGATTTCCTGGAGTATGGACTGGTTTGATCTTCTTGCAGTCCAAGGCACTCTCAGAATTTTCCTCCAACACCACAGTTCAAAAGCATCTATCTTCCTTTGCTCAGCCTTCCTTATGGTCCAGCTCTCACAGCCATAGGTTACTACAGGGAATACCATTGCTTTAACTATGCGGACCTTTGTTGTCAGTGTGATGTCTCTGCTCTTAACTATTTTATCAAGATTTGCCATTGCTCTCCTCCCAAGAAGTAGACGTCTTCTGATTTCCTGGCTGCAGTCAGCATCTGCAGTAATCTTTGTGCCTAGAAATACAAAGTCTGTCACTGCCTCCACTTTTTCTCCCTCTATTTGCCAGTTATCAATCAAGCTGGTTGCCATAATCTTGGTTTTTTTGAGGTTTAACTGCAACCTAGCTTTTGCACTTTCTTCTTTCACCTTCATCATAAGGCTCCTCAACTCCTCCTCGCTTTCAGCCATCAAAGTGGTATCATCTGCATATCTAAGGTTGTTAATGTTTCTTCCAGCGATTTTAACTCCAGCCTTGGATTCCTCAAGCCCAGCACGTCGCATGATGTGTTCTGCGTACAGGTTGAATAGGTAGGGTGAGAGTATACAGCCCTGCCGTACTCCTTTCCCAATCTTAAACCAGTCCGTTGTTCCGTGCTCTGTTCTAACCGTTGCTACTTGGTCGTTATACAGATTCCTCAGGAGGCAGACAAGATGACTTGGTATCCCCATACCACCAAGAACTTGCCACAATTTGTTATGATCCACACAGTCAAAGGCTTTAGAATAGTCAATAAAACAAAAATAGATGTTTTTCTGAAACTCCCTGGCTTTCTCCATTATCCAGCGGATATTGGCAATTTGGTCTCTAGTTCCTCTGCCTTTTCTAAACCCAGCTTGTACATCTGGCAATTCTCGCTCCATGAATTGCTGGAGTCTACCTTGCAAGATCTTGAGCATTACCTTACTGGCATGTGAAATAAGTGCCACTGTTCGATAGTTTGAACATTCTTTAGTGTTTCCCTTTTTTGGTATGGGGATATAAGTTGATTTTTTCCAATCTAATGGCCATTCTTGTGTTTTCCAAATTTGCTGGCATATGGCATGCATCACCTTGACAGCATCATCTTGCAAGATTTTAAACAGTTCAGCTGGGATACCATCGTCTCCTGCTGCCTTGTTATTAGCAATGCTTCTTAAGGCCCATTCAACCATTCAACTGTATGCTATACTGTATAACTTTTATGCTTCCACTCAGTTTATTAAATTATGGTAATTTTAAAATTAAATGGGGTGGGCAAACCCAAATCTTTTGATAAGTTGGAGTCCCTGTAGCTGCTGGGCAACCACTGTAACCAATATGAATTCCATAATTTCCCCTGATGTCTCTATGGTTGCTACCTGAACAGTAATAGGTAGAACTGGATACAAAGCTGAGAGGGTAAGAATACAAATAGTGTTACTGTAGATATCTGCTGCCGGAACAAAGACAAAAGCTGCCTAAGACAAAAGGCAACATTAAGAAATCTATCTGTAGCGTAGACTTACTTGATAAGCTAACATATGAAACCATCCAGCACTAAACATATTCCTAAAAGAATATTGTATAGAGGGGGGGAAAGGGTTTAGAGCATAGCTTTCCAAACTGTGTGTCGCGACACTTTAGTGTGTCGCAACACACAGCTTAGTGTGTCGCGAAGCGGCGGTAGGGGCGTGCACGGCGGTGGCGCGGTGGCACGCGGGGTGGTATGTATGGTGGCGGCGGCAGCAGCGGCGTGCCATCAGCGCTTATGCGTTTTAGCGAGGTTGCCGCTGGTGCCACCGCCACCGTGCACGCCCCTGCCCCCACGCGCGCCCCCACGCTGCTGCTGCCGCTGTTGGTGTGTCGCTAACGGCGGCAGTTTGGGAAGCACTGGTTTAGAGACTTCACTGCTCAGATTTCCACTAGGATATCAGATTCCAGCTGGATATTAGACTCTTCAATTTCCTGTTGGACGCATCTTAAAAAGGTAAAGGTTCCCCCCACACATTTGTGCAGTCATGTCCAACTCTAGGGGCTTGTGCTCATCTCCGTTTGTTAGCTGAAGAGCCAGCGTTGTCTGAAGACGCTTCCGCGGTCATGTGGCCGCATGACACGTGCGGAACGCAGTTACCTACCCGCCAAAGTGGTACCTATTAATCTACTTGCATTTGCATGCTTTCGAATTGCTAGGTTGGCAAGAGCTAGGGTGAGTGCGGGAGCTCACTCCGTCATGTGGGGCTAGGGATTCGAACCTCCGAACTTGCGATCTTCCGATCGACAAGCCTGGCATCTTACCCACTGAGCCACCACGCCCCTCTTTGGACGCATCTTAGAATGAGTTAAAAAAATGTTTGCCCAGTCCATATGGTTTCAGCATTGTATAGATTAGATAAGAGATAGTTGTATAGTGGATTAAAATGCTGCAATGATTATTTTCTGGTTATTTTGAGAAAGTAATGAGAAACTATGTATCAGAGATTGGAGAGCCAACTAAGCAGAGTTGCATACACAATGCAATTGGAAAACAACATTTCTTCTGGAACTGGTGGTAGTTATACCTATTGCTTGTGTTCCATGCTAGAAATCCACTCTGTTGCTGAGTAATAAACCCCAGGACTTCGACAGTGTATTAACAAATTTATATGTAAACTGATATGTTACTGATATTTACATGTTATATGTAAATATCAGATAACCAAATTCCTGTTACTTGTTACTAAACTCATATTAGAGATGATAACTGTCCTTTTCTCACAAAATATTCTCATACAGTTGAGCATTGCCTCACTATTGGCCAATCTGACTGCAAATCCTAGTTTCTATAAACATATTTTCTTGATAATCTCAAACTATCCAGTAAAAAAAGATGCAAACATCTTTTTTGTTTGTTTAAACCCAGAATGATATATCTGTACTATTCTACCTTGGAAAGGAGCAGATGCTAGCTCTGTTTCAGCCAGGATTAATTCAGAAAAGGCCAGCCTGCCACTGAAAGGTCTTTTATTTTGTTGGGCTGCTTTAAATGTACAGATTGAGGGAAGCAAAAAATACAAAGCATACCTATCAGAATTCATATCTATTTTCTCATTTTGCAGCAGGAGCCTTAAATTTCTTTGGCTCTCACAAATATAATGAATACTACATCCTGGCCAATTTTATCCTCTATAGGGACTGAAAAGGGATTTACTGATGGCATATAAGAGCTGTGGTTGAGGTAGAAACAACATTTATTTATTTCAGACATTGATATCCAGCCTTTCTACTTGGCAAAAAGCCATTAAGCTGGCTGATAACAGTTGAAAATGGATAAATAGTAGATATAGAAACATTTCTTTGAAAAGACATTAGTGACTTGCCAAAGCTGGAGGGAGATGATAATGGCTGTCGATCTTACATGTTTCTGCTGCACTCGAAAATAAGAATTCATGTTATGAAATTGTTGATATGCTGAGGTCTACAGAAGAGGCCTTTCTGGATATACCCTCTGCGGAAACCCCCTTGATGAACTGAAGAATTGTTCCCCAAACTGTGTTGCTTCTAAATTGTGGAACACCCTTCTTCTGGAATTATGAATGGTTCCCCATTCTCTCTCCTTCTAGAATGGATATCAAAGCATATCTCTGACATTGGGCCGAATGATTATAGTGTTGATTTATTATTGTTTCATTTTATGCACTTTTAGCAACCCTTTTACTTATATAGAAAATTGTGTTACCTTTTTCTGTTAGATGCCTTGAATATCTTTCTGATATAAAAAATTGGGATATAAATCAAATTAATAATAATAATAATGGAATCCGTGAAAGCAACCATTTTTACACTCTTTTTCTCTGGCATAAAAATTGATACTAGAATGTTACAGTTTGAGATACTTTCTAGAAGGAGACAAGCAATAGCTTATTTTGGAATCAAGTTCTGAGCACAGCCAAGGTACTTGTACTGTACCCTTGATAGACACTGGACATATGACTCCATTAAAATGAAGATGCCATGGCATCTATTTTCCTAATATTGTGCTGGCAAACTGTTCTGGGGAATTCTAGAAGTTGTGGTCCCATCATAAATGAAGGGCCTCAGGTTAAGAATGCTGTGTTATGGAATGTCTTTTTAAAAACATGAATGAAGGATGGTCTATTTTATTTTATTTATTATTTTTATTTAGTAATTTTTTTAAAGCTGCCCAATAGCCAAAACTCCCTGGGAGGTTACAGTAAAACACACTAAAAGAATACAATTTGAATAAAAACCTATATAATAAAATGCAAAATAAAAGCACCATACAAAAGAGGCAACTGCAAGGCGGTCATTCAAAGACTAAAACAACATAAATTAAAATGCAATTAAAATACAATTAAAAACCTGGAAAAGAGAAAGGTCTTTACCTGGCATTGAACTGATGTTAGTGTGGGTGCCAGCTAAGCCTTTCTGGAGATGGGATTCCATAAGTGGGGTGGCACCACAGAACAATGAGTGAATGAATGAATGAATGAATGAATGAATGAATGAATGAATGATAGAGTCATATTAAATAAATAAAGCGAGGGACCTCCAATTTTGCTGAGTTCGGCAGATATGTTTTAATGCATTAAATCACACAAATGCATATGGTAGTGTAAACTTTGTTCACCCTGGATGTAGTCAAACAACATCCCCATTAGGATATCCTACTTAGTTAGGACTGAATATGACAGAGGGAGGCAACCTTTGGAGAGCCAGTGTCCCTGGGATGGCTTTTTTATCAGAACAGGAAAGCTGAAGGACAGCTTTTTAATGTTAAATTATTACCGCATTTTACACTGCCCAATAGCAGTTTAAACTGGGACTAATTTTGCAGCATCCATGGCAGACCAATCATATTTTTCCCATTCCAGATGTCATGTCAGAATATTTACAATAGACTTAAGTTAGCCATGGCTAATATAGACAACAAGCAATTTGGTGATAAAGAAATGCCTATTCAACAGAGGAATGGTATTATTCCTTTGATATGTCTCTGTGTTGAAATGTTTTCTCAGTATGTGTCTATATATATTGGTGGCACTGATACATGTTAATTCATACTCACACCTCTTTATCTAAGTAAAGTTGTTAGGAATACTGAAACATTTTTCTTTGCTCCCCCCACTACATTTTATTTCATCAGGTGCCCTTTAAGAGGAACAGAAGCTCAGAAAACATTCTCAAACCATCAGGAGACACATACAGGATAATCTGCTATTGTTTATACAAAGCAGGTTTGTCCTATCCTATTCACTAGAAATGTACATCAGCTGTAAATTCTCATGCTGGAAACAAACAACAAGCACTGGAACTTTCCAGTGTTACTTTTTAAGTTATCTAACTACATTTAGAAATAAAATCTAGAGACTGCAGTGGGGTGTCAATGGTGACTGAATTTTACTAGACTGCACCTACAAACTGACCAAGTGGACATTTTTTATATTTGGCAAACTGGTTTCAGTTCCACAAATGCACTCTGTTTTGAAGGCTCTCAGATTAGTGATGGATAAGGCATAGCTGCTGGTTACAGCTTCAAAGTAATGCTCCTTTTTAAGTTCCTACCATCCTCTGGATTTTCTTTCTTTATTATTATATTGTATTTTAAAGTGTATAGGTTTTTAATTTTAATATTATTGTTGTAAACCGCCCAGAGTCTACTGCTGTAGAGATGGGCGGTGATAAATCTGAATAATAAATAAATTAAATAAATAAGTAAATAATTAATTAAATAAATAAATAAATTTAATTTGGCCCTTGAGAGAGAGATAGGCGGTTTATTTTATGGCTCTTCAGTATGATTCTCTGTCATTGAACTATATTATTAATGATAATAGTCAATCATATTCTTTTGTTGACCTGCATTATGAGCCAGTCATTTGCTGCAAGACTTAGTAACTGAAGTATCTGTAGAACTCCCTTCTCTTCTGAGGAAGACATCACATTTATTTAAATATTTAAATTCATTTGACATTTTGTTTTAGAAAAGAAATATTACTGCATTGCTCTTCGGAAACATTTCTAAGCTCTAAAAGAGACCAGTACAGCATGTTACTCCACCAAGTAATATATGGCCAGGACCGTTTGTAGTCTTCAGTGGGCCTTTGGTATAGGGTCCTAATGGACTCTCTCATATCAGATCCCCACCTCCCTTCCTTGATAGTCCTCTGATGGTATTAAAAGGTTTAGGTTTTCCCCTGCACAGTCATGTCTGACTCTAGGGGCCGGTGCTCATCTCCGTTTGTTAGCCGAAAAGCCAGCGCTGTCTGAAGATGCTTCAGCGGTCATGTGGCTGGCATGACGCACACGGAATGCTGTTACCTACCCACCGAAGTGGTATCTATTTATCTACTTGCATTTGCATGTTTTCGAATTGCTAGGTTGGCAAGAGCTGGGGCGAGTGCGGGAGCTCACTCCATCATGCGGTGTTCGGGTCTTGAACTGCCGACCTTCCGATCAACAAGCCTGGTGTCTTAACCACTGAGCTATCGCGCCCGCTCTGATGGTATTAGATAGCCACTATTAAAACTTCCCACCATTTCTCTCCTATTTGACAATTATATAGGAAAAATATTAATTGGGGAGGTAGATTTTGGTGGGGTCATATTATGGTAATGACTAATGCTCTGGCAGCTGGACAAGGATGCTTCTCAGTGGAATCAACCTGTATTTAGCAGTCTAGCAATACTGGGTGGAGGACCAGAAATTTATAGATTTTTTTTTTTTGCAGCTCTTATATGTGCTGCAAAAACAGAGTTGTGAAGCCCTTGGTCCTGCTACTGTATGTAATGCTTGCCATGCTTTGGCCCAGTCACAACTTCAATCTCATCCTATTATTCTTTTTAGAAAACCGTTCACAAATAACTGAAGCATTGATGTTACCTAATCTCCATAGCCTAATATTAGAAGCAGGTTGTGTAGATAATTTGTTTTTCTAATGCTTTAATATTTAATAAAATTAATTAATTATTTCATTCATATTTGATATTTAATGTCAAATGAGAAAGATAAACAAGGTCTGTATTTCAAATTAAAACACACACACATATATCCCTCCTGCTACATGTATGCACAGGCAAAGTTTTTATTTTAGTAAATACTCTTTTTGGCTTCTGCAAAGATTTGGTTTGCTATTCAAAACAGCCAAGCTTGAGGATTTATTCAGGCAGCCATTAGTATGCTGATCATGCCCAGGATGCTCAAATCTTTATTGGCTGTGTGTGCAGCTGAAAGATTGTGCTTTATTAAACCAAGTCTCCTGCATTTTGCTGTTTAGTATGTGTTACAAAAGCTGGGATCAACTCTGAATGTAACATAATCCACACATTGGCCTATTTGCTTCACTGATTTACAGAAACTTTACCTGAGGTAGCAAGTATTTTCTTACAACTCACATTATAAAAGGGAGATGCAATGTTTGCATTATGTTTTCTATTCACAATGGGAAACAAACTAAAATTATACATTGGGCTCTCCTTCCACGAACTAGATCTATTGCCTCAGGCCCTATTTAATGCCAATTGAAATCACGCAGGCAAGATTTGGCAATATAGTAAATTAGGACGGCAATAAGCAGTTAACAGCTAGATTCCTCTGGCAGACATGGTGAAGCAAACTCATATACTGTAAATGGATAAAGTTTTCTTTATGAATACTTATGAATGATATTATACCTGTCAGGTTCCTTTTTGGAAAATATAGATGCAACCCTCCACCACAAATTTATCTTTATTTTTTAAATGTATGCCCCCAGACTTTCCGTGGCAATTAGCATTTGTAGGTGGCTTACAGGCAGAATAAAATTGCTGTACTACTCCCTCACCTCACCCACCCCCACCCCCCATCCCATATGCCAAATAGTGTTCTTCAGCCTGGCACTCTTCCAACGTGCAGGAGTGACTAGAGTGGACTAGAATTCTGGGAATGCTGCAGACTGTAGCTTCAACACATTTAAAAGACACCAGATACTTCCTTAGAACTATAATAGCAAAACAGCAGCACAGTGCAGATCCTGGACATAAAAAAACCCACAAGAGGTTAAAAGACACAGAAATACTAAACAACCAAACAAAAAACCCTAAACAAAACAAAAGGAGAAGAGTTTATTTGACTAGTGTTAGGCGTCAAATGAGGTCATGCCACCGATATGCTTCCAGTACCGAACAGTAGTGAGGGAAGGATTTATCTGTTTCAGTTTTGCTTTGTTTCTCATTTCGTATTTCAGCCATTTTCTACTTCATCATGGATTCTTTCAGCCCACAAACAACAGTGTGTTTTTAGGTGCATTTTCCCTCATATTTGTGTTTTTGTATGTACTTTTTTTTATAAGCAGTTTTCCCAATTGTTATCATTTTATTTCCATTTTTACACATATTACACTCCTACACACACACACACACACACACACACACATTAGAATGCATTTTTATTGGAAAATTGTTTAATAAAACTCTGAATGGTGTGACTATAAAACACAAATTGAGAACTTATATTTGGTAGTAATGTGAGAATCGGACAAATTTCGTGCACTAGGATGAAAAAGTCTGTATCTCAGGGCAGGCCCAACTGTGAAGTTTTGTAGAAAATCTCAGCCTGATTGTCACCATCTAGTCCAGTGTTTCTCAACCTTGGCAACTTTAAGATATGTGGACTTCAGTTCCCAGAATTCCCCAGTCAGCATGGCTGGCTTGGGAATTCTGGGAGTTGAAGGCCACATATCTTAAAGTTGCCAAGGTTGAGAAACACTGATCTAGTCACTGCTTGGTGTGTCAGGAGAGGTACTCTTTTGTCCCAGCAATTCGCACATTGTAGGAAGCCTGTATTGCCCATATTATGGCTTAAAATGATGTGTGAACCCCACCCTTGCTTGAATATGGTGGGGTATCAATAGTGTCAGTTCTTAAAAGATATGGCCTCAAGGTTCCTGGTTACTCTACTTACTTATAGAAATTTGAATCAGTATTTCTTCTTAAGGACTCCCCATCCCATTAGATAGCATTCCTGTAGTCGGTACCAGTTGGCTTTTTAATGGCATTTTTATCATTCTTTCATGTAATGGGTGATGTTCCAGTATGACAATGACTAGCATTTAAACAAGAAAGTTTTCAAAATATGCTCCCTGAAGTATTTCTTCTAGTAAAGTAAATTTAGTATGGCAAAACTGGTGCTGCAGAACATCTGTTCAAACATTGTCAGAAGGGGGAAACCTCCATTTAAAATAATAATTAAAAGATCTGGGTATTATTAAACATTAAGCCATGCTTGCTGAAGCAAGCTCAGCCATTGTTACAGCATTTCCTTTAAACAAATAAAGGGTTTTGCTGCACTGTGCCTGAATAGCTTGATTCACATGCATTTTGTTATCCCACTAATGTACCTGTTTTTGTAATACTCTTATACTGGCCAAATCTGCAGTGAATTTAGGCATCTTGCTTTTTGTGACTTTGTCTAAAAAAACAATTCTCCACCCTTCTCAGTTAGCTCTGACATTTTAAACTGCTGTCATCATTTATCTCTCATCAAACTTCTATTGTATATTTGTTGTAATCTTTGGATGGAGGAATGTTCTGAATTTCAAAGACATGGCTGCTGTGGTAAAAAGGAAAGCCCCACAATTCAATTCACTTCTTTTAAACAAGTTTTCTGCTTTCCATACTTCTGATTCAGATGCTCTTTTTAGTAGTTGGGGTACAATGTTCCCTGGATGATTGATTGATTGATGTTCTATTCATTCACTGGATTTAGGTCCCATCTTTCCTTCTTGAGCTCTTGGGGTGGTATGCATCACACTCCTTCCTCCAATATTTCTCCATGTTAATAAACCTGTGAGGAACGTTGTCTTCTCACTAACCCAAAGTCACTTGGTGAGCTTTGCTAACTGAAAGTGGACCTGATGCTAGGACTCTTTGGTTGTAAACCAGCACCTTAACCACTGCATCTCGCTGGTTCTCTCATAAGAACGGAACAATGCATCATTTTTCCACTCTTCAAATTAAAGAGCACATCAGAACTTATGATTCCTAATTTTCTAGTTACAGGTCTTGGAAACCTTTACTTGCAGATAGATATTTTGCCTGAAGTTGAGCAAAAAATGATACTCCTCTCTCTCTACATCAAGATTCATAGTACCTCTTAAAGGAATATTTTATATTTTATATTATTTTATTTTATTTGGTAGAGCAAACATAATCTAAGGTATGATGGCATCTGCCTTTCCCCCCCTACGGAACTAGCTATACTGGCCATCAAGCTCCAAATAATTGAAGTAGGACCAGAGATAATGTAAAATTCAGTATTTCCCATGGGTCAATATATGTTGCCTTGTCTGCTTTCAAGCGAAATTACTTACACAAAGAATTACTTGCACAATCTGATCTTAAGCCTGTTGTACAGATCCAGAAGGAATAGCTGTGTGGCTATGACACCCCAGCGCCATATCTTATGTCTGAGATGGCTACCTCAATTTGCCTCAAGGTAGAGCTGGCACTGACATAGGGCAAAGCCAGATGACCACAATAATATACAATCTACCAGTCCTTAAGCCCCCATAAAATTTGCTGCCCTGATTGCTGATCCAAAGTCTGCCACAATAATGAGACCAGTGATTGATGCTGTCCTTATTGTTTTAATGTTAAAATAAAAGACCAGTGAAGAAAACTGACTGATGGATTCCCCTCGCTTCCAAGTGTGTTGGTGGGAGAACCTTAACATGGGTGGTGCAGGGCTGGATGATTAGAACAGTATATTTAGCTGCCTCTCAATATGACTGACTGCAGGGGCAAAAGTGTTCCTCTCCTGTGACCTGTCAGTTGGGTTATTTTTTATCATGGCTCTAATACTCTTCTGAAAGAGCAATAAATCTGTGTTCAGAAATAGCCTGGCTGAAAGATGGCAGGCACAGAGCAGATAAAGTGGAAGGGAACAATAATAAATGAGCATCATCCTCAACTATTGCTTCAATGGAATGGCAGGGCTGACATAGAATTCAGATCTGTCCCAACGGTTGACAGCACCTAGAAGTAGCCATGGAGCTTGAATGGAGCAGTGAAAATAACTCCAGATCCCAGAGTAAAAAAAATAAAAATTAAAAAGTATAGCCATGTGCAACCTTTATTGTCGGAAGTAGCAAAAAGCATGCAATACATCCAATGGTGTCAGAACCAACAATCATACGGCAGCTAGTCGAGGCTAGCTGTTATTTCCTGGTTTAAATTAATTTTTTGTGCAGCACAGTTCTAGCACTAATCTAAATAGGGTGGAAGCTGAGCTGAAAAATACAATATGTCTTTTAATAAGGAAAAATGCAGGCTATTACATTTAGGGGAAAATGTAGGAAACACATACAAGATGGTTTGGAAATACTACATCTGAGAAGACTTGGTATGACCACTGACAATAAACTGAACTTGAATCATCAGTGTGAGAAAGCTGCTAGAGCAGGGGTCCCTAAACCTTTTGCCATCACACCTCCCTTTAGTGTAATCTTAATGTATACATCTCTCCTAAAAATCCAAACACCAAAATGAACACAAATGAACAATGAAAACAATACAACGAAACTTTGGGAAAGGTGAGTTTATTGTAACAATGTGACTAAAAGGTTCTACACACCTCCCCTGGACTCAGTCTGCACCTCCCCAAGGGAGGTACACCTCACAGTTTGGGAAACCCTGTGCTAGAAGGTCTAGTGCAATTCTAATGCATTAGAAGAAGCATTGTATCAAATAGATGTGACATCATTATTCTCCTCTACTCTGCACAGGTGAGACCACACCTGGAGTACTTCTACCTTTCTAGAAGGATGTTGACAGGCTAGAGAGAGTTCAAAGAAGAGCAATTACAATAATAAAGGGACTTGAGGACATGCCATATGAGGATAGGCTGAAGCAACTTTGTATGGTATGTCTAGAAGACTGAGTCTATACCAGTCTAGAAGACTGAGGAGGGACATGATAGCCATGTTCAAGTACATAGAGGGAAGCTTTAGGAAACATAGCCCAGAACTATTTTCCATGGTCATTGAAACTAGGGCCAGAAATAATGGGTATAACTTATAGGTACCTAGATTTCCTTTAATTATAAGGAAAAACTTCCTGACAGCAAGATCTGAAGAACAGTGATAGTAGAAATAAAGAGGAGGTGTAACCATTCAGCATTTGTTCCGCTGTCCTCCAAATCTTGAAGCTATATACAATAGAAGTTTGAGTTTCACTACCCCTGCCAATCCCCATAAATCTATCCACAGCAACTGCAAAGTGCCCCCATCATTGTTGCTCTGATGCAAGGAGATCCATGGCTGAACTGACGTGCCCCCTCTCCATCTGAACACCACGGGAGCATTGACTGGCATTAGGTTACACCATGTGACTGCTCCATCTCCCCAGGTGTTTCTCAGTTTTCTTGGCAAGTTCAGCAAAACTCAATCCATGGTGTGAAAAGAGCTTGAAAGCCATCCTGCTAATTTTGGGTGTCTCAGAAAATAAAGGTCTATTTATTTTTTATTTATTGGCAATTATGTTTAATATACATAATTACTCATATTGCGGATAGGGAAGAATAGAATGTGTGTGAGGGAGGGCTGTCTTAGGTGCCAAAATAACTTGTCTTGTCTTGGATACTATGCTGATATACTCATTCAGGCAGCGAAATATCTTGGGCTAGCTCTGCCTCAGGTGACCTCTAACTTGCCAGCTATGGACAGAGAGCTAGGGCCATCTGCAGCAATGGTCACTGGCTTCAAAACGGCAGGTGTGACCAGGTGAGCAAAGCCCCACCCCTTTTTACATGGGTGCAATGCATGTGCTGCACATTAAAAAGGGGTGAAGTTTTGATTGCCCAGTCACATCTGCCATTTTGAAGCCAGTGATTATTGCTGCGGGCACCTCTGCAAGAACTGGGTGTAAACAACACAATTCTCTGCCTTACACTTTTGTCTGATGATTTATGCTAACTTTACAGTTTAGTGCATTTAGCATTTGGGGGCAGTGAGAAGATTGTATTTTGTAATTCACAGAGTCATCAGAGATTTAATAAAGCAGAACTTTATCTGTTGTGAAGACCATTAGTGGGCAGCTAGAACCACTGAATGGAGCAGAGCTTAATTGCAGCGAAACAATAAGCACACACAGAAAGGAGTTTTTATCTTAATAGCATTAATGAGCACACTAGAGAGATATAGGATATTGATCTTAAGCACATAGCCCACCTAAGCATAAAGAATTACACGCTTAGACAACATAGGTTACAAAAAGAGTTCTTACTGTTTATTTGGTCCAGTTACATTTTCGTTCAGGAAAGATGACTTCTTGTTCTTCTTTTGCCCCTAAACTTAATTTACCCTCACCCCTCATTGCTGGTGAAGGCTGCATGGAGAAAAAGGGAAAATTCTGGAGTTGAGGCCTAGCACATGGCCTCTCCATGGAAGGACCAGCAGCCGCATGGTCCTTCTTCTCCGGTGGAAGAAAGCAAAAGAGAGAGAAAGAGGAAGTGGGAGGGGCAACAAGCAGCTTCCTCTAGAAGCACATAGAGTTTGCCTCTTAGAGCAATCACCCATATGCTAATGAGGCATGCTGATTTGCTGGAACCTCCAACATGTTGTAGTGCTGATTTGTTCTTTTTAAGGAAATGTTATTTTCTGAAAGATTGCAGTTGCAATTCTGTGTGTGCTGAGGTCTATCAAACCTAAATGGATTTATGTGGATGAATTGCAGCCAGTGGAAGTTCAAATATGAATGTGTTAGCACCAGTAGATTTAGTCAGGGTTCTAAATGGGGTGATTTACAAGTGCTATTTTTTTATTCCCTTTATTCTAAATTCAGATTCCATGCATCCATTTCTAAAGTTTCAAAGGGATGTAATAAAGTTCTTAAAATTTAAGGAATTTATTACATTATTATTTGTTACCTTAGGAACCATACATATTTTTTTTTCATTTCTCAAATGCAATGTACTGCTCTGACTTTTATCTAATGATGAAAAAGAATGAAGAAAAAGAATATAAAGCAGTAGAGAGCTACAAAGGAGAACACAAGAAGCATCCAAAGCTATTGCAGTAAATAGATAGGAGGATTAGATGCTACGTTCTCAGGCATTTGGCAGTGCAGAGGCTCTTAAGACAAGAAACTTTTACATTTAAATCAAGAACATTTTATTCAGAAAGCTAATTTCTTTTGTTGGCCATGCCTAGGAAGTCTTGCAGTCCTGAATTTTCACAGGATTCCTTGAAAGTTTCACTTTGGTCTTAAGAAGATTTCACCTACAAGTGGCTCTTCTTTTCTGCTAGATCCAAACAAGATCCTTTATTTTCTATGAAGATTAATTTAGATTTTCCATTGCAAAGGCATACATGCCTCAGTCACATGATCCTTGTCCTTTTGAAAACTAGGTAAAGTCTATAAAGAGGCAGCTGCATTCCAACCTCTTTGAACAGTGTCTCTTATAGAGAAGGAGAATGACTAATCTGTCCTGCAAACACTAGTGGAGACTTATAATCAGCACCGAGGGAGGCTGTGCTGGGAATGAATGTATCAAGCTACCTCAGGCTGTGTCTCCTAGAGATGGGCTTTGCTCCGTTCTGGCTATCCTTCAAATATGAACTATACCTAAAATGTAATCAATTATTATTTAAGTTGCTTTGAGATTTTCTTTTCCTATAAAAGTATGTGAATACATCAAGGTGAATTCACATTTTCATCTTTATCATACCATGATTGGTGGATCATCGAAATACTATTTCCTGCCACTTCTACTTGATAAGCTAGAGGCTTGCTTTTACGTGGCATGATATTGGCAATACATTTTACAACAACTGCACATGAACCAAAGAGGAGTCATGCCTTTGTGTTAATTATTTCATACATTTTGCACCTCTCCAATGATTGGAGGTGAGAGGAATTGTTATCCAGTATGGTCTGAATTGCATTATCTGATGGTGGCTGGCCCACAGGAAAGTCAACATAGAGCTGACATAAAATACACATACTTGGATTTTGCATTGATTCAGTGGGCCAAGCTTCTAAATAAAGGTCTGTAAATGAAATGCGATAGGCTGTGTTCTTGAATTGAGGCCAGTAGTGGTTATCCTGCTTCTCGGAGAGAATTGTCTATCACCAATCTGCTCAGTGAGGGACTCTGAATTTATAAAGGAAGCAATTTGAAAAGCAGTGTAGTATTGTAAATATAAGTGGAACAATACAATTTTCAGATATGAAACAAGGTTAATTAGTAGCCTAAAGTATTTATATTGGTTTAGGGCAGGATATTCCAAAAGTTTCAGATTCCAGCTGAATTGAATTAGTACTTTATCCTTTGAATGAAAGAATCCAATAAGATTTGCTGATGGAAGCCAAGTTCCCATCTGCTCTACCTGAACATTATGGATCCTCTAAGACCTTCAATAAAATACCATGGAACTGTTAACAAAAAAAAAGTCCTCCCCAAAGCAGGGCTGTGTACCAACTGCTCACCTGCTATTGCCCTGCAGTGGTCCCCAACCTTTTTGGCACCAGGGACCGGTAGTGGAAGAAAATTTTTCCATGGACCGAGGGGGCGGGGTTTGCAGGTGGGAGCCAATTGTGCGCGCCGGGGGCGGGATAATCGCACGCACCGGGGGGCAGGGTTTGCAGGTGGGAGCTCCGTGGCCCACTTCCTAACAGGCTGCGGCCCACTAGTGGGCTGTGGCCCACAGGTTGGGGACCCCTGCCCTATAGGGAAAGTTGCACTACCCAGGACGAAGTTGAAAACATGCCTTGAATTGCCCCAGAAGAAGATTATGCTACATGCCTAATCTCATAATGCAACATATCAGATTAAAAAGGTAGTGATTGAAATACATGTACATTAATTATTCCTGCATACTTTGAGGTAAAATGTGGGAAGGGTCTATTTTTCCAGCTTTTATACCTTATACATTATTGAAAAGTCTTTTGTTAAGCATCTAGTTGTGTGCCAATGGCACCCAGAAACATGGAAACAATGAAGTGGCAAAATCAGCGCCCTTGTGCCATGCTGACTGAGAATCAGGGGTGTCCTCAGGGGGGTGGTTGTGGCTGCCATGTGGAGATGCTCCTGCTGAGAATTAAAAGAACTGAAGTCCAATGTAGCAGCAGGCACTGGGTTGGAAAGCAATAATTCAAACAAATTATTTAAATTGGGTGGGGTCATGGAGGGCACCATCTTTCTGCATAAATATATTCAATGAACTCCTCTTTACTGAATGTCAATGACTGGGCTATTACCTTGTGTGCATTTTTCTGATTGTCAACAAGTATATGCTTGGACCAGAAGCTAAAACTAACTCTGTCTCTGAGAGTACACTTGTCCTCCATGTTTGCAATTGTGTATTTGTTGTACAGTATTTGCATTTTATGAGAACTACTTATCTGTATACAGAGTCTGAGTAGTAAGCAATTACTTGCTCCTTGGGGTCATTCATATAAGCCATTCTGTATTGAAACATTAGTTCACAGAGTGAAAATTAGATATGCCTTGCCGAATTAAATAAAGCAGCAGCTTTTCTCTTCCTCTATGCAATGGAAGAAAATTATTTGGGAAGGGGCCAAGAATGGCAGTCAGCCTATGTATCACACTACAGGACTGTACATTATTGTAACCCATAGCTGCCCAGAGTCATCGTCTGCGAGATGGGTGGTAGAGAAATACGACAAATAAAATAAATAATAAATACAGCGCTATTTCTTTCTAGTTCTCTCTCTCTCTCTCTCTCTCTCTCTCTCTCTCTCTCTCTCTCTCTCTCTCTCTCTCTCTCTCTCTCTCTCCTGGGTCTATGCTATGTAGCATATCGGGCAGTAAGGGTTTTCCAGCTCTTTCAGTCTTGGGCGATTGTTTCGGCGTCTTTCCATGTGATATGCAAGGCCTTCAGGTCTTCTATCAGTGTTCTTAGCCATGTTGTTGAAGGGCATCCTCGTCGTTTAGCGTTAGGAGGGATCCATCTCATTGCCACTTTAGGGATCCGATTGTTCTCCATGCGGAAGATGTGGCCAGCCAGTTGAAGTCTTTTACATGCAACGATGTTATGGAGTTTACATGAGTTGCTCCTACGGAGCACCTCTTCATTTGTGATGTGATCAAAATACCGAATCTTTAGAATTCGACGGAGGCATCTCTGTTGAAAGACGTCAAGCCTCTTGTTGATACTTGCTGATGCCTTCCAAGTCTCGCTGGCATAAGTAAATGTCAGGATCACGATAGAATTGAACAGATGAAATTTAATCTTCAATGATATGGACAACTTTCTTTCTAGTTAGGTTTTCTAAAATAAGACAGATCAAAATATGTCTCCTTGCATACACTTAATGTTTAAGTTCTCTCCACAAATCTGATTTCCCCTTTCTTCTTTTCTTGTGCTGCAATTAATTTTTTAAAAAAATATTTCCCTGAGAAAACTTTCTTCATATTTGGACCAGAAAAAATCTTTGCAGGCACCACCATACCCCTGACTGCAACAATATTTTGTTTAATAAAGGAAGTAATATCTCAAATGGCTCTGGAGGTTGATTAATGTAAACGTATCATACAGGTAGTCCTTGCTTAGCAACCACAATTGGGACCAGCAATTCTGTCGCTAAGTGCTGTGGTCACTAAGCAGAAAATCATGTTACCGCAATGGACTTACGATGTCACTTCCCATTTGGTCATTAAGCAAGACATCACGTGACTGCGACTTGTGATTTTACTTCTGCATTCTCCATTAACTCTGCTTGTTGCAAGCCGGTTGGGAAGCACGCAAATGGTGATCGCATGACTGTGGAACACTGCAACGGTTGTAAATGCACACCAGTTGGGAAGCACCTGAATGACGATCATGTGACCACGGGATGCTGTGACGGTCATAAATACAAAAGCACGCAAAGCTGGGTTTTTTATACAATTGTAACTTCGAACAGTCGCTAAATGAGGCAGTCGGTAAGCGAGGATTACCTGTATTGAGAGAGAGTGGTCCATGCTGATACCATGCTCACTGTCTTTCTATCCTAAAGGTTGCACTGAGTATGTGTGCTTGACACATACAGCACTTGTAACAAATGGGCAGCACAATGGGGGAGCACTTTCAACACACTATAAAATAACCAATTTCTCTGTTTCTCTGATGGGTTCCTAACTTACTTGCAGAGAACAGAAGTAGCTCTAATTCCTTCCCCGCTTTACTTATTTTACATATGGCTGTTCATTCCTAACCATGAAGTGATGTTGTGGCCCAAGTGCTGCTCTTTTGTACTTGCCCAGAGTTTTATTACAACGGATTTCACCCTTTTGCCCCCTCTTGTTTCCTCCTGCGGATGGCTGTGCAAGGGTGGATCTCTGTAATCATCTTATGCACAATAGTATTACACAGTATACATACACATACAGTATACATAAACTAATATACTGTATGCATATTATACATACAGTTGAAAATGACAACTGTACACATCATTCCAAATACCAATGGTATAAACTGAAAAAGTGTGGGTGGGCAGAGATGTTTCTTATTTAGGTTATTCCACCAATAAGTTGAAAGTGAGCCCTTAAATAAATAAATTACTCCGGGGTGGGAAAACTGATACTGAAGTCAATAAGGCAGCATTAAATGAAAGGGAATGTTCAGCAAAGGAGAGTCTCATTTTCCTGGGAATGTGCTTCTAAGGTTTCACTGTTGTACATGGGTTGAGAGAGAAAGGCAAAGAACATGTTCAAGACCTTCAAGTAATTTTTTCTCTCAAGTTTGCATTGTTCTAAGATCTCACAGGAAGGTGATTGAGAATGAATTTTCATCTTATTTTGGTTTGAATTAGCTTTATGGATTAAATCCTATTTTGCTCTACTTGCCCGGCCTTTGGCAATAGGATTGGCCTAAGTATGTAATGTGATTAAGCTAAGGATCATTTCATTTAAGAGAAAATCTTGTTTCTTCAGAAAGTAGAGCTCTAAGCAAATAAAAACCATGGTGATAACATCATAACCTATGACTCCAGAGTGTCAGCAGACTACCTGAAAGAAACAGCTTTGGTTAATAAAGGTGGAAATAGAAGCTGTACATGGCACTTAAGAAACAATAAGAGCATAAACGGTAATGTGATCGTGTGTGCATTGGGGAAACCATATTTTTGTAGCAGAAAGTGAAACTCAAGGAGGCAACAGGGTTGCTATCTAAATGAGAGGGCAACTGATTCAGATTATGATTCTTCATGGTCAATTGAGAGATCAGGCTGGGCTCTGGTGCCCCCCACTGCCTGCTTGCTGCTCCACAGCCTATCCTGCTCCCCTCCCACCATTGACTTGATAGGCAGGGGAGTTGATTTGCACATCTACAGCCATTCTTTGGGATCTCTGAGTGCAGAAACATAGGAAAGTGTCCGTGGGTCCGTCAGGGGTGCTGGTGTGGCTGGGATGTGTTCTTCCAGCTCAAAGGGCATTGAAATGCACTGCAGGGCTTCAGCCGGGAATATTCCTGTGAGTAGCAGTGTGGAGAAACCGAGAGTTTGGTGGACTAGCGCCAAGTCCTCCTCCAGTTTGCAAGTGAACGACAAAACGATAGTTTAGCCACGTAATGAAAGGCAGCTCTTTCACCTAGTCCCCATCCCACCTGTGAGCTTCTTTTGGGCTCCTCCTGCTCCAGGCACCCTCCTGTCTATGGGGTGGACTGCCTGTGAGTCCCTTCCCCTAGAAGCCCTCCCACCACCTACTTTGCTTGCTCAGGACAAGCAAACTTCCCAAGGCAAGGAACCTCTTCTCAGGCTAGCACCACAAAATTCCGGAGCAATTCTTGCAAAATGAGGGGAAGCCCTGGTATTGGCCAGAGGCGTTGCTTGGCAAAATAATATGGAACTACACTAGGTTGTACAATGCAGGTGTCCTGAAGTAAAGTGACTAGCAGTACAGTACCCAGTGAAGTTTGATGATGCCATTAATTTGACTTTATCCCCGGGATAGGAAATGTGACCCTCAGCCTAACTTTGTGCAGTCCTGTGGTAATTTCAAAATTTCTCTGAAAATCATCAGTTCTGCTTTCTAGTAACATTGAGCTGTCCCTTCTCTGGCAGCCTACCAGATGAGTAATAAAGAAGAGGAACACAGATGAAAGGTTGCCCAACACAGAAAGAAGTAGGAAGTAGAAAATTAGACCTAAAACAGGTGGCCCCATCCAGCCTGACTTTTACACCCCCAGTGCTGGCTTCTGGCCATTAACAAGTTACTCTGAAAAAGGGTAAGCCTTGAAAGAAAGACTCTTCCCCACACAAGCTTTGCGCATTTATTGTTTTCTAAGTGAGATCAGTTCGGTATGCACTGCCTGTCAGGGAGATAACTGGTGGAGAAGGAGGAGCCCCCTCCTTCTCCACCAGTTACGTCCCTGGCACTGCCTCAGTGTTGAGGGCTGATGTAATGGCTTCTTTTTGGAATTATTCCTCAGGGAATGTTACATTAGAATTCAGGCTCCATTTGGGATTCTTCAGAAAAGAATGATAAGCGGCTCTCTACTTACATATGTTAAGTGTAGTTGGACATTTTCACAAATGTGAAAATCAGCAAATTCAGAATACAGTAAGGGGGCTGAAGTTTGTTTGTTTTTAAGCAGAGTATAAATGTGGCCTTATAAGTGAAAAATTATAACTTATAAGTGAAAAAGTTAGCAATTATATTTAACCCTTCTTCTTCCCAACATCCATACAGTATATCCAATAATACTCATAACTAGGTTGTTGTTGTTGTTGTTGTTGTTGTTGAGTTGTTTAGTCGTGTCCGACTCTTTGTGACTCTTCATAGCACGCCAGGCCTTTCTGTCCTCCACTGTCTCCCAGAGTTTACTCAAATTCATGTTCGTTACATCGGTGACGCTATCTAACCATCTCATCCTCTGCCGTCCTCTTCTCCTTTTGCCTTCAGTCTTTCCCAGCATCAGGGTCTTTTCCAGTGAGTCCTCTCTTCGCATTAGGTGGCCAAAGTATTTGAGCTTCAGCTTCAGCATCTGTCCTTCCAATGAGCAGTCAGGGTTGATTTCCTTTAGGATTGACTGATTTGACCTCCTTGCAGTCCAAGGGACTCTTAAGAGTCTTCTCCAGCACCACAGTTCAAAAGCATCAATTCTTCGGCGCTCAGCCTTCCTTATGGTCCAACTCTCACAGCCATACATTACTACTGGAAAAACCATAGCTTTAACTATACGGACCTTTGTCGGCAAGGTGATGTCTCTGCTTTTTAATATGCTGTCTAGGTTTGCCATAGCTTTCCTCCCAAGGAGCAAGCGTCTTTTAATTTCATGGCTGCAATCACCGTCTGCGGTGATCTTGGAGCCCAAGAAAATAAAATCTGTCACTGCTTCCATTTCTTCCCCTTCTATTTGCCAGGAGGTGATGGGACCAGATGCCATGATCTGAGTTTTTTTAATGTTGAGTTTCAAGCCAGCTTTTGCACTCTCCTCTTTCACCCTCATCAAGAGGCTCTTTAGTTCCTCTTCGCTTTCTGCCATTAGGGTGGTATCGTCTGCATATCTGAGGTTGTTGATATTTCTCCCGGCAATCTTAACTCCGGCTTAACATCCAGCCCGGCATTTCTCATGATGTACTCTGCATATAAGTTAAATAAGCAGGGTGATAATATACAGCCTTGTCGTATTCCTTTCCCAATTTTGAACCAGTCGGTTGTTCCATGTCCAGTTCTAACTGTTGCTTCTTGACCCGCATACAGGTTTCTCAGGAGACAGGTAAGGTGGTCTGGTACTCCCATCTCTTTAAGAATTTGCCACAGTTTGTTGTGATCCACACAATCAAAGGCTTTAGCGTAGTCAATGAAGCAGAAGTAGATGTTTTTCTAGAACCCTCTTGCTTTTTCCATGATCCAGCGAATGTTGGCAATCTGATCTCTAGTTAAATCTGCCTCTTCAAAACCCAGCTTGCACTTCTGGTATGTAGCTTGAATCATGTCAACTGGATTTCTATTTTCTCAGTAGAAACGTTTCGCTCCTTATCCAAGGAGCTTCTTCAGTCTGAGCAAAGTTGGTAAGTTCCCTTACCAACTTTGCTCAGACTGAAGAAGCTCCTTGGATAAGGAGTGAAACGTTTCCACTGAGAAAATAGAAATCCAGTTGACATGATTCAAGCTACAGACAATTCCACCTGGATGACTGAGAACCTTCATAGACATATGCACTTCTGGTAGTTCTCGGTTCACATGCTGCTGAAGCCTAGCTTGTAGGATTTTGAGCATAACCTTGCTAGCATGTGAAATGAGCGCAATTGTACGGTAGTTTGAACATTCTTTGGCATTGCCCTTCTTTGGAATTGGAATGTAAACTGACCTTTTCCAATCCTGTGGCCACTGTTGAGTTTTCCAAATTTGTTGGCATACTGAGTGCAGCACTTTAACAGCATCATCTTTTAGGATTTTAAATAGCTCAGCTGGGATACTGTCTTCTCCGCTAGCTTTGTTGTTAGTAATGCTTCCTAAGGCCCTCTTGACTTCACTCTCTAGGATGTCCGGCTCAACGTCAGTGACCACACCATCGTATTTATCAGGGACATTAAGATTTTTCTTGTATAGTTCTTCTGTATATTCTTGCCACCTCTTCTTAATCTCTTCTGCTTCTGTTAGGTCCCTGCCTTTTTTGTCCTTTATCATGCCCATCTTTGCACAAAACGTTCCCTTGATATCTCCGATTTTCCTGAAGAGATCTCTAGTCTTCCCCATTCTATTGTTTTCCTCGATTTCTTTGCATTGTTCATTTAAGAAGGCCGCCTTATCTCTCCTTGCTATTCTCTGGAAATCTGCATTCAGTTGGTTCTATCTTTCCCTTTCTCCCTTGCCTTTTGCTTCCCTTCTTTCCTCAGCTATTTGTAAAGCTTCATCAGTCAGCCACTTTGCTTTCTTGCATTTCTTTTTCTTTAGAAGTTTTTACAGAGCTGGGAGGATTTGTTTGGGAATCCTCCCAACCCTTCCCATCATTGACTACAGTTCTGGATACGTCCCAGCCATTGTAACATCCCTGGGCCCAAGCCTCCCACCTCCATCCCGCAATCTACAAGCTGTTTGTAAGGCACCGTATCTCTGCCTTCCATCATTCTTGTTAACTGCACTTTCTGGATTGCAGCTTCTGCTGACTAAGTGATGAGCTGGGAGGCAGGAAGCATGGCTGGCAGTCAGTCTGTCCAATGAAGAAGCAAAGTGTGGGAGAAAAGTATTTGAAAGGCAGCGCCTTCCAGTGGGGAGGCAAGGGCTAGGAAAACAAACCAGTTCCTGGCAGTTGCACATTTATTACCTGCTTGCACTGCACCTCCAGTGCAAGGACAGGGGCAATGCCATGAGGGTGCTAGAGTCTCTAAAAAGTAAAATGCAAGGTTTTCGTGTGGGAGGTAGGCTATTAATATCTGATGCAATACTTTTATTTGGTAGTCCTCTGTGGAAATCATTACAAAGTCACTCTCATGGAAGAAAATCTTACAAATGATGAAGCCTTAAAAGCATATACGTGTCATGCAGAGTTAAGATTGGCTTTATCTTAAACCAGCACTTACTATGAATGACTTATGCTGATTGTAAAATATATATTCCGCTTGCCTTCTAGTTCTGTCCTTCATTATTAGAAAAACAAATGTAACCAAAGCTCTGAATCACTTCTTAGGGTTACATAAGAAAACACTTTAAAGGCCTGTTCCACAGAAATACGTACCTTCTTTGTTCTTGTGAACAGAGCTCAGCCAAATGACTGCCAAGGACTGCTGCTGCTGCCTCGTATTCTAGGTCAGGAGAAGCAATTTCAAAAGCTTTTGCATATTATGTTCTGTAAGCCCTGGGAATCCTATTCTCTGTACCACGTGATATCTTGGTTTTAAGGCTTACAAAGGTAGCTGGGCTCAGCATTTTCTGAGTCACGGATACTATTGACAGGGAAGAAGTTGATAGGCTTTGTCTGCAGTGTTCTGTAGATCTTCAAGAGTAGTGTTGTAGGCCAAGCCCTGGAACTGATATCACCGATCACAGATAATTTGCCCAAGCAATTGCAGTGAAAGGCTTTTTGAAGTAACACTCATTGAGTCATGAGAAGGAACCAATCAGGAATCATTGTACACAGAATAGATAGCAATGTGCATTGGACTTCTATTTTTGCTTTACTTTTCCTTATTTTTTATCTCCATAGCCAGTTCCATATTGTATACACATTTAAACAATATTTAGCATATATCTTCGTTGATCTTCTTGTTTTCAGTTCTCTATAGCAGAGCTTTCCAAACTGTGTGTCGTGACACAAAAGTGTGTCGCCACACACAGTCTGGTGTGTCGCCACACAACCCGGAAGCGCTGATAATCATCAGCGCTTCCGGGTTTTCCCGCAGTGACACACCAACGGCGGCGCGCAAAAATTGAAAGCGGCAGCAGCACTTCCGGATTTTTGCGCGCTGCCGCAACGGCGGCACTTCCGGGTTTTCCCGTGGCAACACACCAACGGTCGCCGCGGGAAAACTTTGGAAAGCCCTGCTCTATAGGTTCCAGGTGATCACTGAATTAAGGCTAAATCCAGTTTAGGGACTGTTGCTTTGAGATACAGTTTTTGACTAGCAAGCCCTGCCTAGTGAGTCTGCTTGCTCCAATGGATTGAAGACAAAGGAGTGAGACATAATCTGATGTTATAAAATAATTTCTAAAAAGCAAGTTGTTTATGTATGCGGCTGTTCTTCAGTTTAAGGCCTAGGCCTTCCTTTCCTTGGTTATAGCTCCTGAGCCTAGGGCTGCATGGAGCACCTGCTAGAAAATTGAAAGGAGGGGCCACAATATTCCTTGGAAATAGGCACACATTGGTTAAGTAAGAGAATGTGGGCAGATAGGTAAAGGAAAAGAGGAACTGCTAAGGAGGAGGAGTTTTTTTTTTTTTGCTTCTGGAGTAGTCTGTAGGATAGGAAACATTTCTAAGCCTTAGGGACAGAAGATGTGCAAGCAGTATTAGAAGAACAGCTGCTCATAAATTATTTGATTATAAAATTACATCAGATATTTTAAATCTGACATTGAGATACTTATCTTACCTGGGGCTTTGAAAATTTGTACCAATAATTGTATTCCTATTTTAAATTAATGTGCTGTTTTCAATATATGTAATTTGCTTTTAGTTTTTCTCTATTTTTGTTTTATTTTTTTTAAGTACAGGTATGTATTTGTTTACACAATTTGTTTTTGTTTCTTATATAACTTTTAAAATAAAGTATGCATGGTTATACCCTATACTTTAGAACATCGTCCCTATGGAGGTCTGGTCTGTCCCCCTTCCTGGGGCTCAGGAGAGCAATTAAAGCTGGGCCCAAGCCTCCCACCTCCATCCCGCAATCTACAAGCTGTTTGTAAGGCACCGTATCTCTGCCTTCCATCATTCTTGTTAACTGCACTTTCTGGATTGCAGCTTCTGCTGACTAAGTGATGAGAGCAATTAAAGCCTGGGTTTTGCATCAAGCCCAGGAGAAGGCATGTTCTATATTCTGCAGTGCATTAGTGGACTCATGACTCTGCATCTTTTTTTTAAAAGTTGCCTCTTACAGTGTTGTTGGGATTTATTTATTTTTGGGGGTGGGTGGATTTGTATATTTATTAATTGTTGGGGGTTCTTTTTATGATGTTTTTGATTGTTAGCTACTCAGAGCCATTGGAAATCAACAGCACTCAAATAAATGAATAAAGAAATAAAGAAATGCATTTATTCACCCATTCATTTATTCACACACAGACATTTCTTATCTGCTACAACCATCTAGGTGGCTAACTAATTAATAAGCTCAAGAGAAAAATTTCTGCCATTTTCTATTCTGTCTCTCAGACTGTTAAATTAATATCAGTGTTGCTAAACAATTTTTACAGAAGCAATTATGCATGTATAGAAATGAACATTAAGCAGGCATTTTATCAATAACTGAAAGTAATAAAGCTGTCTAAGCCATAGTGTGGAAAAGGCATTTACAGAGAGTGGTAGAGTTAAATAGAGATGCTCATATGAGTCATGATCATGTGTATACAAAATTTTATTTTTATTATGTAACCCTGAAGTGAGAAAGAATCAAGGAGGTTCTGGGTGTAACTTTTTATGACTTGGAAACAAACTATATCAGTTGATGAGTGTGTGTATGTATAGTAATGTATTGATATTTTGTATAATTTTTCTTCATGCATTTATCTGCTCGTGGCAGTACATGAACATCTACCAGAAGGGATTCTTTATATTAAAAACTATGTTTGAGGAAAATTATGGTAAAAGTAATCTTTCACTTTTTAAGTCTTCTTTTTTACAATGTATCCTTCCTGTTAAATTAAATTATCTATCTATCTATCATCTGAGTAATCAAATATAGAATCTATGTGATTCTAAAATGTTTCCGTGTTTGCTGAAGAAGAGTTATTGTGCATGATGATATCCAGAGCTTCACTACAGTTCACAATGATAGGAAGATATGCTCTGGAAAATGTAGTTCCTGCTTCTTTAATATTGTCTATTTCCTTTGTCCTAACCTTCACACTCCCAAGAGCTTAATAGCTCTTAGTCAGCTTGGTGGTTCCAATATCCCCCCTCTTCCTTATGGCAGACATATGTCTTCCGACTTTCAGTGCTGTTGCACATAAGACCATTTATAATCTGCCCAGAAAGGTTGCTGAGGCCAGGCTAAACATGGCTTCTCAAATTAAAGAAAAAAGTTATACAAAGCATTTGTGTAGCCTCATCTAGATTTCAAAGTCCTGGCTGTATGAAAGTGAGAATATCAAAACACTTCAGCATGTTGCTGAATACTATGCAAACATTTGGAAAAGATCAAGTCAGAACTATCTAAACCATTTAATAAAACCGGCTACATAAAATTACTAATAAAGTCTAATGATAAAGACTTGGGTAGAAAGTCTGAAATTCCAGCTACACTCTGAAAATAAAAAATTGCTCACATACTGCTTTCTTTTCTGTGTGACTTTACTAGCCACTGGAGTGGAAGTGTCCTGTTTCACTGGAACACCACAAAAGATATTTGGCACCAATCTCAAAGGAGAAGTGATCTGCCATGCTTTAATTTTGCTTTACATTTTCCAGGGTAGTATATTAATCTCTCAAGTCTCAAGTCACTGAGACCATGGTAAACAGAAGAACTTTCCTTGTGTAAAGACAGATTCTTCTTTAATAATGCAAAGTTGTGAAAGATTGTGGCCAACAGTACAACTTATACATTCAATTATGTATGATGTAAGTAAAATGAGAAGACTCATAATAATTTTTGTAATAATGGTAAAGAATGATTGTGAAGTTCCTATATATTTTTAATGGAATATGAGATACATCCTTAAGAATCGCACTGCTATCTCTTATTACTAATGTAGTTTTAAACTGCTGCTTGTGCAAAAGCACCTCAGAGACATTTGTAAAATATAAAATAAACAAATAAAAAACTATATATTAAAAACAAAATAAAACCCATATACAATAAAAAGGAGAGGGGCAGAAACCGAAAGCAGAAATAAAATACATTTCTCCAACACTAATACAGAGAAGGCTTGGATGAAAAGTCAGGTCTTCCACAGGTACCTCAAAGATGGAACAAACTTAACTGGAAAGACCATCCAGAGGGTAGATGCCATTAGAGAGAAAACTCACCTTTAAGCAACTGCAAGAGACCACCATATAGTCCTCAGCATACAGAAGAAAACTTAGGTAAGGAACAGTAAAGGAGGTCAGTCAGGTAATCTGGACTGAAGTTGTTTTGTGCCTTAATTATCGTAGGCAAAACCATGAACCTGGCTTGGGAGTTAACTGGTAGTCAGTGATGTTGCTTTAACAGTGGTGGGTCGTTGGGTTCTTGGTATTCCTTGAACTAGGGTGTTTTCCTGAAGATGTTTCATTACCAGGTATGGATTGACTTTGGGCTCGTTAAGGTTTTTTGGAGGGGTTTCACCTGAAGCAAACTCAAAAACTCAGTAACCAAAAAAGAAAAAACAGGACTAATCTACAACATACAGTGTAAAAACTGTAGCAGTTACTATGTAGGACTGATAGGCAGAAGACTGACAGAACGCATCCATGAACATTAAATGTCAGTCAGAAGACATGATGAAAATTCCTTCATCTCCCAATACATAGACAAATTCAACCATATTTTTCACTGAGAAACTGGGAAAGATTTTAGATCAAGCCAAATCCCAAAATGCTAGGAAATTTCTGGAAGCTTGGTATTCTGACAAATCACCCACCAACAGACACATAGAGACAAACCCATCTACATACTGTACCATTTAAAAGATATTAACCAACAGTTGAAGAAGGAAACAAATAAGACAGAGCACACCCTCTCTGTCAACCAATGCCCAGATCAGCAGGAAAGCACTCAATATACAATCAGGGAGGAAAGAATAACTTAATCAAGGAACTATTAAGGAAGCAACCACACCCCAAGGAAGACTGGAAGGACAAACTACTCTATATAAACAACCAGCAAATTTCACTCTCCCATGCACTGATGATGTTACCTAGCCTGGTACTAAAACACCCACAGGGAAACAATCAAGCTCGGAGAACCCAGAGTTGAACACTGAGCCACATATATTCTTTACTATGAAAGGTGGACTGTGCATATAGTCAGATGCCCCATTCAGCAACCTGTCCACATTCTATGCCAGCTGCAGCTTCTAAACAGGTGCAAGATAGCCCCACATAAAGTGCTTTATAGTAATCAAAATGTGAGGTTACTGATGTGTGGACAACAGTAGCTAGACTGACCCTATCCATGAATGGGCTCAGTTGATGTACCAAAGCAGGTATAGGTGCTGAGGGCCCCAATTAAACCCATGCCTAATTTGCCTTGAAATCAACTGAGCTTCAAGGCAAGGGAAGCACTGCTATCCCACTTAATTCATGGAAGTTTACTTCTTGATAAGCAAGGTGAAATCATCATGAAAGGAATAAATTCTATAGAACCAGTGGGATTTCTGAGCAAAAACATTTAGGAATGTTATAGAAAAAAGGCTAGTCTGCAGAATTCCGTCATTCTACAGTGAGATGGGTCTGTCAGATAGTAAGAGACTATGTTTCTTAATGGCTTAGTTGATTAGGAATAGAAAGTAGATATAGCCTCAAGCCTTTACCGTGCTGATTCTGTAATTTGGATTTACACTTAATTTATTTTATTTAGACAAACATTTCTATACCACTCTATGGTGGAGACTAGGTGATTTACAATAGTAATAAACCAAATAATAAACCCCCAACCCCAATGAAAGGAACCCAACAAAAATATTCCAGATAAATTATTTATTTATTTTATTAAATTTATATTACCGCCCATCTCCCCCAGCGGGGACCCTGGGCGGTGCACAATAAAATAGAATTAAAACAAGTATAAAATTACAACAATACATAATATGACTTCCAAGAGTAAAATGTTAAAAATAGAATACTGGGAGGCTTCAAGGGACCAGCCATCCCCAAGAGGAACTGTTGGCGTTTCCCTCCCAGGCAAGACGGCAAAACCAGGTCTTTAAGCCTTTCCGGAAGGCTGGGAGCGAGGAAATTAGCAAACATAAAGAATAAAAATAGAATAGCCACCAGAATAGAATGGTCTTTCATGCTTTAGAAAAGGCAAGCAGGGTGGGTACTCCATGATCTTCAGGAGAAAGGATGTTCTATGTTGTGGGGCCACCACTGAGAATGAATGCCTCTGGGCTCCCATTCCGTTCACCTCATTGAGTATGTGAACTTTCAGCATCCTCTTTCATCCAGGATGGGCCATCTCTGGTTGGGAGAGATGTCAGTGAAATATAACCTTTACATGAGTAACAGCCTTTCTTCATTAGTGATCTTTAAGGAAGGTCAGGGCTCACTATGGCAGTAGAAAGAGTTACCAGCATAATGATGAATTTTCTTTCCTGACTTCATTTTACTTTGTTTTGCGGCTGGTGGATGTTTTCTGGTATTGAGAACAGCAGGCTGCATTAATCATGGCCTTGAAATGGCTGCCATCATAGGGTAAGGGGATAAAAATGGGGAAGCTAATTAACAAATGAGGGGGTGCGGTGGCTCAGCAGTTAAGACGTCAGGCTTGTCGATTGGGAGGTCGCAAGTTCGGGAGTTCTAGACCCTAGCCCCACGTGACGGAGTGAGCTCCCGCACTCGCCCCAGCTCTTGCCAACCTAGCAATTCGAAAGCATGCAAATGCAAGTGGATAAATAGGTACCACATCGGTGGGAAGGTAACAGCGTTCCGCGAGCGTCATGCCGGCCACATGACCGTGGAAGCGTCTTTGGACAATGCTGGCTCTTCGGCTAACAATGGAGATGAGCACCGGCCCCTAGAGTCAGACACAACTGTGTGAGGGAACCTTTACCTTTTAATTAACAAATAGCTAATGAATAAAGTCTATATTGGGAATTTCTGTTCTCTTCTGTGAACATTTTGCTCATATACAATGAAAAATCCCTGTAGTTGCTTGGAATGTTTCCTTTCATTGAACAGCTGTATCACACTCCTCTGTTTATTTCTGAATTTTGATCAAGGTTGTTATTTATTTATAAATAAGCTATCTTTCAACATTAAAAACAGATGATGAAGCAGGGAACACTTAACATCCATTTACAATAAATAAAAAGGAATTTAAATAGAAATAATTCACCAAAAAACTCTCTAAAAATTATATATACTGTATACAGTATATATGTATGTATGTATGTATGTATGTGTGTGTGTGTGTGTGTGTGTGTGTGTGTATATATACACACACACACACACACACACACAAACACACATGCACGCATGCACGCACGCACACACACACACACACACACATGCATGCTGTGTTACAGAGCAATTCCAAACTGGATCAGAAGGCTCCAAAGCTCAGGGCCAACTGCATCTGAACAAGTAGTTTAATGACTTGGGGACTTAGGATGTGCTCTTTCAGGTTGTCACATAGTGAATTGCTGGCAGATGTGCTCTCAAGAAGGCTTTTTTTTTTATTTGCTTGTCTTGCATCTATTTGCTTGTCATTGTTGACAAGCAAGTACAAAAAGGTATGGTATTCCTTTAGAGTTTTTCTTTAGTTATGGCAAATATCCACTGAAGTATAAAGATCTACTATATTATTTATTTTTTAATTGTGGATATCCCATATTTCCATTCATTAATAATTCCAAAGCAAGGATCAGTTCAATTAAGAATTTAAAACCAGAATGGTATAGCAAGAATCTCTGGCCACGGTGATACAGTGAAGGTGTAATTGTTCAATTGCTTGCTAGATGGTAAGAAAGATTTATATCTTAGCCTTGAATAGTTGCTATTCATTATAGATAATACCAGCCTAGGAGTCAAAGAGTCTGACCAAGTTTCTATCTTAAACTGATTATTTCTTAGGTGATATTTGAAAAGTATATATCAACAACAAGAAAAAGTGATTGAGGGAGCTACAAACCATGAGAAATAAAACTGACAAAAGGATGAAAGGACATAGCTTGGAAAAACATCACCAATGGTGGTTATTTTCTGACTTTTATATTGGGTGGCTGTGGTGGGAAAAACCTATTATAGTGCAATTCTATACTATTCTTATCTGCCCATAAGTAAGCATCAGTGAGCGGTTTCCCTGGGGCATTTATTTATTTATTTTATTTAAGGCATTCACATAAACTCATTCATGGACCACTTAGGACCAACTAAATTTTAAATTATCTCCTTGGTAAAAAAAGAAACATGTTGAGGGATTACTCTTTAAGAGTTTTTCAGATGGAAGATATTTCTGTGCAGGGAATAATGAGAAACCAGTATGTAGTGCCACACTAGAGGTAGTTTTTCATGTGGAATTCACAGGCAACATGATACCTGCATCTATTATCATCACATATTACAATGTAATCATGATTTTCTCTCAATTTCCTGGGTAGAGGTATGTTTAATTTGGAAAATCTGCAGTATATTTCATGTAACATTGATAACAGAAAACTTTTATGCACTTATATTAAAAGAAACTTCTGTGTGAAAATATGAAGGACAAATTCAATAATTATATAATAGCAAAATAAACATACAGTTTTTGGGGAACAGCTCAGCTTCGTGACCTATATAATACATTTATTTACAAATAAACCCTTGTCGCATTTACATAACTTTTTTCTACACACACATACACTGAAAGTATTTAGCAGATATGTCTTGCAATATGTACTGTAAATCATTCCTCAGTTAATGATGACAGCTGTCCTCAGCCACAGCAGTTCTTATATTCCATAAAGGAAAGATTGAGAAAAAATACTAACAAGGACTGGAGTCATCCAGAATTCAAAAGATCACATTCCTTGAGGGTGAAAACCTTCAGTGGAGATCTAAAGAAGAAAGAGAAATTAGAACATATCAAAAATGGAACACTTTGAAGTTGAGAAAAGGAAGGACTCCATTTTAGTTATCCCGCGTGACGGAGTGAGCTCCCGCAGTAGCCCCAGCTCTTGCCAACCTAGCAATTCGAAAGCATCAAATGCAAGTAGATGAATAGGTACCACTTCGGTGGGTAGGTAACAGTGTTCCGTGCGTGTCATGCCGGCCACATGACCGTGGAAGCGTCTTCGGACAACGCTGGCTCTTCGGCTAACAAACGGAGATGAGCACCGGCCCCTAGAGTCGGACACGACTGCACAAATGTGCGGGGGGAACCTTTACCTTTTTTACCATTTTAGTTACAACTTCTTTTGAGGACTGTGGCCAGTTCTACCTATTTCACCTAAGGGGTTTTCCAGATCATTAGACCAATCCAGCATAGCTCATAGACAATTTCAGACCTTTGTGATCACTGGCCAATAGCTGAGTATCCTTTCTGCCCACCCACATATAATATACACCCTGATACGTCATGAATACTTCAGAATGGAAGATCATTCCTTAACCAACACCCTTCCTATTTCTGGAGGAACAGTCAACATCATCTTCTACTCCACCCCAGCCCACTGTGAATGCAACCTTTGTCTATGCTGCCTTGTTCTGTGTTGATAGTACTGTTTTTTGTTTTTTTTTTGCTTTGTACTGTCTCAGGCATCACTGTCTGGTTTGTCTGCTGCATTTTACTTTATTATAGGAAATGCTTTGTGCTACTGGGTAGTGGCAGAACCCTCCTCTTTCTACCTGGCTCCCTGTTCGTCATCCTGTAGTTTTCTAATATCTGCTGCAGCTACTGTTGCCAATGATGTTCTAGTAACATAGTGTTTATAACCCTTGTTTGACATGCAGAGAGTCATTGGCTTGACAATAATAATAATAATAATAATAATAATAATAATAATAATAATATCATCTTTCCCTAAGCTACCTACTTTTCCATTGTATGTATGTGTGTGTACATGTGTTTTTAAATAAGTCCACTTGTGCACCTTTTCATAATTTTTCCAGTCACTTATTCATCTGGGCTAACTGGGAACTGGGATAATAATTAACTTCAAATGACTGGCAAAGGAAGTTGGGAGGGCACAACAGCAGAGGAAATGTCCATCGGGGTGTCCTGGTAACTGGAAATCTGGACTGAACACCTGGCAATTGTCTGCTGAAGCACCCCAGTCAGGAAATAATTTTCTTCAGCTAGCTTAGAGCCTAGCCGGTGTAAGTACAGGGCAAGAGCATCTTCCAGGCGTGGTGAGATATGCAGCTAATTCGCAGTACTGGATTGAATGGGTTTAAGCCATAATACAGATGTTGACCAAACTTTAAGAAAAATGTGGTAATGGTAAGAAGAGTTCAATAGCACAGTATAAAACTTACCTAAACCTACTTAAAGGAGTGGCTGGGCTCTGCCTGAATGGAGATTTTCAAGAGAGCTAAAATAGTCAACTGTTAGAAATTAATTCAGTAAATTTGAGTTTACTGTACTATATTAAGCAGGTGTTTGGACCAGATGATTTTCAAGGCCCACTAATGTTTTGAATCTAAGAACTTATGGACAATCTTTATTGTGTATTATTCGAACATATACCATACTGATATAATACAGTATTCCATTCTGGGATAGTAAGAAGTCTTTAAAATAAGAACCTGGAGACTTATTCTACCTCGTTTTGGTTCTGGTTCCTTGTTTTTATTATCAGTATTTCTTTTGGAACAAGTCAAGACAGAAAATAAATGTTTTTAACAGTATCTAGCAGACAATAAAATAATTAGAAAACACAAAAGCTACTTTATTGCCATGTTAAAACTATAATCTCGTGGTCTGCCTTAGATGCTTTATTGCTAGTCAAAACCAAACTTAAAACTACATTCTGTACTTTTCCTTTCAGGGAACTTTATTTTGTTTAGCACATGCTTCAGAATTACCTTCTAGTTTTCTTCTTTTTGGCACATAACATAAAATTGCTAATAGGGAGCCTCAGGATTTTGTGCCAACTCTGAAAAAATATAATCAGTTTCAAATGTTTTGGGGTGGATAACTGATGAATGTAGTAACTTTATCACTTTTTCCATTTTTTACCATTAGCAAACTTTAGAAATTCCAAGGAAGGCCACATTCTTTTTTGTAGTAAAATATTTGAAAATGATTAAACCAGATGCTGCTAGTTGTCTGTTTCAAGTGATACATATAATGGTGGCACTGAACTTTCTTATTAACTGCCACAGTCCAAAATTCTATGGTTCCCCTAATTGAGACTGTGAAAATGGCTATTTTATTTTATTTCTAAACCATTATTCCTCCCAAAAGAGTCCAGAGCACTTTACAAAAAATCAATAATGATTTTTTTTATTTTAATACTAGTCACTGACTGCAGTAAAATATATTTGAATAAAAACAAATAGAAACTAAAATAAAACTATCAATTTTTAAATAAAGAAAGAAAAAAATTAAACCATTTACATTAAAAAATAAAGGTAATCTAAGAGATATTCCACATGCATGCATTTTTAGTTGTGTTTAAGGAAAATATTTATATTATTCTTAATTATCTCTTGCAAAAATTAATACAGGTCCACTGAAACATTCTGTAATAATTTTTTTTCCAGCTGTTGGCATTTTATAAAGTCCTTTGGCATCAGACTCCCTATATTTGGCTTCATATGCTGCCTGAATGTTGATCCTTTTTACAATAACATTGCATCTCTCAATTACTTTGTCACCTATAACTTATAGGTTGAGGGAGACAATGGGAGATCCATACAAAATGGCAGGAGACAAATGAAAATCTTTACTTTTTGAAAACATTTAATCAATTAACCCAATGTAGGCTAGGAGAATAAATTATTTGTATCATGTCTTCAATAATTAAAGGTTAAACAGCTGTTTTTTTCCTTCTGTCTAATTTTCTGTGCTTGTGTGTTGTTTAGACTACTCCCTTTTTCTGAAATATTATTCTGTTTAACCTTAATTTGCTATATTGCATCAGTTGCATTAAGCCCTCTCTATATTTTGGACTGCAATTCCCAATGAGAGTTATAGTAAAAATATGTGGAGGTACCAGTCCAGGGATGGCTGCAATAAGTATTCACTTGTTCCTGATATGACCTTAGTTCCACATTATTTGTGTTGGATTAGTCCAGTAAAGCTGAACTTGAGAGGCATATAAATCCTAGGAATATAGATGGCCATGGTTTTTCTTAGAATCATTGCAAGTTTATTTTGGATTTGTATTTCTTTTTTGGAACTGGATTGGAAGTTCTGCTGAGAAAAGGGAAGAAATGGCAAACTTGAAGACAGCTCCGCTAAAAGTGGAGCCAATGAGCATGGCAAAATGAAGAGCCAGCAAGTAGACCGGCTCTTCATAATTCCTCTCCAGACTTGAGGACTTGAGATTCCCCACAAGTGCTCCAGACAGTTGCTCTTCGTGAGGAGACCGCAAGATAGCGGTCTCCTGCAGGTTTAGAGCTCTGGGAGACAAGGGAATAGCTATCTTGCTCAACCCACAGTCGGTGCCTTTAAGGACACTGGGTTTGCATACTTCCTTTTCTAATCACTTTCAGAAATTGCTTGTTAACTGCTTTTCAGCTGTTAGGAAGCTTTGGATTGACATGTTTTACAACAGCGGGTGAGTTTCCTTCAATCCTTAGTGAAAGAAGTTTTAAATACAAGTTTAAGGATTTTTTTTTAAAAAAAATCTGGAATAAACAGCAAAAGGGTAATTAAAACTTTGATTTTTAAAAGTTACAAATGGAATATCTGGACTAAGGGTCCAGATAAATTCGAAATAAGATCTTGGAATTAATTATAAGAATCCTTCCCATGGGAAAATGCTTTTGTTTTGAATTCTTAAAAAAACCCCACATGATAGGATGGGATTTTGAAGGTTGGACACTAGAGGGAACTAGAAGGAACTAAAGATTACAATTAAAGAAGAAGAACACTTAAATTGGGTTTACTAACACAGAATGGAGCAAAATATTTTAACATTCAACATATTGAAGGATATTTTTGAACAATGCACCCAGAAGTTAATTTTAAGACTGTCTCACTCTATAGATAGACTGTATTTAAAAGATGTCATGGAAGAGGAACGAGTTTTGCCGGACAAGACTGAGACTGATCTGAAAGTGGATTTAAAAATTACAAGAATGACATGGAAAAAGATGCTACACTGGACATACAAAAGAAATTGGATGATGTCCTAATAATTAAAAGTGATATACAAATAGGGTGACCATACGTCCCGTTTTGAACAGGACAGTCCTGTTATTTTAGCATTTTTCAACCGCCCCGTCGTTTTGATCAAAATCTCATTTTTGTCCCTTTTTTAAACCCGGTGGGAAGGAGGACAGGAAGACAGGAAGGAGGACTAGAGCCGGACTTGCCACTGGAGGCAGCCCGGAAGAGGCCCTATCAGCGCGGCAACTGGAAGCCCAGTTGCCACGTGCGAGCCCAGCAGCAGACACAGCACCACAGTCCAGGTTCCTGCCTCCTTACCTGATCCTGAGATTGTCTGCCCAGCAGTGGTGAGGCCAGGGAAAGCAGGCACGGGAAGGTTGTGGAAAGAGGGTGCGTGTGTGTGTGTGTGTGCGCACGCGTGCGCGCATGCGCGCGCACGGATTACTTGCTCAGTGTAATTGCGTGCACACACACATACACACACACACGTACCCCACACTCTCTTTCTCCAGCCTCCCCATGAACAAATGCACCCACACCTGTTGCAGGGAGGCTGGATAAAGAGGGTGTGGGGTGCATGCGTGTGTGTGCATGTATGCGCGCGTGCGTGGATTACTTGCTCAGTGTAATTGCGTGCGCGCGCGCACACACACACACACACACACCCCACACCCTCTTTCTCCAGCCTCCCTGCAACAGGTGCGGGTGCATTTGGTCATGGGGAGGCTGGAGAAAGAGGGTGTGGTGTGTGTGTGTGTGTGTGTGTGTGTGTGTGCATCTGATCGGGCATGGCCAAGGGAGGAGAGTTGTCGGGCCGCCGATCAGGAGAAGCAGGAGCCGGCCACCCTGGGGAGCTTCTGCGGGCAGCAAGGGGCGGAGTGGTCGACAACTCTCCTCCCTCGGCCAAGCCCGATCAGATGCACACACAAACACACACACACACACACACACTCACAGGACAGACTGCCCTGGCAGGAGCTGGCCATGCTGGGGGGCTTCAGCAGGTGGCGAGGGGCAGAGTGGTGTGGCTGAAGCCTCCCAGCATGGCCGGCTCCTGCCAAGGGCAGTCTGTCCTGTGAGTGTGTGAGTGTGTGTATGTGCATCTGATCGGGCTTGGCCAAGGGAGGAGAGTTGTCGGGCCGCCGAGCAGGAGAAGCAGGAGCCGGCCACCCTGGGGAGCTTCAGCGGGCAGCAAGGGGCAGAGTGGTGTGGCTGAAGCAGCTGAGTGCAGCCGGCTCCTCCTGCTTCTCCTGCTCTGCGGCGGTGGCAGCAGCAGCGACTCTCCTCCCTCCCTCGGCCAAGCCCGAGGGGGATGGGGCAGTGGTGGGCCTCCATCCCCTCCATCCCTGCCCCTTGTTCCCCAGCCAATGATGGTGCTGTGTGCACAGTGTGTGTACTCCGGTCTCCCCCAAACACACCAGCTCTGCCACACCATTTACTGCTAGAAGAAAAAAAAACCTTTGAAAATCGGAAAAAAAATTAAAATCCGAGCCAATCACGCTGATGGGGGCAGGGTTTGCAGGCGGGAGCCAATCATGTGGGGCGGGGGTGGGGTTTGCAGGTGGGAGCCAATTGCGTGGACTGGGGGGCGGGGTTTGGAGGCCGGCATGGTGGCATAAGACCCTGTCCCGTTTTGCCATCCCAAAAGTCCCATTTTTGTCTGAAGGAAATATGGTCAGCCTATATACAAATAACAAACCAAGAGAGTGACCTGAATAATCTTCGTATATTGGATTTACAAAAGAGGCTTGTTAAAGCTTTTTGTGAGAAGGGACAAAGAAAAAATGAAAAGGAGTCAAGTTTTAGGACATTATTTTAAGGGACTAAAGATCAAGATTGTTAAAAGTAAAAGGAAGGAATATAAAGTTGGTTTATTTGATCAAGATTAAAATAGATATGGTGTTATCTCTGGTAACCCTATTGGACTTTTGCTGATCAGGACTGAAATGATAAGGTTTTTAAGGATTTGTTTATAGATGGGATATGGAAGAAGAGATCATTTGTATTTTAAGAGAAGGTGATAAGTTACTAAAACTGTTTATACTTGTGATGAAGAGGGAAGTTTATTTATTTGATATACTGTATACAGTGTGTGTGTGTGTGTATTCTTTACTATATTCTTATTTTTTCTTTCTTTTCTATTTTCTTTTTCTTTTTAATTTTTTTAGTTTGTATTAGTTTTTTTTCATTGTGGTTGTAATTTTTAATAAAATTACTATTAAAAAAGGAAGTTCTGCTGAGAAAAGTTGTAGATCTGGTTCAGGTTATCAAGTCTGATAGGCTTCTCAATGGAAGTTTAATTCTTTTATAATTAATAACAAATTAAGGACAAGTGTAAGTAAGTAACCAGTGGGAAACAGACTGAGCCATTTATGAAAGAATTAGCTGTTTATGTTGTTTAAAGAAAACTTTAATTTCTTTTGAAGAAACTTTCATTTCTTCATTCATACTTCAACACCATATACATCTTTCTCAGTTTACAGCACTTCAAATCCATTTTGCCAAGTTTCCTGAGCCTTTTTGGACAGTTACTCAATTCAGAAATTTAAATAGAATATTTTAAAATATGTACTCTCCATTTCAGCTGGCCTGGAAAATAAATAATCTTGGAGTCTACAAAGAACAAGGCAATCTGCCATCCAAATAAATTTGTAAGTAGAACATCTATATATTATTATGCTTACTAGATAGTTGACTAATTAAATTTTAATTTATTTTTGGCTACTATAAATAGCTGTTCAGGCATACAACACAAGATTCTGTTCAGAACCCACTTTAGATGGTGGGTTGAGTCAGTTCAGGCCACTTTAGAAAATACCAATTTTATTTTGAATCCAAAACAAGTTTTTACTTTGGAAACCTACAGTTTGCTATCACCACATTGGTAACGGCTACAACTTTTTTGGTAGAATTGGATTTCAATTTAAAATCAAGGTAGCTTCTTATGAGTAGATGAAATGTCAAATTTTAGACGAATACACTCAGGACGTTACATATGAGTAACATATAAATGTTGAGTCTTTTGAAAAAGAGGTACTGTATGTAATCACTTCCTATCAGAATTTAATGAGGTTTGCAGATCTGAGGGGATGATGCATGTTACATTTCAGTCAGAAATGTGCATTTCTCTTGTTTTATGACTAAGCTATGTAAAATGGCATGCATAAGTGGGCTTTTCTAGATAAGTAACCTGCAACATTTCAGTAATGTAGGTGTGGGGAACAAAGGATTCATATCTCATGCTGTGATTGTAAACAGTGTATTGAGATACCTCTACGTAACTTACCTACCCCAGGGACATAAGTATCTGGGGTATTTGGAAGAAGCTTTCTTCTCAAAACTGGCATGACATGCAGCATTGTTCATGATGAAGCTATACTGAGAGGATGCCTCAAAGAATTAAGCATCTATAGCATTTCTTCAAACTATATCATATTAAGACTGACTTTTTCAAAATGGATTCCCTCCCTTTCTGTAGGACCTGTATTTGTATTGTGGGATGTGCCTCTACTTGGAAAGCCTTTGGGGATTGGGGGGGGGTTGGTATTGTAGTAGCCCACCTACTTGGAGAAGATGTTAACAACAGCTACTCACTGAACTGGAAACAGTGGGTGCAAACATTTCCCAATCACTTGTCTTTCAAGCCATTGCTGGAAATTCATAGTGCTGATGGTGTTTCTCATTCATGGTTACAAAATGCATCAAAAGCGCTGGAATATCAAATTACTTTTACAATCCTCCCAAAGCACATTGAGATTAGAAGTAATATTTTTGCAGTTGGCTTGAGATTCATTCAGACTACTGTATAGTATATATGCATCTTACTATTAGCTCTGTACATAAAAATATTCAGCCAAAGCAATGTAATATGAACTGCATTGTATCAATACAAGAAGATACATAGTTCTATCATACATATTCAATTGTTTCAGAAGATAGGATTATACTAATAAAACAAGAGGCTGAATTTGAAGAAGTTTAGCTAATATTATTGAGAATGATGGTTATTTTATTTGTTTAAATATTTATGTGCTTCCTTTCTATTCCTACCTGAACCATGCTACCAACAACTGCAAAAGCAATACAAACAGTAGACCAAGTAATATCACACTGACTGATATAAATTAGCAAAGAGTTACCCATATCTCATGAAGCGCAATGTGCCGTTTAAAAGCAAAAGATAGGGGAATGAACACATTTTTGAAAAACTGAGTGTCCCGCTAGTTCCAGATGCTACTGGGATTGATTAAAGTGTTGAAATGTTAGGTAGCTGTCCAGGGGATGGACCATTCCTGAGAACCTGTGTTAAGGAAAGCTATTTGACAATAAGCCAATAATAATAATAATAATAATAATAATAATAATAATAATAATAAATAAGTTTCTATTCTATTCTATTCCAGGGTTATGAAAGTGTTTATAGAACCTTTCTTATCAAGCCACCATCAGAGAAGGTGAACAAAAAACTATAAATCTGGGGGAGCTTTTACAGTTTGACTACTAGGCATTAACAGACCCTGAGATGCTCCATTTGTAACGGCAAATATGTGAACATGGAATAAAAAACTCATAATCTTACACAGATTGCCTATCCTTCTACCACATTTAAAGTATTCAGAACATTAGAAAAATAAAGTAAATGTATATGTGCCATGTTATAAAAATGCTTTTATCAATTAGGCATGTGATGAATGCTTTTTGGATTTAGTAAAACAATTTATGAACTAAAAAAATATTCCTGTCTACATGATTAATGTGACTTGCCAGCTCCTTCCTGCTCATGTTATTTATCTTCCATGCGAGAAGGAGGTAAAAGGGTTTTCTTCTTCTTGCCAAAGGAGCCCTTTTATGAATGCACTGAACAAGTGGAAAAGCAAGTTTGGTTTTCAGCAGGAATAAGCCATGCTATCAAAATAACATACTGCATCTTCGATGTCAACATCTTTCTACTCTGTCTATAGTTTCTTTAATTACTCAGCTCCTGAATGGGATATCTTATCCAGGTAGTGGCCTATACTTCTTCACCTTTATTCCTTCTGCATTCATATGTGGCCCCAAATACTGAATTCCTTATTTATTTAATAATCTGTGTCTTGCAGAGAATAGCTAATATCATATAATATTGAAGAAAGTTGAAAATGCTCAACACCAGTTAAAAAGGTAAAGGTACCCCCTGCACATTTGTGCAGTCGTGTCTGACTCTAGGGGCCGGTGCTCATCTCCGTTTGTTAGCCAAAGAGCCAGCGTTGTCCGAAGACGCTTCCACAGTCATGTGGCCGCATGACACGCGCGGAACGCTGTTACCTTCCCACCGAAGTGGTACCTATTCATCTACTTGCATTTGCATGCTTTCAAATTGCTAGGTTGGCAAGAGCTGGAGCTAGTGCGGGAGCTCACTCCGCACGCAGGACTATCTTCCGATCGACAAGCCTGGCGTCTTACCCACTGAGCCACCACGCCCCTTGTTTACCATGTTAACCAGTTAAAACTAAACAAATCATAGAAATATCAGTGCCTTACTTGCATTGGAATTCTAGAAGGATGGATCCACTCAACTGTGGTCACAACAATAAACTTAATGAATTGAACCAGCACTCTTTCCCATTATGGTATGAATATCAAACATTCTGACAATCTTTTCTTGCTCCTCTCTGGGTAAATAACTTAGAATATCATGGAGAACGATTCTAGCCCAGGCATCTCCCTGCTGCTTTTTTTTTTAACAATAGAACATTGAAAAATATTATCCTTCACTTGCAATCTGGAAGTGGCACAACTCAAAAATTCTATATATTTGTACTAGGACATCCATTATCCAGAATCTGTAAAAATTACAGAAATGTGGATGATTTTGGTAGGCCTGAGTCCCTTTGAGTACCTTTGGCTACTCTGTCGGCTGCATTGTTTTTGGGATAGGGATAATTTGGCCACTGCAATCCAGATGCTCTGGTAAATTTCAAATTGGATTCATACATCATGTTAGTTATTGTCTCCCCTTGAAGATGATTTTAAAAATTCAGCTGGTGCAGAATACAGCTACCACAATGGTACAGCCAGGCTTATGCATGCAACATCAGTTCTTAGAGTTTCACTGGCTACCTAATTTATTTCTGGGCTCAATACAAAATGTTTGTACAGAGACATCCAAAACCTTAAATGATTTGGGACAATCAAATATTGAAGGAGTGTGTCTTCCCATATTGATCTGCCATGCTTTGAGATCTTCTGCTCAAGTCTTCCAGCAGCCTCTTTTATTGATGGAAAGCATTCAGCTTTCCTTGAGAATAATTGGATACTTATTGATGGTTTCAATTATGAAGTTCTTGCAGCTCAGTCTCTAGCCACACTAGATAAGCAGAAGTTATTCAACAGTCTTCAGACAGATTCAGATAAAAACTTTATGATACTCTCATTATTAACCTTCTTGGAGAGGGCAAAAGCATTTTTTCCAATTGTCATCCAGCCTGAATATTCTATCATCCCAGCTGGCTAAGTTTGTTTTCTGACCTGTTTGATATTTACAGTATTTTTCATGTATTTTGAAATCCACAGATGGAGCCTGCCATTAAATGATGAGGTTTGCAGTGCTCCTATGTCCTATTCCAATCAATTTACTTTGCCTTCTTACTGATTCTTAATTTGCCTTTGCATCCCATGTTTGCCCTCTGCAATTTTTTTGGCCAGTGAACACAATCCATTTTCACTGAGTACTTTTGTTGTTAGTGTTTTGAATTGTTTTTGTACTTCACAAACTTTGGGATTCATATTTTTTTGGCTGATGTCTCTCTCTGTAAGGTGCTCCTCTCTGATGCCCTAAAACCCCTTTCCCTTGAGTAAACCACAGACGCGCGATTTCTAAGAAGCAAAAGGGTTTATTCCGGTGCATGAAGGCTAACACGAACAAAGACTTGAATGAGCAGGCATAGCGTGGTATAGTACATTTAAGCATTCCCCTCCCCATTGTCCATCGTTGCCGACACGTGTAGTGCCAATCTCCAGGGTGCTCAGACAGTCGTTCCCGAAGATGTGGAGTTCGGTTTCACGCGCCGTTGCGGGCAGTTCTCCTTTCCGCGCTATTGTCTATTTTGCGTCGGTTTTGCTGCCCTTAATCCACATAGCTGTCTGGCTGAATGGCAGAGGTCTGCCGAACTCTGACACCCTCTTGCATGTGTTTATGCTATTTTAGAGGTCTAAGCAGTGACACATCTTGAACACACAAAATGTTAAGTATAAATATATATTTATATCACATACAGCAAAAGGACGAGAGTTATATGAATATCTTCTAAATATTTCATTGGTTTATCTTTTATGGGGTTTGCCACACTGCTATATAAACAATGGCACTCTGGTATGAAGAGTGGTCTGAACATAGAAAATAGAAAGAATAATTACAAGTATAATTTTTAATGTGGAACTATTGAGATGCCAAAGAATGTGCCAACTGAGTGTCATTAAACATAAAGTTTCCTAAGTGGAACTCCGAAGCTGACCATGTTGTCTTCTTGATTGTATCTGCCCCAATTGTGAAGGAAAGGCTTTCAGAAAATATAGGAAGTTGCCTTGTAACAAATTTACCTACCACAGTAGTTATTAAGCTCTCTGGAGACCTTTAATTCTTGCACAGTGGGAAGGTAATAATAACGTCCAATTATTGCGGCAACAACCAAACAAACCCTTTTAAAATTATCCCATTTGCAGTGAGACCATGCATAAGTATTCTTTAAATAGCCACCATTCATTCTAGGTAGTAAAATAAACTAAACTGATCAATCTCTGAGGAAAGAGCCATAAATCAAAAGGCTGATTTCAAGCTGGAAATTTTTCATGTGTTTCAACAATAATATTTTAAAATTGATATGCAGACAAGGTAGTCCAAATCAAGAAATTGATTGGATTTGTGATGAACAACCAACTTTTTATTTGCATATTAAAATTTACTCATCATTTCACTTACAAAAATGTTGATGGTAGTTTTATTTCTGGTTACATTACCAGCATTCATTTTATTTAATAAGTGAAAGGTCTGCTCTTATTTAGTGAATATCATCTGACTGATTATCAGCCTCATTAAAAACATTGAAACAGTATGTTCAACTGTTACAGGTGGAATATGGACTGCCAGCTTACTTATTAATGTGAGGCATTTCACAAGATCTAAAATCCATGCCTCTAATAAATGGATTTACTAGTAGATCTCTTTGAATTTCAGGAGGAACAGAGAAAATCAGCTTGATTTTGAAAGAGTAGTGATATTAAGAGGCACTATTTATAGTGCAAAACAGGGTAAAAAAAAATGGAAGGTGGGGAAGTTAGTTTGGCTTCAGACTTAATCTTGCTTGATTCTTCCACTGATTTTAGTGGGTTTGATTTACATATTACCAAATCTGGATTTATAACCCAACATATTTTAACTATGCAATCCAACTTCATTTAAAGATTGAGAATACTTTCTTCATTGTTTGGGGGATGATATTCATAGTTATTGCTGAAAAAACAACAACAGCTGGACATGGAGTTGCTGGATGTTAATTCTCAGAGACTTCAACTTCCATGCTGGAGCTGCCTTGGTTAAAGCTGGTCAGAACTTTGTGGCTGTCTTGACAACCATGGTCTGTCTCAGTTTTCACTGGCCAGGACCTGTAACATGTCATATTGTGGATGTACAGTAGAAAGAGAAAGGTAGGGGGGCGGGTTATATCGATTTCTTGTCATAGTTAGACCACTCCTATTGAGCAATTAGTAAGGCTGAAGCATTTCAATGTATTCCAGATGGTTCTGGGGCATTTTCTAGCTAATACTGTATGGTTAGTGCTCCTGATAATGCTTTGGCAGCTCTGTGGAATACCAAGATGCCTAGGGCAGTTAACATGATCATTCCTTAGAGTCCTCTCTCTTACTGCAGAACTCATCCGTTTCCCCAGCTACATAGCTCAGCTGAGGGCAGTGAAGTAATTTGAGACACAGCTACAACTACAACGTGAGGTGGTGCTAGGGAAAAGTTGTGCCGAATCTGACTGAATACCAATGGTGCAGGGACTTGGGAGATTTGGCCATGTAAAACCCTCAGGAGTTCACTGTGACATGATACGTAGTACCTCAAATGGCAAATACAATCCAATTCTCCATGACCTAGACTCTATAGGTCAAGATGTTCAATCTGTAGAAATGTCTATCTGCTCATATTTCTTTGGATCCGTTCAAATTTGGCCAACCGTGTGTTTTCTTATTATCTTTTTCTTCTTTAAAATAAAGCAAAATCATATTAATTCTGAGGGATCTCTAAAGAATCTATTTGTTTGCTGCCATCACTAAGACCTTTTTTGATTTAGAAATTCTTATTATTTATTTATTTGTTTGCTTATTTATATCTCTGAGGTAACTTGAGTTCATGGAATGTGGGGAACAAATAGGATGGCACAGTCACTTGATTAGGAAACAGTTGGACTTTTATTAAATATCTTTAACTGATTTATAAATAGCATTACTTGATTGTATAAAGTGTATATAAATCAATTCTTATTTCTTTCGGCCTATATATATTCCTAATCCTGTCTCCCCAGCAGATCAAAGTTTTCCTTGGTTAGGACCCTGAGCTTATTTCAAACATGCCTTTCTACCCACACCTCCCAAATCTCTCTCTCTCTGAGTTCCATCCTAGAAAACCTTCTGGGTGATGAAGATTTGCAATAGGACAGACTTTATTTTCTTTTTTTTTAACCAGTTGGCACAAGACTGGTGGGCATCAAGGAAAGTGCCCATGGACAAACGTGATGCCCACAGTTATGTTGAGACATCCTATACTGCATGACTGGACTTTTCCTTCTCTTCCTATGCCATACAATTCCTGCAAGTCTGCTCTGAATATTCCACTTCCATGCAGGGTGCTGGTAGAGGAGGGCAATCAGTTAGTGAATATCATTATATTAGCAGAGAGACCCCTAAAGACAAGTCAAAGTATTATCATCAAAAGCAACTTAGGAATTGTTCATTTTTTAAAAAGTTAAATAGTGTAAGTAAAACCACTTCAGAGAGCCAGTTTGGTGTAGTAGTTTAGGCATCAGGCTAGAACCCAGAAGACTGTGAGTTCTAGTCCTGCCTTAGGCACAAAGCCAGCTGGGTGACCTTGGGCCAGTCACTCTCTCTCAGCCCTAGGAAGCAGGCAATGGCAAACCACTTCAAAAAAAACCTTGCCAAACTTCAGGGACTAGTCCAGGCAGTTGCCAGGAGTCAAAAACTGACTTGAGGGTACAACTCACCTCACAGGGTTGTTGTTGTGGGGAAAATAGGAGGAGGAAGGAGTATTAGGTATGTCTGCCACATTGACTTATTTATAAAAATAATAAAAGTGGGATAGAAAATAAATAAAATAATAAAATAATAAAATAAAATAAAATATAAAATAAAATAAAATAATAAAATAAAATAATAAATAAAATAAAATAAAATAAAATAAAATAAAATAAAATAAAATAAAATAAAATAAAATAAAATAAAATAAAATAAAATAAAATAAAATAAAATAAAAATAAATTAAAACACACACACACACAGACTTCAGTATGCCTTTTGCATGAACTGCATCCCAGTTCAGCTGCAGTATTTGGAAGTTAGCTGAAGAGATGCCATGGACGTCAACCAAGCCCTATTAAGTCCATGAATTTTAGGATTGTTGAGATGTGAAACTGGCTATAAATGAATTGTTCAAATGCATAAGGAGAGACTGGTTACACCATTCCCTTGAGAATAGAGCTACGCTATTTCCTACATCTTCCAATTGGTGGTCTTCTCAATATTCTGCAGATGTTTCTCCTGATCTCTTCTTGCAAGTTTTGAAAAAAGATTATTATGAGCAGCTGTTTCCATGTAAGTACTGTACCTCCTATATTATTGCCCTCTAGTGCTACAAACTGCATTGTGCTATAATTTAATTCCAAAGTATAAAAGCTTCATGCATCCAATTTATATTTAACATATGTAAAATCCATTTATTGTATACTTTATCTGTAGAAGCTTAAACTTATATTCAGGATATGTGAGTCAGTTCTCGTTCTACTCTGTTCTTGAGTCTATTCTATACTTTTTGTGAAATTTTAGTTACTGCTATACTCTCCAATGATGAAAACTAAAGCTAAAATGAGAAAAACCTACAAAATAACTACTCAGAATTAAGTTTTTAAAAATACTGAACCAAAAATAATTATTTATTTTACATGTTCTTAGCTGTCTTTCTGCCCAGCTGAAACACAGAAGTGGGCTGCATTTTAAATGAAATAATTAAAAATGCAAGCATAAAATCCAGTATTAAAGACAAATAACCAGAACCCATGTTTCCAGACCCATCAAAGTAAAGGAACATTTTCATTGCCTTTCTAAGTGTAACAGATCATACAGAGACGTCTTTAAAAAGATCCATATGTAACCACAGAAAAGGAAAGAAATTTTAATAATTCAACTCATATTTGTAAAGGTAAAAAAGATAAAAAATTGCCTTAGCTCAGAAAAACAGTAGTTCTCACCCAATGGATAGATCTGCTCCGCTCTGTACTGCTCTATGTATAAAGGTTACCAAGAGGATGGAAAGATATAAATACCTATTCATACATTAAACAAAAAGATGTATGCATGATGGCTGGGGAATTCTGGGAGTTGAAGTCCACACATCTTAAAGTTGCTAAAGTTGAGAAACACTGGTCTAGAGGTTGCTTCAGTGTTGGGCGCATAAGGTTTAGTCCTCTCCCTCATGCTACTCAACAACTGCATGAAATCACTGGGAGAGATGATCTACCAGTTGTGAATGAGGTACAGTACAGTATCATCAATGAGGCACAGTATCATCAATGAAATGAAAAAGGGAAAGTGGAAGGCAAAAGGAAGAGGGGCTGACCAAGGGCAAGATGGATGGAGGATATTCTGGAGGTGACGGACTCGACCGTGGGGGAGCTGGGGATGGCTATGGCTGACAGGAAGCTCTGGCGTGGGCTGGTCCGCGAAGTCAGAAGAGTCGGAAGCGACTGAATGAATAAACAACAATCATCAATTAATTTCCCCCCTTCCCTGATTAAACAAATTAATGACAAAACTCTTCACATCTCCAAAATAATTTCAGACAAGCAGCAGAATTAATAACCATTTAATAGTGAAGTTCATAGTGATTGTAGAATAGACAACTGAAACAAAGCAAATTTTAATATACAGCCACAATACAAGAGATAGTTGAGCTAAGAAGATAGTGGCATCTAGTGATCAGTTGAAGAATTGTTCCAACCTTGAAAAAATTGTGGAACATAATTTTTTAAAGATCATAAGTTACTTTTTCTCTGATTTCAGACTAAAAGAACTGAAATCTGACAGAGCATTTTAACCAGTGGTATGTGTAGGTATATTTATCACAAAACCTAAAACAGTTGAAAATCCTAGACAATGAAAAATTTAAATCTAAAGTTAAAAAGTAGTATATTGTGATTCATATATATTACAGTTAACAAAATATACAATAGATAATATTTATTGGTTACACTCTTAGAGCTCATATGTCCCATGAACAAAATGTATGTATTTGACTTTAAAACAGAAGTATAATAAGGAGAAATAGTGTTTATCTGAATTATAAAAGGCACACTGTTGACTTTAAAAGACCAAGTTCTGTTTATATTGTTCCAAGCAGCAAACTCCATTGATCATGTACAGGACAAGAGGAAGTTTTATTTATTCCAATTTTTAAAAAAGAAAAGAAAACTGATTTGAGCACAGGTTCCCTAAAATTATTTCAAAGAAGTTGCTGACATGCCCTTTGTACCCCATGAATAATGAAACAAGTTTTAGACAAACATGATAGAGAAGGAATGTTAATTCAATCTACGCATACTCATATTCTGCATCAAACTTATCTACTAAGGCAGAGCTTTCCAAACTGTGTGTCGGGACACGTTAGTGTGTTGGCTGCAGTGTCTGGGTGTGGCGTGGCTGCTGCTGCCTCCGAGCCCTGCCAGGATTCCACACAGGTCCTAGTGCCTGCCTTGTGCCCTGCTGCCTCCAAACCTGCCCTGCCAGGATTCCGTGCAGGTCCTAGTGCCTGCCTTGTGCCTTGCTGCCTCCAAACCTGCTGTGATTCCGTGCAGGTCCTAGTGCCTGCCTTGTGCCTTGCTGCCTCCAAACCTGCCCTGCCAGGATTCCACGCAGGTCCTAGTGCCTGCCTTGTGCCCTGCTGCCTCCAAACCTGCCCTGCCAGGATTCCACGCAGGTCCTAGTGCCTGCCTGGTGCCCTGCTGTAAGAGTGTGTCGCAAAATGATGCCCTGCTGTAAGAGTGTGTCGCAAAATGATGCTTGTCTAAAAAGTGTGTCACCAACATGAAAAGTTTGGAAAGCTTTGTACTAAGGGGTGACAACTGCAGTGTGAAAAACTATGTAGCTTTTTTCCCTTTTGGTTTAAAAATCCATTTTATATGTTTATACAGATGAGTAATCAAAACACACCTTTCAGAAACCCAAGGAAGGTTTCCTGCCAGAAGCCCAGTAATAAGTGTTTCCTTTTTGATTCTTCATGTTATTCTGCATGCTAGATTGATTGATTGATTGATTGATTGATTGATTGATTGATTGATTGTACTTGCAACTATGCAAGACTTTTTCAAGCTACTTTGCAGACAGGTTATTGACCATAATATCGTTTCAATGGAATGCTGTCTCTTATAAAAGAAGGTACAGAAAAATGAGAGGAGGAAGGTCAAAATCCTCTTTCTCATTGTTTTATATCATTTGCTATCCTTGAAGCATTTTATACACATTCTCAACAGAAATAAACTTGAATTTTCCTTAAAGATAAAAAATTTCTGTTTTGAATGTTGAAGAAAGGCAACCTCAATGACTAGAAGCCATGATGGCCATGTGGACTCTCTCTGTCGAGAGGCAGAATAGTAGAGAGCAGCAGCTGCTGGGCAAAACCAGGGGTTGAGAATGGTTGCTTTCAAACCCGGTTTTGGAGACCTACAGATATGTGGCTGACTACATTGTAGGAAGCAGGATGTTGCTCTAGGTAGATTTTTTTCTAGATGGACTCAGTTCATTCATTGCACAAAGCCATGTTTTCTTTAATTATAAATTAATTACAGTTGACTAATTACAGTATGACAAGTCATTAACTGTAGTTTAGAAACATGATTGGGTTTGCACAATTACCAAGCCCAAATCAAAGAAGTGTTATGATTTAGTGTGATCTGTGAACTCAGTCTTTGAGCCACAGGTGGGCTATTTTTAAGTCCAAGCATACCAAGCAACCACCCATTTGATGCATTATGGCCTCATTCCTTCAACTGCTTTTCTGAGAGAATTTAAGATGGATTGGAAAACAGTTCCACTATCAGGAACATCTACCCACCTTGTAAAGTATGTGGGGAAACTGTATAGACAGATTTATCCAGAATATTTGGTATTGAAGCCTCTGAAACAGACATTGCAGTGGCAACAAGCTTTCAGAACAAAGTATTTATTTATTTATTATATTTATTTATTTATTTATTATTTAAATTTGTATTACTGCCCATCTCCCCCAACCGGGGGACTCTGGGCGGTTCACAATAAAACAAATTAAAAACATAAATATAAAATTAGAACATCAATAAAATAAATACAAAATCCAAGTGGACTAGATGTTAATAATGTGGGTTTCATGGCACCAGCCACTCCCAAGAGAAACTATTGGCATTCCCGTCCCAAGCAAGGCGGCAGAACCAGGTCTTCGAGTCTTTCCGGAAGGTCGGGAGCGAAGAAACTCGCCTCAGTTCCGGGGGCAAGACATTCCAAAGGGCGGGCGCTACTGCAGAGAAGGCCCGCCTCCTGGACCCCGCTAGATGGAATTCTTTTGTTGATCCAATGCTCCTTCCTAGTAACAAAACTGGTGAAACTAATTTTTAATTAGTTAATTTTAATTTCTTCCCTCCCAGTTGAACAAATGAGAGGAAACTCCTACATCTCAAGCCATCTTGTTTAGGATTACACTGTCAGAATCTAAAATATCCCTTATCAGTGAAGTGCTATTGGTCTGCTTCTACTCAAGTAAAGTTTGCTGGTAGTGTCTGGTCTCTTTTAGGAAACGTTTTGCTACCTAACTATAGTCAGAGTCAGACAAAAACTGAGCTGGAACATGGATGTACTCTACTTAAGGCAATGGAAAATCCACTGGGAAGTTTTCTTACAGAACTAACAAGCAGAAGATGGCCAGAAGATGAAGAATCTCTCTCTCTCTCTCTCTTCTATTTATTTAGTGTTATAACTGTAAACTGAATAAAATCTCATTTAGGAAGTTTGTTTATCAAATCTGTATATACCAGCCAGCAATTACCTCTTTGCTTTTTCATATAAACATGGATTTCTCTTCACCCAGCAGACTACTTTAAACACAAACAGATACTCACACATTTTTATACCCTATGTAAAAGCTTTTGTCCGGTCCCACTGTGCATTTGCCTCAGGACATAAAATCAAGTTACAAAGTTGATGTCATTTGGTAAGCTGCTACATACTCTCTGTGTGTTCATTTCGAAATCAAAGTGTTAATTCAAGCACTGAGCTTAAGTAGACTGTGACTCGTTTTTGGAATCCCCAGAAGGAAATACAAGGCATGGTAAGAAAGATGTTATGTTAGCTAGCTCTCATTGGTCTGATAATTTTTGCATTAAGGACGCAGAAATATTTATTTATTTATTTATTTATTTATTTGTCTTATTTATACCCCGCCTATCCCCTCCCTAATGGAGGGCTCTAGGAGGCTTACAATCAGTACATACATATTATCATTATACAGTACATCATATTATATATTACCCGCGCGATTAGGGAGGGGGAGAGGGAACCGGCTCTTCAATCGCAGGTCGGACTACATGTCCCAGGAAACTTTGCTTCTGAGCCGGCTGCTGACATCCCGGAAGTTGTAATTGGGATCCGTCGACCTCTGCCGCCGTCCGCAGCCGCCATTCTGGCTTCTCCAGATCTCCATCTCCGTCTTCGGCTCCGAGGCGACTCCCCGAGAGGATGCCAGCATATTGCCCCACGTGAGTGGTACCCATTTATCTACTTGCTATTTAGCTTTCGAATCGCTGGGTTGGCAGAGAGCTGGGGCTAGTGACGGGAGCTCACCCCGCCACGCGGATTCGAACTGCCGACGTTATGGTCGGCAGACTAACGGCTCAGCGGTTTAACCCGCTGAGCCACCGCGCCCAAGGCATATATAACTGCCTTGAGTAGAAATGAGTACAGCCCTGAAGACGACACAGAGACATTTAGCTGAAGAACGTACTGGTCCTTAACAGAATTTAAATTCTTGAAGCCATTTCCTCCTAAACACACACACGTCTGGAACTCGGCTGTTGGCAATAGTTAGTCTGAGCTCATTGTTTTCAGCTAGAAGTGATGGCTGATTGAGCTAGATGCTGGTGATCACAGAGAACTGGGCTTGATAACTCCTGCTGCTCCTCACACATTTCTCCTGTTTGAAGTATGGCAGTGGCTACCACTCCAAGAAAAAAAGGAAGAAGACACTGGTGCCCCTCCGCAGCCAGGCAGCATGTTAGCCTGGTCATGAAGCACCGGGTATATTCAGTTAGGTAGAGTTCAGGCAACAGATAGCAGCTTTCTTAGCTCACTGCCTGAGACAAGGCAGGACCTTGGTAAACCCAGAACTACTGGTTTTATACTGCAGGCTAACGCTACTTCTTTTTGAACAGCTTTAGGGTATCCTGCTGGGTTTTGGGTGTGGCATCAATGGAGACTCCAGGGCAGGAGTGGGGGTGTGGCAGTTGTCATCTGTGACTCACTAATGACACTGCACTCTTTACATCCATAGACCCAGCACTAGCGATTGAATCCATGGCAGCAGTTCTACACAACACACCTGACCTAACCAGGTACACTAAGATCAAAATACCCAGAATCATGGACCTCACCAACCTCTGCCTCACCACCTACTTTCAGTGTGATGGACAAATATACCAACAAATCAAAGGAACACCTATGGGATCACCACTCTCCGGACTCATACCAGAGATTGTAATGCAACGTCTAGAAAGGATAGCACTCCCAAGCATACAACCCAAAGTATGGATCCGGTATGTAGATGACACCTTCATCATAATAAAAAAGGAACAACTGGAGGAAACACACGAAACCATCAACAACATCTTCAAAGGAATAAAATTCACAAGGGAAGAAGAAAACAACAACACACTACCCTTCTTGTATATACTCATCAGTAGAGTAAATGATGGCAAGCTAGAAACACACGTCTACCAGAAATTAACCAACACTAACCAAGTGCTCCACTACCAAAGCAATAACCCAACCTCCCACAAGAGGAGCTGTGTAAGAACACTATTCAGACGAGCACAAATGCACTTCAGCAACCCAGAACACCAGAAAAAGGAAACAGACCACTTATATAGCATCTTCCAGCAAAATGGATACCCACGCAACTTTATCAAAAGTGCCTGACCACTCAACCCACCACAGCAACCAACAGAAGCTATGAAAAGGATTACATTGCCATACATCAGAAATATATTGGAAACTACCAACAGACTGTTACAACCACACGGCATCACCATAGCACATAAACCAACCAAAACCCTTCAGAACATCTTAAGTAAGACAAAAGACCCAGTAGTCCAAGAAGAAAAAACAGGAGTCATCTACAACATACAGTGTAAGGACTGTAGAAGCCACTATGTAGGACAGATAGGCAGAAGACTAACAGAGCGTATTCATGTATACCAACTAGCAGTCAGAAGACACGATGAAAACTCCTTAATCTCACAACACATGGACAGACTCAACCATATGTTCTATTGGGAGACTGTAAGCATCCTAGACCAAGCCAAATCCAAGAATGCTAGGGAATTGTTAAAAAAAACTCCTGGAAGCTTGGCACTCTGACAAGTCAGCCATCAACAGGCACATAAACAACATTTACATACCATTCAAAAGAGACAATAGAAAAGCCAAAAGACCAGAACACTGCCTCACCAGCAATCAACACCTAGATATGCAAAGATTAACACCAGGATTAACACCAGATGAACAATCAAACACTACACTAGACCTTAATCAAGGAACTATTAACTCAGTCAATCAACCAAGCAGTAAATAACAGCCCAATCAAGGAATTCCCAAGGACAGAACAACACCCCCACCAACACAAGCAGGGCAAACCACTGTATATAAACTGAGAGGAAACACAACTCCCTTTTCGCACTGAGGATGTTGCCTAGTCAGGCAATGAAACGGCTTGAAGAAAACAACAAGGCTCAGAGAGCATCAAGGACTCCACAGTTCAATCCTGAGCTACAAATATTCTATGGCTGTTGTGGGTCTTCCGGGCTGTGTGGCTGTGTTCTGGAAGTTGTGGTTCCTAACGTCTTCGACAATACATACAAATTTATTTTTTATTTATTTATCCAACTTATATCAACGCCCATCTCCCCCCACAATCAAATATTCTCTTTGATTGGCATTTTCATTAAGTTGGGCTCTAGGGATCACGTGGGACTGTTGCTATTGTACCAGCCTCCGTGTCTGAGCAACTTGACTCCATTTCTGGGTTGGCAGTGGAGTTTCCCAGGCGTATGGTCCTGGGGGACTTCAATATGCCTTCACTAGGGGTGGGGTCTGAGGCTGCCCAGGAGTTCATGGCCACCATGACAGTCATGGGCTTATCCCAGATCATCCAGCGCCCAACACGGGACAGTGGTCACAAACCTGGTCTGGTTTTCTTGTTGAAGCAATGGCAACGTGAACTGGGGGAGCTCTCTGTGGCTTCCCTGTCATGGTCATGATAACTCCCTGGTAACCATGAGATTCTCTGGCACTGCCCCCCACCACAGGGAGGCAAGACCTATTTGATTGGTCCACCCTTTGCAACTGATGGACCCTGATGCATTCCAGGGGAAGCTGGGGGTTGTTCCTGATGGTTTGCTGCATGGTTTGGATGAAGTCTTGAGGGCTGCCTGGAATGAGAGGGCAGCAGGGCCTTGGATCAGATTGTGCCCGTGTGGCCTCTCCTTTCCTGTGGATCCTGTTATGCCCTGTGGTTTACAGAGCAGTTGAGGTAAATGAAATGAGTTAAGAGATGCCTAGAGTGCTGTTGGAGGTCAATGAGGAGTAAACTCGACCAAACACAGGTTAGAGCTGCTATTAAGGCCTACTTTGTGGCTGTAAGTGTGGCAAAATATCAGCATTTCTCTGCCCTTATTGCATTCACAGATAGCCATTCAGTTACCTTGTTTAGGGTGACTCGAGCCCTCTTGGGTAGAGGGGATTCTGAGGTTCACCTATAGGGTCGCTTGGACGAATATGCAGGGCATCTGTTGGACCAAATCCCTTGGATTCACTCTCAGTTGGATGCCAGCCTTGGTACAAGTCCTATGCAGATGCCTGGGGCACAGTCTTGCCCTGTTATCTGGGAGGAGTTTGAACCTGTTGGGCCTGATGAAGTGGGCAGGGTTCTTATGACTTTGAGCTCGGCCACCTGTTTATTATACCAAGTCCCTTCTGGTTGGTGATGGCCTCCCAGTAGGTGACGTGCGGTAGGATTCTGACTGTCGTAAATTCTTCCTTGAGAGGGGGGTTGTTCCTTTGCCTCTTAAGGAGGCAGTAGTTCACCCCTTCCTCAAGAAACCATTGCTAGATCCAACCTATGGGACAATTTTGCATTGGATGCCAGTTTGCTTCTGGATTAAATTCAAGGTCCTGGTAATGACCTATAAAGCCCTACATGGCATGGGGCCAGGTTATTTGAGGGACCACCTCTCTGGTTACATCTACTTGTCCCATCAGATCTGGCAGAAGAAGCGTGTAATACAGTAGGTCCCGTCTACCAAGAATGTCATCTGGCGGGACCCAGGAGAGCCTTTTCTGCCACAGCACCTTCTCCCCTTTGGAATATAATTCCCCCTGAAGTTAGACTGGCCTTGACTCTGCTAGCCTTTCAGAAGGCGCTTAAGACATGGCTTTGTCATTGTGCCTGGGGATCCAGTGGTGGTATGGTGCCTGTCAGTTGGTTGCATTGTTAGCATATGGATTGTACTCTCCTGAAAATTAGGTTTTATGTTTTTACAGCAGAGCTTTCCAAACTGTGTGTCGCCACACAACCCGGAAGCGCTGATCATCATCAGCGCTTCCGGGTTTTCCCGCGGCGACACACCAACGGCGGCGCGCAAAAACCTGAAAGCGGCAGCAGCGTTTCTGGGTTTTTGCGCGCTGCCGCAATGGCGGCACTTCCGGGTTTTCCCGCGGCGACACACCAACGGCGGTTGGTGTGTCGCCGCGGGAAAACTTTGGAAAGCCCTGTTTTACAGTGTTTTAATTGGTTTTTAATGGCTTTCATTTTAATTGTTTATTTGTAACTGTTTTTTTTAATTGTGTGAGACACCCCGAGTCATGTACAGTATGTGAGATGGGAAGTTCTATAAATTGAAAAAATAAATAAATCCTTATAGCTTTAGACCCATAATGAATGGCTTGTATGAATTTTTTCACTGAATGAACTATTGATTCTGATGTCTTTTTTGCCTTAATTGTCTTTTATAAAAGCTATGTGTTTACATAATTTGATGTGTAATTATGGTTTTTGTGTCTCTCAAATTATTAATACATTCCTTGGAAATATGCTTTTTTCCCATTAAAGGCCAAAGTACAAATGTTGAATGGTTAATTGATTGATTAAAGATCATAGCATAACAAAACATGACCATGTACCAGAAAACTGAATGTTTTACATTTTAGATAAAGTTAAATTGCAGAGAAAAATCCCTAAAACTGATTCCTAGTCAGTTTTAATTGATAACTCCCCTTAAATTGGACTCTAAAACTGGGTCAACCTGAAGGAAAACTAGCTAGGGATATTTGTAGGTATATTTCCTTTTGTATTCCCTTTTCTTTAACAAATGCACGCTTGAAAATATACATTTGTAAGGATATGTCTCATTCATCCCTTAATTACCCCTGAAGAAAAAATGCTTTGATACTTTTGGGTATGACAAGGATATGCTGAGACTGCCATGAATAGTGAAGTAGACATAGGTAGCATATACTAACAGACCAGAAGTTGTCTAAGAAATTTACTTTTCAAATGCTCTAAGATGCCAAATTGTTAAAAAAAACTGCTGTACAGCCTCTTCTTTAAAGTTTTTCAATTTCAGCTAAGGCTTTAAGCTATTTCACTTAAAGCACCCTCCTTTCTGCTAACATCTGATACTTGATATTCCACAATTTATTAATCTGATTGCCTAATAAACTAATATACTGTCAACAGAGTAATCTAATATAAACTTAAAAAAAACTAAACGTGAAATGCTTAGAGGAGACAAGATCACCTAATCCTTTGAAATTTTTGCTTTATAAGACTTGAATTTGATTTATGAATTGGGATTTAAAAAATTATTTGGAATACTCAGCCAGATTCAGTTAATCAAGTTAGCTACAATGGATTGGTAGCATCAGTTGGCATACAGTAGTTTCTTGGGTGGTGAATCTACCCAAATGAATATAATATTTGAAGTCAGCTAAAATGAGACATAGACCACAATGTTTTCTAAGATAATCAGACTAAATAATACACTATATCATGCATCCAGAATGTCAGTTTGAGTTTACCAGCAGGCAAGGAGTTTGAGATGAGCCATAAAAATGATTCAATTCAAAATGCCAGTTTCTTAGTAACTACTGAATTGAATGGAGCCTATTTTAACCTATAAATGCCATTTAACATATAATGAAAAACCTGTTTTTAGTAAGTAGCATGCATTTATAATTTTTTAATTAGTCAGTTTCAGTAACTGAATTTTTCATATCAAACTTCCCAAAAGGAAAATATTTTTTGTGATAATGGGTAACTATTATAGGAACTCTTCCACATAAAAGAGTTCTTAAGAAAAATCTGATATACATCACACACACACACACACACACACACACACGCGTGTGTGTGTGCGTGTGTTTGTATTATACCTTGAATCCATCCAAGGATGGAGCAGCTGTTGTCATCTTCTCAGGATACAAAGTTCTTAAGCAAGTATAAAACAGGATTAGATCATTTAAGGCCAACAGTATAAAACAATCCTAGATAATTCCTGGGAAGCATTTATTAGTTCTTTTGTCTGTTTCACATTCCCATTCTGTGATATCATTCCCTTATTTCTCTTAATCACATAGAATGGGTTGAGAAGCTTTTTATTTTATGAAACCTGTTGGTGCAGTGATATGTTGTGTTTCTCATGGGGCTGTACATGAACAATTGATACAGTTGTTGTAACTTTTTGGAGCCAGACTGTCTACAACTTTCACATCTGTAGTTAGTTTTGCCAGGGTACCTTCAATAGACTAATTGCTGTGGCAAACAGTCCTGTTTCATAGAAATGGGATATGTATGATATGGGGCTTTTTCTGCTAATTTATTGAGTAGTTATAAGCTCCTGGAAGATCAACTTGCTGTATAAAAGCATTAATACCAGTTATAACTGCATTAGACAGCCAGAGTAATTCTCAAACTACTCTTGTTGGGAATTCTTTGTTCTTTTCAACTGGGCCTGTATGAAGCTTCCACACAACCTGCATTTATACAGACTGCACACCACCATTGAATAATGAATTATACCCAACTTAGGTTAAAGTCAAGGCTACACCTAGGAAGCAATGATAGAATTAGAGGTTAACTGAATGGTACAAGAGAAAGGAAAAAGAGGAAATGGAGATATTGAACCACAGCTCTGTTGCTATGAGCTCTATTGGCTGGAACTTGGCTAAAGTATTTCCATAGGAGAGTAACCAAGTTCATAAATAGCCAGAAAAGAAAAACTGAAGAAGGACAATTGAAGGCACTGTGCATCTTTAGCCTGGAGTAGAGGTGACCACAAAGGGGCGTGGTGGCTCAGCAGGTAAGACGCCAGGCTTGTCGATCGGAAGATCGCAAGTTCGGAGGTTCGAATCCCTAGTCCCGTGTGACGGAGTGAGCTCCCGCACTCGCCCCAGCTCTCGCCAACCTAGCAATTCGGAAGCATGCAAATGCAAGTAGATTAATAGGTACCACTTCGGTGGGTAGGTAACAGTGTTCCGCGCACGTCATGCTGGCCACATGACCATGGAAGCATCTTCGGACAACGCTGGCCCTTCGGCTAAGAAACGGAGATGAGCACCGGCCCCTAGAGTCGGACACGACTGCACAAATGTGCGGTGGGAACCTTTACCTTTACCTTAGAGGTGACCACAGGAAACACAATGGCTGTTTTCAAGGATTTGAAGGGCTGTATTGTAGAAGACAGTGCAGAATTGTTCAAAGTTGTTTCTGAAGAGAGGACAAGAAAAAATGGATTTAAATTATAAGAAAGCAGATTTCAGTCAGGAAGAAGTTCCTAACATTAAGAGCCATTCAGAAATGGGACACACTGCCTTGGAAGGTGGGAGGACTTTCTTTCCCTGGAAATATTTAACACAGAGGCTGTATGGCAGCAGCGGATGCTTGCGTTGGGCAGGGACGTGACCGGGGTTATGCATAGCAGCCTTAACCTGCTTGTCTTCCGTGCTGCTACTGGTGGAATGTAGCTGGTTTAAGAAATTGCTCTCCTGATTCCCGGATTCAACGGTGGCAACAAAGCTGGCCAGGTGTTTTGTCCAAATGGTGGTTACCAGTGGACTTTTTTTTAAAAGGACTGGCTAAAAAACACATACATAGGTTTACTGTTTCATGAGCCCAGCAGCCCAGGACAAAATAGCTGTGGAGGGCAGCAACCAAAAAGATGCTTTGGATGTGGAGCAAGAAAAGATGGGCGGAGGCTGCCTCCATGACTGGCTAGGGCTGAGTTGAGGATGATTCCGTGCGTTCATGTCCTCCAGAATTAGTAAGATGTGCAGATCAGCCCTGCATGAGATGATTCCTACAAACCCTTATATCTGATGATTCTTTGCAATGGTGTACTCTTTCTCTTAATATCATTCTTGCTTATTTGTCATGTACAACATTCGCCTACCTTTTCATGTAATGCTAAAAAGAAATCCACCCCTTCAATCTTTAAATTTAGAAGGAAGAGAAATAATTCCATTTTGCACCACTTTGGCAAGCTAAAACAAAATAAATCTTCCTTTCAGCTGACTTTTATGTTCCAGTGTGTATGCGCACCAAGTTCATCCATCAAGAAAAGCCAATGCCATAGGCTTCTACATCACCCACATGCAACTACAAGTTTGAACATTTTCCAGAGGTTGAGACAGAGGGAGGGGTTGCTTGATTGCTTCTGCCTTGGAAACAAACAAAAAACAAATTCCAGTTGTTTTTAGGGCACTTCTGAAGGGGGAAAGTAAGAAAAGGAAAGTGAAATTTTCATCACTATCCTCTTCTTACCTTCCCCCATGGTATAAGAAAAAGCTCTAATTTTCTATTTGCTATATGAAAAACACTTCGAGCAAAATGCTGTGGGAATGAAACGTGTCTGAAAAAGTGAAATGGACATCTAAGATTGGCAATTGTTTACCACTAACCCTCAACAATTCCCACCACAAGACTAAGTCAAAAAGAAAAGGGAAAGGGATAGAGAGCACGGTGTGTGTTGCTATTGGCCTGGGGTGCCAGGCGTGGAATATCAGCAGTTCCCCCAAAGGTTCCTCCTTTGCAGATATTTTCGGAAGCACCCCTGGCAATCAAGCAATCAAGTGGACTACACTTCAATGAATGGAAATAAACCTGAGAAATCATATTTTCCCCATGTTGTGGAACAGAGTAAAAGTATCTCCTGTTTCTTTCTGCATCTTAACTAGATACATTCATCAGCTCATGAAAAGGGCATTGGCCTATGGCTTGAGGAGATGCACATTAAAGAAAATGGGCTTAGGTTATCCAATACTTTCCAAAATAAATAAATATTCCTGTCACTGTATGTATCTTCAGAGCCAAGCTGGAAGCAGTATGAATAATTTTTCTCATGAACTGCACTAAGTCCTTTGAAAGACCCCTGCTTCCACAAGGGCCAATTCTTTTTATAACACCAAACACAGAATCCTTTAAAATGTTATTGGCTTTTCATAGCAACCATCTCTATTTGAGTCTGCACAGGCGGTTTAATAGAGTTAACTTTGCTTGGAGTGGAAAGAGTACGTGTTCTTGAAGTTTAACAAATGGTTACAGGATATGCAGGTTTAGCGCTTGGTGGCTTTCCTCAGTTGCAATGGGACAGAAGGGATGGGAAAATTTCTGAGTACTGAAGGGCGGCTTTGTCAGGGAGGTTCATTCTGCTTTGCATATATCAATTAGCATAACTAGGATGTGTGACTGTTAACAAATTAGGCTTCTCTCAAAAGCTAACCCTTTCGGCCAGGTGCGCTCATCAAGAGTTTGCCAACTATACACATTTACAGGAAAATGTTGCTTTTTTGTTTTTATGGGATCTTAAGCCTTTATTAAACACTGAACTGGATCCAAATATTGCTTAGTAAAGTTCTCTTCTTCTGGAGGAAGGATGGAGGGAGGCATTTTATGTGATTCCTCCTTCCTTTTGCAGTACTTTTCCTGTAAAACTACTTTTAAGGACTAGTGAGACTCTTCAGCACAACATGAAAGGCGATCTAAGAAGTTGCAGGCAACACCATTTCAACTTGATGCTCACTGTGAATGCAAAGAACTTTCCCACTGTGGAATGTACAATTGAGATCTAACTACTGAAATGGGTACTTGGCAAAGTTTGTTAATTTTATTCAATTTATTTGATTTATTGGCTGCCTCAAGCTGTTTGTTGTTCAGTCGTTCAGTCGTGTCCGACTCTTCGTGACCTCATGGACCATAGCACGCCAGGCCTTCCTGTCCTCCACTGTCTCCCGGAGTTTACTCAAATTCATGTTCATTACATCGGTGATGCTATCTAACCATCTCATCCTCTGCCGTCCCCTTCTCCTTTTGCCCTCAAGCTGTACAATGATATAATATGAAAACAATCCAACAGCAACAACAAAAACAATTCAGCAATCAGAAAGGAAAAGGAACAACTCACTTTGGTGAACCAACAGAACAATCATACAGCATAAAAACCAGTATCATGAGTGGGATCATAAAACTCCCTGATCCAGGGCCTGCTGAAAAAGCCAGATCTTCAAGGTCATCAACGTTGGGGCTATGTGGACTTCAAATGGAATCCTATTCCAGAGGGCAGGGATGGCCATAGAGAAGACATTCCTTCAAGATCCCATAAGATAGCATTGCTTCATCGATAGGATCTGGAGCATGCTGACCCTGCCTGATCTTACTGGACAGTCAGAAAGAATCAGAGAAAAGCAATCCTATAGGTATTCCAGCTCCCAAGCTATGAAGGGCTTTACAGGAGACAACCATCACCTTGAATTGCACCTGAAGCCAACGGGTAACCAATATAGTTTGTGAAGCAGAGATGTCAAGACATGACCATAGATACTCACACTGTTGCATTCTGGACCAGTGGTGGTTTCTGAGTGGCCTTCGAGGGCAGCCCCATGTAGGGAACATTGTAATAGTCCAAATGAAAGATGACATGAATGATGAGAGAAGAGCCTCCCAATCCCCCAAAAGTCCTAATTCTCTTTATTATTTCCTGAGCTTGATAGAACTGGGATGAAATCGAAACATAAGGACATTGATACAGCTGCTCTGTTGCCTGTCAGCCATTGCTCCAGTTGACCACTGGAAGGGTTCTGTATGACAAAAACATTAACCATCAACCAGCAGCTGTACAGGTCGAGGGTGGGAGTGGGGATGATGATGAATTGCCACACTTCTTGGCTGGACAGGGAGAGGAAAATCCCTGGAATTCAAGCCAAGGGGAAAGCTGATTTTGCAGCATTTTCTCTGAAGCAGTGGCTTATATGATATAGTAAATAACTGGCTCACCTTCCCAAGCAGCACAGAATCTGAGACATTGTGGGGCTACAGAGTGGGACTCCCCCCCCCCCCGCCACATGTGGGAACAGACTCAGGTACTTTATACCAACTGAAGTTTCTACGTGCTCTTCAGCATATAGAGCAAATTACCATTGTTAACATGATTTAACCCAAATATCCACAGCTGTCATTGCCAGATCAATTAGGGTTTCTAGCTAGAACACCTAACACATTTCTTGCTATCAGTGCTGTGTGAAGATCCAGGAGCACCACAGAGTCAAGGAGAAATCCAAACATACAGATCTCATCTTTCAGAGGAAATGCAACTCCTTCAGGTTGAATCTGAATTCCCAAGTGAGGTTTTCAGCTAACAAATAGCACCATAGTGTTGCCTGGAGTCTATTTCAACTTGTTCCTTCTCATGCAGCCTATTATGGACCATAATCAAGTATTAAAAGGCAGCAACTACTTTCTTTGAATTAAATGACAAAGAGCTGTTGGATAATAGAACAATGGCCTCAAAGGCCTCAGAAGACAGCAACGGTCTAAAAGCAAAATGGCTCTACCATGGCAGAAAATAGCAGTGATAACAAAGATTCCTGAGATCCCTTTATGACTATAGCAAGTTTATTGTCATATAAACATACATGAGAGCTTTTGCCACAGGAAATCCTTTTTAAAGTGCCAATGATTCTATTGTTTTTATTGGAAAGTAATGATGAGAATTAGAAGTTCCATAAATCAACAGTATCCATTCAAACTTCCTGCCAGGGTCAATTAGAGGACATAAAGCAATGTATACTTCAGCATAGGAGTGAAACTCATTCAAGGACATGTGAAAAATACTCTCCACCAAACTTCAGGTCCTAATTTGACCCCAAGTGACCTACTGAGGTTAACATTTAACAGAGGGCCAACATTATTTCCCTTTTACAAACATCCTAGTATGCTCTGTGTTTTTCCTGGCTGGGTGACATTTTTACTCTTATTTAGACCCAGGAGAATAAAACACTGACTGTGATTAAGTTTAATTGGACACCTGTTCAAATCCCATACAGTATGTACTAGTAGTAGAATAAATCCACTTGCTTTTCTAGTTCAAATATATCTGAAGGAACTTATGGGTGGGTTGGGAGAACCTGGACTAGGCCGCAATCATATCATAATATGTTATTCTGAGGTCAGTGTTAAGTGCTTTCCTGGATCAGGGCCATAACACATAACAGCTAAATCACTGAACTTTAGAGTAAGGAGCCTGTGAAATAGAAACAGTCAAGACAGCATTATTTCTGGCATTTGAAACTTCTTTGTATTTCTCTCTCTCTCTCTCTCTCTCTCTCTCTCTCTCTCTCTCTCTCTCTCTGTGTGTGTGTGTGTGTGTGTGTGTGTGTGTGAATGTATATATATTTTCCCCATCAGGCAAAGCAAACCACAGTACCCTAAATAAAAGCATTTGCAAATGCTAAAAGTAACTTTGGAATTGTGAACCCAAGAAATTTAGAAAGATAAAATTTCTGCCTGTGTTAATAAAGGAGGAATAAAAGGGCTGTCCTGTGCTGTCTGGCTGAAGTCAAAGATAGCCTACATGTTATGTTTTTCACTGACAAACTTGCTTCCAGGTAGAGCACTAGAACCTTAAGAACAGCTTTTATAACCTGACCCTAACTACAGCTAGGCCCGTGTAGCAATCCTATGAGTGATTATTATAGCCTCAGTATTTCAATTTGTTTGCGTGTTTATTTATTAGTTCAATTTGTATAGCCATCCACATGCCAAGAGAGTCTGGACGATGAATGGAGGGTTAAAATCATTACCCCCCCCCCAAATCATTAAAACATTTCCCACTGAAGGCAACTCACATTCAAAACATTAACAAAAGAAATCATTTCAATCCCTTCTCCAGATTGGGTCACAACACAAACAATTAAAATGCAAATAGAAACAAAATGTACAACTTACATTTTAAATGTAAAAGTCTACTGTCAAGTTTGATTTTTTTTTTATTTTAAAATATTGTGAAAATATCAAGTCTATGCCTAGTGTTACCAAGACAATAAAGCAAGCTCTAGGGAAAGCATTCTCTCACTGGATTGCTACACAGATTTTTATTTAATATTCAAGGCAGAAGCCTTTCTTGAGATCAAGAATGAACATGCTTGTCTGCTTGTCATCTACAGAATGATCAAACTGTGACTATAACCATACAATGATCATAAGCTAACTACATTATTTAATAATATATAAAGCAGAGAAAAAACCTCCAGCAGTTTACTGTTTCTGCAACATTCATTTTGGTAAAGGTACACCCAGTATTGTTTCTCTGTTCTAACTATTTAGAATTCTTATACCATCTGAAGTATCCATGAATGAACATCTGTTTATTTTTTATTCCATTTCAAAACAATTTACAGAATTGTCATTTTGTCAAAAATATCTGCAAGCATATTCCTATTTTAATATAATTTGGCATTATCAACATTCAAACGTATACAGTATGTACATGAAAGTGAGGGTTTTTGGAAGGGTCAGCTTAAGGACATGAGACCTATTTTCCTTTGGACAGTTCAACGAGCAGATAGAAAACTGGCAGCAAGGGCCATGCAGATTGTGGCTGTTAGCCACATGGTCAGGATCCACAATCAGAGGCTTGGTTTCTGCATTAGGCCTTCCTGGGCTAAAAGTTTAGTCCAGCAGCTGGAGCTACTCACAAGGTTGTGACCAATGAAGAGCAGGTGAGGAGATACTATTTTTTTAAAAAATATGCAGTATACCAAATATTAGGGGTGGCATGCAAAGAGTAAGAATTATCACAGCATAAGGAAAAAGAACTTTTTTCAAAAAAGAAACTAAACTTGCTGTGTTTTGTTGCTAGGGAAAGTATTACTAACAAAGGGGCCATACCCAATGGTTCTGGGGCATTCAAATGAGACTGTGACACTGTTACACTGTATAGACTGCCTTATTCCCCTATACAAACACTCTACAATAACAGTGGTTTGGCTACCTTTTGTATTTCATTTGGAAACCGGAAAAATCAGAAATGGTTTAACTGATTTTATAAGATAAATGCTTTGCAGGGACATCTGCTGGGGTATGGGTCAAAAAAGTAAAGATACTATTAATCTATTCACTCTGTTCACAGCACTAGTCACTCTGACTCAAATCTTTGTACAATCACACAGGACCACCATACATGCACACAAGGGCCCTTTGTTTCACCACACTTCCAACATTTACTGTATATAGGCCCTTCCTAGTAATTTTAACCACTGTATATAATGCCATCTGTAAATCACTTTTAAGGTATTTTCCCTGATCTTTGCTGATAATAATCATAATGTGGAATGCTTCCAAAATGAAGCCCATTGTGTATCAAAGATATTATGTTGTAAGGCGGTGATTCCCTTATTTCTTTGAGACGTGTTATCCTGCTCCAACAACTTCTAACAGGATATTAAATATTTTGAAAATTAGACCTTTAGTGGACTTAGAAGGTTTCTAACATAAGATTTTCAAAGGCTGTTTGTGGTTGCAATGCTGTCGTTTTACAGGATATATTTTTAACAAAATGACTCATTTCATTCATTTGTAACCAATTGCCAACCATACGTGCCAATTTCTGCTTTAAAATATCCTCTGGCATTATTTGATTATTTATACAATAATCCCTTAATCTAAAATGGATTTCCTGTCTTCCCACATTATTGGATAATCCTGCTAAATTATTTGGGAAATAGCCATAACCCATAACTGGCATTAACAGGGAGGGATATGGAACTAATTCCCTCCCCGCACCCCAGTTCTTCTAAATCTTCAAAGAACAGTCAAGAATTTTTAAAAAATCTTAAGAAACTAGGTGTGTTAAACTACAACCAATTGCTGAAAGCAATCAAACCACAATTTAGAAAATGGCTATCACTTAATCTATCCATTCTGGTCAAATATCTGCTCTAAAGTTGTCAGTAGTTTTATTATTTCCAAACTATACCAATATATCTGAATTCTAAGGTCTTGAACTCCTGGGAACAAATGTTCATAAAAAATTGGGTTTAATAGAAAAATACCAAGAAATATAAAAAACTATTATTTTTGAAATCACAAAAAGGAAGATGAGTCTTGACAAATATACCTTTATATTACACGTCATTTCAACTTAGACAACTTTTATTTTGGGTAGAAAATTCAAAATATAGAAAGTGAGCACAAATAGAGACTAAGTTGCTGACAAATCAAGAATGGAATTGATACCCTCCTTGAAAGCAAGAGATATAAAATGGGTAAATGTAACATATATAAACTGTTGTGATATTTTTGTCCCTTTCACTGCCCTTACTTTTTACTCTTTATTTCTACTCTTCTTTCTTTTAGTTTGTATTAGTTTTTACTATTACAATTATAATCTTTAATAAAGTTATTTTTTTAAAGAAGATATTAGAATTAGGATTTCAAAAGGTATCACGGATATATGGAGGGAGTCACTGTATAGCATGCAAGCTCAAAGCAGCCCATCTAAAAACAGGAAAAAAATTGAATTTAAAACCACACAATTCACATCAAATCAGCACATGTGGTATGACAGTGTATCTGGTATGTCTTTTTTTTTAAGTTTAACAAAATTTTGTTGTTCAGTCGTTCAGTCGTGTCCGACTCTTCGTGACCTCATGGACCATAGCACGCCAGGCCTTCCTGTCCTCCACTGTCTCTCGGAGTTTACTCAAATTCATGTTCATGCTCTAGTGTTTTCCTTTCTGCCAAAACTAACTACTGTTAAAAAGAAAGAAAGAAAGTTGCCTCTTTGAATTAACATACAGAGCTAGATCATAAAATGCTCAACATAAAAAGGGATGATGCTAAGCCAGATGTATGACTTTCTCAAATCAGCAGGCTACGGTTTCACTTACCATGACAAACTTAAACAGGCACTGTTTAGATAAGGCAGATGCAGGGAGCCCCGGTATCTCTGTATGGTAAAAATGCCACTCTTTATCAATGGGCTATATCGCTCACTGGCATTTCTTATGTTCCTGGTTTACTTAAAAAAGGACTGAACTAGATTGAATAATCACAGCTGAATCTAAAATAGGAAGAGTTAAACAACTGTTTTATGAGTTATAAGATGTAAAAAAAATAAGTAGTTAAATAATGGGAGTGATCAGCAAGCGTTATGGGAAAGATGAATGCATTTGTGATGGATGATATTAATATTAATATTAATATTTATTAATATATATAATAATTATATATATATATATATATATATATATATATATATAATATAAAATAAAATAATATAATATTATAATATAATAATATAATATAATATAATATAATATAATATAATATAATATAATATAATATTAATTAATTTGGAAGACCATCGTCTTCCAAAGCAGCTACTTTACTCCCAACTTAAGAATGGAAAACGGAATATTGGTGGACAGCAAAAGAGATTCAAAGATACTCTCAAAGCTAATTTAAAAAAATGTAATATCAGCATTGAGAACTGGGAAGCCCTAACTCATGAGCGTTTCAATTGGAGGTCAGCCTTTATTAAAGGCGCTATGGACTTTGGAGAAGCACGAGTACAGGGCGAAAGGGAGAAAAGAGCTAAAAGGAAGGCACGTCAGGCAAACCCTCATCATGACTGTCTCCCACCCGGAAACCTATGCCCCCATTGTGGGAGGTTGTGCGGATCCAGAATTGGCCTTTGCAGCCACTTACGGATCCACCGTTAAAATTTTACCTTTGGAAGACAATCTTACTCAGCTACGAGTGATCGCCAATGATTAATATACATTATATTCTATTTCTTGGAACTAAGATCAATGGAAATGGCAAAGAATGCAGGGAGCAACTTTATTTATTCAACATTAACATTATATACTGCTACATCTTATAGTTCTTGGCAGTTAACAACAATTACGTGGCCCATTATTTTAAATATCTACAGCCATTGGAGCCAATCTCACCTCCAATGGGAGGCCTTCAGAGGCCCTCATGGGGAATCCTACCTCTGGGTCTTGGCCTCCCTCGCTCCCTGGAAATGGGGTAGTACCGGCAGGTCCTTCCAAGAGAGACACTTTGAACAGGTTGCATCTTGTTGGAGGAGACAGTCTTGAAGGTCCCTGGCTGCCCAGCAATAAAGAATTTTATAGATTAAAACCAACACTTTGAATGGCACCCAGACACCTATTGGCAACCAGTGCAGGGACCACATTCCGCAGTTTATAGTAACCATTAGGACAGCACATGCTTGGGAAATGGTTTGGAAGAAAGGCTTTGGACTTCTTGCAAGCACAGTACCTCTTGTGTGTGAGCCTGAAAAAATGATGCAGCCGCTTTAAAGAATCTAGTCATTAAAAGTAATGTAGCTTTTAAAGCAGAAGTACTTGTTCTTTTAGACTTGCATGGAAACCTGGAAAAAATGGCTTGTGCTTTGGGGCAGTCAAAGGCACTTTGATTTCAAAGCCCAGCTCTAGTAATCACATCCTTCCTGTGCTGCACCTTAAGTATGTTTTGAGATGAGGAAAATGTTTCAAGTACCTAGTCTAAAAGGCTTCAAAGGGATTCTTGATAGATGTAAGTACTGTCTGGGTTTGCACATAGCACAAAGCCATTGTTTGTTTTATAAGCCACAACTGACTATTCTCACATGCCATAAACCTTGATTTACACATCTTAATGGCTGGATACAAGCAACACATTAACCATTTTTTTAAAAAAATAATGGTTTAGCCATGTAGCCAATCCCAAGTGAGACTAGGTCTTATACTCTCTGATCCTATCAGGATTGCCAACACACCAGAATATAACATAGGCAGAATAAAATTGTGATTCATTATCATATGATTTTTTTGGTAACAAAACTATGAGCATTATCTTATTCTAGAGATTGTAGATCAAGCTGAAAAGGCTGGCAATCTGAAGCCAAACTAGGATGGCGTAACGCAAAAGAGGACTGACAGTCCTGCTCCTTTAACGGCTGTGGAACGGAGGATAAGCTAAACCGAATGCAATTCCCTCTTAAAAGTAGACGCAGTGTTATATTCTGCCTCTGTTTATTTTAGACCTATAACATTTCATTTTAGAATTAAAAAAATAATTTGGTGAACCTGAGGAAGCGGGAAGCAAATTATCTGGATCATTGGCTGTCAGGTTTCAAGCCGGAGCACAACACAGAAACTGCATCTATCCAAATGTGTGTGGATGACCTACAGTATGGTGAGATTGGAAATGGTGGCGTGCAACCTTCCTATTCCTATTGACCTCTCAGCACTATCAATGCCATTGACCATGATGTCCCTCTTCCTGAAGGGTTAGTTCTGGTCACTGGTGGTGTGTGTGTGTGTGTGTGTGTGTGTGTGTGTATATATATATATGTGCATTTGAGTCAGTTTTTGACTCCTGGTGACTGCCTGGACAGTTTTCTTGGCAGGTTTTTCAGAAGTGATTTGCCATTGCCTCTTTCCTAGGGTTGAGAGAGAGTGACTGGCCCAAGGTCACCCAGCTGGCTTTGTGCCTCAGGCAGGACTAGAACTCAGCCTGGTGCCGTAACTACAACACCAAACTGGCTCTATATGCGATAAAACCTACTATGAAAACATTTATTCTCACAAAATGTAAACAGTTCAAAATTGTTATTGACTTTAAAGAAAAATGTTAGAAAATTATAATAAATCAATTATAATAATTGAATTATTATATTATTTTATAATATGAATGTATCATTATTATAATAGAATTATATAAATTTCTCATTATATAATGTAACTATATAATAATTCAATTTATAGTAATTTATTTCTTTGGGCATATTTTCTATTTCAAATTAGCCCATCGAGTCTAGAAGGGCAGAGAAATGAGGTTCTGTCATTTTTGTCCATTAAAATTCTTTGCATTTTGTTAGAGGCTGTGTTTTTGTTCTTTTCAGTTAAGCCTATGATTTGAATTTTTTTTTCAAAATTGTTAGATTTTTATCAGAACAATGTGAAATATAGCTAAACTAAAGGTATGCTAACAGTATCTATCTGGTAGTGGTCCTGGTGCTTAATCCTATCTGTTCTGGAACTAAGGTTAACTGGTTTCCTCTAAGCTATTCAATACAGGTCCATCTATCCCTTAGCAAATAGTAGCTCTGGCAACCATTATGAATACTTTTATGTCTTTATTTCCGTACTTTTAAAAAAATCACCATCAGCAAAAATAAACAAACTTCAATTACAGTGCTACCCAACACTTATTTACACTCAATGCTAACAGCAGAATTTTAAAGTACACAAGCTTTCTATATTCTGATGATTTTCCAAACATTTACTTCAAACATGTGTGTGATGGCGGAAAGGAAATTTATCCAAGAATTCTCTAAGTAGGCTTGTACCTTAATGATCACAATATTTCTAGGTCAAGAAAAATAACATTTCTTGATTTCTATTTTATTAGACTGCTGACACTGGCAACAATATTCAATATTCAAGAAAATGTTTATTGTTTTTAATATTGAAATTTTTCAGTTGTATGTGAGGAATAAAAAACTTCTACAAACTGAATATTTTACTGTATATATTTATTTACAGGTATATCTGCATTACAAATAAGTAAACTTGAGAAGCATATGGAGAATTCTTGACATAGGCTCTAACGCTAAGGAAAATCTGACACCCCCAAATTAAGGAGGTTGGATATCATCATTTAAAGCAAATTTTGAGCCTTTCTCCACTGCTGAGCTAAAGTCCTATCCGCTCATCCCTGCATCAGCAGAAAACTGTGCCGCATTGAAATTTGCTTTCCAATTGTTGAACCTTATTTTACTTTTCTTGACTCATTGATGATTGGGGCTGTGCTGATTACACGTGTGCAGGGCATGATAAGCAAAGCATTATTCCCCTGCTGTTCTTCCTCTTCAGCACATCACCCAGAAAGCATTTGCCACTCATGGTATTGCAGGTGATATCGCCGTAAATGAAGCAGTATGAATAGTGACAGGACGTCTCAAACCTACACCAATTGAGAAAATGTACCCGCTTGTCGGGATTGTACCACGTAAGATCAGGAGAGAAGTAGCAGCAGATGTTGAGAGAACAAAACAAGAGAATGATCCCCGGCACCCTCTGTATGGGTATGAGCCTCAAACCCGTCGATTAAAATCTAGGAAGAGTTTTATGGTAAAAACAAACACCCTTGAGGGTACGCAAGAACAAAACCGAATTGGCAGATGGAGGAGAGAAATCACTGACCAAGGAAGAGTTCGAGAGGAGAATATGGCTGAGGGATCCAATCTCCCTTATGTCATTTGGAGGACTGTGAATAGGTTGAGGGTTGGAGTGCCTAAGTGCAGAACTAATATGCTCAAATGGGGAGTGACGGATAATAATACGCAGTGTGAGTGTGGAGAGATACAGAATTCGGCCCACCTGCTGGCCTGCCGATTATTACCAATAGCACGCACTGAAAATGATTTGTTTCTGGCCAATGATAAAGCTAAGAAGGTGGCGTCATATCAGCAGCTTAAGGTTTGATCTGGATACAAAAGAAACAGAAGAAGCAGAATAAGGCTGGTCTGGCTGCAGGACTTTGTCATCTCTAGTGTCTCTACTGAGATGCTTCTCTATAACCCTTCTGTTCAGTAGCATCTGCAAGATTGGAGGAGGTCATGGCATCATGACCAAAGCCCCATATTACACAAGTGTACAAATGGGGTGGGGCTTCAGTTGTGACACCACGAACACTATCTTGTCTGTTTTGCCCTCTCCTCCATCTTTCCACACTGGAAGGAGAATCCAGGCTGCCATTACCTCCATCAATGAACAGCCTGCAGAAGGAACTGCCCATGACACCTCCATCAAGCTGATTCACAGCAGCAGCATCACTGCTACTGACCAGTACACCAGCAAAATAATGAACTTAGGCCGCAGTCTTTACATTTTGTAATGATGAGCTTTCTTGGTGTGCCTCTGACACAAAACTTAGCCTTTTTCTTTCCAGTTCTGCTATAGCACAATACTGGGATTTGATTTTAAAAAATTAAGAGTAAAACTGCTATGCTGTTAATGCACTCATCCTGCTATAATAATAATAATAATAATAATAATAATAATAATAATAATAATAATAATACAGTAGGTATGTCGATGAAGGTTCTCAGTCATCCAGGTGGAACAGTCTGTGGCTTGAATCATGTCAACTGGATTTCTATTTTCTCAGTGGAAACGTTTCACTCCTTATCCAAGGAGCTTCTTCAGTACAGTAGATAATATATAATTGCTACTTCCAAATAAGATCTGCAGTTTTGGGAGATGTCGGAATGCAATTTACTTCAAACATCATAGGCTATCAGCCTCCAACAGAAATTAGGTGACATAACAAATCAGTAGCTTTGCACATGATTGAAATTTCAAGATGTTTACAAAAATACTGGCAATTTACAACCACAGAACGTGGCACCCTGAACATAAATAATTGCTATTAAAAGGAACTGCTCATGTCTATCTTACAACAAATGAACAGAACATTAGCCATTAGAAAAACCAGGAATAGTCATAATCAGGCATATACCCTGCCGACTTTCTGTCTGAAAAGAACACTGAAGGTTAAACTAATGAATACACAAAAATAGAGTTAAAGTATAACAAGTAAATTGAAAGGTAAATAGTTGCCTTGAAAAGCAATGAAAGTTTTGGCTGCTCTTCTGAACCATGAGAACGTAGGTGCTAAACATAAGTCCCAAAAGAGTTCATTCTATACCCTGGGAACAAAACAGGAAACATGTTTTTTCTTTCTGCCAGATAAATGAGCCTCTGCCAGTTGGGACATCATCAGAGGGGCCTCTTCTGTAGATCCTAATGGACAAACAAGATCATAACATGAAAATCTACCCCTCAAATATTAACCAGCTGTTTAGGGCTTAAAGATTCACATCAACGCTTTAAATTGTGCTTATGGCAACCACTGCAGATCTTCAACACAGACATTCTATGATCTCTGTACCTTGCACTGGTTAGTAACCTGCTGTGACATCAGTTCCAAGTTCCAACTCATTACAAGAGTAGCTCTATGCAGAATGTGCTGCAACAGTCAAAATGGGATGTGATCAAGGCATGGATAACTGTTGCCAGTTCCACTATCACAACTGGGATATTAAACATATCTGTACTAGAAACCCCTGACTCTTAGAGGTCTGGGTTATGATCTCTTTTCTGATGACCATGATTGGGTTTGCTTGATTACCTCCCTGTAGGGTAGATATTGGTTTTCAGGAGAAGCCCATCTCTTGGTGACGCTGTGGCAGGTCAGTTTAATACAGCTCTGTGACTCTGCTCTGTATTTGACTCCTATTTCCAGCTCAATGCTCTGACATTTCTGTTACATACAGTATGTCTATGTCTCAGTTCCTCTTGTCCTTTGTGGTTATTAGTTCTGTGGTCTGTATTTTTCTCTCTCCTGTTGTAGTCTTTTGCTCTTTGCAGTTTTATTTATATCTATTTTATCTGCTCCTCTTGGGATTCATTGATGTAGATTCAGGAATCTATAAGAATTTTGGGCCAGTCTGGTTTAGTGGTTAAGGCACTGGGCTAGAAACCGGGAGACCGTGAGTTCTAGTCCCGCCTTAGGCATGAAGCCACCTTGGGCCAGTCACTCTTTTCAGCCCTAGGAAGGAGGCAAGGGTGAACCACTGCTGAAACCTTGCCAAGAAAACTGCATGGACTAGTCCAGGCAGTTGCTAGGAGTCAACAATGACTCAAAGGCACACAGACACACAAAAAGAATTTTGCGGGTTTGCCCTTGAGATTGGCAGCCACATGCCTAAGAATTAGAGTATGCAGGTCTTGTGATCAATGCCTATTTATTCATATCCTGAGCATATTCCTGTTGGGCTTGGGGACCAGGTCAAATCTGGCACCCCATTCCTTCAGATCTCCCTCCGGTTTTCATTTGTCTATTACCTTTGCATTTTTAGTCTATGTGGGTTTTATACTAGGCTGTACTCTATCCAATTAAAAGTAATTTTTATATATTATTTAATTTCTCTTTTTTTTCTTTATCGTTTCTTTCTACTAACTTTCACCTTTAGCATATTCCTGTGCTTCTGTGCTTTTTCATATAAAATGGTGGCAGTTACCACCCATTATGCTGAATGTTGCAGTATGTCTTTTGGTTAACACAGGGGTGGGGAACCTTTTTTCTGCCAAGGGCCATTTGGATATTTATAACTGGGGACCGGGGGGTGGGGGGCAGGGTTTCTGGGATTTCTGCAGACTGGGGGTCGGAGTTTGTGGGCAGGAGCCAATCACAAGCACTGGGGGCGGGGTTTGTGGGCGGGAGCCAATCGCATGGAAGGGGCGAGGTTTGTGTGCGGGAGCCCCGCGGGCCTTAGGCGGGAGCCCCGCGGGCCTTAGGCGGGAGCCTAACTGGGTTAACAGTTTCAGTTCATCCAGGGGTACCTGCAGGGCATGGTAAAAAAAGTCAAGATGGCAGCGGCGAAGGAGCGATGGAAGCTCTGCCTGTTTTATAGGTGTTTTGCACCTTCCATTGCACCTTCACTGCTGCCATCTTGCCTTTTTGATCACACCATACAGATACTAGAACAACTGTTAGTATGAATAAACCAGCAACCCTAAGCTGTGGGAAAATCAGCTATGTCAGAACAGTTAAGGGCTCAGTGTAATATGGGAAGGTTCTGTTAAGGTAAAAATGCTTACATATGTGGGGGATGTTGTGGAAGACTTATTTGATAGTTGCTTTATTATACTAATGAGAAAATTGGTATCATACCTGCAATGATTTCATGCTGCTAGTGGTTTATTCTTCCGAACCTACAAAAATGGAAGCTCTGTTAGTTCTAAGAAAGGATATCATTGAAATTATAGCTGTTGGTGCCTTTGTAATATAATGCAGAAGACATTTTTCTACACATGAAACATTAAAACATAATTGAGTGTGGATTGGGTGTTTATTTGAAAATACTGTTTTTTGTTGCCTTATGATTTGTGCTCTGAACCAAATCAATCATTATATAAATTCCATGTACTTGTGTATATCAATACTTGTTAACTTCATGCAACACGAATGCTGGTTTTTTAAAGAAACTTTATTAAATTTTCAAATTAATAAAATACAAAAAGATAGAAAAAGAGTAAAGAAAGAGTAAAGAAGAAAGAGAGAAACTAAAAAGTTGAGAAATAGAAATACAGCAAAAAGCGTGACTTCCGACCTTCTCCAGCACAGATACAAATAAAAAATACAATAATCTCTTATTCTAATTTTAACTGTAAAATACATTATTTCTATAATCTTATACCAACCTAATCATCAAATCCCAAAATCAAAACTTTGTCTTTTTCAGTTACAAGCAGAAAGTAACAAAAGTGGTTTCCAAGTAGAAACAAAACTAGACAAATTATTTTCTCTAATCAATGTAGTCAGTTTTGCCACCTCTGCCAGTTCCATTAATTTTATAATCCATTCTTCCACTGTAGGAATTTGTATCAACATGAATGCTGTTAAATTGTGTTAACTCTGGCAGACATTTTGGAAATACAAATGGCTGGAAATAAACATATGGATAGCAGTGCTTTTGCAAGGCACCAAATTTCTTTCACATACATGTGTTAATTTTCAGCAGTTTGGATAGTATTAAATTGAAGGTGAACAATTATTCTTTGGTAGTTAAAGCAGTAGCTGGAAAGGTATATAAGGAATAGAGTGTGGAAAACATGATGTCAAGCAAGGAGACCATCACACACAAGTTTCCCAAATTAGAAAGAGTCAATAAAGTAACACCTTAATGACTTCTAAAAATAGTTGCTGCCTAGTTATTGAGTATCATGACCTACATTAAATCTGGAACGTATTTCCTGTGACTACTTGCATAAATCACACTTAGTTTTTATATTCTGTTCTCCTTGGGATTAGCAATGAAGTTTAAGGCCTGACCTTGAAAGGCCTTCTTATAAGATGAGTGCCCAAATTGCACATCATACACAACACATATAGTATCATACATTTTACTTAATTGGAAAAAAGTTAAAACAAAGGTTGTACTAGGTTCCAGGCACACAATTAAAGGACAACAAAATAAAGCCAAGCACTGAAGAATTGTATTGGAAACAAAAGCCCACAGAAAGACAATCCCAGATTAATAACAACAACAACAATTTCAGTCATTGACCAGTACAACATCAGTAATAATTTCTAGTTTCTCAGTTGTTGCTAAGTCTTCCATCAGTAGGATTTACTTTAAGTAGACAAGTATATATGAACTTAATAATTTGTAGACTTTCTTGATATGTAGACATCTATATGTAGTATTCTTGGATGCATAAATGGTTTGCTAGTGCCTTGTTCTAATTTTTTTTTCACTTCTTGGTCTACAGCCCTGGGATGGCTCCCCTCCAAGTACTAATTAGGTCCAACACTACTTAGCTTTTTCAATCAGCCAAGGTTGAATAACCTGCTGTTAATGGTATAGCTTAAAAGTGACATTCCCATTTATAACCATATTTATTTTTCATTTATATTTGCATTGATTCATTTGTTTTTAATCTAAGTTTACTAAAGTTGATTAAAAATACTGATTCTTAGATAAACATAGACAGTGGTGGAATAAAATACAGAAACCAGCAGATAATTTGTTAAGTGAAAGTAAATGTGAAAGCAAAATTCAGCAACATTACTTGCATTTATTTCAATAGACCAGGCCATGTTGCAGTTACAGTATATAAACTGTGTATGCTGAAGAGTATGCTGTGTTTGTGAACTGCTGAACATAAATCAAAATAATCATCTGAGGAATATGTTGGTGGATATATTATCTGACATTTTCATTTTATTTAAAAATCATGACATAAATTCACATCCTCTTCTTAAATTTTACTATTCTTCATTATTCAGGTGGGATTAGATGTTTTAAACTCCATTTTCTTTTGTACTGCATTATTGAATATTATTACAGGATTTCAAGTAGAATTATCTCAGATGATTGCTTTTGTGGTCACAGCAAATATAAAGCATTATTTATTTATAATATTTGAATGCTTCCTTTCAAAACCTGTTTTTCCAGGGGAGTATTTCTAGAATAAACACTGATTTTTAAAAAATGGAGCATAAAATGATTGTCATCTCCATCACTGTATATTCATTTCATAATCATTGTGACTAAAGGTTCTATAGTTGGCACATCACTAACCTATGATTTATTTATTCAATCATGGTTTATTTAATAAACTATAGTTGGGGGATCTGCACAACATGCTAAGCCAAAACCAAAGTATGTTATGACTTAGATGGGGGGCTGCTACTAAGAAGACATACTTTTATGCATACACACTTTTGGGCAGTTATCTATTTCAACAAAATGTAAATAATGATAACCTATCGTAGTAACATGTTAAAAAATCTTTTTTTCTAAGTAAGAATTAGTGAATGTTGTAATACCTGAGTTGGTTTTATCTAAACCAGAGCTTTCCAAACTGTGTGTCGCGACACAAAAGTGTGTCGCCACACACAGTCTGGTGTGTCACCACACACAGTCTGGTGTGTCGCCACACAACCCGGAAGCGCTGATCATCATCAGCGCTTCCGGGTTTTCCCGCGGCGACACACCAACGGCGGCGCGCAAAAACTGAAAGCGGCAGCAGCGCTTCCGGGTTTTTGCGCGCTGCCGCAATGGCGGCACTTCCGGGTTTTCCCGCGGCGACACACCAACAGCGGTTGGTGTGTCGCCGCGGGAAAACTTTGGAAAACCCTGATCTAAACAGTAGGTGTTGTCAATATTGTTCCACACACAGTAACTTCATGTGTACTGGTAATCCAGCTGGCAGAGTTCACAAACACAGCAAGCCACAATCTAGTTAAACACTTATTAGCCTGATCCCACATCTTTCATTCATACAACTAACTTCATACAATCATGCCAACCAATTGTTCATGTCTAGCAGTCATGGTCTTGTATGGAATGGGAATAAGCAGGCGCTTGGGCAAAAAGTGAATAGCTATAGAAAGGCTTCTTATGATAGTATTATTTTAAAATATGTTCTGCAGAACAGTTAGTGGTCTTCCCCAATACGTAAATGTCTTCTGGATTATTTCCAGTTGATCTACTGTGGTTTTCCAATTTCATGATGTTATTTAAAATGTATAGAAGTACTTATTTTATAGCAGATGGACCTACTTAAGAAATGTTAATTATAGTCCTCAAATATTTAATACAGATAGGACAGATAAATCATTAAAGGCAATCCTGTTTATCTCAGATTGGATCTAACTTTAGTTAGCATTAACGTTATCGTTTTGGGGGGGGGGGTTGGTGACATCTAATGGTCATCTGGATTTCTGCAGCCCAGATCTGGTAGCTCTGGTGCATCCATGTGAGGGTGCCCAGACAAATATGCTGAACTACTGCAAGCACCTGGCAAAGAATCCATTAGCAGGAATTGCTGACAGTGTGATTTACACAGTTGGAAAAAACTTTGCTTCTTTTGTGCTGTTTCAGCTTGGATTCATTATAGAACATTTTCAATAACTGTGAAGGCACCACCACTCAGAAGCTCTAAGATGGGCTTCTCATTTCACATGCTGTCACTTGCCTAGAGATGATGAAAAGTATTTGCCTTCAAGTGCCTGTATTAAAACAACACAGTCTCAAGAAATGCTGGCAAGTAAGAAAAATGGTTTAATCCACTGTTTGTTAGACTCTTCTGGAAGGCCTATTTGTTGTTGTTTTTATTGTTGTTGTTGGTCGTATCCTAATAATAATCCATGTTTAGACTGGATTTGGCATTTTTGTCCACCTATCGAGACCTTCCCAAGGACCTGGGATAGGCAGATGTTGTTGTTTAATAATATTAAAGGTATCATCCCAGGATGTAAGCTGTTCCAAGTAAAGCTGCCTTTTGCAATTGACTGATGGTGATTTTGTCAATACCGATGGTGTTCAAGTGGTGCTTCAGATGTTTTGGGGTTGCACCCAAGGTGCCTATTACTATTCTATTACTATTATGGTTCTATCTTTGCTTTCTTTTGCCACAGTCGTTCTACTTCTATTTGCAGGTCTTTGTATTTTGTGATTTTCTCCAGTTCTTTCTCTTCTATTCTGCTTTCTCATTATTATTATTATGGTTATGGTTATTATGGTTATTATGGTTATTATTATTGTATTTAGCCCAGATGCATTTTCCATTTCAACAAGTTATAGAATTCCATTATGATCTTTTCAGACTTTTCATTCTGCAAAGTAGCTTTCAGGCACATAATTCATAAATCCTTTCCTGTTTCATGAGTTAGCATTTGTGAATGTCCTGATTTTGTTGTTGCTTTTAAAAGAAAGAATACAAAAATCATTTAAAAACACTGTTCCAAAGTCATAATTTGTTTCTAATAGACTTCTTCTTGGAGATGACAGAATTATGTGAATAATAATGAGCTTTGTCCCCATTTTCACGGAGTTCATTAAAGTCAGTGAAATATGCTAATCAACACACTAACTACCCTTGGAATGCATGTTATTGGTCACCGGGTAATACACTCCTATAATGTTTAACTTCTTCCTCTGCTATTATTCTTTATTAGGCATTCAGGAGGTGTCAAAGCAAATCTGCAATCTATCTACTGTACCAGGAAAGGGTGGTTTTCAGAAGAATCCCCAACAAAGATCTCAACAGAATAGCTAGGGTAGACATTGAAATGGAAAGCATGGCATTTCAGCTGTTGGGCTTTTCCTTGAGTCTTCTCGGCTTAGGTGGAACAATCACTGCAACCATCCTACCTCACTGGTGGAACAGTGCTCATGTGGGAACCAATATTATCACAGCCGTGGCATACGTAAAGGGTCTCTGGATGGAATGTGTTTGGCACAGCACTGGGATCTCCCAGTGTCAGCTCCACCGCTCACCGCTTGCTTTGCCTCGTGACCTTCAAGCAGCCCGGGCCATGATGGTGATATCTTGCATTCTTTCAACTCTGGCATGTGTGATTGCTGTTATTGGCATGAAGTGCACCCAATGCGCTAAAGGGTCCTCTGCCAAAAACATCTGTGCTGTCCTGGGTGGCATCCTTTTCATACTGGCTGGAATTGTGTGTCTCATCCCTGTTTCTTGGACAACCAATGAAGTGGTGACTGATTTCTACAACCCAATGTTGCCCAGTGGGATGAAATATGAGATTGGGCATGCCCTTTACCTTGGCTTTGTGTGTGCTTCACTGAGTATAATTGGTGGAATAATCTTGTGTGCTTCGTGTCAGCAGGTGGAGAATGACATAGACTACCAACAACAACCAAGAAGTACAAGATTAGCTCCATCCTACAGACCACCAATGGCTTACAAGTCAAATCACAATCCTTCACTTACATCTGCTTCATACAATGGTTACAGGTTGAATGATTATGTATAAGTTCTCTGGGACTTCTCTCATTTGTATGTTGCTGTCAGCATTTCTCTAAATATGATTGTATATGTATACAAATTATGTATTACATCTATGATGTTTGTGGTGTTATCAATGTACTGTAATTTCCATACACTGTTTACTACTATTCTACTTTTCATATAATTAATGAAATTTTTAAAAAGGATGCTGTGAAGCTTGAAATTAGAATAAGTAGTCTTTTACTGGAGAATGACTGCAAATAATTACAAAAAATACTTTGTGATTTCAGAGACAGGCTGCTGAGCACAGGAGTTCCAGCCTGGTATAAAGGCACAGTTAGTGCAATAAGACCCAGAAGTGGAGTCCTTGGTGCTCTCTTGGCTTGGTTGTTTGCTTGCAGATGTTTCATTACCCAACTAGGTAACATCATCAGTGCTGTTGATGTTACCTAGGCACTGATGATGTTACCTAATCGGGCAATGAAACGTCTGCAAGCAAACAACCGAGCTCAGAGAGCACCAAGGACTCCACAGTTCAACCCTGAGCTACATATTTTCTCTTCTGTTAGACCCAGATGTGTTGTTGTTTTAGCAGTGATCATTCAAAGAAGTCTCATACTAAGTATTTTGATCATGTAAATAGACAATCTTGAACTTGTAGTTCATTGTATACTTACAGGATAGTTTTATATATAGATATTTCTGATTCTAAGACATGTAGGCAAAGAAAACAAAGCTTTGTAATAGCTCTATTCTTTGTATTAGATTCCTATAAGTCATGCAATAAAAGGCAGGAAATTTGGATGTGAGGGCAATCTGGCTGCAACATCTGTCACTCCATTGATATCCAAGATAGAATTTAAAAGTGTTATGATACTCATAAATCAGAAGTTGACTATTTCACATTATGCTTTAAGCTTTTTGATACAATTTCCTTGTAAATGAGAACATTTGCCTCTTCTACACATACTTAATTAACAATGTGCAATGGTTAGTATTTGGGTGGGTGTCATCCCTTTGCAATGGGAGACCACTAGGAAATCTCAGGCTATACTGGGAAGTTGAAAAAGCAGCCCAGAGGAATGCAGTAGCAAACCACTTCTATATGATTGCCAAGAACACTAGACAGGTATGTTCATGTAAATGTAGTCACTAGGACTTGAGCATGACTCAAGATGATGAGAAGAAGGAGGAGAGGAGGAGGAGAGGAAGAAGAAGACGATAGGGTGACTTGATGGGAAAATAATCTATTTGTTTAAATTCAGTTCAACAATCCAGACACACTTAATATAGCATTAAGAAAGAATGATGATGAGTTAACTGAAATGCCATAAAGCAGAATTGCAGCATAATACAAAAAATTAATGGTGGAACCCAGTATCAGATGGTAAAATGATATGATTCATACTTTAAGAGTATTTTGAGATACGAAGTGGCTTTTTGGGGTGTGTGCGTATGAAACATTTATTTTAGAAACTATAGCTGAAGATGTAAGATTTAGCTGTCACCTATTTACAGTTGATTAGAAATATTCTAATTTTTAAAAAATATGACTCCAGCACTCATGTAGTTCTCTTTTCTCATGTAATATTTGAAAATAAGACTTTTTGTGAATTAATAGGAAATACTGTAGAATGCCTTAGAGAATTTATGCTGAGCCAAATGTTAAGGCATATAATGATGCCTAGAAGAAAATAAGGCAGTGGCAATACATGAAAATCACCCATTTATGGCATAGTTTGTCTGAATTTACAGTTACTTGCATGCAAGAGTATAGGGTTAGGCTCCTTCTGATAGTTGACCATAAGGAACCAACTAATCATGATTTTGGTCAGAAATGTTGATATCTTCCAATCTCTTTCTTCAAAGATAAAAAGATCACTTTTGTCTTTAATGGCTGCACATGATAATCTATAGCAGTACTATATTTGATTAGCATGTTCGATTAGCACATGCTATTTAAGATGACTGTAATTGGTTGGTTGGTTGATTGATTGATTTTGTATGCTGTCCAGTTTCAAAGGCTTGTTATAAAATAATGCCCACAAAGAAAAAAAAAAAAGAACCTCAAATATACATCAAATATCAAAATCAAAAATGTAAAAAAAAACAGAAATTACAAAAGTCATGTGCTTGCAAAACCCATCTTCTATCACTGCATATTCTCCTCTCAGGCAAGCAAAAACAGTTATGCCTTGATAGCTTTCCTAAAGCCCAGGAGGGATGGAGCTGATTCAATCTTGGCAGGGAGGGAGTTCCAAAGTCTGGGGGCTGCTATCAAAAAAAGCCTGCTTCTGAGGTTTTGTCAGATAACAAAATGGGACTTGAAGGGAGTTGTCCCTGTTTGATCTGGTTGGCTGAGGAGATGAATGTGGAAGAAGGTGATCCTTTAGTTAACCAGGCTCAGAGCCCTACAGGACCTTAAAGGTGACAATCAGCACCTTGAATCACACGTGGAAACCAACTGGCAATCAGTGTAACTCATGAAGCAGTGGGGTCTCCCAGACATGCCAGAATACAGTTGTAGCTTCCAAATTTTATTCAAGACAGCCTCATGTACACTGCATTACAATAATCCAAATAGCTAGGCCAGGAGTTGCTGTGAGCAAGACCTCCTAATCCAGGAGTAGTCACACTATGCAAAAGCCTTCCTGGCCACAGCTGTCACCTGCTCATCGAGCAGGAGCTGTGGGTCTAGGAAGAGCTCCAAGTTGTGAACAACTTCTGAAAGTTGGAGTATTACTCTCCACAAAGTCAAAGGTGGTATTTCACCAAACTTATAAGGCCCACAAACCAAAGCCACTCTGTCATGGAGGGTTTCAATCTAACTGTGTTTCTTTCTCTTCAGACCCTGACAGCTTCCAGGCATTGGGTCACTGTTTCTACCACATTACCTGTTACCTGATATCATTAGCAGTTTGATGATATCAACCCCCCTGCTAAAAGGTAACACCCCCTAGAAGTTTCATGTAGATGTTAAAGAGAAGTGGAGAGACTACTGAGGTACTCCACAAAGTAAAGGTCTCTGGGTGAATCTTTCCTCCCTCCCCTGACAGGAACCACCCCTTCCGGAAGAACAGCCTCTGCAAGGCAGTGCCCCCCCCCCCAGTTCAACGTAGACAGTCCAAAAAGACACCATTGTTGAAGATATCAAAAGCCATTGAGAGGTCACAGGGGACCAGATGGGTTGTACTCCCCAATCCCAGTCTTTCTAAGGTCATCCCCAAGAGTGACAAATGTAGTTTCCATGTTGTATCCTGGCCTGAAATATGCAACATGGATCCAAATAATCTGCTTTCTCTAAGACTGTCTGAGTTGCACCACTTTCTCTACAACCATTCCTCGAAAGAGAAGGTTGGAGACTGTTATCCTTTCCTGCCCTCCTGAATGCTGCCACACAATTCAAAAGTTAAGAATAGTTCTGCACTTGTCATGCCTATTAATAAAAAGTTCTCATTTTGTTTCTTCTTATCCCTTGATTATTTTTATGTAAGAAACAAAATTAGTTAACATAGTTAAGTCCTATGCTTGTTATAGTTTATTTTCAAAATAAGAGTCATGGCTTTCTGTTCAGAGCTACCTTTTCCAACCTGGTTCATTCAGATGTGTAAAGACTACAAGAATTCTTAGCCAGCTGGCTTTGCTAATATCTTGAGGAGGGACATTAAAATCTGAAAGGGATGGCTTATAGCAAGATTATTGCAGTCCATTGCCTATGATAAAGCTGTATTGGTGGATGCATTTATATGAATATATAATATTAAACAGGCTGTTATTATTCTTTTCATATTGGTTGTTCAAGGAGAATTCCATATAGGATAAGCACTTTAAAATTTAAAAACCTCAGCTTGAAAAATATTATTGTACAGTTATATCATTTTTTAAAAAAAATCAAAAAGAAAATTCATTATTTAAGGAATAAAACGGTTTTTACCTATAGGTCATATGCTAGAAGCCCTATAGCTAGTACTATATATTTCAAATGTAGTTGAAATAGGTTATTAGCATAATAAATATACACATGGACATAGCTGACAAAATCCTAGGGTATGAGGAATGCTGTAGTAAATGTGGCCCACTTGTAAAAATATTTATTCATGTAGTGAGTGTCAATACTGTGTAGTGAGGAAATGTGTCAGGTGATCTACTAGAAGTCAAGCAAAAAAAAAATCAACAAATATAACATGGTCAGCACAGATTAATGAGGTGGAAAAGGTTCGTTGTAATAAGCTAGTTTTTGTTTTGAGGTAGGGTAGAGAAGGTTTGAGTAAACTCCGGGAGACAGTGGAGGACAGGAAGGCCTGGCGTGTTATGGTCTTTGAGGTCACGAAGAGTCAGACACGACTAAACAACTGAACAACAACAACAAAGAGAAGAGGGCAGGTGAATATTCCCTAATAAAATGATTTAAACATCAGGTATTTTAAGTGGAAATAACATCCTCCTGTTTTTAAATCACGATTTCCTCTAATAATTTACGATCTTAATTGAAGTAGATTTAATAGATCTGATGTGCACATTTATTTATTTATTTATTTATTTATTTTCTATCCTACCTTATTTTTATAAATAACACAAGGCGGCCAACATACCTAATACTCCTTCCTCCTCCTCTTTTCCCCACAACAACAACCCTGTGAGGTGAGTTGGGATGAGAAAGAGTGACTGGCCCAAGGTCACCCAGCCGGCTTTCATGCTGTAAAACATTTGATAGCAACTAGTATTATTTATACCAGAGCTCAGCAGTAGTGTCACTATGCCTTTGTGCCCCAACCTGATGCCTCCCAAATGATACCCCCAAATTCATGATTTGTTAGGGTATGATATACAGGTCGTTCTCGCTTAATGACCACAATTGGAACCAGAATTTTGGTTGCTAAGCGAAGCAGTCATTAAGTGAATCCAACCCAATTTTATGACCTGTTTTTTGGTGGTCATTAAGTGAATCACCATGGGTGTTAAGTGAACCACGTGGTCATTAAGGAAATCACATGTTTCCCCATTGATTTTGCTTGCCAGAAGCCAGCCAGGAAGGTCGAAAATGGTGATCATGTGACCACGGGATGTTGCGATGGTCATAAATGTGAAGCGGTTGCTAAGTGCCCAAATTGTGATCACTTGATTGCAGGGACGCTGTGGCAGTCATAAGTGTGAGGACCAGTTGTAAGTCGGCTTTTTCAGCACCATCATAAGTCCGAACTGTCACTAAACAAATGGTTGTTAAGCGAGGACTACCTCTAGTACAAAACATCATGAGGGAGCTTCATTGTTTGAAGGTGCTTTGGAGAGTGGAGAGCTCTAACATTCACTCAGTTCTGGCGCATCATGGATTAAAAGAAAGGATTTGATGCTGGCTTCTTGTTTTCTGCATCCCAAAAGGTAACAGAGGGGATCAGGAATAACTGTACCACTTGCATGATCCAACATGTATATAGGTTTGTCTATTGCCCCTTCATGGATCACTGCCTTGTCATGGCGAAGGGGCTTGCGTAACTCAATGAAGTCAGGTCAAGAAGAACAGGTCATGACGGAGAGTTCTGACAAAACGTGGTCCAAAACTGGAGGAGGGAATGGCAAACCACTCCAGTATCCTTGCCAAGAAAACCCATGGACAGTATCAAAAGGCTAAAAGATATGACGCCGGAAGATGACCGCCTCAGGTCGGAAGGTGTCCAAAATGCTACTGGGGAAGAGCGGAGGGCAATTCCGAGTAGCTCCAGAAAGAGTGAAACGGCTGGGCCAAAGCCGAAAGGATGCTCAGTTGTGGATGTGTCTGGAAGTGGAAGGAAAGTCCGATGCTGTAAAGAACAATGTTGCATAGGAACCTGGAATGTAAGATCTATGAATCAAGGTAAGCTGGATGTGGTCAAACATGAGATGACAAGATTGAACATCGACATCTTGGGAATCAGCGAACTAAAATGGACAGGAATGGGCAAATTTAATTCAGGAGACCATTATATATACTACTGTGGGCAAGAATCCCTTAGAAGAAATGGAGTAGCTCTCATAGTCAATAAAAGAGTGGGAAAGGCAGTACTGGGGTACAACCTCAAAAACGACAGAATGCTTTCAGTTTGAATCCAAGGCAAACCATTCAACATCACAGTGATCCAAGTCTATGCCCCAACCACTGATGCCGAAGAAGCTGAAGTTGACCGGTTCTGTGAAGACCTACAACACCTTCTAGAACTAACACGAAAAAAAGATGTCCTTTTCAGCATAGGGGACTGAAATGCTAAAGTAGGGAGTCAAAAAATAACCGGAATAACAGGCAAGTTTGGCCTCGGAGTACAAAATGAAGCAGGGCAAAGGCTAATAGAGTTTTGTCAAGAGAACACGCTGGTCATAGCAAACACTCTTTTCCAACAACACAAGAGACGACTCTACACATGGACATCACCAGATGGTCAATACCGAAATCAGATTGATTATATACTTTGCAGCCAAAGATGGAGAAGCTCTATACAATCAGCAAAAACAAGACCTGGAGCTGACTGTGGCTCAGATCATGAGCTTCTTATCGCAAAATTTAGGCTTAAATTGAAGAACGTAGAGAAAACCACTAGACCACTTAGGTATGACCTAAATCATATCCCTTATGAATATACAGTGGAGGTGAGGAATAGATTTAAAGGATTAGATCTGGTAGACAGAGTGCCTGAAGAACTATGGATGGAGGTTCGTAACATTGTACAGGAGGCAGCAACTAAAACCATCCCAAAGAAAAAGAAATGCAAGAAAGCAAAGTGGCTGACTGATGAGGCTTTACAAATAGCTGAGGAAAGAAGGGAAGCAAAAGGCAAGGGAGAAAGGGAAAGATATAAACAACTGAATGCAGAATTCCAGAGAATAGCAAGGAGAGATAAGAAGGCCTTCTTAAATGAACAATGCAAAGAAATCGAGGAAAACAATAGAATGGGGAAGACTAGAGATCTCTTCAAGAAAATCGGAGATATCAAGGGAACGTTTTGTGCAAAGATGGGCATGATAAAGGACAAAAAAGGCAGGGACCTAACAGAAGCAGAAGAGATTAAGTAGAGGTGGCAAGAATACACAGAAGAACTATACAAGAAAGATCTTAATATCCCTGATAAATACGATGGTGTGGTCACTGACCTTGAGCCGGACATCCTAGAGAGTGAAGTCAAGTGGGCCTTAGGAAGCATTACTAACAACAAAGCTAGTGGAGAAGACAGTATCCCAGCTGAGCTATTTAAAATCCTAAAAGATGATGCTGTTAAAGTGCTGCACTCAATATGCCAACAAATTTGGAAAACTCAACAGTGGCCACAGGATTGGAAAAGGTCAGTTTACGTTCCAATTCCAAAGAAAGGCAATGCCAAAGAATGTTCAAACTACCGTACAATTCACATGCTAGCAAGGTTATGCTCAAAATCCTACAAGCTAGGCTTCAGCAGTATGTGAACCGAGAACTACCAGAAGTGCAAGCTGGGTTTTGAAGAGGCAGAGGAACTAGAGATCAGATTGCCAACATTCGCTGGATCATGGAAAAAGCAAGAGAGTTCCAGAAAAACATCTACTTCTGCTTCACTGACTACGCTAAAGCCTTTGATTGTGTGGATCACAACAAACTGTGGCAAATTCTTAAAGAGATGGGAGTACCAGACCACCTTACCTGTCTCCTGAGAAACCTGTATGCGGGTCAAGAAGCAACAGTTAGAACCGGACATGGAACAACCGATCGGTTCAAAATCGGGAAAGGAGTACGACAAGGCTGTATATTATCACCCTGCTTATTTAACTTATATGCAGAGTGCATCATGAGAAATGCCGGGCTGGATGTTAAGCCGGAGTTAAGATTGCCGGGAGAAATATCAACAACCTCAGATATGCAGACGATACCACCCTAATGGCAGAAAGTGAAGAGGAACTAAAGAGCCTCTTGATGAGGGTGAAAGAGGAGAGTGCAAAAGCTGGCTTGAAACTCAACATCAAAAAAACCCAGATCATGGCATCTGGTCCCATCACTTCCTGGCAAATAGAAGGGGAAGAAATGGAAGCAGTGACAGATTTTTTTTTTCTTGGGCTCCAAGATCACCGCAGACGGTGACTGCAGCCATGAAATTAAAAGACACTTGCTCCTTGGGAGGAAAGCTATGGCAAACCTAGACAGCATATTAAAAAGCAGAGACATCACCTTACCGACAAAGATCCGTATAGTTAAAGCTATGGTTTTTCCAGTAGTAATGTATGGCTGTGAGAGTTGGACCATAAGGAAGGCTGAGCGCCGAAGAATTGATGCTTTCGAACTGTGGTGCTGGAGAAGACTCTTGAGAGTCCCTTGGACTGCAAGGAGGTCAAACCAGTCAATCCTAAAGGAAATCAACCCTGACTGCTCATTGGAAGGACAGATGCTGAAGCTGAAGCTCAAATACTTTGGCCACCTAATGCGAAGAGAGGACTTACTGGAAAAGACCCTGATGCTGGGAAAGACTGAAGGCAAAAGGAGAAGGGGACGGCAGAGGATGAGATGGTTAGATAGCATCACCGATGTAATGAACATGAATTTGAGTAAACTCCGAGAGACAGTGGAGGACAGGAAGGCCTGGCGTGCTATGGTCCATGAGGTCACGAAGAGTCGGACACGACTAAACGACTGAACAACAACAACAACATTGCCACATCAGGACATATTTTTGTGGGAATGAAGAATACCTTCTGGAGGCATATGGGGTCGACTCTCTCCATGATTGGATGATTTCCTTCTGCTGGTCAATCCAAATACCACTGTCCCAGATTATAGACTTGATAAAATGAGCCTTGATTCCTGTGAAAATCTGGATCCTTATATCCCGTACATGTACGGGTTTACCTAACACTGGAGGGTTTTTTAGAGTAACTTTTTATTTACTTCTTGTTAATGAAATGTTCCACCTCCTTACCTAAACCTCAATAATATTGGGTATTTTGTATTCAGTAGCCTAAGGATATGTCCCACCTGCATGCAGATTGTGTTTTTGCTTGGCTAAAGGGAAAGTGATAAGAAAGGTAGATTCCTTTCCTCCATCTAAAGTAATTAATCTATAAACTCTACATTTCTCCAGATTGCAATAAACTGGTGGTATTATCAAGTCAAGGAGCTTTGTTCCTTAATAATTTTGGATTTGTTAAGGAACCACTTGGAAAAACTTCATATATTGCTAGAACAACCACATCCATATTTATTGTTCCAGTACCAGCCTTACTCACTGCAAAGGCTCTGCTTGTGTAAAAATAGTACTTAGTAAATTAAAAAAAAAGGAAAAAGAGAAAACGGAGAGCCAAATCAAACAGGAAGTGAAAAATTGCCTTTGTAACTGTAGTACTCTTCTTATAGAAAGCTCAAAATTGTATTTGATATTGCCCCTTTTAAAATCAATTTACAAAAAAAAATTTGGCTGTGCAAGAAGAACGGTATAATCCCATATATGCTTACTTGGGATTTACTCTCACAGTGACTGAGATCTAATTCTTCATGAATGCAGTACAGTATGTCTGGAAAAAGATATTTGATACGAACACTTTTAAAAGTGTTTATTGTATATGACAAGGCAACGCTAGCCACACAAAATTGTTCTCCAGACACATTAAAAAACACCTTGTCTGACTCATGAAGGGGCAGTTGCACAGATTTGCCAACATCTAAAACGCATCAGAAAAAGAAAAGTTGGTGTGACAACAGCAATAGGACATTGCTTTAAGAACTGTTTCCTACCCTGCTGTCCTGTGCATCTCACCTAACACAATCTTGTAATGGTAGATTTGCCTAACTTGGGAATTCCGTCAGCTGTGTTGAGGAGCTTGTCACTACATGTTACATACAGCATATGCCTTATGGACACTATCCTAGCATTTTAAAATATGATAAGAAAATGGGAAGTGCCTGTAAAATTAAGATTAAAAATAATTGGAATTTCTGGTTTAGTTTGTTTAACAGGGTGGATCAATTCCCAGGGTATACTGGCAAGTTTCTAATAAAATCAGAATTTAAAAAACTAGTGTTCCCTTAAAACAGGGCTTTCCAAAGTGCCGCTGCTGGCAACACGCCAGCAGCGGTGCGGCGGTGCAGCGGCGGCATGCATGCGCACGGCGGCGGCAGCGCGGGGGGCACGCACGCGCACAGAGGCCGCGCGGGGGGGGCGCGCGCACGCGGCGACACAGGACAGCGTGTGGTTACGCGCGCATGCACGGCGGCGGCGTGGGGGTGTGCGGCGGCACGCGTGTGCACGGCGGCGGCGCGGGGGGGCGTGCGGTGGCGCAGGGGGCGTGCGGCGGTGTGTGTGTGCATGGTGGCGGCAGCGGCCGCCGCCGCCACCATGCACGCGCGCGCCTCCGCTTCCGGGTGGTGTGGCGACACACCACGCTGTGTGTGGCGACACACTTTTGTGTCGCGACAGAGTTTGGAAAGCTCTGCCTTAAAAGAAAGCAAGAGAAAAGATATAAGATATAGATATATGAGGGATAGTTCCTCATGGGGGTGGTTAATCCCCTAATTTTATAATTGTCCTGCTTTTAATTATTCCATTACCATCTGGATTTTCAATTTAATTTATATTTATTGTATAATTGAGATTTTAAACCTTATTTTAACTTGTTTATTGTGAACCGCCCAGAGTTCCCCATGGGGGGAGATGGGCGGTTATAGAAATTATATAAAATAAAAATAAATAAAATAACGTAGACCACACTGAAAAGAACAGTTACTCAAACTGCCTGGGGTTAATTGCAGTAATGATTCCTTATGGCACTTGCTTGACACTTCTCTGATATCAAAAAGCTATAGTGCATGTAAAAGGTATTCCTACAGAAGTTGTAAGTACTGCTAATCATAGCATTTCTATGCTTGTATGCTATTTGACGTTCAGTGATAGAAGATGCTTGGATGCTCACTTTTTTGAAAGCATTTATGAAGTACTCCACAGTACTTTTTTTAAATGCCCAGGATAATTTATTTATTTTTCTATCCCTTTATTTTTTTTTTATAAATAACTCAAGGCAGTGAACATACCAAATACTCCTTCCTCCTCCTCTTTTCCCCACAACAACCCTGTGAGGTGAGTTGGGCTGAGAGAGAGTGACTGGCCCAAGGTCACCCAACCAGCCAGTTCCTATGCCTTTACTAGGCGGTTACCTTGCTCTTCAGGCAGAGAGCTGCAAATTAACTGCAACATACAGTATACAGTATATCTTTTATAGCAATTTAAATGCTGACCTTAAGAAAGGTGAATCTATTTTAATTCTAATTTTAATCAATAGATTTTATTTAATTTTTTATCCCACCTTTATTATTTTTATAAATAACTCAAGGTGGCGAACATACCTAATACTCCCCCCACTCCTATTTTCCTCACAACCACCACCCTGTGAGGTGAGTTGGGCTGAGAGAGTGACTGGCCCAAGGTCACCCAGCCAGCTTTCATGCCTAAGGCGGGACTAGAACTCACAGTCTCCTGGTTTCTAGCCAGTTGCCTTAACCACTAGACCAAACTAAAGTTGGAACAAAATAAAAATAGTATCTTTGAATGGAGTTCAACTCCTGATGATTTCATGGACATGATCATGTAATTTCCTTAGCAACAATATGAAAATGTTTTGTCACTGTCCTCTTCCAGGATGTTTTTCAACTTCATTTACCATCTAGCTTAGTTATGGCCTGATTCTCCTCAGCTTCCAGAGATCGGCCTCAGCTGTATAGTGCTGCTTCTGGCACTAGTCTGTTCCCCTTATATTATTATAAAACAGCGACATCATGTGGCCAAATCATGTATTCTGTAATACATGTTATAGTTCGTAAATGTAAACTTGCATGTGAAAATTGATGCTTCAGTATTACAAGTCAAATACAGTGGATGCTTCTTCAAACTGAATCCATGTAGTCACTACTGTTAATTGCTTATGCATGCATGGATCTGCATTTTTTTCTTTCATCCTTTTGGAGTTTGCATGAACAAGGAAAAGCAGTTATGAATAATAGTATAAAAAGCTTGCACTAATGTAGTGGTCACACAGAATTAATTGCATTCAGCTTGCATGACTCTTGGTGTTTGTGTGAAGCAGAACTTAGCTGCATTCTGTGAACAAAAGCAAAAGGCCTGAAGCATCATGCAACTTATTTTTACATAAATATGCATGGAACTGCAGGCTTGCCTCCAAAATAGTACAACTCTGCTTTTTTAAGTCACAATATAGTTCAGCACTTCAGGAATTGGGTGCAAAATAATCCAGGTTCTTCCTAATTAATTAGTATTAACATTTAAATATGAATTTGGACAGCAACACAATCTATTTGAATAATATATTATAAATTTCCATTAATTTTTCAATGCAAGTTGACTGTTTTCTTTCCCATGATTCCTCACAGCATCTTGCTTTGTTTTGAATTAAATTTGAGATACAATTTTAAAAAAAGCAAATGACTAAAATGAACACCAGAGAATAGATAGAAAAGTGAATGTGAATGTTAAACATTCTGTTCTGTATAACTACAGCAATAGTTGTAATAGTTTTCTTACAACATAATAATCTTTACAATTACAAATCCATTACTTTTTCAAACAATCTACCCCTTGCAAAAAAAAAATGAAGTGCACACATAAACAAGTTTATATCACATAGAAATCTGAAGACTTCTCTTTAATGAGCTTGGCTACAATTAATGTAGAAAATTTAAGCAGTGTAAGCTTTTAAACTTAAATCCAACTTCTAATCTCTGGTACTTTTTTACTTGGTGTGTAAGTAAAACTTTCAGATTTACTGATATTTCCATTTAATTAATGCAGGACAATTAAGTAACCAACTGCCCATCTTACAGATTTGAAAGACAGAAAGACTTTATTAGTTTACAAATGCTACACTGTGCCAATTAGTTTGTCAAGGTAAATAATAAAGTAAATGCAAATTGAAAAGCAATGTTTTCTCTACCGGATACAGAATCAAGAAAAGAGGACACTTATGTCTTTCTCATATAATCTGCAAACTCTTAATGGTCTATCACATAGCCAACATTTTGCTTAGGATGTCTGAAAAATGGTGATGCGTCTTCTTCCTCACCACAAAGCAGTGTTTTATGCAAATGCCATTCTGGGTACATCTCTTTCACATGGTGTGGCAATTGTGTTGTAGGAAAGGCCCCCATTGTAATAAAGCACTTCAATGGATATTTATTTTGTTTTCATTTTCAGGTAAGTGAAATTATGGAATTTCATCCATTCTTAGTCGCTTAGGTGATGGTGGATTTTGCAACAGGTCTTCAGATGGTGACGATCTCTCTGAAATATTGAAGAATTCAACATATGTTTTAGTGAATATTTAGAAAACCTGGATTGATGAATGTCTGTACTCTTTATTATGCTATGCCTGCATGGGTTGTTCAACCAAAAATAATGAATGAGTAGCATCAAAATATGACCAATATAGATAAAATCAATTTACTTAGTAATTGTTTGACAATAACTTCTTAATAAACTACCAACAATAAGATATTTTACCATGCTGAGTTGTATTTCTGGAAGAATCTGGAGTAGCTGCCTTTAGAGGAATCAATGCAACTCTCCTAAACAAGGACAAGAACAAAAACATGGCACATTAGAAGATACACAAATATGTCTAATTTTCCTCCTCCCTACTTTCCTTAGTGACGCCATCTCTCCTCCAACTATCCTTCCCTTTTCTCCTTGCTTCTTCTGACTCTTCTTGATTCCCCTCTTAAGTCTTAGTTCTTTGACCCATTCTATGCCAAGGCTCCCTTAGTGCAGTGGCAGGGTGGAGCCTGTAAATTGCAGCATTGCAGATATCAGATTTCCTCTCCCAGAGGTCTTCTGTGACTATACATCCTGGCCCTGCCTTCCTGTCTTGGGGGAAGCAGTTTGGTGGTTACTGCTATCACAACCTACCTTCCAGGGGAATACCTTTATCTCTTAACCCCAGCATGTTTGCCAAAACATTTCATATTCTGGAAGGCCACCTCAGAGCAATCATACCTGGAAGCCTGTTTATTTCTTGGTTCCAAACTGTAACGTTAAGCTTACCTTGGTGACTTACTCCATGCTTGTAGAGTACTCAATGTAATCCTCCTGGATTGGTTTACTTTAGATGTATGGCCTGATGGCTGCACAATTTTTTTGTCTTCGGAAGATGACACGGGGATGTTTTTAACCACTAAAGGTATGGAGGGCAAGTCTTTACTATTGATTGGAGTCTGGCATGTAGCTGATGGATCTCCAGACTTATTAAGACTGCTATCCACTGGTTTTGAAACTGGAGAGACAACACTTGGTGACTGACCCCTTTTAACTTTCTTTTCTGCTATGTTAGGTGTTCTGATATTAATGACTGGCTTCTCTTTCAGTGGGATTCCAAGTTCACCTTCTTCAAATGTCACAAAAGAACAATATCCATCCGTAGAAGAAATAGCAAGAAAGGATCCATCACTAGACCTGGCATTTATTTGTGGGAAATAAGTGGAAAAAAACTCAGTCCTGATTACTTTCAAGTAATAAAGATATTTTTTATCTATTATTAAATTGCAATGACCGCCCATCTCCCCCTCAAGGAGGGACTCTGGGCGGTTCACAACACAACATCATTAAAATATAATAAAAACAACAATAAAAATATAAATACAATAAAATCCAAGTGGCAGGTGGTTCTTACAGTGAAGCTGAACATATTTTAAATATTTAAGGCGGCTCTAGGAAATCAGCCATCCCCAGGCTTGACCGCTTTCCTTCTTGCCCCAGGTGAGATCACAGAGCCATGTTTTTAATTTTTTCCTGAAGTCCAGGAGTGAAGGGGCTTGTCTTATCTCTGGGGGGGGGAGGATGTTCCATAGGGCAGGTGCTGCTGCAGAGAAGGCTCGCCTCCGGGACCCCGCTAGATGGAATTCTTTCATAGAGGGGGTTTTATATGCACATAAAAGTTTTATATGCACATAAAACTTTGAAAAATTAATTGAATCTAGTTGATATTTGCAGCCAAGTGATCCATTCAGAATGAAAGCATAAGTGGATTATAGTTAACTTCAAAATTAAAATATATGCTGTCATTTGAGAGCCTGATCAGAAATTCTGATGGAAATCTGATTGCAGTTAAGTAAACTAAATCAGCCAACATTATAGTGGAACTGATATGAGCCTGAGTCAATTTGATGTTTGCCATAGCAGTTTCTGATACTCTGAAGTTTCATATAAAATAGTTCTGTTTCTTTTTTCTTTTGTTTTTATTTATGTGTATTGTTTTTTTTAAAAATTGTGTTGAAATAGTTATGTTTGACACACAGGCCATAAAATATACAGCTATGAAGAGTCAAAGGAAAATTCCCAAACTCATAAACCAGTCTAATGTATTAGATCTATTTATAAAAAAAAAACAATTTCCTATTGTTGAAGGCAGATGATACCTTTTCAAAATAGTTCCAAAATTTTACTGTCAAAAATGGTTAAAAACAGAAAGATACTATCATATTTATCTGACTTCCGGTGAGAATATGGCGGACTGAGCAGCTGTGTCCGCAAGATCTGTGGGCAGAACTGGCATCGTGGCAGTTTTTTCGGGCTCAGGCTGGTTTCTCCTGTAGCCCAGAGCTTTTTTCCAGATTAAGGAAAAAGTTTGGAATTGACCCATTCGTCCTCCGGATGGCGAGTTGTAGCCAGGAGATCATGGACAGCGTGCACGATCAATGGTAAAGACTTTGCCGGGAGGCCGGGATTTCATCATTTCCGCGCTGCAGCCCTTAAAGGGACAGTAAGTCCTGCCTTCTCATTTCTGAAGCACCCAATTTATATATATTTTTAAGTTTTGAACCCTAAGAGAGGCTTTCTACAGTTAAGAAGAAACATACTCTCTTGGTGATTATTATTTCTGGATTACTTTTAAAAATCTTTTTATGTTTTGGCTTGCTTTCCTGTTCAAGGATTAAGGAAGACTGAGAGTAAATAATTGCCTTCCTGTTATTATTTTTGTACTGAATTTGAAGGATTGAATATTTTCCTACACGTTGGATTCCTCGTTTTTAATTCTTAGTTTTTCTGTTCACTTTCCTCGAGATCTGATTGTTAGTGCACCTTTTTCTGTTTCAATTTCATTTGGAAACTTTGTATCAACTTATTAACTCATTAACTCCTATCTACCTGAATCAAATATCTGGGGGGCGTTATAATCTACTGCCTGAAATATAGAGGATTTTAGGGAGTTTTTTTCAGTTTCATCATGAGCGTAAAAAAAATCTTTAAAGAGATTTTTTCAGAGTGTTGTCAAGCTATTCTGCAGACTATATGGGACATTGGGGAAGAGATTATTTCTAAAGTGTACCATCCGGCTGAAGATGTTATGGAGGAAGAACTTGGCAAAGATGGAGATGTTCTTGTTGTCAGTGACACTGAAGTAATGCCAGGTGAAGACTACATCTTGGTGTTGAAAGGGTTAAAGCGACAGTCTGAACTGCAGATTATAAAGACTTTTGTTTTTCTGGGGAAATCTTATGTCTTTCTGAAGGATTGTTATGAGAGAGAAGAGAATATGTTTTGTGGGAGTTTTTTTACTGAGAGGTTTGAATTTTTAAGGGGGGCAGCTGAGCCTTTTGATTTCTACAAGAAAAATGCATTGAGTGTAATTGGGAGATATGTAACTGTTTTAGTTTATTTTGAAGTGGGGTAAAATTTAAGAATGTATAACTGGATTGATAATGAGGTTATTATGATTTCATTTATTTTTAATGACTTGGATTAAGATTTATTGGGAATATTTTTTAAGGTTTGTTTGATTTGCAAGTTTTATTAGATATCTATAAGATATAATATTTGATTTTTAGTTTTAATAGGGTTAAGAATATTGTAGTATTATTAATTATAAAAGCAGACAATTTATATGTTTTTATAACTTGATTTTCATTATAGTGGACAGAAATATCTAGAATAGTGATAGGAAGGAAATAATTAAATGGAAGTTGTTTTATGGGGGAGGGAAGTTGATTTAGAACTTCCTTCCTTCCTTCCTTCCTTCCTTCCTTCCTTCCTTCCTTCCTTCCTTCCTTCCTTCGGAAGGAGCAATTGCATTAGTGATTTGTATATGTATGTGCTAATGGAAAGATTTATAGAAATGATGTGATCTTGGTTTGATATAGAGTAAGGGATTGATTAGAGAAATTGCTGTCTTGCTGTTCAAAGTCAGAAGTCACCTCTGTATGTAATCTTTAAAATTCTTTTTTCTTGTGTTTCACACTTTTTTAGTTTTCTTTTTTTCCTTTTGTAGTTTTTTGCTTTTTTGTAGCTTTTATCTCTATCTTAAACTTAATAAAATTCTTATTAAAAATATTATATTTATCTGATAGGAAATGAGTCCCCCCCATAATTATCTGAAAGGGGTCATATTACACTGATTGATAAAAACAGAAATTGTTGAAGATCAAACCATGAGCAAGAATTGCAAGTAACTTCAGAGTTTACTGTTGAAAAGCCTGGAGGCCTCTGAAGATTAGCCTGAAGATTAGCAAGGGGGGGGGGGCTGCTTGCCTAATGAATTTTAATCCTTTATGTAATGCCTAAACCGGGATTCTGTTATCTTTTTTCCCATCCAGTTAACATCTTGCTTTCATCTCAACTTCATCTCAATTTCAAAGGGAAATTTTCTTTTCCCTTTACCCCATGCAGCCTCTCATCATGCCTCCCTTTTCTTCTTTTCTGTTGTTTCTGCTGGAAGGAGGGAAGAAAAATGTATGGATGTTTCAGTGCTTGTGTGTTTCTGCATGTGTGAGTGGTTTGATGCAAAAGAGAATATATCTGCATATAGGGGTCAGTTTATAAATAGGATATATTTAACAGGCAGATAACCTGAACAGTTATTAATTCAATATTTTTTGTACCTGTTCTGTCCGTTTCCAAAATGTCACTTCTGGAAAGTATGTATATAACCATACATATAAGCACATATATATGTGTGTGCGTCACACTGACGTTTCTTGGGGTGGAGAAGGAAACTGTCAGGATTTGTTTCAGCTGGAGTTGGCAGTGCTAATCTGACACGGTGGGGAATCTGGGGATCCCAAGTTAAGGTTATCTTTTTTCAGTTAAATATGATATTTAAAGCCAAAGTCATCCTGAAGTCATACTAGCATTGTTTATTCTGCCCAAGAACAACCTATTTACAAAAGTAATAAATTACCTTTTCTTATGTTTGTCTCTCTCTTACACATACTGTACATGCACCCTTGCCAATATTAAGCAATACTTTATCAAACTGTGAAATTAGACAATATTTTTCTTGTTCATTTGGAAAAGTAGTAAGATACTCAACAGTATTGAGTATGCAAACTAAGACATAGATTTTTCCTACGTGTTTGATTAGTAATTGAAGAAAATCCAGGCTATTGCTACAAGATATCAAATATACAAATTACCTACCATGAAATGTCACTCAGAGTATGATAATGTATGTTAGATACATAACCAAAAGGAAAGGTTTGCTGTGTATCATAGAAGAGCACAGAATCTTCCGAAGCAACAGCAAAAACCAACCGATAAGGAAGATTTGTTAGACCAATCTTCTGGGAAGTTTCTTCTAAAATAACCAAGAATGTTTGTTATAGAAATCATACATTATTGACTAGATTATAATTTATTGCAGGATTCTCTCTTATATTTAAAAGGTAAAAAAGGTTGGCAAGAGCTGGGGTTAGTGTGGGAGCTCACTCCGTCACACGGGACTAGGGATTCGAACCTCTGAACTTGCAATCTTCTGATCGACAAGCCTGGCGTCTTACCCGCTGAGCCACCACGCCCCCGATTATTATTTTTCTTTCTTATATTCTTATATTTAAGAATATGATTAAAGATAGAATTTGATTAAAGATCATTGAGTAGGGAGCACTCAAGTTTAACCTCCTATTCAGTGTGGGATTTTAAAACTTTCTCTGAATATTACTATCAAAAATGGAAAATAATTTACTGGCACTGAAAACTGAAAGAATATTAAATTCTAACAACTTTTCCCATATGTATTAAAAAATAAATGCAATGATTTCCCACTAAAGATAGAGAATAAGTCATAGCACAATATAACTTTGTAGAATATTACAAAGGATTATTGTTTAACCATCATTATTTGTTTGTTTTACTTGTTTTTATTGGTTACAATAACTACTTGTAACATTTTATTTATTTATTTAATTTCTATAACCGCCCATCTCCCCCCATGGGGAACTCTGGGCGATATTTTAACTTTAAATATTCTTTTAAAGTAAACTAATGAAGATTTCAGTGGTTGGTGGTATACTAAGTTAAATAAAATGAAACAGCATAAAAACCAGTAACAGTATATAGCAGAGAGCCGGAGATGACAAATAAGATTTGCGGTTTTGCATTATACAAGATGAAGATGTAGAACAGAATAATCACTAATTTAATTATACTTAATTTATTTTTTAACATACCTGAAATACAAAGTATTGTGTAACAGATTCAAAATACCTTTGTTACATGCAGATCTCAGTTCAAAGTAGACTGGGCAGCAACGAACAGCTAAGGTTGCCTTCCCAGGACATGGTAGATGAGCAATAGGTCTAAAAAGTAACAGCAGGTTTTTAAAAATAAAAATAGAAATTGCAAAATACATTTAATATTTAAATAAATATGGAGTTAATTCAAACTCACCTTTTCAGATTTTTTCTGGAGAAGACATAAGTAGTGTTCATTACATTTTCGCCTGATTCCACACAGCCTGCTGAGAATATGAAAACAGTGCCAAAATGTCAGTTTTACAATTAAGGACAATGTTGGATAATGCCAAGTGTACTCAACATTGCCAATTTAAACAATTTGTATGTTTACATTTGCAACAAATGTACATGGCCCATACTGAAGTTTTGCCCTACTGTATTATTGAAAAGAGCCTAATTTCTAATATGGACTCACTAACATACTTGTATATATTGACGTTATATTTAAAGTGGTTTGTAACACATGACAACAGTTGGAAATGCACATTTTTGACCATGCATCTTCCTATAAGGGACAGGTTAAAAGAGCTTCATTAGAGGCACATTATTGAGAAAATACCTCTTCATTGTGAAAGCAATTCATTCATAATTCGTTACTACAAAAGAATAACATATCCACATAACCTAGGAGACGATAGCAATAGAATATGCTCTTTTTAAAAGATACAAAGGAAAACAGGTACAGCAAGAATTCATGAGGAAGAGGTGAGGATAACAGGAAAAAACAAGGTATTTTGCATTAAAGTTTAGCCTTTACATGCTGTGTATTCAGTCATATTTTCTGAGTTATAGATTTCTTACATCTTCTGTGACTGAGATTACATTCATTCTTTTGACAGATTTCCAATTCTGAAAACTGAAGGTCTATAGGAATGCAAATATTTCTCTACATTTCCGTTAGTTCTTTTGTACAGGAACTGTAGTGATCCAATGCTGTGGATAAGTGTTTGCGAATAAATAATAGCAATATCTTGCTTTACTGCATTCATTATTCTAAAATAACACTCTATTTTCAGGATTTTTTCTACTTTTCAAACGTTTTCAATATTAGGAGGGAGAGAATCTGGATAATGTTTTAAACAGAGATGACTGTCTTCTTTCAAAGACCAAAATATTCTGCTTTTCATTAAAACAAAGGAAAAAACGCAACTTGAATTAGTTGGGAAGGACAACTTGATATAAATGGGATGACATTTCTAGTCTATCAAATACTTAATGGTGACTTAAGCAACTTAGATTTGGAGACTAATTTTTTGAAAAAGTTTAGGCAACACATACTGTATGGAGCTTTCCTCTAGTTCAGAGCTTTCCAAACTTTTCACGTTGGTGACACACTTTTTAGATATGCATCATTTCGCAACACACTCTTACAGCAGGGCACAAGGCAGGCACTAGGACCTGCATGGAATCACAGCAGGTTTGGAGGCAGCAGGGCACAAGGCAGGCACTAGGACCTGCATGGAATCACAGCAGGTTTGGAGGCAGCAAGGCACCAGGCAGGCACTAGGACCTGCGCGGAATCCTGGCAGGGCTCGGAGGCAGCAGCAGCCGCGACACACCCAGACACTGTAGCCGACACACTAACGTGTCCCGACACAGAGTTTGGAAAGCTTTGCTCTAGTTTAATTTCCACAACAGCCACTCTGTGAGTTAGGTTTATTGTCAGGATTTATTGCCAACTCAACCAGTGAACTTGGTCTTCTCAGCCCAATACACTAGTACTCCGTTTGCACTTCAGAACTCCTCAAGAAGAATGTAAATACTTTTTTTTTGCATATTTGGGTGTTGAGGAATTAGAGCAAAATCCAATCCCTCCAAAATATTTCCAACATTTGGAATGTAGCCCTTGACAACAGAAGTTGTCTCCTGATCTAGAGCAATCGAAATAACAGTAAACCCCAATATGTCTCACAGTACATACTAACATGTATGAACAGGTTTTTTTCCCCAAAATGCTCAGAGACCCTTCTCCTCTGCTGAGCTTTGCAAGATAACTAAAGTAAAACTGCCTACCAGGAACAAGAAGTAGAGAACCATCAGGAGTAAAAGTCAGTCTCCGGAAAAAGGACTTCATGCTGTCATCGTGAAACATTCGATAGCTTTTCACCTAAATTTTTTGACAATGATAAAGCAATTCTACTTATTACCAATTACTGCATGAATGAACAGAGTGATTTTAGATCCTTTTATTCAGAAAGCCATAGCCTAGTTTATACAGGGAAGGCAACCTGTGATCACAATCTGTTACTGAATTCCAATTCTATCAAAGGGACTTGCAATCCAGCAGTATCTGGGGGGGCAGTTACAGAAATAAAGTCTTAATCTTTAAGAAATTATCCTTTTATACATGCATCTATGCATCTTTGAGTTATGCCGACTGAATCTATACAGCTGCCTTGTCAGATGAGAAAACAAGATAGAAATCAAATAAGCAACAACTATAAAAACAATATGATTTAGAACTTACTCAATGCTTGAACTTCCTGTTTTTGGTATTTTCTAAGTTGATTTAGCTCTATGGATAATTTCGTGTATTAAAATATTTCAAAATGAAGCAAATCCTGTTTACCAATTCTGGGACTGTCACATTCAGAATTTTGAGAATGTGTTTGGGCACTCTCACAAGACGGCTGCTGGGAGGTCTTGCTATACACAAAATTAAAAGCACCAATATACTAGAATGCTTACCTCTGCTCCTACACCCCTGACTACCCCCTCCCCCATTTTTGTTTTCTTTCATGGGAAGATAGGCACACTTTTGAACAAAGTACTGGACTACAGCTGCTCGTTTTTATTTTTTGAGAAAGCCTATTAGCCCATATGGTGACTAAAGGCACTCTTGTAAATAAAGGTAATTCTGGTGTATTGTTTTATAGCATACCAGCTTCTTTTAATTAAAATAATCTTTAAAGATGTAAATAGATGTGGAAGCTTGGTAGGTTCCAACGAAAGGTATCTGAAGGCCCTCAGGCATCTGCAAGAGCCATGCTAGGGAACCCAGTTGTGAAGCAATGGTACAAGAGGGATTTTTAATATGTTAGCTACACCTATTATTAGCTTCTAAGAAAATTGTGTGAAACAATTTTGAATCGAATATGGTGCATCATGTACTTCTGATACCTTACTCTTTATATATGCTGATCCCATATCTAGCTATAACTGTGGTAGTGAGAGACATCATCTCTAAGAGTTCAGAGTATCATAGGACTGGAAGGAACTTTAGAATTCTCTAGCTCAATCCCTGCCCAGGGTAGGAAGTCTCAACCATCCCAGATAAATGGATATCCAACATTTGTTTGAAAACCTCCAGTGATGGAGTCCCCATGACTCCAGAAGGCAGGCTGTTCCACTGCTTAATAGCAATTACAATCAATAAATTATTCCTTATTGAGTTTGGATCCCTCTCTGTAAAGCTTCCACCCATTGGTTATGGTCCTTCACCCATGGGTCTACCAGGACATACAGATCCTTCTTACAAGCACTACCACTAAGCCAGGTGCTACCTATCTTGTAGCTGTGCATCTGATTTTTCCTGCCTAAGTGCAGAACCCTATATTTCTCACTACTGAATTGCATTTTTGTTGAAAAAGGCAAAATATTCAAGTCTCTCAAAATCCTTTTGAACTCTGAGCCCGTCTTCTGAGGTGTTACCAATCACCACCAGCTGTATGACTACTGCAAATTTGCTGAACATCCCTTCTATCCCCTTGTCTAAGTTATTTATAAAAATGTTGTGAACCGGGCCCAGGATAGAACCCTGAGGTACCCTACTGCATAACTCTCTCCATATAAACAAAGATCCATTAAGGACACATGATGAGAATAGTTGTTCAATCAACTCTGAATCCATCTGGCAACAGGACCATCCATCCCACATTGTTCCATTTTATTAAGAAGGAAGGTATGGTCAACCTTATCAAATGCATTACTGAAGTCTCACAGTATTCCCTTGGTCTGCTGATCTAGTCATTTTGTCAAAAAAAAGCAGTAAAATTAATCTGGCACAATCTATTTCTAACAAAACCGGGCTTCTAGTAATGATCTTGTTCCTTTCTAAGCATTTACAAAGCCACAACTTGATTATGTTTTTCTAGAATTTCCCAGGTATTGATGTCAAGCTGATTGGTCTGTAGTTTTCTGAGTCCATTTTTTTTTGCCTTTTATCTATCTATCTATCTATCTATCTATCTATCTATCTATCTATTATTTAAATTTGTATCACCGCCCATCTCCTCCCCACCTGGGGACTCTGGGCAGTTCACAATAATAGGATCCGATGGGATCCTTAGCATGCCCTCTCTGCATGACCGAGTGGGGCGGGTCGATGTTCCGGGGATGAGATGGTCCCTCAGATAACCTGGTCCCATGCCATATAGGGCTTTAAAGGTGATAACCAACACCTTGAATTGGACCCGGAAGCAAACTGGTATCCAAAGCAGCTTGCGCAGCAGAGGTGTTACATGGGCCGATCTTACAGCACCCATAACTGTCCGCGCGGCCGCATTCTGGACCAGCTGAAGCTTCCGGATACTCTTCAAGGGTAGCTCCATGTAGAGCGCATTGCAGTAGTCTATATGGGAGATGACAAGGGCACGAGTGACTGTTCGGAGGGCATCTCGATCCAGGAATGGGCGCAACTGGCGCACAACCCGAAGTTGTGCAAAGGCCCTCCTGGCCACGGCTACCACCTGCTCTTCAAGCAGGAGACGTGAGTCCAGGAGGACCCCCAAGTTCCACACCGACTGAATGGGGCACTGCTACCCCATCCAGGACCAAAGATGACAACTTCCTGGAACCCGAGAGGCCATCAATCCACAGCCACTCCGTCTTACCAGGGTTCAGCTGAAGCCTGTTGTTCCCCATCCAGACCCCCACAGCCCCCAGGCACTGAGAAAGGGCATCGACTGCATCACTTACTTCACCCGGGATGGTGATATACAGTTGAGTATCATCCGCATATTGATGATACCTCATCCCGTGGTGACGGATGATCTCACCCAGCGGCTTCATATAGATGTTAAACAGGAGAGGGGAGAGCACCAAACCCTGCGGTATCCCACATAAGAGGGGTCGCGGGTCGGATCTCTCCTTTCCTATCACCACTGATTGGGAACGGCCCTGGAGGAAGGAGGTGAACCAGCGTAAAACTACCCCGCCCACCCCCAACTCCCTGAGCCGTCCCACAAGGATACCATGGTCGATGGTATCAAAAGCCACCAAGAGATCTAAGAGAGCAAGGATGGATGCACTCCCTCCATCCCGCCCTCGCCAGAGATCATCCATAAGCGCAACCAATGCAGTCTCCGTCCCATATCCCGGCCTGAAACCTGACTGAAAGGGGTCTAGATAATCTGCTTCCTCCAGGATCCTCTGAAGCTGCAGTACCACCACTTTCTCAACCACCTTTCCCAAAAAAGGAAGGTGGGAGACAGGACGAAAATTGTCCAGTACGGTCGGGTCCAGGGATGACTTCTTGAGGAGGGGGTGCACCAACGCCTCCTTAAAGGCCGCCAGGAACACTCCCTCCCCCAGAGATGTATTAATCATCCCCTGGACCCAGCCACACGTCACCTCCCTGGCCGATTTTACCAGCCAGGAAGGGCACGGATCTAAATGGCATGTGGTGGCATTTACAGTTCGGAGGATCCTGTCCACTTCCTCAGGTCCAACAGGATCAAACCATTCCCAGATAATAGGGCAAGTACGCTCCCCTGGCATCTCCCCAGACTGTGCCCCACGCTTAGAGTCCAACTTAGAATGAATCCGAGCGGTTTTATCCTGCAGATGCTCTGAAAACTCTTCCGAACGGCCCTGTAAGTGGGTCACTGATTGAACCCGGCGCAAAAGAGATTTAGTAATCTTGAACAGGGCGTCGGACAGCATTCTGCGGATGCAATAAGGGCGGAGAAATATTCACGTTTCGCCGCTCTTACCGCCACAAAGTAGGCCTTAATAGCGGCTCTAGATTGTGTTCGGTCCGATTCAGTCTTCGTTTTTCTCCAGCGGCGCTCCAGACGTCTCTTCACCCTCTTCAACACCCTCAGATCCTCCGTGAACCACAGGGAATGACGGGTTGAATGTGGCAAGAGAGGTCGCATAGGCGCGATCCTGTCCAAGGCCCCGGCCGCTTCCCTATTCCAGGCTGCGGCCAGGGCCTCCGCTGGACCATGCAACAGATCCTCGGGTAACACCCCCAGCTCCCTCCGAAACCTCATTGGGTCCATCAGTCGCCAGGAGCAGACCAATCGAATAGGTCCTTTTAAAAAGATTACAACAACATCAACTCATCTCCAATCTTCTGGCAATTTCCCTGCACTCCAAGAGTTCTCAAAGATTACACTTAGTGGTCCTGAGGTCACATTCACCAGTTCCTTTAGCACCCTGAGATGTAATCCACCTGGCCCCAGTAACTTGAATTCATTCAAAACAGCAGCTTGGTGTTCTCTCACCACGTCCTTTCCTAGTTGGAATGGTTTAGAACTAAAGAGGCTTCTTTCAGAAAGCTATATTACTATCTGAACGAGGGCAACAATGTAGCATAGAAGACAGAGTAGACCTAGTCTTTGAAAAATCTAATTCCTTCTTGGTCTCCCCACTTCTGCTTTCTTTGGGGACTGTAAGGGCAAAAATGAAGGGCAGAACCTGTTAGATTATAAGCAATGATGTAAACATTCTGCAAGTATATATTTCCAGTGATAAAGACTATGAGTACATTGATAAACATTTCAGAACTATAGCTAGAAAGAATTTAAAGTAATTCTGACCTCTCCTTCAAATCCTCCTCCTGATAGCATTTTAGTAACATTGAATGCCACTCTCTTGGTCTGTGTGTTATACACTCTCAGTATCCTATATAAAAGGAAAGTCTTAATTAGAAACTAACTAATTGCAAGGTGATAAAAATGCCTATGTTCTAAAACTTTTCTAGAAAAAACGGTTCTAACAATTTCAATATTTTACAATTAGGGTTGTACGTTGATTTGGATTTGATTTGGAAGGATGTGCAGAAGCATAAACATAGCACTAGTCTATGACTCATTAAAACAGGGTCATGTTTCTAGGCTCACATGGCTGTGGTGGAAGCTTGCCTCCAGCAACTGCATAATCCTGAAAAAAGACAAAGTTGTTTTAATAAGTTGGAGATACTTCCTGTGCATCTTGAAGCATCTCTGCTAAATCAAAACTAAAGCACTGCACAACCCTAATAGCTACAATACCACTCTACCACTGGTCTGAATGAAATTATTCAAAGCAATTTTTTGTTTGAGAACAAGATAATCATACAATAATATTTAAAGGGAATTGATGCATAAGATTACTCTATTATATCTGAGAGTTATTTCCAACGAACTTGGAACACATATATCTGAGTAGAACAAGTATATGATTGAATCCCAAAGAATCAGCATTCATTCAATTCTTAATTGGAAAAGGAACTGCTGTATTGTGGGTTCAGATCTTACAGCTTCTGATATGCCTGGATGCGAAAGGAGGATTCCTTGCATCTGCCTCTCTGGCCACTTTTGCTTTGGGGGAAATTATTTCTCACTATAAAGCAACTGGAGAGCATTTATGGATCTGGTAAACATAAAACACTGATGTGGGGGGGAGAGGTGTCAGAAAAGCTTTACATCCTTCTGACCCACAGCTCATCACAGTATGCCTCCATGTAAAACTTTTTTTTAAATTATCAGAAAAGGACCTAACTTTAGTGGTATGTGGCAGTAGTATAAAACAAAAACTCCTGTGGCCCCTAGTCTACCTTATTATGAACTATTAGGAATATTGCCTAAATGTTGTAAACATTTTTAAACAATACAGAAACCGTAAAAACAACCATCTCATACTCCAAGCAGTAAAAACTTACCTATCACAACTAAGAGTTGCAATATATTGTCCCACAGGGTCCCACGTAACTCCTTGCACATAACTTTTGTGTTCATTAAAAATAGAAACCTTTTGCCCTAGAAACAATACTAAGTTAATTAATTTTCAAAATAGTGGGACAAATAATTCTATCTATAGCAGTTTCCTTCATGTCCGTTTTTCCAACCCTATAATTTTTCTTTCCATTTTAGAAACCAACAATTAGAGAAATAAGCACAGTAAATAACTACATACTTATGCAATAAAAAACAATATACACATGCTGTTTAAAGACAAAGGAAGGTAGTATTTTGGTAAATCCGTTTCAAGCCAAGGCATAAGAATTTGTAAAATATGTGGTATTTTTATCACAAGCAATTAAATTGCACATTTCTGTAAGTTCTAAAGATGAGAGTCAACAATCTAATAAATATTTATTTATTTTCCAATTTGTAGACAACTGTTATTGCTATTATTGATAAAGGTACTTCCTAACTTTCACTCTAACCATCTCAGCATACAAATATATGCAGACCTGGATTCTTCCAGTTTTCTATTGGTACATTAGGTGAGTAAATTAATTAGCATGTCACTGCTTTAAACGTAAAAGAAATTGTGTATGGATCTGACCCACCAATTTGCCTTTTGGACTAAGATGGAAGAGGTTGTAATGATATTTAAAACACACATTTATTCAAACCATGTGAATTGATGGTTGTTATAAATTATTTCATAGCATATTCCTCCATGCAGCTTGAGCTTTAACAATTACCTTTACTGACATCCCATAATATAGCTGTGTTGTCAACTGAGGCAGATGCCATATAATTTCCATCAGGAGTCCAGCAAATATCATATACATCTTCTAAGTGACCTCTTAAATGAAGCACAGTAAAATGGAAGTGATAAAGAGGAAGACAGTTATTAAGGGCATAATAATGTTGCTAAATGTTCCAGCTAACTCATAAAGTAGAGTTCAAGTACACAAGGAAATCAGTCTTATATTGTTATAATTTTGTCATATTAGCAGCTTTGGTTCAAGGTACTATTTCATTCAGTGAAATTTCAATAAAAGCTAAGAAAGCTACCTTAAAGTTTTGATTACTGTCCAGTTTTCTTTGTTCAGCTGGTTATCATCATCATCATCCTGAAATGCAACTGCTTCTAACTCCTTGTTGTCATTCAACTTCCATAACAAAATTGCAGCATCTGTGAAGGTCAATTTCAGTGAAAAATCTTTTGCAATTAAGTTTTCCAACAATTATTTTATTATGACATGGTATTATAAGATTTGTTGTTGTTGTTGTTCCTTCGAGTCAGATTTTGACTCTTGGCAACTGCCTGGACAAGTCCTTGCAGTTTTCTTGGCAGGTTTTTCAGAAGTGATTTGCCACTGCCTTCTTCCTAGGGCTGAGAGAAGGTCAGCCAGCTGGCTTTGTGCCTAAGGCAGGACTAGAACTCATGGTCTCCTGGTTTCTAGCCTGGTGCCTTAACCACTACACCAAACTGGCTCTTTATTATAAGAGTAGCCACTAGAGAACTAGAGTTAAGCATGGACAGAATTGCAATATATCTGGAGTAAAACCTGCTGCATTTAATGGGACCTATTTCTGTATAAATATACATGACTGAACTGAATAACATACATCCCTCATCACAAAGCACATTACATCACTATAACTATTTTAACTCTTAATAGCTATTTATAAAAAAGTGTGTAAAATCGGGATTGCTTTAGTTAGATATTTCTGGGCTTTAGTTTAAATTTTGAGATCTGTAACATTCCAAAGGCTTATTTTCTCCTCATTACATCAACAGTACTATGAAGATTGCAGTAGAAAATTGTTTCCACAACTGAGTACCTTATACAACAATTATAAAATACAGGAAAAATTATATACCAATTAAGAGCAAGATTAGTATTATTAGCAGATATTTAAAGTACAGGGCGTGGTGGCTCAGCGGGTAAGACGCCAGGCTTGTTGATCGGAAGATTGCAAGTTCGGAGGTTCGAATCCCTAGCCCTGCGTGCAGAGTGAGCTCCTGCACTAGCTCCAGCTCTTGCCAACCTAGCAATTCGAAAGCATGCAAATGCAAGTAGATTAATAGGTACCACTTCGGTGGGTAGGTAACAGCGTTCCACGCGTGTCATGCGGCCACATGACCGTGGAAGCGTCTTCGGACAACGCTGGCTCTTTGGCTAACAAACGGAGATGAGCACCGGCCCCTAGAGTCGGACACGACTGCACAAATGTGCGGGGGGTACCTTTACCTTTACCTTAAAGTACAGGCATTATTACTTGTACTAGTGTAATATCCATTTCTCTGAATAACTTGGTAACTTTATTATATTATTCTTAATGTTAAACAAAATATATATTTTGTCTTTTAAAAGATTCTCAGATTGAAAAATAACTATAGATGCCCTACATGAAATGCTACTGAGTTGTAGGTGTTCCTTTATAAAGAAGTATAAATATGTACAATAAACACACTTAATTTCTGTGGAGTCCATGGTGCTCTCTGAGCCTTGTTGTTTTCTTGCAGACGTTTCATTGCCAGGCTAGGCAACATCTTCAGTGCGAAAAGGGAGTGGAACTTGCTCTCTGTTTATATACCCTGGCTTGTTTGTTTATATACTTTTATTTTTTTTTTGTATTTTTTAATATTTTTTTGTTTATACAGTATATGTTTGTTTATATACTGGCTTGTTTGTTTATATACCCAGGGTATATAAACAGAGAGCAAGTTCCACTCCCTTTTCGCACTGAAGATGTTGCCTAGCCTGGCAATGAAACGTCTGCAAGAAAACAACAAGGCTCAGAGAGCACCAAGGACTCCAAAGTTCAACCCTGAGCTACAAATATTCTCTTCGATTGGTAACACTTAATTTCTTACTAAATGTTAAGAAATTTAAAATCAAGCCTTCAGTGCTAACTTTACACATACCATCACCACCAGATGCTAGAATTTCACCACTGGGAGCAAAACGTACAACATTCACAGCTTTGGTATGGCGAGCTAAATTGGATAAGAATTCCACAATTGCTTTCCCATCTGGTCCTTTTTCTACCTTCCATATCTGGTTATAAAAACACAACATCCAAAGAAAAAATACAAGATTAACTAAAACATGGAAAATTGCAAAGAAATCCCAATGATAACATAGTTTGAAAGTTATATGTCATATATGAAATGCTACAATAAAACATAACATTTTCATGATCAATTTGAATATACGTACAAAAATAAAATAATTGTTGTTCTATGACAATCCAAAGCCCAAACTTCTAAATCATTAATAAGGCTTTTAAAAATATATATTCAAAACTGTTCAGTTCCAGAAATAAGAGCTCATATTGCAAGAGAAAATGTAAACAATATAGCAATATCATCAACGCTTAACTCACACGAACAGTTGTGTCTACTCCAGCTGAGGCCAGTCTCTTGATTTTACCATCAGTTCCATGCTGGAAATCTAAGCTGTACACTGGCTCTTTGTTGTGCCATGCAATTTCACAAGTGATTACTTTCATTCTGTATAAAGCAGATAAAGAGTTTTGAAGACATCTTTATTTTGATGAAACTTAGTATTCCCCAATGCATGGCTATCATTGTATTGGTCCTGTATTTTTATGATGCTTTTAAGCCTACTGTATACTTACTTGTATACAAATTGTATATAAAGTACTTACTTACTTACTTGTATACAAATTGTATTTAGGGGGCGTGGTGGCTCAGCGGGTAAGACGCCAGGCTTGTCAATCGGAAGATCGCAAGTTTGGAGGTTCGAATCCCTAGCCCTTCGTGCGGAGTGAGCTCCCGCACTAGCCCCAGCACTTGCCAACCTAGCAATTTGAAAGCATGCAAATGCAAGTAGATTAATAGGTACCACTTTGGTGGGTAGGTAACAGCGTTCCGCGTGCGTCATGCCGGCCACATGACCGTGGAAGCGTCTTCGGACAACACTGGCTCTTTGGCTAAGAAACGGAGATGAGCACCGGCCCTTAGAGTCGGACACAACTGCACAAATGTGCGGGGGGAACCTTTACCTTTACTTACTTGAGTTTAATTGATAAGACTGCCTAATCAAGTATAATTATTATGAAACACAAAGCAGACCTATAATTCTGAAAAATAATAGCCTAAACAATAGAAAACAAATCTTCAAGAATTATTATGCCTTACTAGCTATGTTATCTTATAAATATCACAGAACTAAAAAATTAAATTAGCATTGTTGTAATTTATAGTATAATATGTCAGCGGGACTATTCTAGGCCTGTTCAACTGGCTGGCAGACAGCTAATCACTCTTTTTCCTTCCTCCTTAGTATCACCATATTCTGCAGCTTATAAATTTATAGAATAAAAATGCAATGGTTTAAAAAGGGTATGGTATGTGGTAGTGTTACATCCCAGATATTTTATGATGCGTAAGAAGAATGCTCTCATTTCCCACACATTGTCTTTCCTTAATAAAAGTATTTCATTATGTTTATTTTGCTAAAAATTAAGATTCTTCTTCAAAAGGATGACAGTGACAATGAGGCCATAAGATGAAAATTAAATTGTATATAATTAAAGCATACAAGTAATAGTATTATTAAAAACAGTAACATGACAACTCTGGTTTCTCTTCAAATTGTATAAATCTTTCGCTTTTTACTAAGAAAAGCAACAGTAGGGCTGCTGAAACTGTAAGGATACATAAACCACAAGAAGGCTCTGGAGCAAACCTGGGTTTGCAAAAATAGTACTGTAAATACTATTCTTTCAGAAATATTCAAAGCATTTAACTTACATTATCTGAACTTCTCTAAGGCACGCAAGGGTTAATGTTAGGATATACACACACTGGAAGGTGAGGCAAAGCAGCTTGTCTAGGACCCCACCCCCATCTTCCCCCCCCCCCCCGTCTCCCCCCCCCCCTTTTCAGGACTGCCTCATTCATGGAATTTTAGAATTGGGTGGGAGGACAGAAGGATCCACGAATCACACACAGAATAAAAAGCTCTTAGACTTTTGTTTATAAACGCTTCTTGAAGTCAGGATTTGGATCAAAGGCTTTGTTCAGGATGCCATATTCTTAGTTCCCAAACTAAATTAGCAAGCCCCTCACTCAACTCATTCATTTCTCTGTTTAAACGCTCCCTTTAATCCTGGAGCCAAGTGCTATTTGTGTGTCAACATATTACCTTGCTTTTTTGTAAGCTACAAGGAAGAGCAGTGACTGTCTAGAGAACTACTTTCTTGCACTATTCACCGGGAAGGGATTCTATCTAACCTAAAATAAACCTTCGGTTCTCCACATCTTAACCCTCGGTAGGAAGCACAGCGCATCCATTTTTGTCCAGAAAAAGGGAAAACTTACCCCGAACCTACCGACGCAGCACAACCCAGGGACGCATCCCTTTGTGACAGTTCCCGTATACGTGTTTCCCGCCCACTGTGCCCAAGCCGCTTTCCCGCCCCTTCTCCCTCACTAGCAAGAGATCCGTTCCTTCGGGCTCCTGACCCAGAGTTTTGCCTTTCGTGTCTGCCCATTTCGCGCCCCCACCCCGTCATACCTGCAAGAAGAATCAGCACAGAAGCCCGGTTGCAACTCAAAACTAATTCAGGTTCCCGCGCTCGCGTCTGCGCATTAGAGTCATCGGGCGTCCTGAAGGAAGAACCGATCGCCCGGTGGCTTTCCCGGTTATGGGGTCGAAAAGGCGCCACCTAGCGTCCGGAACACGCCCTGCTTTTTCTGTCCATCTGCTTTCTTCCTTGCTAAGTTTTATTCAGCTTCCCATGGCTGAAAGGATAGCCTAGTTAGAATCCGCTTCTCAGAATTTCACGCTGTCTTGAGTCTTCGAAGAAAAATCAATCACGCGTGAACCTTTTTCATCCCTGCCACTACCCCTAATCTCTCTTCACCCAATTTGTGCATTTGAACTCTTAGGACTCCAACTTTGGGCACCAAAGGCAAACAGGCAGTTTTATTCAATTGTCCCATTCTCTGGAAATCTGTGAAAGCCTGGAACATCCTATGGACATGTAGGTGGAAGCATGTTTTGTTAAAGTTATTTGGTTAAAGTATTCTATGCAGAATCAAACGCATGGCATTTCCTTCACTATGAACCTGGCCTGAAAGTGGAAATTTACAAGTCCCTCTGTTGCAAGCACGTAGCCATAAACAACAGGTGCCCTTCTAGCCATAACAAACCGTTATCAGTATTTTTCCCATGTGAAAAGTATCTCGAGGGAAAGCCAATGCGCCACACTGCCATCGTGTGACGGTTTATAGTAAGTACAATTGCTACCAAAATGCTAGGCTGAAAGAGGTGCCCATATGAACCAATCAGAATTCTGAACCATGGGTATTCATTCTCACTTATGTTCTTCCTATGCTTTCTTTATGTAGACTGCTATCTACGTGTACTTGTATCTGAACTGTAACTATGCCTGGTCTTTGCACAGACCATGATGTTTTTCTTTCCATTCTGGTGATGGAACTCTGCTTATGCTTTGATTTTTCCTTTTTGCAATAATGCACCATACATCCATTATTGCCTTATGCTATCAATAAAGATATTGTTAGCCTTACAACACGTTGTTTGGATTACTTCAAGCCTGAAACCCCAAAGGCCACCATCATCTAATAGGTTACGGGCCCAGGCTGGATGGATCGCTGTTTGCTGCGCTGGATCTGGCTGTAACAACGGGGTTTGTTTTTAAGGCTGCATTTTGGAGTAAACGTGTTTTTCTTTGAGTGGTCAGCATGGCTGCTGCTGCAGGGCTAACCAGTCTGCCCTTTGAGCGTTTGAATGGCACAAACTATCGGACCTGGTGTGTGAAGATCAAGTCTTTCTTCCTAAACGAAGGTTTGTGGAAGTATGTGAGAGACCCACCTCCAACTGGTGTTATTTCTGAAGAAGTGCAGTTGTGTTTGGATCGTGCGTATGGCAACTTGATTCTGGGATTAGAATCATCACAGCTACTGCATATCAGCAATCTGGACACTGCACATGCATGTTGGGAAGCTCTTAAAGCCCTTTATTCCAAGCAAACCTCTGCTGCCATTGTTGGTCTATCACGTCAGCTTTACAATTTGAAGCTGCAGCCCGGTGGAAACGTGATGACCCACCTCCATAAAATCAAGACTTTGTTTCTTGAACTTGAGGAGCGGGATGTCGTGATCCCTGATACCCAGAGAGCTTGTGTCATCCTGTCAAGCCTGGACAAGAGCTTTGACATGCTCATCGAGGCAACTCAGACGTTGAGGCCCCAAGACCTAACTGTGGATTATCTTACAAATCGGCTGCAAGAAATCCAGCAAGCTCGTGATTTGGAGAAGATGCAGGGTAAGCCGTCTGTTGCTGTTCCTGAGGCTTCTGCACAGCGTTTTCCAGCTGGAACAGAGGCTGCGTGTGCTGTGATGAGATGTTTCCGGTGCAACTCGACCCAACACTTCATGAGAGACTGTCCCCAGCCACCTCGCCCAGCCGGTGGAGCCAGTGGAAAGAGGTTCGTGCGAAAGAAGGGGAAGCAAGCACCTAGACAACGTACCCAGGTGTCTGCTTTGCTCACGGCTGTGAGTAGACGTTCCCCAGAGACTTGGCTTTTGGACTCAGCCTGTAGCCAAATCATTGTGAACAATGAACAGTTGTTGTTATCAAAAAGCAAGCCTAAAATCCAACAGGTTGCTCTGGCTGATGGATCTATGGCTGATGTGTCCTTTCAGGGTGAAGTATACATTCCTTGTTTGGGGATAAATGTGCAAAATGTGTTGTGTGTTCCTACCCTTGACTTTTCCCTCCTTAGCGTTCCAGCCCTGGTGAAGTCTGGTTATACTGTTGTGTTCAAGGGTACTGGATGTTCTATTGAAAAAGATGGAATTGAATGTGCTAGGGGGAGGTTAGTGAATCAATTATATGAAATGCTTCCTAAGCAGGGGATTGTATCAGGAAATTGTATTTCCAATGTTCCCCCACATAACAAATGCATTCACTATTATCACAGAGTTCTGGGACATCCCGGGTGGGGAAGTTTGTCCCAACTGGCCAAGGTGTATCCTGAGTTAGGATCCAAAAAGTGTGATGACTTTCTTGATTGTACTGTGTGCAAACAATCCAAAATCAAGGCTGCTCCTGTTGCTAGGAAAAGTGGCAGGGTGTCAACTAGGCCTTTTCAGTTGGTTCATGGAGACTTAGCCGGCCCCAATGCTCCTAGTGAAGGGGGGGCACGTTTCATGTTCCATTTGGTGGATGACCATACTCGCTATACGTTTTGTTATTTGCTCAAATCTAAAGCGGAGGCTTTTGCTCGCTTTAAGGAGTTTGTTGCAATGGTGGAGAGAAACTATGGCTATCAAGTAGGTCAGTTTCAATCGGATTGTGGAGGAGAGTTTCTAAGTCATGAGTTCCAGAATTGGTTTCGTAGGAAAGGAATCTCCCATAGACTTGCCAATGTTGGTGTTCCTGCTGAGAATGGAATAGCTGAAAGGAAGATTGTTATTGGTATTGTTGTTAATACCATTAGAAATAGCCTGATGTTAGATGCCCAGGTGCCAGCCCGTTTCTGGGGCGAGGCTACCATGACTGCAGTGTATCTGACTAACAGGGTGTGGAATTCATCTGTGAATGAAGTTCCCTACTTCCTTTTGTTTGGCAAGCGCCCTTCGCTGAAGCATCTGCGTGTTTTTGGAACATTTGCGTATGTTCATATCCCTAAGTCTCAGCGAAGGAAGAACCAGCCAAAAGCACAACGCTTAAGGTTTGTTGGTTACTCATCTAGATCTAAGGGTTACCGTTTTTCTGCAGGCTATGGTCGTGTGGTAGTCTCCAGAAGTGCTAATTTTGAGCACCCTACTGGTTGGGATAGGTTGAATGCTAGTTCAGAGGTATTGTTGCAATCTAGTGTACAGCCAACTGTCCATGCTCCTGTGGCTGGACAACAACCAGTTCAGCTGCCTTCTGGTTCCCAGTCTCCTAGTGTAGTGAGAGGGTCCCCTCAGGTGAAGGAAGAGGAAATTTCACCTGAGCAGGTTCAGGACCTGAAGGGGGAATCAGGTAGTGAAAAGGCAGAGGACAGTGATGAGGAAGCGGTAGTGGTAATTCCTCGTAGGTCTGCACGTTCCACAAAGGGTGTGAAACCTGACAGGTTTGTGATTCAGCAGGTGAGTGTGTCAAATCACCTGTGAACCTCAGTCTTTCCAGGAGGTGTTGCTTCTGCCTGTTGAAGAGCAGGAGAAGTGGAATACAGCAATGGATAAGGAGTTTGAGGCATTAGTGAATCAAAAGGTGTTTGAAGTCACTGATTTGCCCCCCTCCCAGAAAGCTGTTGGTTCCAGATGGGTTTTCAGAAAGAAGCTTCTTCCTGATAATACAGTGCAGTACAAAGCCAGGCTTGTTGCTCAGGGATTTGCACAGGAGAGGTTTTTGAACTATGATCTCACATATGCACCCACAGCTAGACCAGAGTCTTTACGTATGGTACTTTCTCTGGCTGCACAGCGTGGACTTGTTGTCCATCATTTTGATGTTGACACAGCATATCTGAATGCAGATCTCCCTGAAACTGTGTACATGAAGCAGGCTCCTGGCTATGCTTGTGACAATTCTCAGAAGGTGTACAGGCTGCGCAAGGCGCTGTATGGATTAAAGCAGGCTGGACGTTGTTGGCATCAATGTTTAGATAAGTCATTATCAGAGTTGAACTTTAAGAAATCAATTGCTGATCCTTGTGTGTATGTAAGAGGTTCTGGAAGTGATTACACGGTGTTGCTAACGTATGTTGACGATTTTTGCCTAGCAACTGGTTCTTTGCACCTTGTACAAGAGTTTGCAACACAATTAAGACAGTACTTTCAATTGAAAGACCTAGGTGAGCTGAAATACTATCTAGGTGTTGAAGTCACTAGAGCTCAGAGTGGTGAATTCTATCTGAGTCAGAAAAGAAAAATTGACCAATTGTTGTGTCAACTTGAAATGTCAAATGCAAAACCTACCAAAACACCAATGACTCTCGATTTCCTAAAGGGTGATGCATGTGAGGAAATTTGTCCTCAGCTTGAATTATATCACTCTGCTGTAGGAAGTTTGCTACACTTAACACAATGGACACGCCCTGACTTAGCTTACTCAGTTGGAGTACTCAGTCGTAAGGTTGCCAAACCATCCATGCGAGATTGGCAAGGGTTAAAAAGGGTCCTACGTTACCTTAAAGGCACAGCTGATTATTGTCTTAAAGTGTCAGCTACTAAAGCTGAAATGCCTGTGATTTATGCTGACAGCTCTTTTGCAGAAGAGGGAGACAGAAAGTCTGTGAGTGGCTTTGTTTGTTTGTTTGCAAATACACCCATTGCCTGGAGAGCAAGAAAACAAAATGCAATAGCCGTTTCCACGTGCGAGGCCGAGGTCGCGGCTCTCAGTGAGGCAATCAATGAAATGTACTGGTTAAAACAATTGTTTGCAGATCTTTCTGTAGATATAACCTCACCAATGACAGTGTATGAAGACTCCCAGTCCTGTCTTTCACTTGCTATCTCTGAAAAAATCAGAGGCCGTACCAAATATATCGATGTGAAATACAAAAATGTAAGGCATGCAATTCAAGAAGGATTTATCCAGTTAGAATATTGTCCTTCTGAGCTAAACATGGCAGATATCTTCACGAAAGCTTTACCTCTTGATAAGCATGCAACCATGGTAACCAGCTTGGGACTAGAGAAAATGTGCTTGAAATAAAATCATTTGTGTCTCTGTGTGCCTGTGAAATGAGTTTCCCCCCACAGCGTTTCAAAAATCCATGCGGAAGGGGTGTTAAAGCTATTTGGTTAAAGTATTCTATGCAGAATCAAACGCATGGCATTTCCTTCACTATGAACCTGGCCTGAAAGTGGAAATTTACAAGTCCCTCTGTTGCAAGCACGTAGCCGTAAACAACAGGTGCCCTTCTAGCCAAAACAAACCGTTATCAGTATTTTTCCCAGGGGAAAAGTATCTCGAGGGAAAGCCAATGCGCCACACTGCCATCGTGTGACGGTTTATAGTAAGTACAATTGTTACCAAAATGCTAGGCTGAAAGAGGTGCCCATATGAACCAATCAGAATTCTGAACCATGGGTATTCATTCTCACTTATGTTCTCACTTATGTTCTTCCTATGCTTTCTTTATGTAGACTGCTATCTACATGTACTTGTATCTGAACTGTAACTATGCCTGGACTTTGCACAGACCATGATGTTTTTCTTTCCATTCTGGTGATGGAACTCTGCTTATGCTTTGATTTTTCCTTTTTGCAATAATGCACCATACATCCATTATTGCCTTATGCTATCAATAAAGATATTGTTAGCCTTACAACACGTTGTTTGGATTACTTCAAGCCTGAAACCCCAAAGGCCACCATCATCTAATGTTTATATTACAGAATGAGGATAAGCAATTACACATTTAAACACTGATTTAGATACCAAAAGGGAATGTGTGAATTTGGTTCTACCTTTCTATTTTCAGTTGTGCTGTTATCTAATACAGCACATTAATAACTACCCAATGTATACATGTGCTTATACAGCAAGTTCTTAATTTTTCCAGTAAATACAATTTATAAAAACTTTGTGCTATCTACCCAAGTGTTAACATTTTATCTATATCTAAGTACTGTGTACAAAGGTTAATTATGCATTAAAGGAAATCAACCCTGACTGCTCATTGGAAGGACAGATACTGAAGCTGAAGCTCAAATACTTTGGCCACCTAATGCGAAGAGAGGACTCACTGGAAAAGACCCTGATGCTGGGAAAGACTGAAGGCAAAAGGAGGGGACGGCAGAGGATATGGGATGGTTAGATAGCATCACCGATGCAATGAACATGAAGTTGAGTAAACTCCGGGAGACAGTGGAGGACAAGAAGGCCTGGTGTGCTGTGGTCCATGAGGTCACGAAGAGTCAGACACGACTAAATGACTGTACAACAAAAAAGCTAAGAGCTAATTGTTCATAATTAGAACAAACAAGGTATGGAAAGCATGCAGAATACCAGTAGTCCTCATTTAGCAACTGCCTCAGATAGCCACATTCACAAATAGATGGCAATAAACAATTCATTTCCCCTGCATTTAGACAAAAGCCTTCAGTGTGAAACTGATTAGAGTATTGTCAGTTTCAGGCAGCAGCTACACCCTCTGAAGGGTTCTAATCAACTAATTAACATCACAGAGCTGAGCTTGTTAACTTGCCCATGGCACTTTTTAGGGAAGTGCTGTGCTTAGGAGAAAGCAGCTCAGTAAGAGATAGCTTGTTTAAGCAATCTCTCCACCCTGGGAGGGGGCAAAAAAAGGTAAAAGAAAAAGGTCAGGCACAGGACACTGTATGAGAAAACTTTATCTAAATGCCATGGCAGCAACCAGTGATCTTCCCAGCATCTCTCCATGATGTGGTTTGCATAGCAACCGTGTTACTTAGCAACATTTTGCTAGAATCAATGGCAGTCACTAAACGAGGACTACCTGTACATCTTCTGGAATTCTCAGTAGCAGCTCTGCACTGGTCATGTGCCCTGGAACAGCAGGGAGTGAGGCTTGAGAATGGAGCAGTTGGCAGCATTCTGGAGCAGATGGGGAAATCCTGTATGTTTTTCTCCTCCACTGCTCTCCAATTCATTTTTGAATTTGATCCTCCTTTTGCCAGCTTCTTCCTCAACACAAAATTTGGACCTGTTCTACTTTTGGAAAGTTGTCCTGTGTGTCTATGTTTTTTCTTTCCAACATTATATTGGGTTGCATAGAATAAAAAACACAGAAGGAAAAGCCAATATGTGTGTGTGATTTATTATTAGGAAAAAGATGTATTTGTCCATTTACATTTGTTCCTGTCACGCAGAACATGAGAATGTGTTTTCCCCATTTAGTACAAAATATATACATTTTTCAATTTATTTCATGTAAATAAAAACTCATTTCCATTTATTTGCTTTTCTTCAAAGTGTAAATGTACAGTATAAATTTAAATAATATTTTCCATACAGACAAGATTTATTTTACTCAGACCTTACAGTACATTCATCTATCAAACAATAATGTGAATAATGAATCACATTTAATTATAAAGTTAGGAAAAACAATACAGAAAAAATAAATCCTTAAACCTAATTATTTTGATAAAACACCCATACTTATTCAACAAAACATAATCTGATAGTATAACAATTGTAATGCAATACTCTTAATCAGTATATAATACATTATCAGGTATCAAAGCTCAGAAATACGCATAGGCCACTATAAAATACTAGTAATTTGGGAAAAATGCTACTTGACAAAATTGCTAGTGTTCTTTCAAAAAGAAAGTTACAAAGGTATATAACACCATTTATAGTATCTGTGGTTAATTTCTGAATGCATTATAAAAATTAAATGTATCTGTAAGAAATGCTGAAAAATTCAAAAGGGGAAATACAGTGCACCTGTGGTGGCATATGATGCAGAATTTGATGCAGAAATTAGGATAAAACTAGACATGGTGTTAAGACTGCCTCTTTTTGTTAATAGCACCACATATACACATTTTGATTTTCATCAGCTATGCTAAATAGAATTTAACCCAAGTTTTCTTCCCAATTTTGTGATGGCAAGTGTCCTCCTTCCGTGTCACCCACTAGCCCCAGAAGGTGAGGTGTCTATAGCATCTTCACCGACCTTGCTTTCAGGAGCTGGTATCTGCCATGGCTTTTGTCGTAACCACAGCAGCGAAGAAAACGTTCCTTCCATCCCTGCACAATGCCTTCACCATGCCTTCGTCCAAGTCATTCACCCCTTTTGTGGCACTATTAATACTGAAAATTCAGCTGCAACATTTCAAGTATACATTTAGTTTGTGTCTAGTTTAACCCCTAAAATTAGTATTTTTTTTAATGCAGATTGGAAGCTTCACATTAGAATACAAATTTGAGCAAAGTATGTTGTGACTGTGGAGAAAACATTAAGCACTACTGATTTCATTCATATGTTCTACAACTTGTCCCAGAATTTCATCAACTACATCAACATCGTAGTTCACTTGTTTCAAGTCAAGATCAGGCATTATTGTTGCCAGTAGTAGTCCCACATTAACTCGCAGTGATCGCAACTTCAGGCTACAGAAAGACAACATTGAGCACATTAGTTAAAACTGTATGCTTCACATATAACATTTACATACAACTTCAGTACTTAATTCATCTCCTGAACATTTTGTTTTCCATTTCTGCCTTTTAATGTATTCTAAAATATATATTAAAGTATGCTACATTAAAGTCTATCTTGGCAATGTGTTTAGAGAATAGACAAGGGCTTTGAATAAATTTAGTTATGAACTAAAATGAGTAAGAACTGCCCTATTGTTCAGAACAAAGTTCCAGCTACTCCAGCAGTCCTGACACAGTATAACCTTCTGTACAAGGAGTGTTGTTCAACACTTTCAATCACATGGGGCAAAAATTATGAGAAGTGCCCCGCTCGAACCAAGTATATGCTTAAGAGCATACCCCAGAATGCAAACTGTTAGCATTTCTTTTGATAGATAGTAATACAGTGCAAAACAATTTTAGTTTATACTATTTCAAATTCAAAATACTTTCAAAATGGTCAAAACAGATGTTTAAAGCAAGAACTATTGCTGGATATTCTGAATTTGAAATGGTTTAACTCAAAGGTATTGCACACTCCTAGCAGACATAAATGTTGGATAGATACTGCAAAGATTAAGAAGGTAAAATTTTAGGTGAAAATAATAATGGAGTAGATAGAAATGTTAGATGTTAATGAAGATGTAATATGCTTTTCCATGCATATGAGGAATACGTACCTTTCCCCATCAGAATAATTTACAGGTTCTTCAAGATTACTAGCCACAGAATCATTTGTATGTGCAACCATTTGTGGTATAGAAGCTTTTAACTGTCCAATTTCTGCTTTTAGCTCTTCGCACTGAAAATGCAGTTGGTTTTTTTCCATTTCAAGGAGTTCAGTCTGAAAGAGGTAGGTCAAAATTTCCCATTCAAACCTTCAGAACTGTGTAATTAAACTGTGCATATTTAAGATTGTGCAAAGTCTTCAAAACAGATTTGCAATGCTCAAGATTGCATAGATGGCTTGTAAGTTGTTTCATAGTAGCAGCTTCTGAAGGTTTGTATGCAAGCTTTGCGAACAATGCAGCTGTTTTAACAATTCAGAAACAGGATGTACTCACATTTATTTATTTAATTTTTATTCCTTTATTATTTTTATAAATAACTCAATAACTTCACATGCATTGTGAAGCACCTTTTTTGAAGGCTTTGCACAGCTTAATAAATATAAGTTGGAAGATCAAGTTTAATGTGGTTGTTGTTGTTATTGCAAGAGCACTGACTTTAAATTTTTGAACACTGAAACACCATGCACAAAGCACCTAGAACAGCCCTCTGATGATTTACATGAAAAAAAGACCAAATAAGTTCTTTTGACAAATGCATTCATATATATAAATGAAATGAGGCGGCTCAAACAAAGGATGGAAAAAAGCAACCAGGTGCCCTGCAGATTTTTTTAAAAATAAGCATTCCCAACAATCACCTGTCATTCATAGCCTGGCTGAGGCTGAAGGGAGTTGTAGTCATAAATATGTGGAGAGCACTGGACTTCTTATCCTGATATAATATTATCCAATACTGCATGTTGAGCATTTTTTTTTGTTTAAATACAATTCAGATGACCTTCTAGAAGGCCAAAGATAGACAGATGGGCAGATAAACAGACACAATCTTCTTAGTTGGTGGTTGCTAGTCTTCCGACATTCAGAAGATGATCAAACACAGATTGCAATATGGCATCAAGTCTACTGTTTTTTTTAAAAAAGAAGCAAACCACAAGAAGCTGTTTGAATTTTGGCCTAAATATTAATCTTGCCATATCAGTCTACAGCACTGGTGGTTTTATTTTATATTCAAAACATATAAGCAACTGTAACATTTAGTTCATTAATATTACAAAAATTGGTTGTTGTTTTTTACAAATTCCAATGTTTCAAATGGATACAAACTTATGCACACTTGGAGTAAATCCAATTGAAGACTTATAATTCATATGCTTACTACTATGCCTCTTGGGACATTAAGGTAAAGGTTCCCCCCGCACATTTGTGCAGTCATGTCTGACTCTAGGGGCCGGTGCTCATCTCCGTTTGTTAGCCGAAGAGCCAGCGTTGTCCGAAGACGCTTCCGCGGTCATGTGGCCGGCATGACGCGCGCGGAACGCTGTTACCTTCCCACCGAAGTGGTACCTATTCATCTACTTGCATTTGCATGCTTTCAAATTGCTAGGTTGGCAAGAGCTGGGGCTAGTGCGGGAGCTCACTCCGTCACGCAGGACTAGGGATTCGAACCTCCGAACTTGCAATCTTCTGATCGACAAGCCTGGCGTCTTACCCGCTGAGCCACCACGCCCCTTCTTGGGACATTACATCATTGTAAATGCAAATTTCTTGGGAAAGCAACTCTTAACATTAGACTGTATGAACTGGAAGAATCAATTTTATATACGAATTCAACACCTGATACCTTTGTTGGCACTTCACTTTGGAAACTAGGGCTGTGCAGATCTTTTGACAAATTGCTGGATCCTCAGTATGAAGGCTAGCTTCTGGGCTGTGAGCCTTTGAAATAATCTAGGTGTTAGCAACTAGCCAATCTTACCTAAAGTCAAAAAACTAAGCAGGACTGGACCTGGTTAATAATACTTGGATGAAATACTGGGGCTGCAGGCTAGATTGTGAAGCTAAAAGAACATCCATATTGTTAGTAAGAAAACACAGATATGTCCATGAAGTCACTAGGAATCAAGACTTCATTTTTATGTATACTGTTGACTACTCTACTCTAGGAAATAAGAATGGCAAAGCTGATGCCTTGTATTAGTTTGTTAGATAAAATAGCCAACAGCACATTTATATCAGAATGGGGCCACGTACTTGTTGCTCTTTACTCACCTAGCCTTCTATTTCTACCAGATGAGGTATTTAGACAGACTCATTGAAGTAGAAATAATGTATTTTATTTAGACTGAAGCCCTACTAAATGATTATGTATCTTACTAAAATTAATGGGATTTTCATAAAAATAAAGACAAGGTGTAGGACTAAAATCCTAAACAAATGCATCTTGCAAGTAAATTAAGCTGCAATGCATCAATCCCACCATGTAAATGTTTGCCGGAACAAAATTAAAAATGCAGTATTACAATAGCTGTAAAAAGTGAGAAAAAGATTAACTTCAATCAATTTGGTTTTATTACATATGCATTTGTAAAACTTACCTCATTTTTATACTGATCTCTTTCAATGCTGCACTTGTCCAGCTGTCTGAAAACATCATCCAGTTGCACAGCCATGTCATCTACTTCATTTTTACTTTCACTGTTTCTACATTTAGAGCATTCAGATTTTAAATTCTGTAGAGTAGTACATTGTTTTTTCAGCGTTTTCATCTCATTCAGTGCCTGCTCATAGAGAATCAAAATCTCCTCTGGACTTCTTTGTTTAATTTTTTCTAGTTCTTCATCTGATAGAATACTATTTGTTTCTGTTGACTGATGGCACATTTCCTTTTTCATGTGCTTATCATTCATTTCTACAATTTTTTGTTCTAATATCTTTACTCTTTTGAACAACATTTCAGACTGATTTTCATATTTTTCTTTTTCACTTTTGGCTAACTGCACCTGAATATTTAGTTCATTTATTTTGTCCACATCCACCAAAGCAGACTCAGAATGGCCAACAGGTTCCAATATGGTCAATTCAGGCAATTCAGGCTCTAATCTGGATAGCTGATTCTTTTCGACATTGTCCTCTACTTCTTCTTTCTTTACTACCAGCCATTCTACTTCTGTTTGTGTGGCAGCAGTTCCTTTTGAACATTCTACTTCTGAACAAGCGTCTTTGCTTTTGGAACCTTCTCCATCCTCACCAATATAATCCAAATTGGCACTACCTTCAACTTTTATTATTTTGATGTCACAGTCTTCTGTTGCAGGTTTTGGAGTACTATTCTCCTCCAAAATGATGACATCATCATTGTCCTCCTCATTTTTTTTGTTCTCAAATGCTTGGCTAGTCACCCGTGTGATCTTAATTTGTAGTGGTGCATCAGAATTAGAATGTTTTCGTTTAAACCTACAAAAACAGCATGATACATATTAAATCAACATTTTAAAAATAAAATTGTGTTCTTTTGTATGACCTTCTGAACAGAAAGTCCATTTAGAGATAATTGAAAAGTTCTTGCAACTGGCCTACACTGCTACAGAGAGAACAAGGAGCTGGATGCTGGTAGTTAATGCCTCTTTATGGGTAGGAGAGGTACCAATTGCCTTGAAAGATGGGCTGGTTTGCCCACTGAAGAGGCCAGCCTTGGATCCAGTAATTTTAGACAACTATCCCCTTCCTGCTGGGATGGCAAAGAACTGTGGAAAAAGTGGTTATCTGGACTCTTAGTGTCAGGATTCAGGCTGAGCATGGGATAGAAACTGCATTGGTTGGTCTCATAAATCTGTTGCAGGACTTGGATGAAGGAAGATCCACCATCTTCTGGATCTTTCAGCAGCTTATGAGTCTTGACCACAGTATCCTTCCGGATCACCTGTGAGGGTTCAGAGTAGGGGGCGCTGTGCTATGATGGTTCTGCTCCTTCCTAAGCAGGCATTCTAGTCAGTGGTAATGGGAGAGAAGAGGTTGAGCCCTCAGGCACTGCAGTATGAAGTACCCTAGGACTCAAGTCTTCTGTCTCATTAAACATCGACATGAGGCTGCTGGGTGAAATCATTAATCAGTCTGCTGTGTGGTATTATCAATGATATTTCCACCTCCAGACAAATAGAGGATGTGGCTGTGGTCCTGACCTGGTCTATAGACTCAACCCAAGCAAAATAGAGTGGCTGCTCATTCAGAAGCCTGCCAGTTCTAGAACTGTACCAACTTTGCCTCTTTATAGGGTTGTGCTCCCCCCAATAAGCAGGCCTGTGGATGAGCAGATGAAGGCTGTGGCAAGTTGAATAAGATAGCCTGAGGACAATCACTCATACCTGTCACCTCTCAATTTGATTACTGTAATTTACTTTATGTGAGATGCCCAGAAATTTCAGTTGGTGGAAAATGTAGCTGCTTGTATGCTAGTTGTACCCGTTACTGTCATGTTACACTGCTACTATGGGAGCTGTATTGGTTGCTAATTTGTTCAGCAGTTCGAGGTGCTTATTGTTACCTATAAAACCCTATATAACTTGGTAGCTGGGTATCTTCAAGACTATCTATCCCAGGAAGAATCTGCTTACCCAATATGTACAGTGTGTGCACTTACTAGGTGGGAAGGGACACAGAAGCAGGTATTTTACTTGGTGGCTTCCCACCTTTGGAACATATTTGGAACATATATAAGCTTTCTCCTTACCCCCTATTGGTGGGTAGAATCATGTATCCTCTCCCTGCAGAGTTACAATAAACTCGACTCAAATCAGGGAGTGTGAACTACATACAATAAAAGGATAAGGGGCTTGTTTTTCCCCTTCATCTTCAAGAAACCCGATTATATTGGCAGGCCTTCAGAGATTAAATTACTATTTTATTTATTTATTTATTTAATTTATATAACCGCCCATCTCCCCCAACGGGGAACTCTGGGCGGTTTACAATAAAATAATTAAAATAGAATATAAAATATAAAACATCAGTTATACAATACATGTAATAAAATAATTATAAATCCAGATGGAAGATAGAATTAATAAGGAAGGACATTATAAGATTAAGGGATTAGCCACCCCCATGATGAATTATCCTTTCCTCCTTCCCATGCCAGGCGGCAGAACCAGGTCTTCAGTTCTTTCCTAAAGGTCGGGAGGGAGGAGATCTGTCTCAACTCTGGGGGCAAGATGTTCCATAGTGTGGGTGCCACCACAGAGAAGGCCCGTCTCCTAGACCCCATCAGATTACATTCTTTAATTGATGGGGTTCATAGCAGGCCCTCTCTGAATGACCGGGTGGGGCAGGTCGATAAAATGGGGATAAGACGGTCATTTTGACAGAGATATGGTTCTATCAATGTTATGTCGAGATACATTAGGAAATAATTATTATTTATTGTATTAAAATATGTGTGTGTGTATAGACAGAGAATATATATTGTTTAGAACCAGATTGAAGTAGTATAAAGGTTACATAAATAAATGTACTGACCTATTTTCAGGATCTGGATGTGGAGAAGATGCTGATGTATCTGATACATTTAGAGGCCTGCTTAGAGGTGTATTTGAAGTTTCTACATGCAATCTTGAAATATTTTCATTCATTGCTGGGGATGTGTTGGACAAGGCAGATGATGTTTGTAAATATATTTCATTATGCATCTGTAGAAAATGCATCATTACATAACAATTAGAAAGGAATAACTTTTTCTCAAGGTATTTCCCTTTAAAGTGGTGATACATAACTAGACCAGCTGTGGTAGTATCAGCAGGTAGGTAGGTTATTTATTGATTACATTTCTCCACCGCCCATCTCGACAAACGACTCTGGGCAGTTTACAAGCAAATTAAGACAATAGAAAATTAAAATATCATTAACACAGATTCATTATAAAAATATAAATAAAACTCTGAAATATAAAATATGAAATATAAAATCCAAGATGGTGAAACCAGTCTCAATAAAATTTCCCAGGGCCACATCAAGGTGCCAACCACTCCCATGACAGACTATCCCCCCCCACCCCAAGCGAGGTGGCACAGCCAAGTCTTGACCCCCTTTCGGAAGGCCGGGAGAGTGGGGGGCTGCCTTACCTCTGGGGGTAACTTATTCCAGAGGGCGGGGGCTATGGCAGATTATAATTAATTAATTAATTAATTTTAAATCTCACAACTGTTTAAATTACATATCAACGACAGCATAAAATCTTCACTTGAGTATATTTATACATATAAATAAAGGGGCGTGGTGGCTCAGCGGGTAAGACGCCAGGCTTGTTGATCGCAGGGTCGCAAGTTCGGAGGTTCAAATCCCTAGCCCCGTGTGACGGACTGAGCTCCCGCACTCGCCCCAGCTCTTGCCAACCTAGCAATTCGAAAGCATGCAAATGCAAGTAGATGAATAGGTACCACTTCAGTGGGTAGGTAACAGCGTTCCGCGTGTGTCATGCGGCCACATGACCGTGGAAGCGTCTTCGGACAACGCTGGCTCTTCGGCTAACAAACGGAGATGAGCACCGGCCCCTAGAGTTGGACACGACTGCACAAATGTGCGGGGGGAACCTTTACCTTTTTATACATATAAATACAGGTAGTCCTTGACCTACAACCATTTGTTCAGCGTCCGTTCAAAGTTACAATGACGCTGAACAAATGGTGGTTATGACCGGTCCTCAGAGTTCCGGCCGTCCCAGCACCCCATGCCCACGTGATCGCAATCTGGGCAATTGGCAATCGGTTTGCACTTACAATCGGTTGCAGCACCCCGCGATCATGTGATCACCATTTGCAACCTTCCCTGCCTGCTTCCTCAGAAAGTCAATGGGGAAGCCAGCAGGTAAGGTTGCAAAGTCGCTGGAATAAGTCTCCCCACCGGCGCACCCTCCCCCAGTCCCTGTGCTCTCGCCGCACTGGTCACACGCCCCTTTGCACCCTCCCCAACCCTCACCATGCCTCCCTTGCACCCTCCATGACCTGCACCTCTTGCACACACCCTTGCACTCTCCCACACACCCACTCGTTCCCTCCCCCAACCAGCAGTAGCCACTTATCTGCCTAGCCGCCTAGGATTTGCAAGTTCCTGCCAGCTTCCACTGACTTTGGTTGTGCGAAGCCAGCAGGAAGTTGCCTCGCCTAATGACTGTGGGATTCAGTTAATGATGGTAACCAGGACTGCAGAAATAATGCGGCCATGCTTTATGACCGTTTAGCAACCAAAATTCCTTATGTAACCTCTAGGCTACATAAGCAACATTTAAACAGCCTCAATTTTCCATTATCCTAATAATACCCTTAATACCCTAACTTCTGGAACATTACTTCCATTACTGGTAGTTGCAGATGAGTGTACAGATAGTCCTCAACTTATGACCATTTGTTTAGCGACCATTTGAAGTTACGACGGTGCTGAACAAAGTGACTTGCAATTGGTCCTCGCACTAACAACCGTCACAGCACTCCCATGGTCACATGATCAAAATTCGGGTGCTTGGCAACCAGCATGTATTTACAACAGTTGCAGTGTCCCAGGGTCATGTGATCACCATTTGCAACCTTCCCAGCTGGCTTCCGACAAGCAAAGTCAATGGGGAACTGTGTGATTCGCTTAACGACCGCCACAAAAAAAGTTGTAAAATCGAGTGCAGTCATGTGATGCCTTGCTTAACGACCGCACCGCTTGATGAATTTTCCAGTCCCTATTGTGGTTGTAAGTCAAGGACTACCTGTATCTCTAACAAAACATACAGTGTTTATCTTACACACACTAGGTGTATTAATAACTATTTAAATGCTACTTTTTAATTCAGAGTCAACAGTATAAAGCACAAATCAATAAAATACAGATTGCTTTACAAATCCAGAATATGTTTGATTCCCACTGTTCTGAAAGTCAATTTTATTCTATTTGTCAGGGCTTCCTGGTCCCTGGAATTTTCAATCTATTTATCTTCACATACCACACTTTTACTGTCTCTCCCAATCTCATCATTTTTAGCCTCTTCCTTACTTCACACTAAATGCTGCTCATATATCCTGAAGTCAGTCCATGATTTTTTTAACTAGGTCTACTTTCCATCAACAAATCTCTTAAACCAATATTATTATCATTGCTGTGCCTTCCCTTTTGATGTTTCTTCCTCTAATAGGCTTCAACCTGTTATTAGCTTAATCATATGACTACTAAAATGCTACTTTAACTTTATACAATTTTTTGTGTTGCACTTATTACCTGTCTTGGCCCTCAGTCCTTTCTGCCTAATCTTGTTCTTTTGTGAAAATACTTCAATTGTACTTCTTGTTGGACTTTTGCATTCACATGGATAATCCAATCTCCAATCTCTTCTCTGTAGTCTCCTGTAACCTCTGCCTTCAGACCAACCAATTCCACCATGTACTATCTTGGGTCCTCACTTGACAACTCATTTTTCTGATCTCTGTGCTCTTTTCCCTTTTTCTGTTACTTCTGTTCACCCCTCTGAAGTTCTATTTTTTTTCATTTTCAGCTCAGAATTCAGAGCTCTCTCCCCCTTCTGGTCCCTCACACAACTTTTTCTTGTATCCCTTTGTTTTTCAGTTATATTCCCCCACCAACTCAGTTATCTGAAAGTCTCCTGTTCCCTTAACTATTTGTTTATATAAGTGTTTTGGTACTAGAAGGTTGTGGCACTCAGTGGAATGTGCTGATCCAGTTGTTCTAGAAGTAGGTTGTTTCTTCCCAAAGTGAATCTTCCAGAACACAATTACCTTGATCAACTGTTTTCTCTCTCTCTTTGCTGTCCCATATAACCTCTAATTCCTGCCTGAACATCTTTTTCAAATACTTCTTAGAACTGTATTTTCTCCAAAGATTCAGGAACAGCTCTTTTAGTTTTATCCTCCATTAAAGCTAAGCCTGGGACATGTGCAATTAAGTGTAACAAATATTCTCATTTACCCTCACCCTTAACTTTCTACCTTTTCTTTATTACCTTCCCTATGCCAATTTTTTGATCAGTAAGCTTCTTGGGGAAGAACTTGCCTTTTTGAATGCTCATGTACATTGATGGCACTGTTTAAAAACAAACATACATACATTTTAAGATGTTCAATTACCTACCTGTTGGCTAAATTCCAGTCTTTTCTTTAATTTCTCCCTGTCTCTGTATGATACAAAGAAATATTATTATATATACTCATATTTACTTTTTAACATTTATTATTGATGCAGGAAACGGTGTTCAATTTTGAGAGGGTTGATCTACTTAACCAGGTTGCCCCAGCACAAGTACAAACCATTATTTCTCAAGGGCAGGAACACTTACCCACCTTCAACCCAAGGATGGACAATTTCCATCAAAAGTAGTGTTTTCTAACTTGTGCTGGTACAAGCGGTGTTGCCTGGTCCACCTGCTGTGTTTTATTTCATTGTAAGCAAATGTCTCCACTCCAGATGGCTACTGTGTGCTGTGGCAAGATGTCCCCTGATCACTGATAACTGCCCTTTAGAGCCATTTTGTCCTGGGAGTCCACCCCCCTTCTGAAGGGACCTCAACTGCCAAATCTCTTTTGTTTTCCTTCATTACTCCTGGGCGGGAGATTTGTACTTCAGACTTGTAAGATTGATGTCAGCCCTCCCAGGTAAATCAGAAAGGAAATACGGCGAGATAAGCTACTCCTACTTTATTGTAAGGCTACATTAACAGAATCTTGCAAGTCTGAAGTACAAATCTCCTGGCCTATTTACCACCAGAATAATTAGGGCAGGCCCTTTCTAAGTTTCTTTCTTTGTCTGTTACTCAGTTGAGGACTTCTTTCTCTTTTATCTGATTGTTTCCTAGGCAGCATCTCTTCCCCCCCACCTTCTAAGGCCACCCAGATATTCCATCGCAGTAAGTCATAACAGAGATTAGAGACTTTATGATTTAAACTGGACACTAGAGGGGACTAATAAATCCAGGCAAAAAGAAAAAAAAAACTGTCTTTGGATTTGATTAGGATTGGGATTTACAAAATGACATAAAACACTGTAACATTTGAAATATTAAAGAGATCTTCAAACAATGGGGCCAGAAATTAGTAGTCACAATATCAGTAACAATGTCTGCTTCTATGGATAGACTATGTCTAAAGGATGTTAACAAAGGAATGACAGATGTGAAACAAATCTTGCTTGACACAGAAATAGTAAAATCAGAAATACTGGATAAAAAAAAGTGTGAATTACAAGACAGAGAAGGCATTTAAAGTGGAAATACAAGTGACAGGCCAAGAGAATGACCTGGATAAGGACTCTTTACTGGATATACAAAAGAAGCTGGTTGACTTTTTAAAAATTAAAATTAAAGGGGAAATACAAATGATAAACCAAGAGGATGACCTGGATAATATCTTTGTAATGGATTTACAAGTGGCTTGTTAAAGCCTCGAAGAAGCCTATGCAATGGGACAAAGAAGAATTGAAGAGAGATCAAATCCTATGACAATATTTGAATGAATTAAAAAGAAAGGAAGGAATATAAAGTTGGTTCATTTGATTAAGGTTAAAATAAGACATGTTTTTACAAAATTCTAGCAACCCTTTATGGACTTTTTGCTGACGCCAGGATTGAAAAGTTGATGGCTGATGGGATGGTTTATGGTAAGAAGAGATATCTGTTTGTAATCTTATAGGGGATAAAAAGCTACTAAACCTGTTTATAAATGTGATGAAGATTGAAAGTCACTTCTTTATATATTTCTTTTTTTTATTTCACTCTTTCCTTTTTCTTTTCTTTCTTTTTTTACTTTTTCTTTCTTTGCACTTTTTACTCTTTTTACTTTCCTTTATCTGAGTTAAGTTTGTATTAGTTTTTATTACTGTAATTAAAATCTTCAATAAAAATTATATATAACCATATTGATCTCTTTCACTGAAATATAGTTAATCCCAACCATAATTTGCCTGGATTCTAAATCTATTATAGAGCTGGCACGTGAAATAAACCAATTTTAAACTGTACAGAGTGAATATAATTTATGTTGACCTTGTCTTTTAACAATATTCTGAGAAGTGCTTTTAAGATACATGAAAGTACACATAATTTCAAATTTCTGTTGTTGAATACTCACTTTTTTTTATGTGTTTTCTCATATGGTATTAAATCATCATCTTCAGGTTCTTCAGGCACATTGCAATTTCTAATTTTAAAAATTAGTAAGATATCATTAATTTTGATTTAGCTAACATTACAACCTAAAAATGTTATTTCATTTCTACCTACTTTACCTGAACTGAGGGTCAGGGTTATATGAACAGTACCATTTCTCTGGCAAGTCATCCATTCCATCTGGAAGCTTCCTCCATTTTAGACAAGTATCACACTGAACCCAGGTCTGATCAGGCCGTTTCCTGTAACAAATTATCAGTTGTTAAAACCTAGAAAAATACATCTATAGTTTATAATTATTCAAACCAAGCAGCATGATGGAAAGGTTTGTGCTTTAAAAAACTTACTGGGCATCTTCAACTAATACTTCCAGAGGATATTCTGTTTTCTTTGCTTGCATCTCATTCCAATAATCATTAAGTTTTTCACCAAGGGCATGTACTGTACGTCTAACAAACAAGAAATACTATTTTGTAATTCATAATACATCTTAACAGTAAATATACTTATCACAGAAATGAAACAGGAATAAAAAAGCAATAATTTGGACTCAATTGTTCAGTGAGTGAACATCATTAATGGCATATTCCTCCCCATATTCTTTGAACTCAAAATTTCTTGGGCATCATTTACCATACAGTTACTGATACTTTTTTTCTTTTGTGCCTTCCAGTCAGTCTTGACTCCTGGTGATTGCTTGGACATTTCCATGCAGTTTTCTTGGCAACATTTTTGGAAGTGGTCTCCCATTGCCTTCTTCCTAGGGCTGAGAGAGAACGACTGGCCCCAGAGTCACCCAGCTAGCTTCATGCCTAAAGCAAGGCTAGAACTCACAGCCTCCTGGTTTCTTATCCAGTGCCTTTAACCACTATGCCAAATTGGCAATTGAGAACTGGATCCAGTTAAAAGTCTAAAGTTCCCATCCCCAATAGTCTGCCTGAAACACCTGCAGTACATACACTCATTTATAGAATTATACAGGCATACCTTAATAAGATAAACAAACATGTACCACGCTGGTCTCCCTCTTAATATCATCACACACACAAGCAAAGTATTAAATCCATTTGGAGTAGAAGGCTTTTACTTGGGTTAAGTATCAGAAATCCCGATAAAGCAAGGCTTCCGTTTGCATCAAGTCTTTTATTTCATTCATGGAAATTTGAGTAGAAACTCCCCTGGTCTTCCACTCAACACAGAGAAGCTAGGGCCCATCTGGCATGTTCAATTCATCCAGCTTGGTATAATATCTAGTCTTATAAACAAAATATTTAACTTGTGCACTGAAAAGAAACTCTTTTATATTGATAAAATAAGCATTTACCTATATTCATTGGTATAATCAAAGTCCTGTTTATTATGGGTTGGCTTTAGAAAGTTGCATTCAATAATACCAATTACACCTACACCCATATTGTTTGCCTGTGGAAGAAAAAGAAAGGAAAATGCAAATGTGTTTATATGTTAATATCTCAATACTGTTATATCTGAACATTCATGCTCTTAATCATGTTTTAGAGAAATATTCGTATAACTGTAATACAAATCTCCAAAGAATGTATAAGAGTTCTTTAATTTGAAGTAAAATTGTTTAAAGTGTTTTTTAAAATAATGTTCCAGTTTTTCACTTCAAAAGCTCAACAGAAAATAGTACAGCAAACTATGATTTAAATGGTAGAGAAACTGGAAGAAGCTTTTAAAACTATCCAGCTTTTAAAAGTATCCAAAATAAGGATACTTACTCTACGTGAACATTTTACATTGTGAGAGGAAGCAGACAAATTGGTTTAGCCACTTTGAGAAAAAGCAGGCCTCTCCGCAAGACACTGTATTTAGAAGAGGAAAAGAATAGGCTAATGAAATTCCAAGACCAATGTCTTAATACAAGCTAATTTACCAAGTTTTTATTTTTCATACCTCCAGAGTACTATTTTTGCAAATTAGCTGACATCATATATTACATTTAATTGGGATGTTCCTGTTTCAGAAGATTATGTAACATTCTTCTATGTACCTTTTGGGTCTAATTTCTGAGCCCATTAAGAGATGTTTACTATAGCTGTCTAAACCAAGAATAATAATGCCAGGGAGGGAAATTTGCCATTAGGAATGCACCTTTGTACTGGTGTTTATGAAAGTAAGGAATTTAAGTCTAAAACTACAGGATTCCCTCAAAGTCAGTAACCTAGGAAAACTACCCTTTGAGTATGCTTCTAAGGGGAGCAGTCGTGCCATACGGCCATGTTGCTAATTCCAGGTTGGGACCCCCATGACTACACACAAGAAAAGAAATATCTTGACTACCTCCTAAAACATGTCTCTCTTCTTCTTTTTAGGGTAAATATTGCTTGCTCCTTATATTACAGCTTATTGGCTAGTTAAGTATATTGCAGCTCCTACAGCTTGCATATTAAAATAAGTCATACGTCTTTCTGATTATAATACATATTTTGTTCAGTTAAGGTTTTGTTGTACAAATAAAGGTTGTCAAAAGCATGCTGATTTTTCCTTCAACGTTCAAAATCTGATCCTCCACTTTTTGCAAGTCAGATCTTATTTTGTAAGATCTGGAAAACAGCAGAATGCATTAAAGAAGCTAGCCTTAATATCTCCAAGTTAATGCTGTACCAAATATTTATAACAGGGCCAATCCATCCAACTGAGATTTTTGTAAAGAGAATGAAGTACCTCTGTGCACAGGATTTTACAATTCCTTCCTATAGAAGGATTAAAACCCTGGAACCATAAAACCATAAATAGAAGGTCAAAACCCAATAGAACCATAAATGCATGTTGTAAAACCATAAATTATGGGAACCATAAAACTGTTTTAGAGGCTTCTGGTGGGTATGGTGGACTGAATGGCTGTTTTTCGGGCTCAGGAAGGCTTTCTTGAAGCCCAGAAACATTCTCCAGATAAAGGAGAATACCTGGAATCATCCCATATGTCCTCTGGACGGCTGCTTGCAGCCAGATCGCAAACAGCATTTCGTGCTCGACTGGTAAGAGCAGCTGGGAGGCTGGGACGTCACCATTTCCAAGCCACGCTGTAGCCTTAAAGGGACACTAAGACCAGTCACCCCATTTCTAAATCACTGATTTGAATTTTTTAAAAGTATATGTACCCCAAGAGAGGCTTTCTACAGCGAGGAGAAGCTGGTTCTCTTGGTGCTTAGCGTTATTTTTGGGATTACTTTAAAAAAATTATTTTAAGTTTTGAATTTCGTTTTCCTTCCAAAGGAAATTCCAAAGATCGAGAGTAAACAATTGTCTTCCCGTTATTATTTTTGTATTAAATTTGAAGATATTAGCATTTTCCTACACGTTGAATTGGCTGATTTGAACCTTCAGCTTTCTGTTTTCACTTTCCCTTGAGAACAGTCTGCTATCTCACTCTCACTTTATGTAAACACACTTTGGAACTCTTCCATATCTTTGACTTTCACTGGTTAAGCTCCTAGGGGGCGCCATAATCTACTGCGTGAGACACGGAGGATTTCAAACAGATTTTTTCTGACCTTCACCAGGATTTTAAACAGATTTCTTCTGACTTTTATCAAACTTTTCTGCAAGATATCCAGGACATTGTGGAAAATATGAGATCTAAAATGTGCCATCAGGTTGGGGATGTGGTGGATGAAATTGAGGAATTTAAGAGCAATAGAAAGGGTTTTTTTTAAGACTGAGATTGGGATTTTTATTGAGATGCTGGATGAAGATTGGATAACGTAGTTGGAGAAATCTAAGGGAGACAGTGATCTGCAAGCCATAAGTAAAATTGATCTCCTGGTGGTATGCCATGAAAAGAACCTGGAATCTTTGAAGGGGGCAGTTGGGCTGTTTGATTTTTTTAAGAGGAAAGCTCTGTGTACATTGTGGGGATATGTAACTGCTCTGGTTTATTTTGAAGTGGGATAAGGGTTGAAGAATGTTCATCTGGTTTGCTTTAAGGATTTGATTGATGCTATTTGCCTTTAAAGATTTGGATTTACTGTTTTGAATTGGCTTTGTTTTTTGGGTTTATTAAGATTAAAATTATTAAAACTACTGTATTAGGGTTAAAGAATGTTTATTTGGTTTGCTTTAAGGATTTGATTGATGTTATTCCCTTTGAAAGGTATGGAATTACTGTTTTGAATTGTGTCTATGAAGGTTCTCAGTCATCCAGGTGGAATTGTCTGTAGCTTGAATCATGTCAACTGGATTTCTATTTTCTCAGTGGAAACGTTTCACTCCTTATCCAAGGAGCTTCTTCAGTCTGAGCAAAGTTAGTAAGGGAATCCTTAAATATGTTTCTAGGTGGCTGTGTGACCTTACACCTGGGGCTAGGTCATGGTTATTTTTGAGATGTTATTTCTAAGTCCCTTTATCATCTAAAGGAGGATCGTTAAGATCACCATGCTGCTGTTGAGCTTGCAAAATGGTCTTAATCTTCCTAGGCACAGAAGACAAAGCAGGGAGGAAAATAGGGGAAAGATTGTGCCTGAGGCCCCCCCCCCCTCTTTGTTTTGAATTGTCTTTGTTTTTTGGGTTAAGATTGGGATTATTAAAATTGTTATACTATTAAGTATAATAGCAGACAACTTATGTGCTTTTTAATTTGATTCTTATTATAGTAGACAGAAATGTATAGAATAGTGGTAGGAAGGGAATAATTAAATATGTTTTATCTTTTGGAGGGGATAAAGATGTTTAGGAGGTTTATATGAACTTTTTTTTCTTTATTTTAATATAAGGGGGAGGAGTAACTGTACTTAGTGATTTTTATTATGGGATAAAGTGGAATGACTTATAGAAATAATGTGGTGTTTTGGTTTAATATAGAGTAAGAGACTGATTATGGAAATTTTGTATATCCTTGCTGTTAAAAGTCAGAAGCCACATCGGTTGTAAAATTAAAAAAAATTCTCTTGTGTTTCTGCACTTTTTTAGTTTTTTTATTTTCTTTGTAGTTTTTTGTAGTTTTCATTCTTTTTTTGAAATCTAATAAAATTTACTACAAAAAAACTGTTCTAGACAGGAATGACAATAATTAACAGAATCAAAATATTTTTTTACAAGGGTGATCTATTTATGAACACAACAGACATCTTGAACAATGGATTGCATAACTGAGTATCTGAGATTCCAGGAATGTATTTTAGAACTGAAAATATAAAATGTCATTATTTCAGGATACTAGTAGTACAAACAGGGAAATATAAATTACTGAATGAAAACAGTCATGTTTTGAAAGGTCGTATTACTAATCTCTGTCAGTTCCCTTTCTAGAAAAACTGTGTTTTCTTTTTTCCTATGTGTTGTATTAAGCAGAGTCCATTGGAAATGAGGAGCCAATACATATAAATAAATAATTAAAAATAATTAATATCCTATTTATTTATTTATTAAATTTCTATGACCGCCCATCTCCCCCTCAAGGAGGGACTCTGGGCGGTTCACAGCTATAACAATAACAGTAAAATAGAGTAAAAACAGAATAAAATACAAATACAATAAATATAAATTAAAATTAAAACCAAGTGGCAGGTGGTTCGCAGTGACACTGAACATATTTAAAACATTTGGGGTGGCTCTAAAAAATCAGCCATCCCCAAGCTTGACCACTTTCCCTCTTGCCCCAGGCGAGATCACAGAGCCAGGTTTTCAATTTTTTTCTGAACTCCAGGAGTGAAGGGGTCTGTCTTATCTCTGGGGGAAGGATGTTCCATAGGGCAGGTGCCGCTACAGAGAAGGCTTGCCTCCTAGACCCCGCTAGATGGAGCTCTTTCATAGAGGGGGTCCGCAGCATGCCCTCTCTGCAAGATCGGGTAGGACGGGACGCTGTAATGGGGATGAGGCGGTCCCTCAGATAACCTGGGCCCATGCCATGTAGGGCTTTAAAGGTAATGACCAACACTCCTTCAACAATCAACAATCCTTCTTACTATCTTGTTCTTCAAAGGATTCTTGGATTATTTGTGATTTGGTAGTGTATGCTATGATATCTAGACCAGTTTATTTAATGTGGTAAGGAAATTATTTGCTTTGTCTTATAATAAAATTAAATTAAATAAAACAAAACAAAACAAATATTTGACCTCAGAGAATTTTCCTATAATCTCTGTCTTTTATTCAAGAGAACCTGTGTGTTAGGATGGTTTGCAATAAGAAACCTGATGTATCCAACTTCTCCTTGGGCCTATGGCTCAACTAAAACAGTCATATTGAAAGGTATTTTTGAACAGAGGCCCAAACACCACAATGTGTAGTAGTAACAAAGAATCCAACTGGCACATGTTAAAACTGATGGTTTTAACACCACAAAGCACTACAGAGCAGCAAGATTTTCAGAATGTGGATGGAATGGAAAGAATGTAGTAAGGAAGAATGAAATATAATTCTTGACATACCACAGAATATTTAATCTGTATATTTAAATACATACCAGACACTATAAAATGCTTCAATCTTTCATTTTCTATCCAATTACTAAATTGTATATTAACACTGGAAATTTAAAAGAATTAACTTCTAAGAGAATGTCGGTGACCAAAAATACTCAGTAACTAGCAAAAAAACCCTAGTCTCTTTAAAATAACCAGTTTAAATTGTCAATGTATTTTAAGTCATTTATTGTCACATAAAACAGAATTAAGAGCCATCTATGGAAGTCAAACATCACAGGCCTTGGTATCTATGTTCGAGGATGGAGAAGTTACCATCCTGTGTGCTATGCTATACTAGTAAGATCATTCATAGCGACCAGTTGGTTGATCTTGCATAGTTCTGTTCTTATGTTCTTTAGCTATGCATGAGGTGTTCTCAATTGTCAAAATAATATTTATTAACTGAAAAAAGGACTGTTTTTTTCCTATCATAATAAAACTACCTACAAATTATTTAAACAGAGATACATGTGCAAAAGTATACATAGGTTAAGATTAGCAAATAATTTTGGACTGATAGCTATTTGTATTTCTTGGTTAGGATAAAATTTAAGCAAGACAGGAGAATTTGCAATACAGAAAAAGGAGCAGAAATGAAAAACAGAAGAGAAAGTTGCCCCTCTACCTAGTGGAAATATTCTATTAAAATATATATTTTATAGAATACATTATCATTTAATACAGATTATTTAAGGCAGGCAACCTGGTTCCTACATCTGGCACAATCCTTTGCTACTGGTCATGCTGACAGAAGTTAGAAGTATAAAACATCTGGATAGTACCATATTGTCTACTCTCGGTAAAAAAAAATATTTGTTTATTTATTTCAAACAATTTATATGGCCACCTAAATCAAACAGTGCAACTCTGGGCAGCTTACAAGAAAAAAAACAATCTAAGATAAAAATAGCAATCGAAAACAATTATCAATAATAGGAGACCAAGCTCACATTCATACCCTCCCCTCGTGGGAATTTAGCCATCCCAGCCCCAGTACCTGGGGGGAATAGCCTAGTTTCTAAAGGCCAACAGGGTCAGGGGCAACCAAACATTGGGATGGGGAAGAGATCATTCCAAAGGGCAGGTGCTGTCACAGAAAAGGCTCGCCTTTGGGGCCCTATTAGATGGCACAGTTTCAAGGAAAAAACCCAGTGTGTGCTCACCTTATTAGACTGGTGGGATGGGCAGAGGTACTTAGGGAGCGGTGATCTTGTACATAACCTGGTCCTGTGCCATACAGGTGATAACAGGTGATAAACAGCACCTTGAATAGTACCCAGAAACTGAGAGGAAGCTATTGCAGCTTGTGAAGTAGAGGCATTACATTGCATACCAAACTGCACCCATAAGTACCTGTCCCACTGTATTCTGGACAAATGTAGTTTCCATATGTACTTCAAGGGCAGTCCCATGTAGAACACCCTGCAGTAGTTGAGAGGTGACTAGGGCATGACTGACAGCAAGCAGGGACTCCCAATCCAGGAACAGGCACAATTGAGACAAAGTTGTACAAAGGCCCTCCAGGCCACAGCTACCACTTGCTCATTGAGTAGGAGCTGTGAATACGAAGTACTGAAGGAAATTTTTAAATAACAGCTTTAAAATAAAACTGGTTTTAAAACTACAAAATAAATTTTACATCAACAGTATTTAAAAAAATCTTGTTATACTGACAATTTGAAAATGTACAAGTATAAAACTGTATTATATGCATCCATTCTCACCTTTAGCTGATAGCCAACTCTTTCATAAGCTTTGATTAACCTGTTTCTATGGTACATCATCATTCCATAATGATCTTTATTTCGGCAGTTGAACCCAAAAGTAATTCTTACTGTTTTGGGCTTGTTTGTGCATGTTAAGAAAAACATGTGAATCGTAACTTTTCTTAGCTGAGAATGAGCATTCAGTGTGAAACGTTTTCTAAAACCAGAACTTCACCAGTCTGTAAGCAGGTTTTTTTTAAAAAAATTATCTTAAAATAAAGCATTGTAAATGGACTATGATTTTTTCTGGAAAAAGCTTATTTTACTAGGCAGCTATAAGAACTTTGAAATTAGAATTATACAGTGGGGCAAAAAAAGTATTTAGTCAGCCACCAATTGTGCAAGTTCTCCCACTTAAAAAGATGAGAGAGGCCTGTAATTGACATCATAGGTAGACCTCAACTATGAGAGACAAAATGAGAAAACAAATCCAGACAATCACATTGTCTGATTCGGAAAGAATTTATTTGCAAATTATGGTGGAAAATAAGTATTTGGTCACCTACAAACAAGCAAGATTTCTGGCTCTCACAGACCTGTAACTTCTTCTTTAAGAGGCTCCTCTGTCCTCCACTCATTACCTGTAGTAATGGCACCTGTTTGAACTTGTTATCAGTATAAAAGACACCAGTCCACAACCTCAAACAGTCACACTCCAAACTCCACTATGGTGAAGACCAAAGAGCTGTCGAAGGTCAATATCAAAAGTTCATCTCAATACTTTGTTATATATCCTTTGTTGGCAATGACAGAGGTCAAACGTTTTCTGTAAGTCTTCACAAGGTTGGCACACACTGTTGCTGGTATGTTGGCCCATTCCTCCATGCAGATCTCCTCTAGAGCAGTGATGTTTTGGGGCTGTCGCTGGGCAACACGGACTTTCAACTCCCTCCAAAGGTTTTCTATGGGGTTGAGATCTGGAGACTGGCTAGGCCACTCCAGGACCTTGAAATGCTTCTTACGAAGCCACTCCTTCGTTGCCCGGGCGGTGTGTTTGGGATCATTGTCATGCTGAAAGACCCAGCCACATTTCATCTTCAATGCCCTTGCTGATGGAAGGAGGTTTGCACTCAAAATCTCACGATACATGGCCCCATTCATTCTTTCCTGTACACGGAACAGTCGTCCTGGTCCCTTTGCAGAGAAACAGCCCCAAAGCATGATGTTGCCACCCCCATGCTTCACAGTAGGTATGGTGTTCTTTGGATGCAACTCAGCATTCTCTCTCCTCCAAACACGAGTTGTGTTTCTACCAAACAGTTCTACTTTGGTTTCATCTGACCATATGACATTCTCCCAATCCTCTCCTGGATCATCCAAATGCTCTCTAGCAAACTTCAGACGGGCCCGGACATGTACTGGCTTAAGCAGGGGGACACGCCTGGCACTGCAGGATCTGAGTCCCTGGCGGCGTAGTGTGTTACTGATGGTAGCCTTTGTTACGTTGGTCCCAGCTCTCTGCAGGTCATTCACTAGGTCCCCCCGTGTGGTTCTGGGATTTTTGCTCACCGTTCTTGTGATCATTTTGACCCCACGGGGTGAGATCTTGCGTGGAGCCCCAGATCGAGGGAGATTATCAGTGGTCTTGTATGTCTTCCATTTTCTAATTATTGCTCCCACAGTTGATTTCTTCACACCAAGCTGCTTGCCTATTGCAGATTCAGTCTTCCCAGCCTGGTGCAGGTCTACAATTTTGTTTCTGGTGTCCTTCGACAGCTCTTTGGTCTTCACCATAGTGGAGTTTGGAGTGTGACTGTTTGAGGTTGTGGACAGGTGTCTTTTATACTGATAACAAGTTCAAACAGGTGCCATTACTACAGGTAATGAGTGGAGGACAGAGGAGCCTCTTAAAGAAGAAGTTACAGGTCTGTGAGAGCCAGAAATCTTGCTTGTTTGTAGGTGACCAAATACTTATTTTCCACCATAATTTGCAAATAAATTCTTTCCGAATCAGACAATGTGATTGTCTGGATTTGTTTTCTCATTTTGTCTCTCATAGTTGAGGTCTACCTATGATGTCAATTACAGGCCTCTCTCATCTTTTTAAGTGGGAGAACTTGCACAATTGGTGGCTGACTAAATACTTTTTTGCCCCACTGTATATGAAAAGGTATTTATAAAATAATACAATGTTCTAGTATTTCAGTGTTTAGATCTCTGATTTACTATATTTACTAGATATATAGGAGCCCTATAAGTCCAGAGTAAGAGGATGCGTAAGATTTAGCCAAATGAACTACAGGAGATCGAAACCATTGCTATAATCATAAATAGGCATACTTAAGCTCTGCTTTTTCGAGTAGAATCTTAGAAGTGATTATTTTGGCCATCATGTTATCCCTGATCATTGTAAGAACGAAATTAAAGCATCCCTAAAAATGACTTTCTAGCTTTCACCTGAAAACAACCAATAAAAAGGTGCCCATACCTCTCTGGATAATTGGTTTCACTGTTAAACACTGTTAAATTTTTTATAACATTCAATTGGAATCTGACTTCCTATAACTTAAACCTATTAGTCTGTGGTCTAGAACAATGGGAAACAGATCTCAACCTTCTGTGTGGCAGTCTGCCAAGCATTTGAAGAGTACTATTCCACAGCCCTTCTCTTCTCAAAGCTATACACCTCCAACTCCTTCAATTCCCCTTTATTTCCTGACCCTTCTCTGAACTAGTTCCAGTTTCTCTTGGAGTCCAGAACTAGACACAGTATTCAAGGTGGGGGTTTGACCAAAGCAGAATAAAGTGAAATTTCTTGTGATTTCAAAGCTATGTTTCTACTGTTGTTGTTTAAAATTGCATTTGCCTTTTTTTCAACCATATTGCTCTTCTGAATCTTATTCAGATTGCAGCCTACTACTATTCTAAGATATTTTTCACAAGGTCTATTACCTACCCAGGTATCCCATCATATATCTGCAGATTTTATTTTTATCAATTTTAAGAACTTTGCACCTGCCTCTTTTACATTTCAATTGGTTTCTCTGAGTTACTAAGGGCATTTTGAATTTTATTTATCCACCTTGGGCATTAGTTATCCCACCCAATTATGACTTCAGCGAATTTGATAAACATTCCTAGCTTTTGATCCAAGTCAATTATAAAAAATACTGAAGTGGGCCTAGGACCGAATCTCGTGGCACACGACTCTATGCCCATCTCCAATTTGACAGGTAGCAATGCTTACCACTTTGAATACAATTTTTGATCCAGCTATATAGCCACTTGATTATCACACTATTCAGTCCACACTTAACTAGTTGCTCAGAAAAGAGTAACAGTGATTTTGAGGAGCTGCAGCTATTCAGCAATTTGCCTTTCTTTGATCATTATCATCACACTACTGCTTTCATTAGCAAACTCAGTTTACCCAACTCCTCATTTGGGAACTGCCTTCTTATATCCAGGACTTCCAAAGATCTTTATTGTATCAAGATATTTGTGCATGTTCAAAGATTGCTGGAATTTAAGTTATTGGGCTGCAGATTATACCAATTATTGAGGAATAACATGACCATGTGCATTCTAGAGATTAAAATTCCAGATAAACAATTCAGAATAATACTGAATATTGAATGTTGGTATTTCAGTATCTGACTGAACAAAAGCAACATAGTCACACAAAGGATAGCAAAATTTCCTGCCAGAAATTAGATGATATGATCTGGGAGTGGGCAGGAGGAGAGACAGACTAGGTTTTCACTCCAGGTGGTCTTTTCATAGTCAACATGCAATAGCCCACAGTCATAAAGGATACAGCCAAAAATTTTGGTTTGTAAACATCACGTTCTATATAGGCAAGACTTTTGGAAATCAACTGTGTTTGTACTTTTTGTCCTCTTATAATGATCTGCATTCTTGGCTTTAAATATAAAATACTGCAATAAGCCTGAAAAGCAAATAAAAGTGTAGAGTTACATTTTCCTCAAGTACTTCAATCTCAAAGGAAATCAAAGCAATTTACAATAACCCATCCATAATGATAAAGCTCACAAAATATGTAACTGAAATTCTGTCTATATTTTTGCATTTTAGGAAATCGGAGATCTATGTTATACAATTAAACACAAAGTTGTGTGTGCCACATGACTGATATTCTAGGAGCAAGTTAATTTACATAAACACGTGTCAGACCATTTAAAATCCAGTCATCTATAAAGCGTAACAGGACTGTATTTGTAATCCACTCTAATCTAAACTACAGTTATAAGAACGTAAGTAAGATTAAGGGTAGAGACAGACAAGAATTAAATATGTATCACACACATGCATGGATCAGAAATTGCTGAATAAAAATGAAGTGGTTACTCTGATAATATGAAAAAGCAGAAAAATCAAGTTGTCATTTCTTCAAAGCAGCAGAGGAAAGCCATCTTGGAATAATGGTGGCATACTACAAGTATTACTACATCTATTTTCATGTTCTACCTGTTCATATTGCATTTTAAATAATTTTAGAAACTTTATTAGCAACAATTATGAAACAGAATAATTGTATCTTGTTTTTCATACAAAATAGATTATATACAATGTTACGCAAACAGAATTTGTTTTGCAACAGAAGTTTGCCTTCATCTCATTTTTCGTAACACCCTTCCTTTATAGGTGGCTTTGGCTTCAGAGCAGATTTGGACCCGAGGGCTGTGAAGGAAAAAAATGGGAATATTCCCCTCCTGACAGAACCCTTCTGCTAAAAGTATGTTAGCTGGATTCCACCTGAAAGCCAAATACTGTATACAGTCAGTTACCAATGTATTGTGTTTGTAATTTGGTTTTAATTGATTTTATGATTGTTTGCCGCCCAGAGTCACTTGTCTGAGGATGGGTGGCCATATAAATTGAATAAATAAACAAACTGTGGAATATTACACTGCAAGTCAGTTTAAAATATGAACAACACGCATACCCGTAACGAATAATCACTTTCAGGAACAATCTGATCTTGTCTCTCTTGTTTTTTATAGCCTCTTTTTCCTGTTACTTCATCCAAATCTGCAGGAATCCTAATATCATACTTATCTGTATCAAAGTCAAATTCGGTTTGTTCATTTTTCTCTCTGTGGAAGAAAATGCAAATAAACTGGATTTAAGCAAGAATTACTTACCCACATATAATACTGATGCTCAATAAGCAAATCTTTTGAAGAATTACTAACTATGCACAACGCAATCTTCATCTGGAAATCTTAACCAAATCCTTATCAAAGAAATTATGTACTAGCTATATGCAGAAAATATGGGGAAACCATTGTTTTGAGTACTAGTTGGCGGTGTTCTGATGGAGCAGAACTCAGAATTAAACGAAGTTATGTTCTATCCATAGGGATTAGTTGAAATAAGCCTTTGCTTCATTTTTACCATAAAACAACAAAAATAGGGTGGGTAGTAGATGCTATGCTGCCACTTAGACAATGTAGAGAAAAGCTGGTTAAGAGGGTGAATTTTTTTTAAAGAATGCACACTTTTAAAAATCTTCCTTGGGAAATAATGGAGGCAACAGTTTAAGCATGACTTAACGGCCACAGAAGCCCAGCAAAAAGCACAGGACCATTAATTTAAATACAAGCCAAGAACAGCAGCAGCAAAAAAATACACTTTATCAACTATTGAAATGAAGCTTCTCTTTCTTCTTAATGAACAATCACAATGCACATCTAATGGTAATCCTCACCAAACAATTAAAGCAAGATTGTCTTTGCATTTATTTATTTATTATTTTTATTTTATTATTTGAATTTATCCCCGCCCATCTCTACCATGGTAGACTCTGGGCGGTTTACAATCACAATATATAAAAAGTTAAAAGACTATACATTTAAAAACTACTATAAAAATAAAAAATCCAAATCCAAAAGATGGAATGTTCTTAAAAGGAGGATATTACTAAGCTAACCACCCCCAGGAGGAACTATTAGTTCCTTCCTTCCAGGCAAGGCGGCAGAACCAGGTCTTTAAAGACTTCCTGAAGGCCAGGAGCGAGGGCGCCCGTCTCGCCTCAGGGGTCAAGTTATTCCATAGGGCGGGTGCTATCGCAGAGAAGGCACGCCTTCTGGATCCCGCTAGATGGAATTCTTTTGATGATGGGATCCGAAGCATGCCCTCCCTGCATGATCGGGTGGGGCGGGTAGATGTGACCGGGATAAGACAGTCCCTCAGATACCCTGGTCCCATGCCATGTAGGGCTTTAAAGGTGATAACCAACACCTTGAATTGGATCCGGAAGCAAACTGGTACCCAATGCAGCTCACAGAGTAGCGGTGTTACATGTGCTGATCTTATAGCACCCAGAACTACCCGTGCAGCCGCATTCTGGACCAGCTGAAGCTTCCGGATACTCTTCAAGGGTAGCCCCATGTAGAGCCCGTTGCAGTAATCCATATGGGAGATGACAAGGGCATGAGTGACTGTTCAGAGGGCCCCCTGATCCAGGATTTAGCGTAGAGCATGCAAACTCAGCATCTACAGGTACATGTATAGTGCACATACCCAAAGGTTCATCAATATGACATTTGTATCTTACAGCTTACAACCTGAAAACCCCATCAGCAGTATTAGCAACACCAATGTAATGATCATAGCGCACAGCAGTCTTTGCATCTACTTAATGGTGTAAACGAAAGCATAATGCAGAGGCATAAAAGGCAACTGTAATTTTGTTATAGCAAGGGAAGTCTCCTACTAAACAATCTCATCTCATGACTTGTTAAAATTCTTAACTAGCAGGACAATGCATAACTTTGGATGGAAATCCCCGAGTGTAGTGGGCAGAGTTGTTGTAAGCTTAAGAGAGGCCTCTTTTGCTCAGCCCCTATCCCAGATCTTATTTACAATCTTTAGTCATCTAAAGCAGCAGAAGCATTCTAGTTGTATAATCCAATCTTGGTCCCCTCACTTGCTTATGTTCAGGTGGTCCTTGACTTATGACCACAATTGGGAACGGAATTCTGTTGCTAAGCAATGCGGTCATAAAGCGAGACACCACATGACTGCACCGCTTAGCAATGGCAATCCTGGAGGTCCCGGTTGCCGTTGTTAACCGAGAATCGTGGGTTGTTAAGCGAGTACCCACCCCAATCCAAGCCATTCCGGGCTTGTTCCCTCCCAGCCCCGAGCCTCAGTAAGGTAAGGTAAAGGCAGGGTTCCTCAACCTCAGCCATTTTAAGATGTGTGGACTTCAACTCCCAGAATACTCCAGCCAGCAATGCTGGCTGGAGTATTCTGGAAGTTGAAGTCCACACATCTTAAAATGGCTGAGGTTGAGGAACCCTGAGGTAAGGGACTGTCTCCAACTCCCCCCACCTGCCTATGTTCCCCCCATCTCTGCCCTTTTGACCGTCCTGCACCCTGCCTTGTAGGGCGGCAAACAGCCCCAGAACCGCGCAGCTCTGGGGCTGCTTGCCATGCCCTAGGAAGCCGCAGCTGTCCCTGCCCAGTCTCTGCCGCAGTTGCCACCCTGCACTCTGAGACTCCAGCTGCCGTGCTCTGCTGCCCCAGATGACCTTCACCATCTTCTTGCTCCCACTGCTGACGAGGTGTGCCCGGCCTGGCTGCTGGGACTGGCTTCGTGATGCAAAAAAAAAAAAAAAGCAGCCCCAGAGCTGCGTGTCAAAAAGCCCCTTTGCGCTGCACTCCTGGGCTGGGCTGGGCTGGGGCTCGGGCTGGCTTCATGCTGCGGGAAGAAAAAAAAGTAAAAAGCAGCCCGAGACACAGCACGGCGTGAAGGCAGTCCCAAACCAGACCAGACCAGAAGCATGGCACAAAGAGGCTTTTTGGCATACTGTGGCTCAGGGGCTTTTTCCTTTATTTTTCGCACCACGAAGCCAGCCCCAGCCCAGCCCAGCCCAGCAGCCAGGACGGGTGTGCCTCCAGCAGTAGGAGCAAGAAGACGGAGGTGGTCAGCTGGGATGGCAGGAAGCCAAAAGGGCATGAATGGGGGGGGGATAGGTGGGGGGGAGATGAAGCGCCCCTGTGGTCCTAAGTGCGGGCAGGCTGCCAAGCGCCCGAATTTTGATCACGTGACCATGGGGACACTGTAACGGCCGCAACTTCGGGCACGTGTCACAAATCTGTTCAGCACTGCCGTAACTTCGAATGGTCGCTGAATGAATGGTCGTAAGTCAAGAACTACCTGTAAATGCAGCAAATATTGTACTTTATAAAGAAATTATTAACAAATTATTTTATTATATTGCACTACAGAGAAATACAACATAAATGAAGGAAAATACAAAATGGACCCAAGCATCAAAGCAAAAAAAAAAATAGTGTATAGTCGAAGGCATTCACGGCCGGAATCCGCTGGTCGTTGTGGGTTTTTCAGGCTGTGTGGCCGTGTTCTGGCAGTTTTGGTTCCTAAAGTTTCGCCAGTCGCTGTGGCTGGCATCTTCAGAGGACAGGAGCACAGCTAGAAGATTCTCTCTGTGCCCAAGTGGGGTGTGTGTCTTCCTGCTGGTGTTTATAGCTGCTGAGAGGGTGTGTGTCTTCTGTGGGTCATTTACAAGAGATTGGGAGAGGGTTCTTTGTGGTGATTAGGGGGTGTAGTTCTGTCGTGTGTGGGATTAGCACATCTATTGTGTGTGTTGTTTGTATATTTCTGTGGTTGAATAGAGTTCGTTGACCTTTTGCAAGCTGTATTTTTCAGGACTGGCAGCCAGGTTTTGCTGATCTTTAGGCTTCTTCTTTTTTATTGAAACTGTGTTGGTGTTTATCTATTTCAATGGCTTCCCTGTATAGTCTAACATAGTGGCTGTTGGTGTTGTCCAGTATTTATGTGTTTTCAAATAAGATTTGGTGACCAGTTTGTTTGAGAGCATGTTCAACTATTGCAGATTTTTCAGGTTGCTGTAGTCTGCAGTGTCTTTCATGTTCTTTTATCCTGGTGTGGATGCTATTTTAAAAAATCTGAAAAACACAGCTTGCAAAAGGTCAACGAACTCTATTCAACCACAGAAATATACAAACAACTCACACAATAGATGTGCTAATCCCACACACGACAGCACCACACCCCCTAATCACCACAAAGAACCCTCTCCCAATCTCTTCTAAATAGATCAAGAAAATCCCCAGAATTTCTAATCAGTGTGTAAAGGGAGCTGTATTTCTTGAAGGTACAGTAACTTCAAGACCCTTTCCTGGTTTTTGGAGCACTTCCCAGCATAAGTGTTTTCTCTGCATGCAGATACAGCATCCAGTATGAGCCAGATGTTTCAGTGGCTGGAATCCAGCAGCAGCTGTACATCTGCCTGAATATATGCTGCTTCTTCCTCACCTAGTTTCTGATAATATAGCTGAAATCAGTCACTGCTACTTTACTTGATGTTGGAAGAAAAAACAAAACAGAAGCCAAGCTAATTATAGCTTGCAAAAGAACAAGCCAATTATGGGGCTTGAGACTTGTTCAGAACTTGAAAAAATGTTTCCTAAAACAGGTAATTTTGTTTTAAGCTCAGAACAAATCTTGTGTGTTTTGTTTGAGGCTGAGATAAAACTCAACTCATGGCTTTTTTTGGTCTAAGTTTGAAACATTATAGATGTTTTGAGCTCTGAATGTTTTAAGATCATTCTGAGTTCTTTAATATTCTCTTTTACCTACAGAATTTGCTTGATAAATCTGAGTACAGTCCAATCCCACATTAATTTATCATGTAAATATAAACTCAGCCTTATTTTATATAGCATTAGCAAATTAACATACTATAAAGTTGCATTATCAACATTAAAATTTCCTCTTACCTTCGAAGGTTCCAAATAATAATCCGTGTCCCTTTTTTTGATTTAATTGCATCAAGTTCTGCAAGCAGCTCCTCCTCAGTAGGAAACAAGGAATAGTCCAAAATAGCCCTCAAACTGGCTGATGATTCATCTGGATTCATTATTTGGCGTAAAATATATTAAGGATGTAGTACATTTCAACTTTTTCAAAAAATATTTTTCTGTTATAGTCTTCTATATGAATCGTTCATGAATTAAGACAGCAACTGATGGCCATTTCCTGCAGTTTTAAAAAGCTTAAATATCAGAATGTTTCAGTTCTACTGCTATCTAGACATCTTCTGGTCTTATGATTATGTTCCAGAAGAGCTGGTAAATGTAATGGTGGCAATCTTTGATTCAATACCAGACCAAAGCCTACATATTTTTATATTTTTGCATTACTACCTGCACCATCATCATCATTGGCGATCACTCGTAGCCGAGTAAGATTGTCTTCCAAGGGTAAAATTTTAACAGTGGATGCTGTAAAGGCCAATTCTGGATCCGCACAACCTCCCACAATGAGGGCATAGGTTTCCGGGTGCGAGACGGTCATGATGAGGGTTTGCTTGACGTGCCTTCCTTTTAGCTCTTTTCTCCCTTTCGCCCTGTACTCGTGCTTCTTCAAAGTCCATAGCGCCTTTAATAAAGGCTGACCTCCAATTGAAACGCTCATGAGTTATCTATCTACAAAAGCCGACATCGACGCTGAAATTCAGCATCGCCTGAGCTCTGCGACTGTAGCTTTCTCCCGAATGAAGCGTAGAGTGTTTGAGGATCGGGACATTCGCAGGGAGACCAAAATGCTTGTTTACAAAGCCATTGTACTACCAACCCTTCTGTACGCCTGTGAAACATGGACCCTCTACAAATGCCACCTCCAACTTCTTGAAAGATTCCATCAACGCTGCCTCCGAAAAATTCTGCAAATTACTTGGGAAGATAGGCGGACTAATGTTAGCATATTAGAAGAAGCGAAAACCACCAGCATTGAAACAATGATCATCCAACATCAACTTCGCTGGACCGGCCATGTTGTTCGAATGCCTGACCATCGTCTTCCAAAGCAGCTACTTTACTCCCAACTTAAGAATGGAAAACGGAATATTGGTGGACAGCAAAAGAGATTCAAAGACACTCTCAAAGCTAATTTTAAAAAATGTAATATCAGCATTGAGAACTGAGAAGCCCTAACTACCTGCACCACGTATTTAAAACTGTAAGCATACAGCATATATTTGCAATGTGCTTTTTTACCATAAAGTATACTAGTAATTGCAATACATGTATTTTCAGCTTAGTTATTCTAACTTGCTTACAGGAGTTTATATTCCTGTTCTAGATTTCAGTTGGGAACATATATTTCTGGTTCCTCCCTTTCACTTCTTAGAAGCACATCATATGAAATAAGAGCAGGAAGATATATTAAGTGCAGCATTATCTCAAAGAGCAGGCCTGCAACCACACATACCTACATACATATATTCAGAATATATTTCTAGAATAGTGTTTAACAAAATATGGAATCTGTAACAATATGTCCTGTTGTGGAATGTTTCTGCTCAGCATTCTATCAAGACATCAAGTACTTCATTCCATTTTCCCGATCCCAGTTTTTCAACTTTTCCATAGATACAAGCTTCACTTATCTTTATAGGGGTAGGCCTAGATCTTTTGCTTCTAAAATGTGGATATAGCATATCATCTTTTTTTGGGTCAAACTCTTTTGCCTACAAAGTACATAATATGGCACTGAGCTCACTGTCAAAGTATATACAGTGAATTCTGAGACAAAAATTGAATGTCAGATCTGAAATCTCACGTTACATGGGTGAGAAAGGGCTGCATCCTTGACACATCCCCCTCTAGTAAATTTTGTTTCATGTCTTCTGAAGATGAAGACTACAGATTGTGGGTTTACAACTATCCTGTTTGTTGACAGAACCTCTGTACATAATATTCAAGCATTTTGTGGTAAAGATTATGATATCTGTACTTTTGAAGGGGGAAGCCAGTCTGTGTCTTCTTCCACCAAAATAACATTTAAGGTTACACCTTGAAATATGCAAAACTGCATATGCTTTCCTGGCTCTTAATTGCCTATGGAAGTGCTCTAGAATTGTCTCCCTGAGCCTTGCTGGTTTAGCAAAATAAAGACTATTGTTACAGGAAATAACCATATCAGAAGCTGCAAGAGCTGTTGCTACTAGATTTACATGACAATAATCAAAATAAGGAGCACTGCCTCTGGTTATTGCAACTCTTGGCTTCTACTACCTATGGCTAGCTAGGCAAACAGACAGGCTACAATTTCCAGATTTGGAATTTTCCTTTCACGTTCTTGGCTTAACCTGTAGTCTGGAAAGGAAACAAGCATCTTTGGCTAACATTTTGCTCATTAATATTGGTAAAGGAGTCAGCAACTAAGTTTTTCATTATGAGAGGATTGCAGGTAGGGGCAGAGTACAGAATTAGAAATCACCAAAAAAATGTAATGGAGAGAAGGCAAAAAAAAAATCAGTTTGTAAAAGAAATTAAGGTTTTGTTGCTTCTCAAAACAGTTTAGGCCCATCTTGTTTTCCTAATGTACAGATGTTTTCATGCCAAGATATTATGGACAACTTAGTTTTAACATTTGTGTGGGTAAATATGCGTGGAAGACACATACTTAAAACTTGCTGTTTTTAAGCCTCCAAACAGTGTTGAGAATCATTTGGAGCTATGTTTGAAGGATATCCATAGTCTGAGGATATCATATTAGAAAACAGAAAAACCTTCTTATGGAATATTAAGGCAGGATACACAAAGAACTATAATATTTAAGTAATGAGTATCACTGTCCAGCTTTTCCATTCTTTAGAATAAAACAAGCACATTTTCTGTTTTCCGAACAACTCTGCAGGGGAACAGATTCATGGTGATAAAGATATGCTGAAGTTGCAACTTAATTCTGTACCCCTTTACTTAGACCTAACCCTTAGTATGTTAATTAGAATTTATTCTCAGATAAGTACATATACAATCATGACTAGAGTTAATATATTTCTCTTTTCCTCCAAAGAACTGTGAGAAATAATCAAATGTAGTCATTGGCGATCACTCGTAGCCGAGTAAGATTGTCTTCCAAAGGTAAAATTTTAACAGTGGATCTGTAAGTGGCTATAAAGGCCAATTCTGGATCCACACAACCTCCCACAGTGAGGGCATAGGTTTCCGGGTGGGAGACGGTCATGATGAGGGTTTGCCTGACGTGCCTTCCTTTTAGCTCTTTTCTCCCTTTCACCCTGTACTCGTGCTTCTCCAAAGTCCATAGCGCCATTAATAAAGGCTGACCTCCAATTGAAACGCTCATGAGTTAGGGCTTCCCAGTTCTCAATGCTGATATTACATTTTTTTAAATTAGCTTTGAGAGTGTCTTTGAATCTCTTTTGCTGTCCACCAATATTCAAATCAAATCAAATCAAATCAAATCAAATCAAATTCAAATTCAAATCAATTCAAATCAAATGTAGTACTTAAGAGATAATAGTAGCAATACCTGCCCTCTTTTTTTCTGTTCACACAATCAGTGGCCTCCAGCTGAATGTGTGCCTCTCCACACCAAAGTCAGGGGAGTTTTATGAGTTGTTATAGAATATGCTGAGCATCTCCCTAAAAACATCTATGCTTTCTTAGCTAGCTACATTACGTGCAACTCTCTTACCTTTTATTGATACATCGTGGTTAGTATTAAGTATACTAAAAAAGCCAATTTAAGAGTGATAGCTAAATTGAAATTTCCAAGGGTTTTGCACTGACTTTATAGTGATATGAACATTAATAAACTGAGTCCTCACCAAGCCAAAAGAGAAACCAACAGCATGAAAGCAGTCCTTCTCAAGAGTTAAATGATCAGAATAATAGCTCCCTGATACTAAATATATCAGCATAGGCAAAAGGTGAAATTTCTTCAGCAATCGAAATTTTCGGATCATTATTTACTTATTTTATTTTTATCCCTTTATTATTTTTATAAATAACTCAAGGCGGCTAACGTACCTAAGACTCCTTCCTCCTCCTATTTTCCTCACAACAACCACCCTGTGAGGTGAGCTGGGCTCAGTGTGTGTGACTGGCCCAAGGTCACCCAGCCGGCTTTCATGCCTAAGGCAGGACTAGAACTCACAGACTCCTGGTTTCTAGCCCAGCACCTTAACCACTAGACCAAACTGGCTCTCCATAAATACACTACTGACATATTCTTTGTGTCTGTCCTTCCTCACAGAAGAGGAGAGACCCCTTCCTAATATGATTGTAGAAAAGTGGAGGCATAAAGCTCAGGATTGATAAAAGTGTAATAAGAACATACCATGCCACCTTATACATTTTACATCGTAACGCAACAAGTAATTTTTTAGTTAAAGAACTTGTGAAACAATTATATGTACTTGGAAACATACAATTTGAACTGTCTATTTCCCGAGGAAAAAAAATAAAATACCAAAAGGATATTTTCCTTGTTGAATGATACTATGGGAACAATTACATGTTCTGCCTTTGTAACTTCCAAGAATGTCTGTGATAACAGGCCCACACTCATGAGTTCTCCATTCTTGGTGAAAACAATTGCATCTTTTCCCAGCCGCATAGATCCTGATTTAAATCCATTTCCATACAATCCAACAGGAACATGGCCATTCAGCGTAACTTTGTCACTGAAGCCAAAGCTGAAATGTGTTTGGAAAGATGAAAAGAACTTTAATGTTATATTGCTCATATCAGACCTGAATATCCAAGTGAATATTCTTCTTTTAACTTGAAATACAATGCAACTTTAATCCTGGTTAACAAATACACAGAAAAATACATTTTAGAAGCACCTTTTGGTATGACTGATGTCCTGCAATGTACAATAAGTAACGTTCTGCTAGACCTCTATAATACATTATAAATTATTTATAGAATCCAAAACTGACAAAATAGGTCCTCACTGTATTTAGATTGTAGACTCAAAACATAGCAGGATAAAGCTGCATATCCTGGTTTATGGTGGTTACCTGTGCCCCCACCCCCCACTCATTTTAAATGTGAACAAAAGCCTACAAATGTGTATTTGGAGCATACAAATGCCACATATTCAGCCACTAGTATCTGAACAGGATTATTTATATAGGATGTTATTCACACTGAATTTGCTATGAAACCACAAAGAAAGCATTCACTGTAATACTAACTTGCATTTAATATAATCTGTGCAACCCAAAGTCATTATTTCCTTAGATTCAAGTAACTGTTTTAAATCTAAAAACTAAGTTTTCCTTATACTACAGTTTTTCACAGCAGCTTCCCAGAGCAGTTCCTAGTGTCAATTGAAGAGAATATTTGCAGCTCAGGGTTGAACTGTGGAGTCCTTGGTGCTCTCTGAGCCTTGTTGTTCATCAGGCACTGAAGATGTTGCCTAGTCTGGCAATAAAACGTCTGCAAGAAAACAACAAGGCTCAGAGAACACCAAGGACTCCACAGTTCCTAGTATTCCCAAATAGCTGCTGTAGTACTCTAAAGTACTCTCTAACTGCACAAAATGTTCTTTGGGCTCAGGTCTCTATTTTTCCATTTCTCTTAACATATGTAGATGATAAACTAGTTGCTCTTACATAAAATTATAGACTCAGTTACAGAAACGTATTTGTAATGCATTCATTGTAAATAATCAGTTCTATTTAAATAAAACAGTTCAATATTTCACCACAAATTAGGCTTTGTTTATATACAATAATATCTTTAGATTTTAAGGTATCTGGTCAGCATGGATAAGGAGAAGTAAACCTTGCTTACCTCAACATCTTATGTAATTTATCTGCATTCATACCATTTCCATTATCCATGAATGTTAAACATACATTCTCATTTATAATTGTTTTGTCAATCCACATCTGTTTAGCATTTACATCTGGATCATATGCATTATCTAAAAATAAAGAACAATGCAAAACTATTATTAGGATTATCATGATTTACATAACTATTCTTCTTTCTAGCTGTATTCATCATATGCATCAGTTTGTTGTAATGCTAGAAACGTATCCATGAAATAGACTTATGTAAATAAAAAATATGTTCTACCACTACAAACAATCCAAGAAAAATCTTAGTCCTTAGCTTTCTGAGATCATCTAGGTGGAGGCTGGACTAGAAGTCAGAAAAACATAGTGGAAGAAGGCAATGATAAACCACTTCTGTGTTGTTTCCAAGAGTACAGACATAATTGTGCTTATCAAGTCACCAGGAATCAAGTTAGATTGTAAGACTTTTACCTTTATCTTTTATAGGGAGCTATGTTTATATGTTTTATCTTTGTTTGCCACCCAGAGTTCTTTTGGTTAGATGGGCGGCTGTATAAATTTGTCAAATAAATAAATGTGATGTACCCTCTTACTTTACAATATAAATTCACCTGCTGAAATGGTGTTCATTAAATATTCTGTAGCTTAGGTCAGTAGAAATTAACTGCAAATCTAGAACATAAGGTTGGAATAGCTACATCATGAGTTCCAAAGATGCCTGAAAACAGACATTACCTGTGCTTTGAACTATATACAGAAATGTGCTGTAAATAAACAAAATAGTTTGAGTTGAATAACTAAAATACTGTTCACATACCTATAAGTTCAGCCACAGCACTGAAAGGCCAAGTGTGACTGGTTGAGTTTGTATGCAAAAATTTGGGACACAACTGAAATGAAAGAAAATTTAATGGTTAACACAAAACATTTTTATTTAAAACTCGTTCTGCAATATAAACTTTACCTGATGCTCAAAGGCTGCAAAGATTTACCTACAGATAATATTGAAGATATATTTGTATTAGCTGTTGTTTGTGGTTAATAAATACTTTAAGAAAAAAAGACATACAGGAAGTTGGAATACTTCAAATATTATTCAAAGTATACATTGGGGTTTTAACATAAACGGCCTTATGAATCAGCTGTGATAGCTAGCTGGCTTATATCTGTATGACATGAGATGTCCCACAAAGTATTTGTGAAGGGAGGACAAAGAGGATAATATTTTTACTTCCTTTTCAACTTTCTTCTTGAATATTCTTCTTGGTCTTGGATGTAAGTTTCAAGGGAGCGGCTCCTCCTGTGACAATATACAGTAACCTCTTACAAGATGTGGCCATAGCCACTAACTAAAATGGTTTAAAGGGTCTGATGGAGGTTAAAGAAGTAAAAACGCTGCTGAGAGCCTGTATATGATTGCAGTACGATATAAATGTGAGGCTGGTTCCCTCGCTCCCGGAAGATTCTAAAGACCCGGTTCTGCTGCCTTGCCTGGGATGGGGGAGGTAATAGTTCCTCATGGGGGTGTCTGGCTCCATAGTGTCACCCTTTATATCAGATTTACCATCCCTTGGATTTTTATCTATTTATTATACTGGTTTTATTGTAATTTTATGGTTATAGGTTTTTAACAGTTGATTTTATTGTAAACCGCCCAGAGTCCCCCGTTGGGGGAGATGGGTGGCGATAAATTTGAAAAATAAATAAATAAATAAATAAATGTGATAGATAAATAAATGGAAAAAAGGGTGGACCTGGGAGGTGCTCATGGAATGTGATGGTAACATTAAAAAGGAACACTGCAATTTAAAAAGTAAATGTTCAGCGTTGTTTTCAAATGGACGGTGTCCAATGGTATGATCATAAAAGATGGCTGAAATCTCATGATCTTAGCATTGACACCTTGAGGTCTCTTGTGAAAGCTCTGACATTCTGTGAAACTTACTAATGTTCTGAAATCTTGGCATGTCCATGTGCAAAATAGTATTATTTAATATTAATTTCAGAGTTTTATCAGCACTACATGGAGGCTGTTACAGGTACTGTATTGTCAATGTGGCAATAAGCATAAATAATAAAAGTATGGTGTACAGCAGGAGCAAATCAAGCTTTCAAAGACTGTTGCACCACATCCAATTCCAATCAAAAATTTAAAATGTGCAAGGACAAAAAAAATTACAAAAACACAACTTCTTTGACAAACACTTTTAGAGAAGGATGGATGGAGCCTGTGTAATCTACTCTTCTCTAATAGTGAATATCCTAAGACAATTATACAGATTCCAACTGTGACTATGAATTAATTTTTAATAACTTGCTTTAGATACAATTCAGATAATTCCTTGAGGTTAACTATTGAAAATAACTAAGATCCACTAACATATAGCTTTAGTGCAATCAGGGTACTTCTAATTAACATTAATATTGTGAAAAAGAACATAACAGTATTCCTTTGGGGTAAGATTCTTCCTTGACCCAAACCTCAGAGAGTCAGTAAAACCGATTTGAGGCAGTGAAAATAGCCCAATCTTAATCCTCAGTAACAAGGAGGATATATTAACTATACTGTAGATTGGTGATATTCTTTTGGAATAAACAGCAAAACAGTGATTAGAATATTGATTTTGGAAAGTTATAAATGGACTAAGGGTCCAGATGGATTTGAAATAAGATTTTGAAATTAATCATAAGAATCCTTCCCATGGGAAAATGCTGTTGTTTTGAATTCTTAAAAGAAAACATGATAGGATGGGAATTTGAATATTGGACACCAGAGGGAACCAGAAGGAACTAAAGATTACAATTAAAGGAGAAGAGCACTTTATTTGACTGATTAACACAAAATGGAGAAAAATATTTTAACATTGGACATATTGGAGGATATTTGTGAGTAATGGATCCAGAAGTTAATCTTAAAAGTATCTGCTATCATAGATACAGTGTCTTTAAAAGATGTTATGGAAGAGGGACAGGTTTTACTGGATAAGACTGAAACTGATCTTATCAGTTTAAATCCACTTTAAAAATGATAAAATTGACAAGCTACAAAAATGATATGGAAAAAGATGCTATACTGGATATAAAAATGAAACTGGCTGATGTCCTAATAATTAAAAGGGATATACAAATGGCAAACCAAAAGAGTGACCTTGGTAACTTTCCTATATTGGATTTACAAAAGAGACTTGTTAAAGCTTTGAAGGATTTTGTGAGAAGGGACAAAGAAAAAATGAAAAGAAAACAAGCTCTAGGACATTATTTGAAGGGATTAAAGATCAAGATTGTTAAAAGTAAAAGGAAGGAATATAAATTTGGTTCATTTGATCAAGGTTAAAATATATTGTTATTTCTGGTAACCCTTAAAGGATTTTTGCTGACCAGGACTGAATGATGAGGTTTTAAGGATCTGTTTATAGATAAGAGATGAGATATGAGATGAAGAGATTGTTGTATTTTAAATGAAGGTGATTCTTAAAATTGTTTATAATTGTTGTGGTGAACAGGGGGAAGTTACTTCATTATATATTTCTTTTTCTTTGCTATATTTTTTCTTTCTTTTCTATTTTTATTTATATATTTTTTGCACTTTCTATTTTTTATTCTATTTTTTTGTAGTTTGTATTAGTTTTTATCTGTTTAACTATACTGTTTAATAAAATAATTATTAAAAAATCCTCCTTCATTCTCTAATCCTGACTCAAACCATTTCAATGTACTTCTTTCATACTGTTCACCGTTTTATATTCAATTCACATTCATTCTACTTTTTCTTCACACACTTAAGTAACCCATTTTATGTGCTTTGTTATATTATCATAAGCATTCTCTAATACAGAGCTTTCCAAACTTTTCATGTTGGTGACACAGTTTTTAGACATGCATCATTTCACGACACACTCTTACAGCAGGGCACAAGGCAGGCACTAGGACCTGCGTGGAATCCTGGCAGGGCTCGGAGGCAGCAGCAGCCGTGACACACCCAGACACTGCAGCTGACACACTAACATGTCCCAACACACAGTTTGGAAAGCTCTGCTCTAATACATGAATCTATAAATAATTTAAACAACCAAGAGGATATCACACATCCTTGTTTATTCCCTGTACAGTGCTGACCCATTTAGAAAGCATTCCATTTATTCTCACACACTAATCTATGCCATATTCAGAACCTCTTATTGTATCAACATTGTAGCTTTCACTAATGCAGTCATCATCATCATTATTATCATAAACAAATGCATCATGCTTTTGGATTCATTCTTGTTCCATACGCACACATGAATAGATTTATGCCTGAAGTGACATTTTTCTAAGCGGATACTGCTCAAACCGTCATTACTGTCATTCACTATTGGGTGTCAAATGGCCCAACAGCTTTTTTTGTTCTCCTGTCTTATACCTACCCATTTATTCCTGTCAACTAATGGGGCAATTTTTTTCTCCTAGATAAAATTATTTCAAACTATTGTGCAATTTTTCTGCAAACTTATTCCATTATCATCTTTGCTGGAATGTGCAACCTTCACCAACCTATAAAATCCCATTTCTTATGTTATGACCTGTGGTTACAACAGGGCTTTCCAAAGTTTTTCCCGCGGCGACACACCAACCGGCGTTGGTGTGTTGCCGTGGAAAAACCCGGAAGTGCCGTCCTTGCGGCAGCGCACAAAAACCCAGAAGCGCTGCTGCCACTTTCAGGTTTTGCGTGCTGCAGTTGGTGTGTCGCCGCGGGAAAACCCGGAAGCGCTGATGATGATCAGCGCTTCCGGGTTGTGTGGCGACACACCAGACTGTGTGTGGCGACACACTTTTGTGTCACAACACAGAGTTTGGAAAGCTCTGGGTTACAACAATAAACTTTACTTACTATAAAATCCTATTTTAATACATACAAACAACAATCTAAATGATACCAACTCATACTTTGTCATCGATATTAATCCTTTGATTCATAATAAAATACTACTTCCCTGCATCAATTCCTCTCAACAAGATCAAACAAATCTTCAATTCACGTCTATTAGATCCTTCTCCTCCTTAGTTTCAGACACAAAGCATATCTATTTTTTCCCATTTAATTTAAATGAATTCATGCTCTTTACCATGTACTCCTCTTATATTACAGCTTGCAATCTTCCATATCCTATGGTCATTACCAAATGGGCCTATAGATATTGACCTCCATCAAGACTTTCAGATAATGATTAATAAGATAGAGAAGATGTAGAATAGGTTACCAGTTTAGTGCTATATTTAATATCCCTGCTAATGGCAAAGCCGTACCAGTCCATTTTAGCATATTTTGGACAGTAGGCACCAAGTGCAATCTGATTTTATCCCAGGTATGCTGGGTAAAAAGGATATCCAGGTATCAATTACCTTGCAAGTCAAAATACTGTGGCCAGTCCAGCATCTCACCAAGTAAAAGATATATGGTATACTGATACATACTCAGGATTCATGCTTATTTTTCCAAGCAATTAATACTGCCATGGTTTTTATCTCACTACTGTGGCTTTTATAGTCTTACACTGTAAACTGTTCTGTTGTTGTTACTCTTTTATCACTTACTGGTTTCATTATGGCTTTGATTTAAAGTACTTCTTAGCCAAATGGCATTAGGTAAACATTTCTGAAGCAAAAATCTTTAGCATATTAGATCCCAGGTGCAACCTGTGACTTTTCTTACAAAAAAGATCTTAGGCAACATGGCAAGGAAACGTTATTGGCTGAGACTGTAGCTTGAATCATGTCAACTGGATTTCTATTTTCTCAGTGGAAACGTTTTGCTCCTTGGATAAGAAGCGAAACGTTTCCACTGAGAAAATAGAAATCCAGTTGACATGATTCAAGCTACAGACAATTCCACCTGGATGACTGAGAACCTTCATAGACTTATTGCCTGAGACTGCGACAAATCACTATCGGACTCCAAGCACTGCACTAAATGGATCAATAAGGTATCTGCCCGTGTTTATACCAATGACTACAGTATTGGCATTTTACAAGCATAACCACGGCTATCAAGATCACAGTTGTTGTTGACTCCTCCCCTTCCAGAAAATCGAAAGCTATGTCTAACATCCAAATTGGTTGCTTCCTTGCGATTCTCACTTTTCGTCATCATACCACATTTCCCAAGAAGTGCTTTATCTTACTTTCGACCTACAAGGAAGTAATTCAGGTCCGACATTATTTGCGCTTTTAATACAATTCTTAAACCTATGTAAATTGTTTAAGACATTGGTAAATGAAAGAGTTCTTAACGATGCGGTTCTGCAGTACTAAAACAGAAAACCAAATACTTCACCGCAAAAATCCGTAATAGGAAACAAACAAACAAACAAACCCTCTTCCACTTCTCAATGTAGCCAGATCCGTAGCACGGAACTATAAAATCAGGGGGAAAAAGCGGGAATCCGAGATTGGAAAACACAAACCTTCCCTCCACCCCACCCCCAGTGCCTTCGGAAGAAACAAGGGCGCAGTCATAACTACACCGAGTCTTTTGCTTGGCTTCACAGACTGTGTGAAAGGGACCCTCCTTCCCTCCCCTTCTTTCCCCTGGCAAAAAACAAGAAAATCTTATTCCGTCTCTCACCGCACTAAGAAGAATCCCACTCTGGGTCTGCGCCGCCGCCATTTTAGCTCCACTACAAAAGCCGCAGCCAACCTAAAGCTTTCTCTTTTCCCCATTTCAGGTACTTCCGGGGCGGGGCCGGGAAAGCGGAAATGTATGTTTTCCTTCGCTTTCCTTCTGTGTGTTGTGGGCTGCAGTGTTGAGTGCTGTAGAATTTTTTTTTACTATGCTCATGTAGAAGGCATGAGCTATCGCGTACTTTTCTAGAGTCTTTTATTCCTAGCGTTTGCATTTCCTTTCCTAGCTGTACCTCTTTCTCTCTGCCTCCACCCACCTGAGGGAACGCTTCATGTATTAGATAAAGAGGACTATCACACCATAGCTTTGCCACAATAAATCTGATCCGACACAATCTTGCACGTTGTCTGCTCATTTAGTAAAGTGAATACAAGTATTAATTGCAGAATGAGACTTGGAAGTGGCCCTAAGTACATGGCCATCTAGTGGTTGTCCTGATTTTTGAAGCCCTAGTTTTAGTTAGCCAGAGAAACCCCCAGAACATCTTAGAAATACTAGCAGTGAGCCAAGCTTTGAAGTTTAGGATCTGAAAAAAATGACAGGAAAAGTGATAAAAATAGAGGATGTTATATCCTGAAGTTTCCAGAACATATGAAGCTATACACGTGACCTACCAATCAAATATAGAAAGTTTTGGCTGAGAAAAATATAAAATTCGTTATTATTAACAAAGTATTAATAGCTAATTTTAATTACTCATAAAGCTAAATAGGGCTTATGGGGACTTTCTGATGCTAGCTAGCAAAATTCATAAGCAGGTTGAATGCGACACCTCAACTTTGAGGTTAGAGAGCAAACTAGCAGACCTACTAAAAACCGCATGCAGGAAATGTTAAGCAAGCTAAAATGTAACACCCCAGCTTTGAGGTTAGAGAGCAGAGCTTCTAGCAAGACCTATGTTACAGGAAGCTTCTTGTGGTTAGAAACTAGCTAATGGCAACGCTTCAAGTAGGGAGCCTTCCCTTAATAGGGAAAGAATAAATAAAATGGGAAGGGGAGATAAAAGTGGGTAGTGGGAGATGTAAACAAAGGCAGGCTAATTATATGCTGCTTAGGCGATTCTGTAAGCCTCAGAGTAAGCCAGCCAATGGCTGAAAGAGGTCAGGATTGAGCGACGGGAAAGGTCTGTATAAATAAGTGTGAAAACCTGTGCTGGGTGTGACTCCTCCCTAGTGCGACTTGTTTTACAGCACGGTGGAATTCACCAGCTTTTTGCAAACTGCTTTTAAAATAAAAACCCTTTTGTTTCCATTTGTCTTTTGACTTGACTCATATCTGACATGGCCATTTGAATACTTACACTTTTTAACTGACAAAAGACAGTTGCTGAAAATATTCCTATTTGTTTTATCAAGGGCTTCATAGCTGGATTGTTTGCTGTGCAAGTTCTATACTGTTCAGGGCTTAAATTCTTAGGAAAGAGCTTTCCAAACTGTGTGTTGGGACACGTTAGTGTGTCGGCTGCAGTGTCTGGGTGTGTCGTGGCTGCTGCTGCCTCCGAGCCCTGCCAGGATTCCATGCAGGTCCTAGTGCCTGCCTTGTGCCTTGCTGCCTGCAAACCTGCCCTGCCAGGATTCTGCGCAGGTCCTAGTGCCTGCCTTGTGCCTTGCTGCCTCCAAACCTGCTGTGATTCCGCGCAGGTCCTAGTGCCTGCCTTGTGTCCTGCTGTAAGAGTGTGTCGCGAAATGATGCCCTGCTGTAAGAGTGTGTTGTGAAATGATGCATGTCTAAAAAGTGTGTCACCAACATGAAGAGTTTGGAAAGCTCTGTCCTAGAGGGTGGGAACACCTTTGCATAACAACAGCCAAGCTCTCTATAAAGAGCTTGTGGGGGGAATACAGGTGCGGCCACCGCCCACAGCTGATTTTTTTTTTCTGTACTTCACACTCTCAGACAATAAAACTATTACCTCTGTTCAAGCAAATTGCCTGCGCTTCTTCATTCCCGGCTCGGAACGGACCTTTTGGTAAGATTTCCTTCCAACACTGGAATTGTAGCTTGGTTTTTTAAAGACTGCTTTTAATTAAAGCAAAGTGACAACCTCTAGCATTATCTTTATTTCTAAGAATGCCTCCTTGCCCATAGATATTCATAAAATAAATGGTAGGTGGTTGCAGCTCAGGGCTCTCTTTGGAAGAGTGCCCGCCTGCTGGTAGTAGAAAGAAAGTTTAATTGAGAATATCCTGGGAGCACTCTGGAGGCTATAGGTGGTGTTTGAGAAGAACCTCAAAGTTTACCTTTTAATAAATTGATAGTTTGGGGAATGGGCTACTTGGGAATGAACAACCTCCTACAGTAGCAGCCATTTTATGAGAACACACATAAAGCACTGCCTTTCCAAAGTTGCAATCACTTTTAATGGTGGGGGAGGGGGGGAGGGAAAATGAGAAATGGTGAGAAGGGAGAGACAATTACATACATTAGATGTTAACCATAAACCAATCAGCAGTAAGGTGTGACATAGAACTTCCTGTGTTGATTACCTACTTAACAGATGTAGTGTGGATGATGCCTTGGTTTATATAATCCTTGAGAAATGGTGTTGAACCTCCTGATGGATTATTAAAAGATGCAGATTTTCTTGCCAATGCATGTCTATGAAGGTTCTCAGTCATCCAGGTGGAATTGTCTGGAGCGAAACGTTTCCACTGAGAAAATAGAAATCCAGTTGACATGATTCAAACTACAGACTTGCCAAGGCATGCTTCTGAGTCAACTGAACAGTAATCAGCTGCTAGTTTTGTAAATTTCCCCCAAAATGGAAAGCTATTTATTCCTGTCTCCATTAACAGATTTTCAGTTTGAATTAATTACAATCCTGGGAGTGATTCAGATAACATGAAACTGAAATGGTCCAAGATTAGACTTCTGGAAGCATTTTTAGAAACTTAAGGGAAGAGGAAAAAATGCCCTGCAGAACAATGCTATGTTAATACTATGTAAACAATCTATATTCTCTTAGCATCCATCCATCCATCCATCCATCCATCCATCCATCCATCCATCCATCCATCCATCCTGTTTATTGAATCCATATAATATAATAAACTGGTCAAGGGACGGCAAAAATACTCCAGTCCAGCTGATCTAGAAGGTCAAATTTGTTGCTCAATATAAAGAAGTAGTAGTAGTTTACATTTATAGTTTCTTTTGTTGATAAAAAGTTTGCACCTATCAGTAGGTCACTCACTGTTGTATTCAGCCACATTCATTCAGCACTCATACCCTATATATCCTTTCTTGTATTACCACACATACTTCTTAATTATACCATTCTCATAGCATTCAAACTTAATGTTTTTCCTGATATATTCAACTCACACTTCCATGAAACAAAGTAGGCAGAAGAGCACTCTTATATAGAGCCATTTTTGCTTCTTTTGACAAATATTCACTCCTTACCACAGAACACTACTTTTCTACCCATTTGCAAATCTAGTTTTTTCCATTCAATTCTCTATCATTAATAAACATTCTACCATGATACATGATTTAATCTACTTGCTCTAGATTTTTGCCGTATCTCTATCTCTAGTGCTAGCATATGACAGTCACTCAGTTTTTCCTGCCGAACACAGCTACTTTTGTCTTTGATATATTAATCAAATTGTTGCATTATATGATCTATGTAACATTCACTGCAAATCATTTACATAGATTTTCAGTCAACAATATGACATCACCTGCATACAAAAACAAGTATATATCACACTCATATCAACACAAATTTATTATCATAAATCATTCCTAATACATCTATGTATCTATAAATCCACTAAGCAACCAACCATCCTTGTATTATTCCCTGGTCAATGCTGAATTGTTCAGAAAGCATTCTATCTATTTCCACATATTATTTATTTCACTGCTATACTATTCTTGTTGTATTCAGCAACCAACCTTCAATTCCATATTAGTAGAAAATATTCCATGTTTCAATACTGTAATTGGTTTATAGACTATATTATTATAGTCCAGCTGAAACCTATTCAGTACATGATGTGTATAACAAAATATATTTGGTCTAGTGGTTAAGGCAACGGGCTAGAATCCAGGAGACTGAGAGTTCTAGTCCCGCCTTAGGCATGAAAGCCGGCTGGGTGACCTTGGGCCACTCACTCTCTCACAGCCCAACTCACCTCACAGGGTTGCTGTTGAGGGGAAAATAGGAGGAGGAAGGAATATCAGGCATGTTCACCACCTTGAGTTATTTATAAAAATAATAAAGGAGGGATAGAAAATAAATAAATAAATATTAATAATGCAGAACTATAAAGTTAAAAACAATGGATAACTATAATAAAATAATTGGGATTTCTTCAATTGAAGAGAATATTTGTAGCTCAGTTGAACTGTGGAGTCCTTGGTGCTCTCTGAGCCTTGTTGTTTTCTTGCAGACGTTTCATTGCCAGACTAGGCAACATCTTCAGTGCGAAAAGGGAGTGGGACCTACGCTCTGTTTATATACCATGGCTTGTCCTGCTTGTGTTGGTGGAGGTGTTGTTCTCCCCTTAGGAGTTCCTTTATTGGGCTGTTGTTTGCTGCTTGGTTGATTAACTGAGTTAATAGTTCCTTGATTAGGGTATATTGTGCTGTTTGATTGTTCCTCTGGTGCTAATCTTGGTGTTAATCTTTGCATATCTGGGTATTGATTGCTGGCAAGGAGGTGTTCTGGTCTTCTGGCTTTTCTATTGTCTCTTATGAATGGTATGTAAATGTTGTTTACCTCTATGTGTCTGTTGATGGCTGCTTTGTCTGAGTGCCAAGCTTCTAGGAATTCTCTAGTGTTTTTGGATTTGGCTTGGTTTAAGATGCTCACAGTTTCCCAGTTGAAAGTATGGTTGAGTCTGTCCATGTATTGTGAGATTAAGGCAGGGCTTTCCAAAGTTTTCCCGCGGCGACACACCAACTGCCGTTGGTGTGTCGCCGCGGGAAAACCCAGAAGTGACTCCATTGCGGCAGCGTGCAAAAACCCGGAAGCGCTGCTGCCGCTTTCGGTTTTTGCGCGCCGCCGTTGGTGTGTTGCCGCGGGAAAACTGATGATCAGCAGTTCCGGGTTGTGTGGCGACACACCAGACTGTGTGTGGCGACACACTTTTGTGTCACGACACACAGTTTGGAAAGCTCTGGATTAAGGAGTTTTCATGGTGTCTTCTGATTGCTAGTTGGTGTTTGTGGATGTGCTCTGCTAGTCTTCTGCCGGTCTGTCCTACATAGTGGCTGTTACAGTCCTTACACTGTATGTTGTAGATAACTCCTGTTTTTTCTTCTTGGGCTACTGGGTCTTTTGAGTTACTTAAGATGTTCTGAAGGTAATTTGAAGGTAATTGAAGTAATTTCTTCAATTACTCCAGCTATGTCTGCAATGTTACCAATTTTAAACATTCTCACAGCATTTATGACTTTTTATGCATTTTAATATGGCAGAATGTTGGAAAGAGATCACATAAAGGGCATCAGGACTCTCTCCATCTGTCCATCAATATACTGTAATAATTCAGAAAACAACAAAATGTGACCAAATGAAGTGTACATTTGAGAGGGGAAGTCAGCTAAAGAGTTTGTAAGTGGGCCAGATCAAACCAAATTCCCCCAATTTCTCAGTGAGAGAATGAGATGAGACTGAATGTTTGTATACTATGAGAACTTTAGTTTCTATGAATCACAAACTGAAACCAATTAAGATACTTTCAGTTGCCAAAGTGTACACACCTTTTTTCAGTCTCAGTTTCTGATTAAATTTCTCTTCCTGATTGTAATTTATTGAAAGGCAACAAATGAAGACGAGACAACAAATAAAGTGTAGACAGATCTACATTTACATTAGATCTTTCATTCTGATATTCCAAAGCATTGGTTACACATACATAAAAAGCATTGTCAAACATCTGATGTGAACTTGAATTAACGAAAACTTAAGTGTGGTATTTCCCATTTCATCTTCCTTAAAAGCAAATTTATAAGAAAAGTAGCACTGGACATAACCTAGGCCATCCTGAGAGGCGAGAAACTGAATATATGGGTAAGGGACATGAATCATCTGACCCTGAATCCTTGTATCAATGCATGTGCAGGAAACAAGAAGAATCTTTGTATCAGTGTATGTGCAGAGGTCAAAACGGCACATTTGGCTGACCAATGAATAACCTACTTTGTGCCAGGCTAAGAGGCAAAATAAATCAGGATGTCCATTAAGGAAAGTGGGTTGAAGTAGATAAAGAGCAGGTGGCAGTGGTGGCCAGGAGGGCCTTTGCACAACTTTGTGCTGTGTGCCAGTTATGACCTTTCCTGGAACGCGAGGCCCTTCGAACGGTCACTCATGCCCTGGTTATCTCACATATACTGTAATGCGCTCTACATGGGGCTACACTTGAAGAGTATCCGGAAGCTTCAGCTGATCCAGAATGCGGCCGCACGGACGATCTTGGAAGTCCCTTATCGGACACATGTAACACCTTTATTACACAAGCTGCACTGGGTTCCAGTTTGCTTCCAGGTCCAATTCAAGATGTTGGTTATGACCTTTAAAGCCCTTCATGGCATGGGACAAGGTTACCTAAGGGACCGTCTTATCCCCATTACATCATCCTGTCCCATCCGATCATGCAGGGAAGGCATGCTACGGACCCCATCAGTTAAAGAATTCCATCTAACGGGGTCACGGAAGCGTGCCTTTTCTGCAGTAGCGCCTGCCCTGTGGAATATTCTTCCCCCAGAGTTAAGACAGTCCCCCTCGCTCCTGGACTTCCGGAAAGAACTCAAGACTTGGCTCTGCCAACAGGCCTGGGGTGGGAGGAAGAGTATACACTCTTGGAGATAGCTAATACATTAGGATGGCCCTAGAATTGCCCTTTCCAGTGTTTTAAAAAAAGATACTACCATCTTGATTTTATTATATTTATTGTATTTTTTAAATTGCTTATTTTAATGTTTATTTGAGTCTATTTATATTGTATTGGAGTTTGTGTGGGATTGTAAATTGCCCAGAGTCCCTGTGAGGGAGTTGGGCGGTGATAAATCGAATAAATAAATAAATAAATCTAGAATAAATTGAATCAGGATAGGTTAGCATAGTTAGCATAGGGAAGCCCGCCTAAGATCACAAGGGTTAGGGGTTCACGGTACCCAGATGGAAAATGTATGCCTTAATAATCAAGTTAGGACTGTTTATGGTCGGGGTGAGAAGTTCATGCCAGGCATGGGGAGGATATATACCTTATCAGATGAATGCTGTCAAAGGTATTAAAATGCTGGCTGTTGTCTGATCAGGACTTCCTTTCCTCATGAGGAGGAAAGTCCGCTTATTCCTGGTACCTTGAATAAATGTTCTTTGATTCTCCCACTCTGCGTGATTATTGGCTTATAGCGCCGGGTGAAACGAACCAACCGCGATTTGCGGCCAACAATCCAATATATGTGTTCTAACTTTGTATTAAAACAATTAGCCTTCTTAATGCGTTGATTTTCCCTATGAGTTCATGGGGCCCTCAATAACTTACAAAGCCATTTATACCAATTAAATGTAGTTGCATTTTGTATTCTTTCTTTCTTAGCAAAAAAAGAAAAGTAAAAAAGGTAAAATTACTGAGCCTACCCTGGTCTTTTGTAATGATCAATGGTAGAATCAAACTCTTCTGTTCTCTTTGTTTATCCCTGTCAAGAACACGTTTGGTCAAAGTAGAAACAAAAAGTTTTATTGAAGCATTTGCAAAGGCTGGTGGACTCAACCATGCTAGAAAACAAGATGCACCAGGGAAGAGCCACACCCAGCAACAATTAGAGCTCATCTTTTATAGCCCTTTGCCTGGACGCTTTAGCCCTCCTCCTTTTACCCATAGGCTGGGTAGTCAGGAGTGAACAGCCTATACTGTCCGCCTCAATTGTCCCGCCTCTGTTTACATCTCCCACGCCCCACTTCTTACCTCCCCTTCCCCTTTATTTATTTATTTATTTGTAAGGAAGGTGTCCTACTTTAAGCAATGCTCATAACTTCACCTTTGACTGCAAAGCTTCCTATAGCATGTGGGTTACATTCAGCTTGCCAAAAATATATTCTCATTTCCTGCATGTGGTTATGGTAGAAGTTTTGTCAGCTAATACAGGAAAGGTCCAACGTAGGTTTATGGGTTAAGTTTATTAATTCTTTGTTAATAATAACTAATTTCATATTTCTCTCAATCCACCCATTTTCTTTTTTATACTATTATTATTAACACTGTTTCCCCCTCTTTTATACTAATGTTGCTTTTTGCATTACATTTTAAAGGTACAACAACTCCCTCCAAGCATAACACATACTCCCCCTTTTTCAGCCAACATCATGTCTAGTACCATTCTATTTTCCCAGGTCATTCTACTTGTGGCATCCAATTACTCTGAGATCCCTTTTACAGCATCCCTGGTGTAATTTATAAACCTTTGTTGATTATAGTATATATAATTTATATCCAGTCCACATTTTTATTGACTGTCACCCACCAAAAGAAAAAGGATTCAAACCCTTCTAAAACCTGATTTCTGGCTTTAATTCATCAGGCACTCCCCTTGGTACCCTATATTCAAGCATCACCACTTTTTTGTATAACTTTATTTTCATCGGGTCCTCGCTGGGTTTCACCATCCACTCTGGAGTTGGTTCATCCACTGGCCCTTTTATCCTGGTATAATGAGTCCAGCCTCTTTCGGCCGTTCATACAGTGGTCTCTGTTGTGAGCAACACCTGGAATGGACCTTCCCACTCGGGTTGCAGTTTTGACTCTTTCCAGGACTTTATCAGGACCTGCTCTCCTGGTTTAATATGGTGGACTGCAAATTCAAGTGGTGGGGTCTGTGCCAACAGACCTTTCTGTCTGAGGAAAGACAAAGAAGAGGACAACCCCAGTATATAGTTCTTTTAAAATACATCCTTGTTTTCTAATTGTGGCAGCGTTCCTGGATTTTCTAGATAAGGAAAGCCAAACAACATTTCATATGGTGAAATTCCCACATCCCTTCTAGGGTTTGTCCGAATTCTCAACAATACTGAAGGTAAACATTTAGTCCAAGGTAGCTTATTTTCTAAAATCAATTTTGATAAATGCTTCTTTAGAATCTGGTTCATACATTCCACTTTTCCAGAAGAGGGAGGGTGCCATGGCGTGTGAAAATCCCACGCTACTCCTACTCCTCATATGACATGTTGCAATACTTTAGAATTAAAATGTGTCCCTTGAGCTGAGTCCACATTTAAGCCTGTAGGGCTAAAAAAACCCCTGAGTATTGGTCCCTCTTACTATCTGGAAAGATGCAACCGCTGTTCCTTAACAGGAACATCTAAAAAAAATTTCACCAACAGCAGTAGCCGCAGGAAAAAAAACTTAAACAAGCTTACAAATTTATCTTGGTGCAAAGTTAAAAAAAAACCTATATTACAAAAGAAGGAAAATCCTAAAGAGATGGGAAAAAGTATTTTCTGTGGAAGCATTGTATTTCACTTCTGTCCTCCCTTCTTTTTCTCCTTAGTTCACCCTCAAGCAGCTTCAACAAGAAGGGGGGCTTGGGTGAGGTAGGAAGTTCTCAGTTTCCTTATTATACACATGCAACCTTGTACAAATGACAATACACAAAAACACCAAATTAACGGAGGATGCAGGTCTGGCCAGGACCTGCATCTTTACCACCGTAGAAAGATCTGGTGTTTATGTTAAAGTTATTTGGTTAAGTTATGCTATGCAGAATCAAACGCATGGCATTTCCTTCACTATGAACCTGGCCTGAAAGTGGAAATTTACAAGTCCCTCTGTTGCAAGCACGTAGCCGTAAACAACAGGTGCCCATCTAGCCATAACAAACCGTTATCAGTATTTTTCCCATGTGAAAAGTATCTCGAGGGAAAGCCAATGCGCCACACTGCCATCGTGTGACGGTTTATAGTAAGTACAATTGCTACCAAAATGCTAGGCTGAAAGAGGTGCCCATATGAACCAATCAGAATTCTGAGCCATGGGTATATTTCAGCTATGAACCATGGGTATTCATTCTCACTTATGTTCTCACTTATGTTCTTCCTATGCTTTCTTTATGTAGACTGCTATCTACATGTACTTGTATCTGAACTGTAACTATGCCTGGTCTTTGCACAGACCATGATGTTTTTCTTTCCATTCTGGTGATGGAACTCTGCTTATGCTTTGATTTTTCCTTTTTGCAATAATGCACCATACATCCATTATTGCCTTATGCTATCAATAAAGATATTGTTAGCCTTACAACATGTTGTTTGGATTACTTCAAGCCTGAAACCCCAAAGGCCACCATCATCTAATAGGTTACGGGCCCAGGCTGGATGGATCACTGTTTGCTGCGCTGGATCTGGCTGTAACAACGGGGTTTGTTTTTAAGGCTGCATTTTGGAGTAAACGTGTTTTTCTTTGAGTGGTCAGCATGGCTGCTGCTGCAGGGCTAACCAGTCTGCCCTTTGAGCGTTTGAATGGCACAAACTATCGGACCTGGTGTGTGAAGATCAAGTCTTTCTTCCTAAAAGAAGGTTTGTGGATGTGAGAGACGCACCTCCAGCTGGTGTTATTACTGAAGAAGTGCAGTTGTGTTTGGATCGTGCGTATGGCAACTTGATTCTGGGATTGGAATCATCACAGCTACTGCATATCAGCAATCTGGACACTGCACATGCATGTTGGGAAGCTCTCAAAGCCCTTTATTCCAAGCAAACCTCTGCTGCCATTGTTGGTCTATCACGTCAGCTTTACAATTTGAAGCTGCAGCCCGGTGGAAACGTGATGACCCACCTCCATAAACTCAAGACTTTGTTTCTTGAACTTGAGGAGCGGGATGTTGTGATCCCTGATACCCAGAGAGCTTGTGTTATCCTGTCAAGCTTGGACAAGAGCTTTGACATGCTCATCGAGGCAACTCAGACGTTGAGGCCCCAAGACCTAACTGTGGATTATCTTACAAATCGGCTGCAAGAAATCCAGCAAGCTCGTGATCTGGAGAAAATGCAGGGTAAGCCGTCTGTTGCTGTTCCTGAGGCTTCTGCACAGCGTTTTCCAGCTGAAACAGAGGCTGCGTGTGCTGTGAGGAGATGTTTCCGGTGCAACTCGACCCAACACTTCATGAGAGACTGTCCCCAGCCACCTCGCCCAGCCGGTGGAGCCAGTGGAAAGACGTTCGTGCGAAAGAAGGGGAAGCAAGCGCCTAGACAACGTACCCAGGTGTCTGCTTTGCTCACGGCTGTGAGCAGACGGTCTTCAGAGACTTGGCTTTTGGACTCAGCCTGTAGCCAAATCATTGTGAACAATGAACAGTTGTTGTTATCAAAAAGCAAGCCTAAAATCCAACAGGTTGCTCTGGCTGATGGATCCATGGCTGATGTGTCCTTTCAGGGTGAAGTATACATTCCTTGTTTGGGGATAAATGTGCAAAATGTGTTGTGTGTTCCTACACTTGACTTTTCCCTCCTTAGCGTTCCAGCCCTGGTGAAGTCTGGTTATACTGTTGTGTTCAAGGGTACTGGATGTTCTATTGAAAAAGATGGAATTGAATGTGCTAGGGGGAGGTTAGTGAATCAATTATATGAAATGCTTCCTAAGCAGGGGATTGTGTCAGGAAATTGTATTTCCAATGTTCCCCCACATAACAAATGCATTCACTATTATCACAGAGTTCTGGGACATCCCGGGTGGGGAAGTTTGTCCCAACTGGCCAAGGTGTATCCTGAGTTAGGATCCAAAAAGTGTGATGACTTTCTTGATTGTACTGTGTGCAAACAATCCAAAATCAAGGCAGCTCCTGTTGCTAGGAAAAGTGGCAGGGTGTCAACTAGGCCTTTTCAGTTGGTTCATGGAGACTTAGCCGGCCCCAATGCTCCTAGTGAAGGGGGGGCACGTTTCATGTTCCTTTTGGTGGATGACCATACTCGCTATACATTTTGTTATTTGCTCAAATCTAAAGCGGAGGCTTTTGCTCGCTTTAAGGAGTTTGTTGCAATGGTGGAGAGAAACTATGGCTATCAAGTAGGTCAGTTTCAATCGGATTGTGGAGGAGAATTTCTAGGCCATGAGTTTCAGAATTGGCTTCGTAGGAAAGGAATCTCCCATAGACTTGCCAATGTTGGTGTTCCTGCTGAGAATGGAATAGCTGAAAGGAAGATTGGTGTTGTTAATACCATTAGAAATAGCCTGATGTTAGATGCCCAGGTGCCAGCCCGTTTCTGGGGCGAGGCTACCATGACTGCAGTGTATCTGACTAACAGGGTGTGGAATTCATCTGTAAATGAAGTTCCCTACTTCCTTTTGTTTGGCAAGCGCCCTTCGCTGAAGCATCTGCGTGTTTTTGGAACATTTGCATATGTGCATATTCCTAAGTCTCAGCGAAGGAAGAACCAGCCAAAAGCACAACGCTTAAGGTTTGTTGGTTATTCATCTAGATCTAAGGGTTACCGTTTTTCTGCAGGCTATGGTCGTGTGGTAGTCTCCAGAAGTGCTAATTTTGAGCACCCTACTGGTTGGGATAGTTTGAATGCTAGTTCAGAGGTATTGTTGCAATCTAGTGTACAGCCAACTGTCCATGCTCCTGTGGCTAGACAACAACCAGTTCAGCTGCCTTCTGGTTCCCAGTCTCCTAGTGTGGTGAGAGGGTCCCCTCAGGTGAAGGAAGAGGAAATTTCACCTGAGCAGGTTCAGGACCTGAAGGGGGAATCAGGTAGTGAAAAGGCAGAGGACAGTGATGAGGAAGAGGCAGTGGTAATTCCTCGTAGGTCTGCACGTTCCACAAAGGGTGTGAAACCTGACAGGTTTGTGATTCAGCAGGTGAGAGTGTGTCAGATTACCTGTGAACCTCAGTCTTTCCAAGAGGTGTTGCTTCTGCCTGTTGAAGAACAGGAGAAGTGGAATACAGCGATGGATAAGGAGTTTGAGGCATTAGTGAATCAAAAGGTGTTTGAAGTCACTGATTTGCCCCCATCCCAGAAAGCTGTTGGTTCCAGATGGGTTTTCAGAAAGAAGCTTCTTCCTGATAATACAGTGCAGTACAAAGCCAGGCTTGTTGCTCAGGGATTTGCACAAGAGAGGTTTTTGAACTATGATCTCACATATGCACCCACAGCTAGACCAGAGTCTTTACGTATGGTACTTTCTCTGGCTGCACAGCGTGGACTTGTTCTCCATCATTTTGATGTTGACACAGCATATCTGAATGCAGATCTCCCTGAAACTGTGTACATGAAGCAGGCTCCTGGCTATGCTTGTGACAATGCTCAGAAGGTGTACAGGCTGCGCAAGGCGCTGTATGGATTGAAGCAGGCTGGACGTTGTTGGCATCAATGTTTAGATAAGGCGTTATCAGAGCTAAACTTTAAGAAATCAATTGCTGATCCTTGTGTATATGTAAGAGGTTCTGGAAGTGATTACACGGTGTTGCTAACGTATGTTGACGATTTTTGCCTAGCAACTGGTTCTTTGCACCTTGTACAAGAGTTTGCAACACAATTAAGACAGTACTTTCAATTGAAAGACCTAGGTGAGCTGAAATACTATCTAGGTGTTAAAGTCACTAGAGCTCAGAGTGGTGAATTCTATCTGAGTCAGAAAAGAAAAATTGACCAATTGTTGAGTCAACTTGAAATGTCAAATGCAAAACCAACCAAAACACCAATGACTCTTGATTTCCTAAAGAACGATGCATGTGAGGAAAGTTGTCCTCAGCTTGAATTGTATCATTCTGCTGTAGGAAGTTTGCTACACTTAACACAATGGACATGCCCTGACTTAGCTTACTCAGTTGGAGTACTCAGTCGTAAGGTTGCCAAACCATCCATGCGAGATTGGCAAGGGTTAAAAAGGGTCCTATGTTACCTTAAAGGCACAGCTGATTTTTGCCTTAAAGTGTCAACTACTAAAGCTGAAATGCCTGTGATTTACGCTGACAGCTCTTTTGCAGAAGAGGGAGACAGAAAATCTGTAAGTGGCTTCCTTTGTTTGTTTGCCAATACTGCCATTGCTTGGCGAGCAAGAAAACAAAGTTCAATCGCTGTTTCAACGTGTGAAGCCGAAGTTGCGGCTCTCAGTGAGGCAATCAATGAAATGTACTGGTTAAAGCAATTGTTTGCAGATCTTTCTGTAGATATAACCTCACCAATGACAGTGTATGAAGACTCCCAATCCTGTCTTTCACTTGCTATCTCTGAAAAAATCAGAGGTCGTACCAAATATATCGATGTGAAATACAAAAATGTAAGGCATGCAATTCAAGAAGGATTTATCCAGTTAGAATATTGTCCTTCTGAGCTAAACATGGCAGATATCTTCACGAAAGCTTTACCTCTTGATAAGCATGCAACCATGGTAACCAGCTTGGGACTAGAACAAATGTGCTTGAAATAAAATCATTTGTGTCTCTGTGTGCCTGTGAAATGAGTTTTCCCCCACAGCGTTTCGAAAATCCATGCGGAAGGGGTGTTAAAGTTATTTGGTTAAGTTATGCTATGCAGAATCAAACGCATGGCATTTCCTTCACTATGAACCTGGCCTGAAAGTGGAAATTTACAAGTCCCTCTGTTGCAAGCACGTAGCCATAAACAACAGGTGCCCATCTAGCCATAACAAACCGTTATCAGTATTTTTCCCATGTGAAAAGTATCTCGAGGGAAAGCCAATGCGCCACACTGCCATCGTGTGACGGTTTATAGTAAGTACAATTGCTACCAAAATGCTAGGCTGAAAGAGGTGCCCATATGAACCAATCAGAATTCTGAGCCATGGGTATATTTCAGCTATGAACCATGGGTATTCATTCTCACTTATGTTCTCACTTATGTTCTTCCTATGCTTTCTTTATGTAGACTGCTATCTACATGTACTTGTATCTGAACTGTAACTATGCCTGGTCTTTGCACAGACCATGATGTTTTTCTTTCCATTCTGGTGATGGAACTCTGCTTATGCTTTGATTTTTCCTTTTTGCAATAATGCACCATACATCCATTATTGCCTTATGCTATCAATAAAGATATTGTTAGCCTTACAACACGTTGTTTGGATTACTTCAAGCCTGAAACCCCAAAGGCCACCATCATCTAATAGTTTAAAGAGACAGACTCACATAATTTTCCCAAACAAACACACACATAAAACTCACACCAGCCCTTAACATTAACAAAACACGTTTATGTGAGAATCTGGCATGTATAAAAAGCGGAGGGTAAAAACTTTCCCTGCCCTGCACATGCCAATGTTGTTAGAACAGGGCTTTTGCATTGTTTTCTCAATGCTTCCAGCATTGCCAAGTGCCGCTGTGTTTAAAAGGGCAATGCCTTGTTAAAACAGATCTGGCCGCTTCAGTAAACAGCCCACACGACCTTCCCAGTTTAAATTTGCTGCAAGGGCTGGGGAAACACAAGGGAGATGCACTTTGTTTTTGTTTGTCCCAGCCTGTTGCCTGCTTTTCACTAACAAATCCTGCACTCATATTTCCAAAGTTTTGGAAACCCATTCTTCCCTAAATCCCTTCACTTTTGTTTATGCTCCTTGCCACCTCTTCCGCAAAAAATCTAACTCCCTCATCTAGTGTTTGTACATACATTCCCTTTTCTCCTTCCTTCTCTGTCTCATTTTGACTTTCTCTTAAACCATCTCAATTTCACAAATTCATTTCAATGTCTGTCTAATCAGTGGGTGCAGACAGTAAACACAGTACAAGAGAAAGTACTTTTAGCATAGTCTCCAGTTTGCCTGGCAACTCTATCTTAGTAGTTCCTCTGGACTCCCCCTGTTCCCCCTCCCTCTCTTCCTCCTCAAGCCTGTAACCAGCAGACAAAAGACAGACCGAAGGAGGGGGGGGTAGAAACAGGGAGGAAACACACATACACCCCTGACAACAAAAGTTTATTTTTTTTAAAGTAGAAGCAATATGCGTTCACTGTGCACAAAATACACACAAATCCAAAAAGACAAATTTTCACAAACAAAAACACACTGGTGCTTAATCAGGGTGGAAGATTTTACCCAACACTGAGCATATTCCGACTCCTCCTCTGGCCAAGGCTTTTTATTGTTAACATAGATGTTTAGGGCTTGTTTTACCCACTCCTCCCATGATCTAAACTTGGGTCTTTAATCCTCTCTCTACACTTCCTAATTTCTTTACTACAGTATTTTCTACATTGTTAACCATCATTCTAGCCATGGTTTTCTGTTTTTCTTCCTCTTTTAACATATAATTTTTGGGCCTCTCTTAACAATTCTTCCAGTGGCCTTTCACCCCATCCCTCTATCTTTTGTAACTTCTTCCTGATATCTGGCCATGCTTTAGTCACAAAGCTCACTTTCAATAAACCTTGTGCCACAACATCGTCAGGATTCATCCCTGAGTATTTTCTCATTTGGTCTCTCAGTTTTTGTAAGAAGACTGAGGGTGCTTCCTCTTTTTGTTGCTCAGTATCAAAAGTCTTGGCAAAGTTTTGTGATTTTGGGGCAGCTTCTTTTATACCATCTCAAATCTCTCATGTTAGTTCTGTCTGCTGCCATTTGATTATTCCAATTGGGGTCATTAAGGGGAAACTTTTGATCTGCTGGCACTGCATTCTGGCCAGGTGGGTTGCGCCTTTCCCACTCAGTCATGGCTGCACGCCTGATCATTCCCCTTTCTTCTCCAGAGGACAAAATGCCCATTATGGACATAAGTTCTGCCCAGGTACATACGTTTGGTCCCAAGAACTGATTTAGTTGTTCAGCCAGTCCAATTGGAACTTCAACTAATATTTTCATATCCTTTTTGAAATTTCTTATTTCTAAGCTGGTTCCTCTTTTACAGTTTCCAATTTATAAATCATTTTCTTGATTGCCTTCTTATTTTCCCCACTTGCCTCTGGCCATTTGTTCGGAGTCCAGATGAGGGCATAATGTGATTCATTTTCTAAAGATTTACATGACTTTTGTTTCACATAGTCATATAAATCATGACACCTAAAATAATCATTTGATCCTTCCCTTGGCCAGGAGGCATTATCATCCTCCCTCCACACATAACAACACAGGTTTACCATATAATTTGTCCACCATAAGTTGATATGGTGGTTTGTTCCAATCATTTAACATCTGACCTAAAGGACTGTCCTTATTTATAATTAACCTAGGATTTTTCCTTATCTTTTTAGTGCACTTTTCCTTACCCACACTCGAGCTTCCTCCCATGGTTGGTTTCACTATCCTGCCTATTCCCTGTTGACCGTGTTCCCAGGGTCTCCCCTTATTGAACCAGGAACTCAAGCAGTCGCTGGACTTGTTCACTTAGACAAATTTAAGGACCTAATTCGCAATAACCTCCCAGCCCGCGCTGGCTACTTTTAAAGGTTATTTTCCCTCTACTGAGACCCAATTATCACACAGCAACCACTTCGTTCGCACCCGGCCGGTCCTCTCGTGAGGATACGGAACCGCGAGTTTGAACTCCACACTCACTCCACCTTGCCAGCCATAATGGCCCTCGGGGTGTCTCAAATCACACTGATCTCAAGAATCTTACAGGCCTACCCAACCAGAACCATACCACCCAGCTAAGGCATCCTTTGCATCTTACTTTGCGCAATCTTCTTACCTGGGTCCATGCACGAAGTTGCCCGGTAAATTTGTCTCCGGGGGATTTTCAGACTCAAATTTTCTCTGCCGGCACCTTTTGGGCCCAGGCAAGGCACCCTTTGCGTCTTACTTTGTGCAATCCTCTTACCTGGGTCCCTACACCTTGTTTCTCTTTTGACCTCTCTTTTTGTTGTCAGGTTCCTTCACGGGCACCGGGGTCCAAGGCTCAGGAGCCCCACATTGGACTACTGAAATCAGTACGGCATGCCTCCCATAGTGGGGGCCAGTGCCCAGACTTACCGGATGCCGTTCAGGTATCCTGGACGAGCCCCCAATTTGTCAAGAACAAGTTGGGTCAAAGTAGAAACAAAAAGTTTTATTGTAGCATTTGCAAAGGCTGGTGGACTCAACCGTGCTAGAAAACAAGATGCACCAGGGAAGAGCCACACCCAGCAACAATTAGAGCTCATCTTTTATAGCCCTTTGCCCGGACGCTTTAGCCCTCCTCCTTTTACCCATAGGCTGGTAGTTGGGAGTGAACAGCCTATTCCGTCTGCCTCAATTGTCCCGCCTCTGTTTACATCTCCCACTCCCCACTTCTTACCTCCCCTTTCCCTTTATTTATTTCTTTCCTTGTAAGGAAGGTGTCCTACTTAAGCAATGCTCGTTAGCCTCACCTTTGACCGCAAAGCTTCCTATAGCATGTGGGTAACATTCAGCTTGCTAAAAATATATTCTCATTTCCTGCATGTGGTTATGGTAGAAGTTTTATCAGCTAATACAGGAAAGGTCCAACATAGGTTTATGGGTTAGGTTTATTAATTCTTTGTTAATAATAACTAATTTCATATTTCTCCGAGTCTGAAATCTAAGGTCTTAATGCAACCGTGTAATATGTGATTTGTTTGCCTGATTTTACTTATTTTTTGTCATTATTTTCAAGAGCCATTTCCTTTATTGTCCCTTTCCCAATAAAATCCTTTACATTTTTAGAGATTGGGTTCATTTGTTCCAGATAACCTGGAACAATGTCCAGCTATCCAACAGCATAAGACTGTTGAAGGAAGCTAAGACCTGAAAAAGTGTATGAAAACTAGTAAAGCAGTTTGGATAATAGGTGTTACAATACCTTATGAAAACTAGTTTCTTAAGCTAAAGTCAGTGCAGCCAAAAATGTTTCATGTATCCTGGATGCCTCAGAGAATAAATAACTGGAGAGAGATTGGCACTTTCTGGAAAAAATCTATTATTGTATTTTGGACAGACATCAATGGGAAAAATAATACGTTTCTACATTATTTGCTGTGTGCTAAGGATACACACGTTTTTCTTAGCTATACCCCCAGTATTTGTATTCAAGATAATCAAAACTGCAGATTTTTCATGCATGGAGGCTGGCTAAATTTTTTTTTTATAAAACACTGGAAGGACAACTCTACATCTGATTTGCAGCAATGGATTATGGTATCTTGTTATTTGTTAACATTTGAATTAGTCTTTTTTTTTTACAAAGGGAAAAAGACTTTTTAGCTGTATGGTCAAATTCTTTGGAGTTATTCTTCTTACAATGTAATTTCCATACCTTTTTCCTGCTTTGCTTTTTTATTGCTATGCTTATCATTTGCACTTGTATTTTATTCTTTAATGCAACAGCATGTATTTATATTTTTTGTTTGTTTGCATAACAAAATAAAACATTCATTGTAAGAAAAAACTAATTGTTTTAAGGAAAAAATCTTAGAAAAAACTGACCTGCTGTAACTCTGAAAAACAGTCAAGTATATAACAACAGAAGTTTGATAAACTGCTAATTCTGGGCCTCTAAAAATAAACGGAATGTGTCATTAGGAGAATAATTCTCATTACTAGCACACTACTATATGTAATGCACAATATAAATTGCTTTGCCAGTTTGGGATGAGTTCATACTGAGGACCCTATAGATACGAGTTAGCTATTTTTTTCTAATTGAAATTTATTGTTTTTGTATTTTACAGGAATCATTACTAAAATAACAAACACTGCATAAGTTTATTAATTGCTATTCCATCATATACACTGATGTAAAATGCTTCTTCATATATTCTGATTATGCACAAAAATATTAATAGATTATCAAAATAATTTCTAGTTAGAGTTGAAATTTTGTTTTTAAAATGATTTATTTTTTACCTGTTCTTTTGTAGGTGCATGGATGTTTCAAAAGGTTATGATTTAGAAATAAATAAAACATTCAGTATGAAAGGACAAGCTAAATGAAGAAATATTAAGTGGTAGAAACAAACGTTTAATGTTCAAAGAGGTGTTTCAAAATAATATTGACTATGCAAGTTACATTCAACTTTAAATACAACTTTTTACAGCATCCATTTACTATAGTACTCAACTCATCTTTGGTAACAATTTTAAATATGTAATTAGATCCCCAGTTTCTTTTTGCCATAAATCATTGTCTAAGATACTCATTCATCAGTAATTTTGAAACAGTAGTATCAATTAAATCAAAACCCCATCTTTATTATCATTACTTGGAAAACAAAAGTCTGAATAATACCTGTATTCCCCAAACCAGACAATATTGGTTTCAAATTTTGGAAACCAATATCAATGTTTAAATCAATTAGCCCGTATTACTGTGCAGCTACAAGTCATGCAGAGTAAATCTACTGAAATTTTAACGGTGCAAGGATTGTAATCCAACTGGTCAGGTACATTTCCAATTAATAGAAATGCATCTTGTGAGACAGAATGTGGGGAAATGGGCCCTGAAGAAACAAAGGCAATATACTGTTTGTGAAGTTGAATGGAACTCAACAATAAACTAGCGAATGACCTACTGCAGGTATTTATTTTATTTATTTATTTTTATCCCGCCTTTATTATTTTTATAAATAACTCAAGGCGGCAAACATACCTAATACTCCTTCCTCCTATTTTCCCCACAACAGCAACCCTGTGAGGTGATCAAGCATCAATATATCCTATAGAGGAGAGGTTAAACTACCTTGATAAAAAATTAAGGGCATTTTAAGTGATAAACTGAAAGTTACAATAAAGAGATAAATATAGCCCCTGAGATAAGTTCAAAGCGGGTGGTGGAGAAAAGAAAATAGAAGAGAGAAAAAAAGAAAGCTTAGCAGTAGACATAATGGAAGGGTAAGTTACAATGTATTTAGGGTACTAAACTTCAAATTTAGAGGATTAAAATGGATCTGGGAATTATATGTATTGTAAAACAACTAGTATTAGCTGCACTTCCTCAGAACAAACAAAGAGCAAGGGATACATGAGATTCTCCTGTAACACAACTAGCATTGCAGATAAAGACTGTCTAATTTCCCTGAGAGCTAGCAACATTTTCAAAGATTTTGGAAATGTTTAAATTCCACATGACAGGAAACACACAGTATTACACAAAAGTATCTGTTATATAGTGGATAATATATATTTGATCAAAAACATTTACAAAAGCATAAATATACATTCATAATGAAAAAAAGTTTAATTATAAGTATATTTGTATAAGTTTACAAAATACATAAATAATTTACAATATATGATTCAAATAAGTACATCTTTATATCATACATCAAGTATTTATGATTTGGATGGGCACTTAATTAAAAGTAAAACTTATCAAATGAAAAATTTCTGGACATTAAATATCTAAATCCAAAATTGCTGCAAGAATAGTGCACAATTTAAAAAGTGCCACAATCTGACAGTTGAAAAATTAACTGAAGGTATTTAAATGGTTGCCTAAATGGGACACAGAAATATTTATGTTGGGGCTGGTTTTTGCCCAGTATATTTTGAGAAAATGAAAGTGCTAATCATTACAGGTGGAGACAAAAGGAAAGTTACATAAAAAAAATCCTATGAACGTAAAAAAATAAAATTAAATACTAAATGCATTTAAAGAACAGACTAGTAGTTTTTGAATATACAGATTCTTTGCTTTATTATCTATTTTTCTGTTTGTAGCTATTTTCATGGCATCTTTGACCTTCTCCATATCCTTGGTTCTGCTCATGTATTACAAATCTTGTGCAAAAACCTAGCTAGAACCAAGAGCCGTTCTCTTTCAAAAGAAGTCTTTAAATGTAAAACAATTTGCTCCCAGTCTTATGCAACACTTTCAGTAAATATACATTTTTGCACAAGAATGTTTCAGCATAAAATTGTGAACAGGTTTGGAAACTAGGTACTTATAATGCAAGTAATCCATACATACTGTACATATATACATGTCTTTATGAACTGTACAGTTGTTAGACATACTTTCTTTTACATTCTTATTAACCTATTACAATTAAGTACCATTTCAGCAAACTGTAAAAGGCAACAATGGCATTAAATTAGTTAAAACTTCCACGTAAAAAAATCTTTCTTAAGTTTTAGAATGGTTATTCTATAAATTTCATGCAAACATAAAGACAAATCTTAAAGATATTTACCAAAAAAGCAAGTGCCATTTAGTTTAGTGAAGCCTACTTGCTAGTACGTTTGTTTTTGCTTGCAGCCGTAGCCTTAAAATTGCATTGGAAAAGATTATGCCAATGTGCGGTTGCAATGGGATAGAGGGGACTTCATATGACCCACAGGCTGTGAGTCAACCACCTGCAGAGAGTAAGGAAGATGACCTTGCTGGAGATTATGCATGGTCTGTTGCCTAGGCAAAAGGGGCTGAAGCATTTTTTAAGTCCAGAATGAGTAGGCTGACCATACGTCCCATTTTGAACAGGACAGTCCTGTTTTTTTAGCATTTTTCAACCGTCCTGTCATTTTGATAAAAATCTCAATTTTGTCCCATTTTTTAAACCCAGCGGGAATGGCATGGAAGTAGGATCCGAGCCGGAGCTGCCGATTGGAGGCAGCCTGGAAGAGGAAGCCCTCCCATCTATCAGTGCGCGGCAAAGGAGGGTGGGGTTTGTAGGCAGGAGCCAATCATGCGGACCGTGGGGCGGGGGTTTGCAGACGGGAGCCAAGTGTGGACTGGGGGGGGCATGGTTTGCAGGCAGGAGCCAATCGCGCGGACCGGGGTGGGGTGGGGTTTGCAGGCAGGAGCCAATCGCGCGGACCAGGGGGCGGGGACCAGTCTTTTTCATGAATACGGAATATTACATAAGACCCTGTCCTGTTTTGCCATCCCAATGTCCTGTTTTTGTCTCAAGGAAATATGGTCAGCGTAAGAATGAGACAACATTCGAAAGCGACTCAGGCAAACTAATTCACTGAACTATAAGAAGGAAGAGGAAGTACAGAACAATCTGACTTGCAAGATTCTGCTATTTTAGCCAATCTCAATAAAAGTAGTTTTTCTCTTCCTGTGGAGTTGATTTTCTGGTATGATCTACCTAGTGGGCTGACATAAATCTTGCAAGTAGTGCAGACTACTCCTGGGTCAGAAAAACATGAGTAATGTAAACTGTGCTAATTTGTTTTAGTAAGTTACTATACAGAAGTTGTTTAGAGCAGAATTAAAGTAACTTTAAGAGACTACTGCCTTTTGAGAAACGTAATATACTGTATTTCTTAGCGGAAGGGAACATTTTATCTTTACACTGAAAGTCAACAAATCTGCATTCATAAATGAGCATCTCAATTAAACTACTACTTTTATTGTAAAGTAAAAATTATTCATTTTAACTTAAGCTAATTTGTTTTGGTAAAGCAAGGGAATGTTGCATGTTGCTTCAAGCATTTCACCATTTTAGCAAAATGAAACTTGATTATATGAACAGAACTGTTGTTTTACAGTTATTCGTTTTCCGTATTATCTATAAAATCACGCTCAACATACTCTTCCAATAGCTTCAAAATTCTTGTTCCACTGCCAGTGGGATAGCTGTTTTTAAAAGACTTGGAGCTGTGTGTGTTTAGTAATCTGCCACTTTGAGCTTTAAAAGCAGAGTTTAATATATTAAAGAATGGAATTAACTGTGTGATATTTGATACAGAATGAAGATCCAAAAGAGGAAAGTCACTATTTTTTGTTGCTTCATCACTGACATTTTGTTCCTTGAAAAAAAAAAAAGGACTGTTAATATGCATTTGCATGGGTGTATTTAATGTAAAATGTGATATTATATATATATATATATATATATATATATATATATATATATATATACATACATACATACATACATACACATACATACACACACACACACACACACACAACAATTTTTCATTTTAACACATACATTTTCACCTATTCTATAGGATATAGACCATATTTTCCATATTTTGAGCACTCTAAATATTGTGGGATAACTCAGAGAATTAAGAAGAATGGCTATAGAAGCATGGCTATATAGTAGGACTTACAGTTCCAGGACAACTGGAAGAACCAAGTTGGGGAAGTAAGAACGAAGTTGGATAAACAACAGCTCACACATCTATCCTGAGATAACAACCATATCTACAATGTGTAACTATCTGTGTGTATCAGGCCTTCAATGACCTGAGATACATATGTAGAAATATAATGTTTAATACCTTTCCACCAGCACTAGCTAAGTAATGCTTGGATGGTTTCAGATTTTCACTTTAAAGTGGTAAATGTAAGCAAGACTTCCTCCTCTCCTGAAAAAGTACCCTAGTTTTTATCTAATTTCCCCCTTTTATGAGCTTTTTCTTTATTCTCAGAAGGCCCTCTCCTATGCAAACACACTTCCACATGTTGCTAAAACCAAAATGTTTTATATGATTTTATGTCATCATAAAACAAAACAGTGTTTTCTGACTGTATCTTGTTAAAACATTATCTGAAGGAGCACAATCTGTGTCTTCTTGAAAACAAACTCTCAGGTTGCATATAATATATGCTGCAGAGGCTATCTTTATATTGCATTATGTATGAATAATTTTGCTCATTTTATATGATTTGGGCATGCACTACATTAGCTGTATCATGTACTAGTCAATTAACTTGAATTGGTTCCCATAGAAGGATTACTAGACTATGTGCATTCCCAAATATATACAAATAGTAAGCAACGTTGCTGAACCTAAGACGGTTCAGTACATGGGAATGTTATTTACACTGTCTTGAGTTCATCTGAGCAGCATGAATATTGATTTCTGTTTGATAAGGAAACTATAGAGTTTCAGGCTATGAAAGTCACTTGAAAGATAGTACTTGCCCCATATTTCAGCTTCAATAAATCCATGATTCTAGCAACATGTGGTTTGTATTCCTGATGACTTTCCATTACATCTGAAATCATGTTGCAACTCTGCATGTCCACCTCTGGAACAAAGGCCCACCTATACCTGAAAATAGACATACTGTCAGGTAATAAATCTAACATAGCCTTATTTTTTGATCATGTGGATTAACAGAAAAAGTTATCCAGTTCTAAAAAGCTGGTTTGCAGATATGAAAAAGAGTAAAATAAGATAAACCCATTATCTCATTTGGTATACAAAACAGAATCTTTAAACCTAAATGTTCTTTAAGTTTGCCTAGATACGTTTGTTGCTTTTGTCATTTTAATCCTACATGAACAATTTTTGCCTTTATTTTCTAAACCAGAAATTCTCTGCTATGAACTTGAATGGGAAAAAAATACAACTTTATGTTCACATATATTGCTATATTACATATTTGTTATTTTTTAACATTTTGATAACCGTATTTGAGCATAATTGACTTCCTTTGTAATACAATCTATATCTATGAATTTTATTTTATGCATTTAAATATATATTTCTGAGAAGGGGTACATAGGTTTCACCAGACTCCCAAAGTGGAAGAAAAATGTTAGATCTAATAAACTAATGAAGAGGCATAACTAGGTAGTAGAAAAAGAGACGTGTTCAGATCATATTGAGATAGCCTTCAAATACTCTATTTGGCTAAGAATAAAAATATAGCACTTACATCTGAAATAACTGCATCTTGTCAGATGGAAAAGAAAGTGCCGTGTCTAAGAATTTACAGGCTGATAAATACAAGGTTAATTCATTCTGGTGTATGTCACCAAGTAACACGGCACTGCCATTTGATGATGCTTTCTGTCTGCTCATTTTCTTGTTGTTTCTGTAAGATCCATAAAAGGAAATATCAAAGACTGCAGAATAAACCTGGTGACTTTTTAAAAAATGTGAACGCTAATTGAACAATTAATTAAATTCTGTCATGCAGGTACACATGCATCTGGAATCACGTTAAGGAAAAACAGCTGAGAATTAATTTTACTGGAATGGGGGTAAACAGCTAAGAGATTTCCTTTTAAAAGTTACCATTTCTGTTTTTTATTTAAAAAATAGGAGCTTGTTTCTTCAAAGAATTATCAGGAGCTATTATCAGTAACAGTGACAAGACTTCAAAAATCAGTTAATCCCCAAGAAACTGGGCCCCTTGTGGCAGTTTTGTCTCCGTCTTAAAAGAATTCTGAAATACCTACCTTAACTTTCTCCTGTATAAGGAACTGACTGCTGTTCCTTCTTATGAAGGAGAGAAAATGCTACATTTGGAAATGTGGAGTCCTTGGTGCTCTCTGAGCCTTGTTGTTTTCTTGCAGACGTTTCATTGCCAGACTAGGCAACACCTTCAGTGCAAAAAGGGAGTGGGACTTTCTCTCTGTTTATATACCATGGCTTGTTCTGCTTGTGTTGGTGGAGGTGTTGTTCTCTCCTTAGGAGTTCCTTGATTGGGCTGTTGTTTGCTGCTTGGTTGATTGACTGAGTTAATAGTTAATAGTTGATTGACTGAGTTAATAGTTCCTTGATTAGGGTATATTGTGCTGTTTGATTGTTCCTCTGGTGCTAATCCTGGTGTTAATCTTTGCATATCTGGGTGTTGATTGCTGGCAAGGAGGTGTTCTGGTCTTCTGGCTTTTCTATTGTCTCTTATGAATGGTATGTAAATGTTCAGGAGTCCAGGAATTCTCTAGTGTTTTTGGATTTGGCTTGGTTTAAGATGCTCACAGTTTCCCAGTTGAAAGTATGGTTGAGTCTGGTTGATTCCTGGAAGCTTGGCACTCAGGCAAAGCAGCCATCAACAGACACATAGAGGTAAACAACATTTACATACCATTCATAAGAGACAATAGAAAAGCCAGAAGACCAGAACACCTCCTTGCCAGCAATCAATACCCAGATATGCAAAGATTAACACCAGGATTAGCACCAGAGGAACAATCAAACAGCACAATATACCCTAATCAAGGAACCGCCCAGAGTCCCCTCCGGAAATGGGGGGAGATGGGCGGTGATATAAGTTAGAAATATAAATAAATAAATAAATAAATAAATAAACTATTAACTCAGTCAATCAACCAAGCAAAAAAACAACAGCCCAATCAAGGAACTCCTAAGGGGAGAACACCACCTCCACCAATACAAGCAGGACAAGCCAGGGAGCAAGTCCCACCCCCTTTTCGCACTGAAGTTGTTGCCTAGTCTGGAATGAAACATCTACAAGAAAACAACAAGGCTCAGACAGCACCAAGGACTCCACAGTTCAACCCTGAGCTACAAATATTCTCTTTGATTGGTACATTTGGAAATACTACGCAGTGTAGGTAAAAATGTTTCCTCTTAATACAATTTGTGATAATATTCTCATTTTAAAAAAATTGACTTGTTTTCCAATCCAGCCAAAAAAATGGGCACAAATTATTATATACCATATACAGTAATTTCCACATTTTGGGGGCTAATAACAGAATTGTTCTGCTAGCCTTGACTGCTGCATATCCGCAGCCTTACAAAACGATTTCTTGCAGGCAGAAGAATGCCATTTAATACTTTGGGAAAAATCTTGAAGTCATTTTAAATTCAATGCTCATGAATGAATTTTCAAATGGCGAGCTGCCAATTATCAGGTATTGAATTAATAAATGTTTTTTTTAAGTTGAAAAATAAAATGCACATGTGAAATAATTCACCATACTTAGTCTTAGAACTGCATGAACGAATGAATTTCTTCCTTTATTTGTGCAAAGGTTGGGTGAAGTCTTAGAATAAGATCTAGAATGTAGTATGCTGCTTTAGACCAGGGCAGCCCATTTTTCTGCCCTGCCTGTGAGAGGCTGTCCTGCAAGGTTTTCTTTCCCATTACCTGATCCCTCCCAAACTGCAGATTCCAGGAACTGAATGTGGGATACTGTTTTTTCTAAGGAGTATTTTTAGTCTGCATGGCCTGTACTCTACTACTGAACTGAAGTTTAATTCTAAAACAATAGGACAATTTCCAATCACAACCCCCACCACATTATTAACTATTTAAATCAGATTGCTCATCTTCCTTGTTTTTTGTCTCTCTTTGTTAAGTTTAGTGGAAAAAAATCTTACTTTGCTGGTTCTTCAGTTAAATCTTCCTCTAACTGTATAAATGTTTGAATCTGGATGATCAGAGCAATGGAGGAAAAAAGGAAAAAATGTATTAGTAAATATTTATTTATTTAAAGTATCACTCATTCTATTGCTAAACACAATTGTGGAGATGGGAACACAGCCTGGAGTTGGAGAAGCTAGCAGCTAGTATGTACTGTGAAGTAATGACTGATTTTAGCTTATGAACAAAACTAAAGAGTTTTTGTGCGCATTTGAGGGGAGATATAAACATCTCAGAAAAATTTAAATTAACTGTTTAGTAAACAGTGGTGATAAAGTTTAATTCAAAATAATGGCATCCATATGGGGATTTCAAAATCAGCAAGGTGTCCGCCATACTGCTGATTCTGAGCTCCTTTGGACACTGCTGTTTTGAAAGAATTGTTTTTGCTAAATACTTCTATTACCTGATTTAATTATTACTTACCAGTTCTGTCACCATGATTGGCCATAAAGAGGTTAGGTGTTGAGGGGAAATTCTCAATAAAAGAACCCTGAAAAAAAGAAACATCTGGGCAGCTACTGCAGAAGTGTGTCCAACACGTAGGTTGTCAGTTAACCGTTCTTAGAAAAAAAATTACAACAAAGAAAAAAGAGAGGAAGTTAACATACATTGTAATCTATCTTGTATGCTGTTAAATTTTCTAACTCATGATGGCTTACTAAGTACAGAAAAAACATCCAGAGTATTAAAAACACAAGTATTTCAAGTACTAAAACTCAACACTTGAATATAACAATAATTACTACCTAATTAAAACCATTAAGTGTACTGAAATAGAAAAGCACTAAAATATAACTGGTTTGGTTAACAGCACTTTGATTTATTTATTTATTCAATTTATATCTCACCTTTCAAACAAGTACTGAAAGTTTTTTTAAAATCAAAGCTCTTTCAGGCTACAAAGGGTAAGAGAAAGAATGAATTGCAAATAAATAGCTAGCAGTGAGTATGTCAACAAAATTGATGTTACCAGAAGAATCACTGATAAGTGATTTTTTAAGGGCTAAAACTGTTAACGTTGATGAAGATGCAGAGTTGTATAAGCAAAACTAAAGCACCAGGGGCATGGGAATCCACAGGAAGCTGAGATTACCTCAACATGATGAAATGTGTGCAAGGAAGTTATGCAGATCCTGCCTTTACTTACCCATGTCTCATGAAACTGTGTGAGTTGTGTTTTTTGCTTCACGATGCATATTTTGTCATTCCCGCCCACATTCCTGCCTGCCTACAGATGCCAAAGAGAGGTTCATTTCTTTGTCTCAATAAAAGGCCCAGATGATGCCATGGTGTTGCCAAGTGATACAGAGACAAAAGTTGCAACAATTACTGAGTAACAGTCATGGCTCTATAATTTAACTAACCAATTATAATGTTGAGTCAGTAGTGAACTGAGTGTGACTAGCCCATCCTAGAGCTGCAAAGGAGACAAATCATCTCCCTAACCGTAACATTGGATAGAAACCCATTCTTTTTATTTATGGAGAATAATGTATATATATGTGTATTGTGTGAATAAAGTAGAATCTTGGTTTTATAGATCCCTTATTTAGTGGATTTTGAATCTGGGGAATTATATCTGGACTTCCGGCGATCATTTTATTGGTAATTCCTGATTACAAGACACTTGTTGCACTTATGCTGGCTAGGAGGATAATGTGAGTGAAAATGGCATGTATCAAAAAGCATCAAATTGGAAAAGGTTGTTTTACTGTAAAAGATATACAAGCTATCATCACTTATAAGCTGTATGGCGTTTGAATTGGTTATTAAAAAAAATGAATGTGTCTGTGCACAATTCCACTGCCACATAGACAGAAACTATTGCTCATAGCCTTTCTTAACTCTAAAAATTGGTTAATGTTACAAGTTATATCATATCCTTCACAAAGGATGAATAAAATAAATTATTACTCACCTTGTATCAAAGGAAGGTAAAGGTGATATTGATCAGTTTCACCGCTGAAAACAGCAAAGGCTTGACGCTTTAACAACATTGCCTTTTGCTCAAAACTTGGGAAGAGTTTTAAGGAACTGCTCTGCATATCTATAATCAAGGTAACAGATGTCAATATTACCACATCTATCCCAAGAATTGTCTTACTTGGTACAAGGATCAAAATTATAATAGAAGCATACGAGCCTTATTTATTTATTTATTTTCTATCCCGCCTTATTTTTATAAATAACTCAAGGTGGTGAACATACCAAATACTCCTTCCTCCTCCTATTTTCCCCACAGCAACAACCCTGTGAGATGAGTTGGGCTGAGAGAGAGTGACTGGCCCAAGGTCACCCAGCTGGCTTTCATGCCTAAGGCGGGACTAGAACTCTCTGTCTCCTGGTTTCTAGCCTTTGTATCATACCTGGCATCTGGAGCTCCCTGCACACACCTTGTTAGTAAACTGCCACACCAACTACAGTCAATGTTTAAAGACCAGCTATTATGACATCAATCTAGTGACATTTATAGAAATGTCAAATATTTCTAATTGAAATATTACTAGCCATTGCTACTGCTGTTACAGGCTGCTGGGTATACCCAACAATGAATTATGTTTGTACTCACCTTTACAAAGCCTGACCATTTTATTTTATTTTATTTTATTTATTTTATTATTTTATTTTATTTTTATTTTATTATATATTTTATATTATTTTATGTATCTCTATACATGTTGTCGATGAAGATTCTCAGTCATCCAGGTGGAATTGTCTGTAGGTTGAGTCATGGCAACTGGATTTCTTTCTTTTGGTTGAAACGTTTTGCTGCTTATCCAAATAAGACTGATGACTCAACCTACAGACTCTATACATGTTGTTTGTCGTCATGGCAATCAGTACAGGATGTTGGATTGGACATTTTATAATTATAACTATTTCTTTGCTATGTATGTTCGTCATGCTGTTTGAATATTTATATATCATCTTTCTGGTTTCTGACTGTTTAGCAATAAAGAAATAAAATACATAATGGAAGTATTATTTATCACAAGTACAAGTGCAAAGTCAGCCAAAAATTCTTGGAATCTATTACTTCTTAGCTGACGGTCCTAACTATATAGTATACCTTTTAGAAGGTCTTAAAATGCATCTTATTGTACATATGTCGATGAAGGTTCTCAGTCATCCAGGTGGAATTGTCTGTAGCTTGAATCATGTCAACTGGATTTCTATTTTCTCAGTGGAAACGTTTCGCTCCTTATCCAAGGAGCTTCTTCAGTCTGAGCAAAGTGGGTAAGGGAATCCTAAATATGTTTCTAGGTAGCTGTGTGACCTTACACCTGGGGCTAGGTCATGGTTATATTGAGATGTTATTTTTAAGTCCTTTTATCATCTAAAGGAGGATCGTTAAGATCACCATGCTGCTGTTGAGCTTGTGAAATGGTCTTAATCTTCCTAGGCACAGAAGACAAAGCAGGGAGGAAGATGGGGGAGAGATTGTGCCTGAGGCCCCCACCTCTATTCAAGGAAGGATTTTCCAAGTTGGCATAAATGGATTCCTTGACCCCTCTCTCAAACCACCTATCTTCTCTGTCTAAAATGTGAACATAAATGTCCTCAAATGAGTGTCCTTTTTCCTTTAGATGAAGATAAACTGCTGACTCTGGTCCTGTGGTGTTACTTCTCCTTTAATGTAATTCACTTTAATGTAAGCAGTGAGTTGACTTCCGTGGATAAAATGGAACTTTGTGGCTTCTGGTCATGGAGATGCATGTGCACCAATGGAATCTCAGGAAATACTTTAGAATCAAAAGTGCCTTTAGTGATAGGACCACTGGAGATGTTTGCTGGCGTCTGGCATTTTTCTTGTAGACATATAAGGTGGAACTTTCCAAGCTTAACAGCTTTACGCTGAATTCCATTCATTGTTCATGGTGCCCCAACATATCAATAATACAGAAGAAGAATAGCTAACATTGCAGAAGTACAGTATTTGTGGATATGAATTAGTTCATATAGTTATGTCTAACTTGGGAAGTGTGAATACAGTATCAATCTTGGAGAAAAAAAATGTCTGCTCCTGTTATAATGATTCTCAGCCATGCGGCAGATTCAGAAAGAGGAGTGGAGCAGGATCTGTCAAATCTAAGCAGACCTCCTGTTTCCTGTAATGGCCATAATGTTAGCATTTTCTCATAGGAAGAGGCAGAGGAAACCAAGGTAATGAAAGTCCAGCGAGACTGGATTGTGCCCTCAATAAATAAGCAAACATTTTTTATGTATGTTCTTTTTCTATAGTTGTTTGGGACAACTCTATTAGTGATTTAGTGGTATTTAAGGCTGAGGTTTCATTTCCCCATGCAATAAAATGATGAAGGATAGAAACATATTTAAGGATTCCCTTACAAACTTTGCTCAGACTGAAGCAGCTTCTTGGATAAGGAACGAAACGTTTCCACTGAGAAAATAGAAATCCAGTTGACGTGATTCAAGCTACAGACTTATTGTACATACTATTAACTTTATTCATGTTTTATATTCTTTTTTTTAATCCATTCAATCATGTCTGATTCTTGGAGACTGCCTGGACAAGTCCCTGCAGTTTTCTTGGCAGGATTTTTGGAAGTGGTTTGCCATTGCCTCCTTCCTAGGGCTGAGAGAGAGTGACTGGCCCAAGATCACCCAGCTGGCTTTGTGCCCAAGGCAGGACTAGAACTCATGTTCTCCTGGTTTCTAGCCCGGTGCCTTAACCGCTACACCAAACTGGCTCTTTATATTCTTTATATTCTTAGTGGCATTTAATTTTCAACTTTTTATGAATGTAAATTGACAAAACTTTGGTAGTAGCATTATATATAAAATCTACCAGATGACCAAATAAATACTTCGTTTTCTTCTTGATTTTTCAATTCTCTATTTGTATTCTGTATTCAATTCTCTATTTTATAGCAGAAAACAACAATTATGGGGAAATGCTTACTCATCAAATCTTTAAACATAGTTTTTTCATGTGTAAGTAGATGATCAATAATGGTTCGCCAGCTGAAAAAAAAATAAAGTTAAGTTTAATTTAAATGGAAACCATTCATCATTTTATGTGAAGCAAGTCTAAAGGAAGATGACACTGTCACCCCCTGAAAATTGTGCAAATATTTTGCATAGTGAGTCTATGAAACCTGGTGCACATGTTTTTCATTTATGACAAGGTAAGTCATAAGAGCTATAAAGTTTTATAACTGAAGTTCTATAAAGCTGACTTCTAGTTTTGGAAATATCATTTTAATTACTATGGGGGGTAATCATATTTCTTTTTTGCAGCAAAATCATCCAAGATTCTTGTGGCACCTTAAAGACTAATGTGTTTATTATAAAATAATCTTTTGTGCATTATAATCCACAAATTTATGCTATAACAAATGTGTTAGTTCTTCAGGTGCCACAAGACTTTTAGTTAAAGTTTCATATCAAATCTTGCATTTCTTTAAAATCACACTTCAAAAAAAAAATAGAGAATGAAAATAGTGCTGTATGAAGAAAATTTTCTCTGCACAGTGATGATATCATATTCATTTAATTCCTTTAATGAAGGCCAATGAATTTTTACTAACTGGCACTGATTCCAATTACAACTGAACTATAATTGTTGCAGCTTGCCAGTTAGTTCAATCAAAAACAAGCCACAGGGTTGCTGTAAATGTGTATCTTACTGAATGCATGAAGTATCCATTTGGAAAAAAGCAGGATCCATAAATAGGTCTAAGACATCTTTCTTCCATGCTCGTTTGGTATAGGTGTAGCCACTTAGGGAACTTAGCAACTGAGTGCTAGCATGGAAACTAGGAAGATTATAAGCACTGTAAACACACAAGACATATAATAAGCAGATCACATATACATACACAATTCTTACACTGCATATCTCCACATACTAAGCTCCCGCCCTTTGGAACATCTTGCCCCGGAGGTGAGATTAGCCCCTTCGCTCCTGACCTTCCGGAGGAACCTGAAAACTTGGTTCTGCTGCCTTGCTTGGGGCCAAGGAAGGAATAGTCACTCTTGGGGATGGCTAATACCTTAGAGAGCCCCTCTCCTACATTGGATTGAGTTAGATCTTTTTACTATTCTTGCCTCTTGGATTTTAATCTTGTTTTACAATTTAGTATTTTTATATTGTATGTATATTTTATGTTTCTTGCTTTTATTATCTTATTGTAAACCGCCCAGAGTCCCTCCAGAGGAGGGAGATGGGCGGTGATATAAGTTTGATTAATAAAATAAATAAATACTAAATTCTACAGTGCTGACCAGATATTCCCACTATCAGATAATACAAAAGAACCTAATTATTTTTTACTTGATTCTCAGTTTTTAGTAATGCACCAGTATGCAAACTAGAAAACTAAATTGCAATGACTTAAAATTCAGTTTATGTGCTAAGCAGCATATCACAGAGTAGCACTTGTGGAATGGCTTAAGCTGTGTAGTGAGGAACAGAACTGATTATACCACTGGGCCAAAAGCTGCTGCTTGATGTTATAAAATGACACCAAAATGCTAGTAATTTAATTTATTATCTAGTATATTTTCAATATTAGAAAGGGGAGGGTCACTTAAGAAGTTTTCTGCCGCAGGTGCTAAAATAACTTGATCAGCCTAGGACAGGGGTCGGCAAACTTTTTATGCCGGGAGCCATTTTGACATGCTCGTGCACATTTTGAAATGCTAGAGAGCCAGGGGGCGGGGTTTGCGGGCGGGGGCCAATCACGTGGAAGGGGGCGGGGTTTGCGGGCAGGGGCCATTCGCATGGAAGGGGGTGAGGTTTGCGGGCGGGGGCCAATCACGTGGAAGGGGGCGGGGTTTGCGGGCGGGAGAGGGCGTCCACCCGGCCCAGCTGCCGGGGTCCAGGGAGATCAGCTCCGGCGGGATCTGTGGCGAAGAGCGGCCGTGGGGGGGGGGGGGCGGCGACGACAAACGACACGCTTCAGGCTTTCAGCGCTGGAAGGAGGCCGCCTTCCAGCGCTGAAAGCCTGAAGCGCGCCGCTTGTCGTCGCCGCCTGCCCCCTCCCCCCACGGCCGCTCTTCGCCCGCACGCGTTGAACAAAGAAGACGATAGAGGGTGGGAAACGAGGCCTGCTCGCTTACCTGCCTGCTTGCCTCCCTCCGCGAGGCCCTCCGCTGCCTTCCCGGGGTCCAAGCCGGATCGGGGGCCTCGCGGAGAGAGGCAGGCAGGCAGGTAAGCGGGCAGCCCTGGCCTCCGCCGCCGGGCCCGCCCCCCTCGGCCGCTTCCGCCCGCCCGCGTTGAAGAAAGAAGACGATGGAGGGTGGGAAACGAGGCCTGCCCGCTTACCTGCCTGCTTGCCTCCCTCCGCGAGGCCCCCCGCTGCCTTCCCAGGGTCCAAGCCGGATCGGGGGCCTCGCGGAGAGAAGCAGGCAGGCAGGTAAGCGGGCAGCCCTGGCCTCCGCCGCCGGGCCCGCCCCCCTCGGCTGCTTCCGCCCGCCCGCGTTGAGCGAAGATGATGATGGGGGCGGGAAACGAGGCCTGCCCGCTTATCTGCCTGCTTGCCTCTCTCCGCGCAGGGGCTGCTGCGGCTGGAGATGGCGCTGCCTCCCTGCCGCGCCGGGCCTCGCTCAGTGCGAGAGCCAGGGGGCGGGGTTTGCGGGCGGGGGCCTATCACGTGGAAGGGGCGGGGGTGAGTTCAGCTGCGGAAGAGCCACACTCAAGGGGCCAAAGAGCCGCATCTGGCTCGCGAGCCGCCATTTCCGACCCTTGGCCTAGGAAACCATGTACCTTTAGGTAGGGGGCAGGATTTGAAGCTCTGACCCATATAATAAAATAAAGGTAGCCTCAAGTTACAACGGCAATTAGGACCGGAATTTCCATTGCTAAGCGAAGCGGTCATAAAGCGCGATGTCATGTGACCACATCACTTAGCGATGGCAATCCCTGCAGTCCCGGTTGCTGTCGTTAAGTGAGGATTGTCGGTCGTTAAGCGAGTACCTCCTCGAGCACCTTCCTGCTGGCTTCTAACAACCAAAGTCAGTGGGGAAGCTGGCAGGAAGTTGCAAGTCCCAGGGGGGTTGCAAGCAAGATGGCAGGCAGGTAAGTGGCTGCTGCAGGGTGGGAGAGCGAGGGGGTGCACAGGTGGCCGGGAAGGCACGGCACGAATGCGGCGGGGCTTGTGATGGCTGCTGCCGGGGGGGGAGAGAGTGTACGAGCGCTGAGGAGGCACAGCACGAGCGCGGCTTGGGGTGGCCGCTGCCGGGTGGGAGAGGATGAGTGAGGGTGTGTGAATGGCCATGGAGGCATGGTGCGAGTGCAGCGAGACTCAGGGAGGGTGCACGGGTGGGGGAGACTTACCCGAGCAACTTGCAACCTTCCCTATTGACTTTGCTTGTGGGAAGCCGGCAGGGAAGATCACGAATTGTGATCATGTGAATGCGGGATGCTGCAACCATCGTAAATGCAAGCTGGTTGCCAAGCACCTAGATCGCAATCACGTGACCGTGGGGCTGCTGGGACAGCCGGAACTTCGAGGACCAGTCGTAACCACTGCTCATTCAGCACCGTTGTAGCTTTGAACGGTCGCTGAACGAGTGGTCATTAACCGAGGACTACCTGTAATTCAGCTGGTCCAAGATAGTGTATGTTATAAAGTTAAATATACAGTATATAATCCAAGGACAAATGGATTTACCTGTGATTGCGTAAGTAAGGAAACACATAGTACAGCAAACGTGAGATTAATGGTACTGCTTTCTCTTTTTCATCACTTTGATAAACCATATCCAGGAGGGAAGCAAGAACCTACAGAAACAATATTCCATTTTAAAGAGGACATGCTTCTCGATAGAAAAATGTACTGGAGATTCAGAATACCCACAACTTCTATTGTGTGCTATAATTAGGCATAACATAGCAGCTTTGATTTTGCTATGCAAGCAAGTCATGCATTTGTCCTGCAAGGTTCAGAAAAGTCAAGCATTTTATGCTTGTTGTGACAGGGTTAAAGTGACATGCAAAACCTGCATCTGTTAGGAAAAGCAGCAGTTACAGAACTGCTAACTGCTCAGCAAACAACTATAACAACAAAAACCTGAGACTCACCTCTGCCAGGAGAGTGAGAGCTTGAACACTGTATACCGAGGGAGCAGAGGCAGAAACCACAGATGATACTGTGGAATGATCTGTGGATGTAATGGCATTGTGTTTCTCTTTAATTTTTCTCTTTTAGAACGTTGCTTCTTTAAAAATTATAATACTTACCATATTGAAACAGGTGAATGTGTAAAAAGTAGCCTTGCCATAAAGCTGGGAATTTCCACAGAAAATGAAACAAGTCATATACAACTGGAAATCTTTTTGTCTAGTCTAAATATTACTCTTATCACATGCAAAGTGTTTTTTAAAAATGAAAATATAAGTAAAGCACAGCTGCTTTGGGAAGGAATGGTTTAAAGGCACCCCCTCCAAAACAACAATTAAAAAAACAGTAGCAGAGGAAAGAGTGCCTCATCTTTCTCTCACCAAGTCTAAAATTTTTAAAAAAGCAAATAACGAAAGAGTGAATTGCCCACTACAAGATACTTCTTTAGATGAACACAGCCTATGAAGATCTGAATCTACTGTAAGTATGGAGACATGGAACTCTGGGGGTGGGAGGAGATTTAGAGCTAGTATGTGGTGTCATGGAAAAAGCTAAGTGCTCTTTGCTATTTATTGACTGCATCTCTTTAGTGGGAATGCTGTCCACAAAATATAAATTTATTTCAGCAAATAATCTGACAAAGGACATACTGATTAGCAAACTAGTTAAGTGTGGGCTTGACTGTATGACAACTATATGGATCCATATTTAGCTCAATAGTAATAAATAGTGCTCATCAATGGTTGCTCAACAAATTAAAGAGAGGTATCAACTGGGATGCCAAAAGGATTAGTTTGGGGTCCTCTACTTTTCAATATTTTCATTAATATTAAGCATTAATATCGCTGAGCATTTGTTCCACCTCTTCATCCATATAATTCCAAATGAAACAAAATTGGGTGGGATAGCTTATATCCTAGAAGACCAAAATAACATTCCAGAGTCAGAGTCACTTGTTGAGATGGGAGGCTATAGAAATTGAATAAATAAATAAATAAATTCAAAACAATTTGAATAGGATGGAATAATGGGCTCAAAGAAGCAAAATAAAACTTAAAAATAAAAGAGACACAAGCAAAGTTCACTTCTGAAACAAAAAGTGAATGCACAGGTAGTGTGTAGCCCTAACTATCAGCTCGACTGCATCATGTTTCTTTCTTTTAAGAAGATGGCATGACTTCCTTTGCTCTTGTCTTCTTAATTTGCAACATATTGCTAGGCTTAGGAACTTGTCTAGCTAGGGATCTGCATCAGCTGACTCAGCCTTCACCATTGCCTCTCAGGTGTATTCTCTTCAGCTAATTTGTGGGGTGCAGGCTGAGGCTCAGAATGGACATGCTCTTCAGCTTCTGAATCTGAATAATAAGACTGATCCCTCATACTAATAGAACAGTTTAATACTGAAACCAAGACAGTGGGCTTCACTTTATTGGTTATGTTCAAATGAAGGTTGACAGTCATCTGTACGGACTGTTGTAATTTTGAGTGGTCTGCTGGCTACCTTGGAGACTTAAATCTTGATTCAAAATGCTCTTTCAAGGCATGACGAGTGGGATTTAGGAATGGAGAATCGGTTTCTTTGTTCTCACTGAATCTCATCAGAGGTCTTGCAGGAAGCAGACACCTTAAAAATCTCCTCCCGCTGGGAGGAGACGGGCAGTGACAAATCTAATAAACAAATAAATTTCATGACACCAGGCAAAAGGATTCAGGGCCAATGACTAGACACCCTGAGAGAACTGGATCCAGTAACGGAAAGTTATCAGGGACATTTGAATTAGGTGAAGAATATTTTAATTCTTTTAAGTACCGGCTTGCTCAATTTCAGGTACGGTAGTTTTATGTCTGTTCCATCTCTCTCTCTCTCTCTCTCTCTCTCTCTCTCGCTGACTGTTTACAGATTAGTGGGAGCTGGTTCTGGGATTTTAAATAAATTTTAAATAAATAAACCTTTAAACTTTATTAGAATGAGAAGGTTTAATATAATTTTCTGATTTTGCTGCTTCTCTCTCTTAAGATTTAAAAAGTATGTTGCAGGCAATACTTTGGTATATGCTACTATCAAAGTTACATTTCATCAAACAATTAGCTTAAGAGCTATGTTTGTTTATTTATTTCAAATTTCGTCACTGCCCATCTTGCACGAAGCGACTCTACAACTTATATTCTATATTTGAATTGTTATCCAATGCAATGTTTGGTTTACTTACCATGGAGATTATTTTCCACAATGGATTCATCTAAAGAGATCTGAGACTGAGCTTTCACTTCCAGATTCCTGCTGAGCCAGCTAGTTTGTTCTAGGGAAGAAGCTGCAATGTTTCCCACTGCTTCCAATATTTTCTGGGTTACATCCTGAAAGGCAAACAGACACGGAAAGAAAAGCAATCCACACAACTAGACACTATGCAGTGGAAATAAGGGAAATGCTGCACAATAAAAATATTGCGCAAACTGCATTCCAGGAGAGTTGCGCACAAAGCTTCGCAGGAAGGCTGTTAGCATGTGAAACCAAGTTCAATACTTTTTTGTTGATGATCACAGGGCTGCTCTGTGACATGCCTTCCCCCCATTCCTAGTCAGGTTGAGGTCAAGATACACAGCACAACCAGGCAACTTATTTTGACCCCTGTGGTGGAAAAACAACTTTCCCTTCCCTTGCAGTAGAGTTTGCTGTTCTTTTGTGACCCTCAATATCAACTGCTTAAGACAGTTGTCTCAGAAAAGTGTGCAGGCTAGAGCCCATATGCAGCTTGCCAGGGCTTTGGAGAGAGATCTGTGTACAGCTTTACTAATTCTGGAAATCCGAGTTATTCATTCAGTTTAGAGGCTGCCTGACTCCAGATGACTCTGGGCAGCTTACGTTAAAAAAGTAAGAACAATGAAAAGAAGAAAGAGACCATAAACACCCAGAACACAGACCCTGAATTGCGATAGAAAAATCTGCAAGGGCTAAACCACCATTCTGCTCGAAGGCCTGGGAAAATAGACAAGTTTTCCATGACATTTTTTCCCCCTTTTTTTAAGCAATTGCTTTAGCATTGCAGCTTAATCTCACCCATAGCATGAGAGATAAACTACTGATATTTCATAAACTATTAAGTTAGTTGCCAAATTTGCTGCATGGTTAGAAAATGACATACTATTTCCACAGATAAACAATCCCCAATCCAAATGTAGAGATTCAAAAGAGTACCTGCAGGTCTTTTTGATTCTTTTTATTCTCCTGGTTTGGAGTTCTCGTCACAAAGTCATTCAGAGTGCTGCAGAAAAATAAACCCAACTCAGCAAAATGACCAACTGTAGTTATTGGCATACTGACCAAAGTGATTGTTATTGTCATACCTAAGAAGCAAAAAATGACCAGGTGGTGCCAAATTCAATTGCACAGATTCCTTGAACACTCCTAATAGCGACTGGAAGTTCTCCTGCAGGGCTGAAACTGGAAGCCTGAGAGTGGGTGGGTTATATTTAGGTTAGAATATACTGAAGGAAGTATCACAGATTTACAGAAAAGGCTATTTAACTGAAAAAGCTATTTTTACCTCTTATTGTTATGGGTTACAAACACTGTAGTCCATATGTAAGTATCTGTGTGTATCTCCAAAGCATTACAGTACACAAGTTTTCTCAGTGTTTCTTTTTAATACAATTTTTATGTAATTGTGGTGATGATGACTAGCACTGATGGAATTTTTTAATTTATCTGTCCTAGAATAACAGACTAAGATGCTGCACTGCATTGTAGTAACAAGTCATAATAAGAAACTTCATGGAGATTATATCTTAACAGGTTTGCAGCTATTTAACTGAAATAGTTTTGTGTCCTTGTAGTATTGGGAACAAAAGTTCTATAGGAGGGCATATACATACTTTATGTATGCAAAAAAGCAAATATATTAATAGTTGGAATGTGTTCTAGAGACGTTTATTAGCTAACAATCTTATTTACCTTTGAATGAAAGCATTGCAGAACTGAAGCACTGGGATATCCACTAGGGCAGATTTCTGGGAAAGAAAATATAGTACACTATACTATAAACACTATAGCAGTATAATCCCTGTTGTCTATTATAGAAAATTAAGCAGTTTCATTACATATAACAGTGCTTTAAGTAAAATTCCCCACTCTACTTCATAGTAATGACTTACTTCTAAAATACTTCGTTTTCATTGTGATTGGGTCAAAAAAAAATAGGCAACTCTTATTTCCCCCCAAAATTTAATCAAAAGTATCTGAAATTTCTCAAAGCGTGTCCCAAATTAGCCAATTGTTAAGTCACAGCTATCCTGAACAATCATAATTATTGTGGTACAATCATTATTAGTCAAATCTGTACTGTCCAAATCAGAATTCTAGATTAATTTTCTGCAGAAAAGCACCTAAAAAAAAGAACATGCTCTACAAGTAGTCCTTGTTGAACGACTACTCGTTCAGCGACCGTTTGAAGTTACGAAGGCACTGAACGAGGGGGACTTACGATGGGTACTCGTTGTGGCCGTCACAGCATCCCCGCAGTCATGTGATTGAGATTCAGGCGCTTGGCAACCGGCTTGTAATTATGACGTTGCAGCGTCCCGTGGTCACATGATCGCCATTTGCGACCTTCACGGCTGGCTTTCGACAAGCAAAGTCAATGGGGAAGCTGGCAGGAGGTTGCAAATGGCGATCAAATGACTGCAGGTTGCTGCAACCACACAGGATTTGCCTAATGATGGCAACTGGGACTGCCATTAACTGCTGTCATAAGTGAGTGCAGTCATGTGATGCTGCGCTTCACAACCGCATGGTCCCAATTACCATTGTTAAGTGACGACAACCTGAATTATTTTCCCATCCAATTTCCAAGTTTTAGGGTTTTGTTTTATTTTCTTTTAAAAACACTACTTTAATTTTTGAAGGGTTAGATTTCAGAATTGTTGATTTATAAGCATTCCAAACTCAACTGGGCCAGATTTCAAATTAATGCTATTAGCATTTACTATCAATCAGTGGAAAACACTGTGCACCTAATATATGCACCATATGATTTATATATAAGGAACAATAGTCAAATCTTAGCACTCTGAAATTTTCATGAGCTTGAGAGTTCCACATATACTCTCATTCTAATCCTACTGAAGCAGGGCCCCCCAACTCGTGGGCTGCAGCCTGTTAGGAAGTGGGCCGCACAGCAGGTGAGCGGTCGTGGTCCGTGTGATTGGCTCCTGCCTGCAAACCTGCCCGTCCGCGTGATTGGCTCCTGCCTGCAAACCCCACCCCATCCACGCGATTGGCTCCTGCCTGCAAACCCCACCCCCCGTCCATGCGATTGGCTCCCGCCTGCAAACCCCACCCCGTCTGCATGATTGGCTCCCACCTGCAAACCCCGCCCCCCGGCCTGCGCGATTGGCTCCCGCCTGCAAACCCCAGCCCCTGGTCTGTGGAAAAATTGTCTTCCACGACCGGTCCCTGGTGCCAAAAAGATTGGGTACCCCTGTAATGAAGTATTTATTTAAGGAACTGTTATTGTAGAAAGAAACTCTTTACTGATTTATTATTTTTTCCCCACAATCTTTTCCTCTGTAAAATATTACATGCAGTCTTAAGTTCAATTAGACTACACAGATATTGACTTCATTCAGCAATATGTCTGTGCAAAATATTAAAAAGCATGTTAGTGTTGCAGTGTTAAAGCAGCCCTATCTTCTTGGAAAGCTCATGATGCTGCTTCAAAGACTTTCCCAGCTGTCTGCATACGTATATATAACTGTACAAATGTTTTGCCTTGCCAGTGTCCCAGTGGAATAATGTCTGTATATACACCCAAATGTCTCTAAAGCTCTAAACCAAGCAAGAGATTTCTGAGATCTAAATTCTACAATTTACTTTCTTTTGCCATTAAAATGAGTGAGAATTTAGGGCTTGAGATATTTGAATTTTTCTGAAACTTGGACAGAAGCTACAGCTTGCTTATAGTGCCATTTGAATTTCTGACTTAACCAAATGTTGTAGGAAACCATTACAGATTTCATGAATTCTATTCATCCTTATATATTCAATGTAAACATATATTCTTGCATAATTAGATTTATAGACATGCTTAGGATACATTAAACCAGCATTTCTGTTTTTCCACTATTGGGTGTTACTAGCAGCACTCACTTGCCCACTCCATATTCCTAGAAACCAGAGTAGAATTCAGGTATCAATCTGTTATTATGGTTGCTTCTCCAAGCACAGTCTGTTTTCCACCTAAATCCTTATTGCTGTTCTATTTATTCTGCAACACTCATTACCTCTGAAACTTCTAATTTTGTGGAGTCCTTGGTGCTCTCTGAGCCTTGTTGTTTTCTTGCAGACGTTTCATTGCCAGACTAGGCAACATCTTCAGTGCGAAAATATTCTCTTCGATTGGTACTTCTAATTTTATCCTGAATCTAGTTTTTTCAATCATAACTGAGTTCCCTTTTTTGGTACCACTCTTTCTCAAGGTACATAGAAAATACAACTAATTATTTTAAGGTGAAATTTTATTGAACAAAGAAGAATCTTTTTTTTTAAATGTAATAGTAAAATAAATGTATTGTCATTTTTTTGGCACTTTTGCTAGTACCGGAAAAAGGATACTTCTGCTATTTAATACTGCCAGTTTAATAAGCCACCCGGAGTCACCGTGTGTGAGTTGGGCGGCCTTATAAATTTGCTAAATAAATAAATGAGTACTATGTAAATAAATGGAAGATTAAAAAAATCAATTTTGACCAACCTCAACTGTCTCATCAGCTGGTATCTGCATTCTTTGCTGTGAGAAACTGAAGCAAAAGCAGAACTCACTAAGCTGCTATTGCTTTAGCCACCATTTGTTCCCTCGATCACAAATTTATTGGACAAATTTCTGCTCCATGGAGAATAATTCAGAGTAGGCCACATACAGCAACCATGATGAAGAAGCAACAGTCAGAGCATCTGGTCCACTGCTGTTTTTCCAGTGTGTTTTATCCTGTTCTTTATCCTTTTACTTAGATGTTTAAATTGGCACTGCTTATAATTTTTGATCCCAGTTTAAAAGGGTACTTCAAGTATTTTAGCACTTATTTGCGTGACATATTTGTACAGTTAATTCTCATGAGCTGTCTTGGATGGCCTTTCCACCATGAAACATGGCATAAAAATATCCATCCATCCAATTTTAAGAAACCTCTTGTAGCTTTTTAATGAAAAATGTAACATTAAATATAGCTTGTTTTCCCTGCCTGCACACAAAAAGCCAATTAGATATTATTTCATCAATTTAGATTGGTTAAACTGTTTCGTTAAATATACTTCTACCTCTTCGCCTTTAATTTGGGAAGGTTTCTTTACAACTTCTTTTATTAGCTGCAGTATAATGTCAGTCTTCAGGGTGCTGAGTGCACAAACAAGGTCAACTAATATTAGCTGTGATGTATTAGCTACAGGAGGCATCTGAAAGAAAAAAGTAAGAAGAAAATATTTCTCATATATGTTTTTTAGAATATTCACTCTACTACAGGTATGAGGAACATCCGACATGCAGGCCAGATTGGACCTTCCCAGATGTCCCATGCACACAGTACTTGTGTTTGGGGCTTCAAGCAAGAGGTGTCCATGAAGTCCTCCCCACCCACTACCCCAATCCCCAGGAACTTCACCTTAAAGGCACCACTACTACTTTGCCAGAGAATAGTGGCTTGGAAGGAGCATTTTAACATTTCAACTTCACAGAACCTGTGACTTCCTAAAAGTAACAAACCAGATGAAGCTGGTTCTATAGAGCTGGAGTTTGATGGCTTCTCTAGCAGGAAGTAATGAAGAAAACATGATTAACTCTAGGTTGCTTTTTCTTAACCATGGTTGATGCAAGCCAGGCTTAGTGTGTCTTCTGAACAACCCGAGTCAAATGCAAACACATCGATTATACAGATAAAATATGGAAAGTACTTTTGGTACTTAAAGCTAAAATTTACTGATGAGCATCTACCAAGCTATTTAACTCACAATTCACCAAGCAGTTTCTGTGCACAGGCCCTGTTCGTATGATAGAGTATATGATCGAGTGATTAGGAATGTTTTGTGTGAATATGGAGTTGAAGGTCGGCTGCTGAGTGTGCTAAGGGTGGTATATGATGGACATAAAGTATGTGTAAAAACATATGGAATGCTTAATGAATGGTTCAACACTAAGCAGGGATGAAAAATGTCCCCTTGGTTGTTTAATATCTTTAAATATAAAAGGAATACTTGTGTTGATGTTAGAGGTGTTGGCTGGAGATATGAATATATGTGTACTTTTGTATGCAGATAATGCTGTGTTGTTGGCTCAGAACTCAACAGATTTGCAGTGAATGTTAAATTATATAAGGAAAGGAGGAATGTGGATCTGACATTAATCTTTCCAAAGAAAATAAAGTTGTATTTGACAGGAAAGCTGGATAGAGCAATTGTTAAAATATAGTTAAATGGCAAAGAATTACAGCAAGTAGATAAATGCTTTTACTTTAGTAGAATTTACTAAAGATGGGAAAATGAATGGATAAATTTTAAGATGTCTAAATGCTGATTGAAAGATGGTGGGTAGTATGTAAGAAATGAATGTTTGTAAATACAACTGAAAATGTCTGTGTGTAAGAGTGTGCTTCTGCCCGCTTGGTTATGTGGGAAACAGAATTGGGTATGTCTGGAGAAACATAAAAGTTACTCGAATGCAGTGCAAATGGGGCATTTAAGAAGTATGCATGGTAAAATGAGAAAGACGGAATCAAGAATGAATGGCTGGTGATGATTTGTTCATACAGGTAGTCCTCACTTAATGATCGCAATTGGACCAGCAACTTGTCGCTAAGCGATGTGGTCATTAAGTGAAACATCACATGACTGCTCCAGACTTATGACAGTTCCGCTGTGGTTGTTAAGTGAATTGCTGCAGGTCATTAAGAGTGACATCATGTGACTGCGACTTGCCGCCGGCTTCTCCACTGACTTTGCTTGTCGGAAGCCGGCTGTGAAGCTCACAAATGGTGATCATGTGACTATGGGGACACTGTGACAGTCATAAGTTTGAGGACTGATCGTAAAACTACCTTTTCAGCCCCGTCGTAAATTTGAACGGTCGCTAAACAGGGCAGCCGTTAACCGAGGACTACCTGTATATCAAGAATGAATGAGGATCAAATTGCAAAAGAAAATAGAAAGGAAGAGTGAATAGGTTAGGAAGAATGGGAAGACCAAGAGAGTTGTGGTGAGATGAAGTATATCAGATCCTGAAAAAAAAAAAGTGAGAAATTCAAAGAAGGAAAGGCATTTTATGAAGCACTGTGTAGATATGGTGGAAACAAGGATAATCTGCAAAGATAGAAAGATAGGGAGAGGTATAGTGATTAACTTTACCTCATGCATTCAGTTTCTTTGGGTTGCTATTTGCTATCTTTTATGTGCTTGGCATAACACTGCTTACTCTAAAAGGGAATATATGTTTGTATGCATAGATGTAATGGATCTGGCTTAATCTTGGCAGTGGAATGATCCACTGGTATTTTGCATTCTCTTACCTTTGTTTGATATTTATGAGGTTTTTTGCTGCTCCAAACTGCTGCTACTGCAGCTATTAGTTGCACACCAAGTTGTCCAGTGAGGGGATTCAAGAAGTCTAGGATTTTATTCTTTAATATCTGTTAAAAAAATGAAGAACACACTAATTATATTTTTTGTTCCTTCATAGACAAATTCTTGCTTGTAAATTCCAGGGATTCTGACGCTGATTGGATGAAGTTGTGGTGAACAATGCTATGGCTTAACTTTATGGCTGTTGAAAAAAAGAAGTATCTGTTTATATATCTATACAATTAATATTAGTAAAATAAAATTGGAAAGACTGAAACAATGGGAATTATAATTGTTCAGTATAAGGTTATTTTACACCAGAGTTTTAAGTTTCAAAATGTAATCTTTTAGAAAAACTGTTAATCACTTCCATGCTATCTGTAAAATATTCCATATTAGAAAATTTTATAATTATGCTCCGACAGTGGAGCATCTTGCCTATAGATTAAAGCTTGCAGAAGCATTCGTACTTTTGTTGCTTTAAAATAAACTGATGAACAGCCTTTTACTCCTAGGAAATCAGATGGTCTTTTTTGAGAATCTTCCCTTTTAATGACATTCCAGAGGAGGGACATGGTGTTAATGATTTGAGGAAGTTCTTCCAAAATGGCATTCCTGGCATTTCTTAGACTTGTTGGGTCAGCATTGAAAGGTGACTGGGAAGAAAAAAAAATCAGTAATATAAAAAACATGAGCAAGATTTTTATTAATTGATTAAATTTCTCAAAATTAACCTAGTTCCATTTTGACGCCAAATATACCGACATGTCTTTAAGATTTACAAAGTGGGATAATTGATCATTTTGAAATGAGTCAATATCCAAAGAAACAAACCTTTCTTATATTTCCTTCACAGTTATTGCCTGCTCCCCCCCCACCCAAATCTTACTATAAGAACCACTTGGTTGCATACACATACCTTTTTGGTTTGGTTTGGATGATCCAGAAGACAAAAATGGCCAATAGTCGTAAGTCCTTCCAAAAGAGTTAAAGGATAATCTGGTGTAATGTTCTCCCTTTTATAATTTATGCTTTAGGAAAGAAAGCTTCAATAAGTTACTGTCCATTAGCCATACTCTTTTATTCACACTCCCTTTTCTTGGAGAGAACGATTTGCTATGGCTATTTAGCCAAGAATCCTTTATCCACTAAAAACAAAAATGTAACTATGAGTTTTCCCTAAAAAGTTGAGCAGGGGGGAACAAAAGCAGAATCTTTTGTGGGGAAGGAATCTACCCAAGATAAAAAAAAGTGAGATCTTATTTTTTCTTCATCTACAGACTCCTTTTGATGGAATCATCTAATTCAGAAAAGGGACTGTACAGTGGTAGAGCATATGATTTATAGGCCAAGGATCTCAATAACAAATTCTCAACTTTTAATTATTAGCAAAAACTCTACAACTAGCACTAGTTGCTGCTAGTCATCCCAGAAAATAATGGGTTAGACACACAATATTCTGACCAAGTATAAAAACATATTCCTACCTTCTTATATCTTTCTCTTCTACAGAAAAAAATCAAGCACACTGTAGATATTAACTTTTTACTTTAAAAACTTGGAATATTCCATACCACCCAAAGCTTAAATTAGCAAAACAGAAAGATAACAAGTAGGCATACCCTACCTTGCTGACATTTTAGTCGACATCTTCAGAATTTCATGCTCATATTGTTTGACAAGCTCATCCAGATTCTTGCATATTTGTACAATAAATGGTGCTACTGTCCATCCTAAAGATCTCCCAAAGTATGGCAAAGAGTATGTAACCAAGCCTACCCAAGATGGATGCATGCCATAGCCATATTCCGGCTGCAAGCCTCGAACTACTGCAGACACAAATAACCCTTGAGAAGTTATAGGGTGTGGATGCACATATTGCATAGCACTAATTGCCTCCTGAAAGCTAAGAGCCCTCTGCCATTCTTTAGACAGGGCTGGCTGATTTTCCTGTTCCTCTTGAGTCTGCCCAAGATGGTGCTCCAAGACTATCAACACTTGCAGAAGTTTAAGTAATTCAATTTGTAAAGGGTGTTCACTCCAAATCTGATCATGACCAAAGTTGATAAGGCTTTCCTCAAGGATATAGTGTTCACTTAGACCATTAGTCTTATTAGCTAACACATGTTCATAGCATTTCTGACTAACATACATAGAAGCAGAGAGAGAAAGAAGGACAAACTCTTGAATTTTGCATCTTCCAAGCAAGTTGCGTATGAATTCTATATTCTTGCTCTCTGTTGATTTGGCCATTGTAGTCAGCTGAGTGATCATTCTGATCAAGACTTCAACGCTTTTCACTTGGACATCCCTATTGCCAAGCACATCTTTGTGAGTCACCTTCAAATAACAGGGATAATAAGAACGCAGGAAACTTAAACATAGATACATTAACAATTCTATTAATAAAGAATGGGGGCACACCGTTGGTGACTGAATTTGAAGTTTTCCATAGAAGCTCTGTCCCACAAGTGATTCCTGGTGGCGAGCTAAAAGATTGTAGATTAAATTCAAATGAGCTGTGGAACTTGTATCCATGCTAGTGGTTGATACAGCTTCAGTAAACTCTTTAGGATTTGTTTTAAGCACTCCCTCAAGCACAGAAAAGGCATATAGAACCCTTTTGGAATCATATGGTTGCATGTACAAGAGAACATGTTTAAAGAGAGCTTCAACCATCTCCTGTTTTTCTTTCTGTTGCTTTAGTAATATAGTTGTCATAAGTGCTTGAAGCTCCAAATCCACTTCATCATCACTCGAGAGAGATTCTGATGCTCGAGTTCTGTCAGAATCGGTACGTACCAGGTTTATCACAGCACTAGATTTTGAACTGTTAGCAGGATAAACATTAGAAGAACCAGTATGTTTCATACTGTTTTTGCCATCTGTTGAGGCACTATTATTCTCCTCATTGGTCAGATCTTGCTGTTCGAGAGAAGGAGAAAATGATGATGTATTATCACTGTCCAAAGGCCCAATGCTTGTATCAGCAGATTCAGTGTGTTCACTCTCATCCTTGCCCATTTCTAGTAGTGCTTCAGCATACAGAGAACGATTGTTTACAGAGAGTTCATTTTTTAATAGAGATTTCTCTGGATCTTTTTCAACTTCAGCCCATATAGCTTCCCTGTCCACAACTGTGAATTGGCTCAGTGGCAAAGTTTCTTCAGAACTGCTTTCACATAGTTCATGAGACCTCAGTGACTCTTGAAAGACGGTTTTCTTTGTATACCATAGATGCATGTCTTCTAAAAAAAACATACAGCTTAAAATACACACACACAAATACTTTTGTCAGTGCAAATATCCTCTAGATACTGAAAGACAGATGGTATTTCCATATTATCTACCTAACTGAACAGAACATCCATTAAATAGATACACACACACACACACTTCATGTAGCAGCAATGCAAAAGGAAAATTCCATGCTAGGGAGGACAGGGACTGAAAATATAATTACTATCATCATAATAATCGAAGAGCAGGTGGCAGTCGTGGCCAGGAGGGCCTTTGCTCAACTCTGTGTTGTGCGCCAGTTACATTAACTCATTGGTAGAGAAAAGCAAAAGGAGACTCACTGTTTGTATTCTTCCCAGATGCATTTGGGTGATCATCTTGGGAAAGAGATATCCTAGGCTAGATGGTATCTTGGTCTGATCCAATAAGAGTTTTCCTAAACAAAACCTTACCTGCTGAGTTCTTCTGCTTGATACAGTGAAGGGAGATACGTTGTGTCTTGGGATGTAATAAAAGCAGAAGAGCAGGCTCAAGAATTCTTGTAACATCGTTAAGTGAGAGTGCTCGTATCAACCAACCTTGTGCTGCAGCACTAATTGCTCCATCTGAATAATTCAGACTATCCAGTACAACAAACAGGGATCTACAGGAAAAAAATTAACAGAAGGTAGCACTACTGAAACAATGATAATGTTCTGAGAGGACTAGAACACAGCTCACAAAAACGCATTACTGTAACAATAAAATAAAAATAAACATCTTTGTACCAATCGAAGACACCACAAACATCTTTGTGCAAACATGGGATTGCATCATTAGTCTATTTCAGTTATACTGATTACATTAAATACAGTTTATCAAAATATACCAATTCATAATAGCCATACCTATCAAAAGATCGGCTGTGGGATGTAGGTCTGTTGCCCTGAATTTCTCTGGTCAAATGCCACATGATGGAGAATCTGAACAGTGCTTCCAGCCTCATACACTTGCGGGAAAGAAATCCAAAACATAAGAAAAACTTAGTTAATGTACTATATTTAAATATACATATTTCTATCATTCAAACCTACACATATCCATGATAATTATGGAACATGAAAATAATTTGCTGATATAGGATGCAGTTCTTAGTAGCATTTATTATACTTATAATTAATACACTTTTCCCCTATAGGTAGCTAAACAAATCAATATTTACAATTCCATAAAAAATTAAAACAGCAATTAATGTGTTTCTAGAAAATGTCAAATGTTGAATTTAAAATGGCAGCAGTCAAAATAACAAATATTTAATCTTTGCTGATCACAGAAATATGAAGCGTAGGGAGAAAATGTTACTAGCATACCTAAGTCGTTTCATAATTATCTAATTAACTGTATTCTATTATATTCCTTGTTGCAAAGCTAAATTATAAATATAATCTGTGATGCTTTGCAGCAAATAACATTGTGATCATGAAGAAACCAAAGTTAAACCATAGTTTAGCCTCCATAGAGGTGATTTAATCAGTGAGTATGACCAGTTTAAATTCTATGGCATTAAATGGGAAGATATTTCTACTTTTCTTTCTCTAAAATTAAAATCACTGGCCAAGAGGGAAAAGAATGAGGGTTTTCTGTGTTACTCATAAAGTGAAAGTATAAAAAGTAAAAAAACATGTTTGGGAAATGATAACTGTTCTGGGAAATTAGGATTTAATAAAATTATTTTCATACATATGTATTTTATCATACATACTCTTTGGGGGGAAAGCAATATTGTGCAAAGCTCAGAAAAGGAATAAGAAACTGTAATCCAAAAGAATTAAAATGTAAGAAAAAGAGCTAAATATAAAATATAGCTAAGCCTGGTTTGCACCAAATCTTTTACTATACATATCCATGAATTTATATCCTTCAAAATCATCCTTGTTTCCACCACATCAATCCACTGCCTTTAAAATTATCCATCCATCCATCCATCCCCTACTGAGGATCATATCAAATCGATCCAACCACAATTTTCTGTTTCCTGTGAGACTAGGCTGAAGTTGCCATAATTTAAAGATTAAGCAGGCATGTAAGCAGAGAGGACAAAGCCATGAATCTTGTCTAAAAGATCCCTTCAGGGAGGTAGACAGGAAGGAGGCAAGGAAAAAGTATGTCACCTGAACCATCAAAGGCATCAAAGGAATTGAGAAAATGGATCCCATCAAAGGCATCAAAGGGCCTGAACAAATGAGAACCCCCACCCCAATCCCATCAACAACTACTTGTGAATCAACAAAGCAAGGACTTTAGGGGATAAAAGGGGTCTCAAAGCCCACCCACTCGTCATCTTTGGATCAAGGCTTGGTGGCTTCCGTCCTTCTGGCTAGTGCCTGGCAGCCTAGTTGGAAGGACAAGGGTAAGTGTGGATGAGTGTGTGGGTGCGTGTGTGAAAGAGCAAATGTACCTTGCAACCAGTAAAGTTTTGCTGTTCCTTTAAATTCACTGGGTCTCCATGTATTACAAAGAACCTGTTGTGCCTCAGTGTTTGGTAGGAAGTTATTTGTGTGTATCCACAATTATTTCCCGGCTGTTGACCAGGGCTGTGTGTCTTGTCTGCTCAAGCCGCACCTATCTGGAAAACCCAGGTAGAAAGCATGGGGGGCTGACAAGATCCGTGTGCCTCAACAGTATGTGAGTGTGCGAGTGAGTGACCATAAGCCGAACCTGGGAGCAGCGTGTGTAACATTCCCCTTCCTTTTCACCAATTAATCTTCCTACATCAGCAGGAGTCTGACAGCATATTTTCTGAGTAACATGTTTTATTAAAAGACATAAACTTTTGTGAGCTAGAGTTCACTTCATCAGATGCATGGAGTGGTTAAACTGATACAGGATTTAAATTGGGATGATGAGGTGGGACAGAGAGGGAGGAAAAGACAGGTTGATTATACAGATGCAGGTTACATGTAAGATCACACGAACCTTATCAATTAACAATTGTTGTATGTTAAAAAGCCATTGTGTTTGGTGAGACCTTTTGAGATTTTGAGTTCAGGAATCTGTTACTTGGTTGTGGTGTTAAAGTTTCTTTTTTCCAAAATGTTACTTTGAGATCCGCTATACAATGTCCTAGGACAGGGGTGGGGAACCTTTTTTCTGCCAAGGGCCATTTGGATATTTATAACCGGGGACCGGGGTGGGTGGGGGGCGGGGTTTCTGGGATTTCCACGGACCAGGGGCCAGAGTTTGCGGGCAGGAGCCAATCACAAACACTGGGGGGCGGGGTTTGCAGACGGGAGCCAATCGCATGGAAGGGGCGGAGTTTGCGGGTGGGAGCCCCACGGGCCTTAGGCAGGAGCCCCGCGGGCCTTATATGGCCCGCGGGCCTGACGTTGCCCACCCCCGTCCTAGGAAGTTAAAATGCTCTGATATTACTTTATTCTTGTTTTCCAGATGTCAAACTTCTAATAATTCCAATTCTTATGCTATGTTTTTGTTTAGCAAATATGTTTTCCAAAACTATGCATACGACTGTGACATTGGAATTTCCCAAAACTATAGCACTATATTTAAGTATGTACAATCTTCTATAATAGTGGTATATAACTTGAGCACCTCAAAATACTGCTGAATTGTAATTTTTACATAACAGAAATGGGAAATAATGAAGTATGTGGGAATTAGTCATATCAACTGTTTTTAATTATTCTGATTTTAGTTCATATTTAATTGTATTGTCGAAGGCTTTCACGGCCAGAGTTCAATGGCTGTTGTGGGTCTTCTGGGCTGTGTGGCCGTGTTCTGGAAGTTGTGGTTCCTACGTTTCGCCAGCATCTGTGGCCAGCATCTTCAGAGGGCAGAAGCACAGACAGAAGCGAAATCTCTGTGCCCAGGGCCAGCATCTTCAGAGGGCAGAAGCACAGACAGAAGCGAAATCTCTGTGCCCAGGTAGAATTCTACCTGGGCACAGAGATTTCGCTTCTGTCTGTGCTCCTGCCCTCTGAAGATGCTGGCCACAGATTTATTTATTTATTTATGTTTCGACTTCTATCACTGCACCATCTCCCCCAAGGGGACTCTGGGCGGTTAAGATGCTGGTGAAACGTTAGGAACCACAACTTCCAGAACACGGCCACACAGCCCGGAAGACCCACAACAGCCATCACATTTAATTATTCATATTTCATGGAGAATTTTATTTTGAAGTTTGACTGGCATGCTGCTCCAAGGGGCCCAAGTAAAACTGTGCAAACTTGATTTAGGTCAGGACTGCAAAACACAAAGCCTTACTTTATCATGATCCAGTAATGCATGACAGATAATGTCTTCACAGATATTAGCTGATGGAGCTAGACAATGCAGACGGTAGAACAGTTCTACACAGGTGTTGTGATGCTCTCGTGTCTCTTTGTTTAATTGATCCCAAAGCACTTGAGCAACTTTCTGTTGCAATTTAAAAAAAAAATCAAATTATCCATTTTAGGAAGATTTAACACAGGATAAAGGAAGCTCTATATTACTGAAAAATATATTGGTTTTAATTTTCATTAATTTTCATTAATTTTTAATTAATTCTATATTAAGTTGTATTATCACATTTAATACAGATATTTTTCCTATGTATATAGAGGAGCTTTGAATGCTTTTCAGAATTAATATGGAAAGAAACAAGGTATTAACAACATTCCTTATGAGTAGGCTGACCATATTTCCTTGAGACAAAAACGGGACATTGGGATGGCAAAAATGGGACGGGGTTAAACTTATGTAATATTCTGTATTCATGAAAAAGTAAGACGATAAAAAAAGTTTTAAAGAGTTTTTAAGATCCATTTGCTGGTCCTTAAACAGATTACTGTATATATAAATATATTTTTGTTTTCATTAAAATGAAAACGTTTTATTACATGAACATATTGAGCTAACAATTATTCTTCAGTGACAGAACTCATACAAAAATTTAGGTAGACGTAGAGGGGGACTGTATTTGACAGGAGGCGAATGGGGAAAGCACAGCTCACAGGCTTTGTAACATCACAGATCGCAGGAAGGAGGGGAGGGGGAAGAGAAGAGAGGCAGGGAAGGGAGGATTCAAAAACTCCACGCCTGGCGAGGCTTCTCTTCCTTCTGCCTTCCCTCCTCCCCCCTCCTCCTCCTCCTCCTTTTTCTCCCTCTTTCTCTCTCTCCCACAATCCCAAACAAAAGACTCTCTCTTGCCGAGCTGGAGAAATAATCAGTTTCACTCTTGAAAAAAGGGGTCGGGATCACATCCTGAACGCATTTTAATAAAACAAACAGAGAGCAGAGAGTGACCAGCTAAGAGCAGAGCCGAGCCGAGCCGGTGGCAAACATCTCTCTCTCTGTCTCCCTCTCTCTTTCCAGCTTCCTTGCCCCTCTCTAGTCTCACCCAACATCAGGCACCTCAATCAAGCACTTTTTAAATGATAATCGCATCTTGGCTGAATCAATCTCGCCATGCCTGACATTTTGCTAATAAAAACAAATGGGACAAAATTGACATTTATATTAAAATGACGGGACGGTCGGGAAATGTGAAAAAAACGGTACTGTCCCGTTTAAAACGGTATGTATGGTCAGTCTACTTATGAGTAAGTTCCTATTTTCTATTGCAGTTATTCACAATTGGTCACTGTCTTCAGTCCTGGCCACAGAAATGCTTAGCTACCTTAATAGATAATACTGATTGCAGGTTATCTTTGATGGCATTGTCACATGCTATTATTGTAAATTAATGTTTTCTCTCCAATTGTCTTTCTGCTCCTTCAACATCTCTAATGCAGTTCCTTTAGTTCAGTGATTCTCAAACAGTGGTCCTTGACACAACAGTCCCACATTGGAAAACCTCTGTTCTCCACTCAGCCCCTTCCTCCCCACATTCACTGCCAGTCAACTGATTCACTGAAGCCTACAATATAAGCAACAACATGAATGCTAAAATACAGCTAACTTCAGCAGTGAATATGCCCTGATTGCAGTTACTGACCATGAGTCAACATGTGCTGTGCTAACTTGAATTGTGATCTTGCATCAGTTATCTATAAAGAGCAGTATAAATGGGAAATATGACAACAAATATCTAAATATAGGTTTTAATTGGGCGAGAAATCTACTTAACCGCAGCACCTTAGTACTCATGGATTTTTTATCAAATTGGTTGCTGATCAAGTTTGTGCTCAGAGTTGTTATTACGCCATTGGCTACACAAAATAATTCCAATGGTAACTAAATAATTAATTATGGATTAAAATGTTGGTACAAAATGTCATCTTACAAGACCTTTAAAAAAGGAAGGATGGGAAGGCATATTAAAATGCAACTATAATCATTATCCTATTTGTTAAACATATGAACTCCCAGGCTGTTAAAGACAAAAATGTAGGGAAAGATATTTGTTTAATTGGTTGTCCCCACATTTTCTAAATGTTTATTTAGAGGTAGACCATTGCAGAAAGTTTGAGAATCCCTGCTTAAGTGGCTCTGTTACTTTGTTGTATTAGATAAAGTAAGGAAAGTAACAACAAATGCTATTAGCCATCTAATAATAATAATAATAATAATAATAATAATAGTAGTAGTAGTAGTAGTAATAATGACACAAGTTGTAGCTGTTCTATCACCTCATATGCACAAACGTCTTAAGTGGGGGGGAAAAAAGCACAGCACCTGATAGAAATCAGTTTTTTCTGAAATTAGCTTTAGGACTCCAGGAGCAATAGGAGGAACTGTGACCATCTGCAGTCTTCCAAAGAAGGGGTTTTGTCCAGGAATTTTATATCGCTTAATTCTGTCTTCAATAACCAATGCCAGTGACTGGGAATGGTTGATTACTTCTAGCAGTACAGAAATGGCCAAATTCTGAATGTAGCAGTCACTAACACAGCAACATATTGTCATCAAGGATTTGAGCCACAGGGGAAAACTGGATTCACTGCCTCCTAATGAAAGTGACAGAGTTTAGTATATTATTCAAATAATCATTAACTGGTAATTTGAAAAGTATAAAATGACATTCCCACATTGAATTATGTGTATTTATTTAATACATATAAGTGATACCTGCATTAATATTTTTAGTGTATATTCATCTATTAAACATCCGTATTTCCGTTTGAGATTCTATATAGATGATCTATTACTCCAACATACTTTTTTACTGCGTACTTTTTTCCAAGTGGCATTCACTATTCCATAGCTACTACGAATGCTTAGCCTCCTTGAACTATTTATTTACACATACTGTATATGGTAGTTCTTAGTATGAAATAGCTGTATTTCTGCAATTACTGAAGCACACCAATAACTCATTTTTCACAAGCTTTACTTTGATGCTAATCTAGCTGGTACTCATCATCTAACATCACTAGTGGTGGTGTTGTACCTGACAATCTGCTAATTAAGTTATTCAACAAATTACTAAACTAAGCAACTGTTAACTGATCTGGCAAGGGAAATACAGAAATATCATCCACAGATGAGCATACAATTTTACTGAATACAGGTAGTCCTCACTTAACAACCATTTGTTTAGTGATGGTTTGGATTTACAACGGTGTTGAAAAAAATGACTTACGACCGGTAACACTTATGACCATTGCAGCATGCCTGTGGTCACGTGATCACGATTTGGGTGCTTGGCAACTGGTTCGCATTTATGACCATCACAGCGTCCTGTGGTCACGTGATCACCATTTTCGACCTTCCTGGCTGGCTTCTGGCAAGCAAAATCAACGGGGAACTGTGTGATTTGCTTAACGACCACATGGTTCACTTAATGCCCATGGTGATTTGCTTAACGACTGCCCCCAAAGGTCATAAAATTGGGTGATTTGCTTAATGACCGCTTCGCTTAGTAACTGAAATTTCAGTCCCAATTGTGGTCGTTAAGCGAGGACTACCTGTAGTAGGATCTACTATATTCAATGTGATACACTCCCAATTCCTTATGAGTTAAGATCATACAATAAGAGCATTAGCCTTTTAAAGAATGCCCATTCTCTGTATACTGATGAAATTAAGATTGCATCTACTACAGCTTTCATATACCATTCTGCTGTAATATCCTATAAATATATTTATAAATGTATAGATTTTGTTAGCATTTGTGAATATTTTCCTTGAAAGCCTCCTTATTTTGCATTCTTCTGTTATGTGAAATTATCAGAATGCTAGAATGAGAATGTTCTTCTTACCAGACACTTGAAAGAGTGACAAATACAACAGTTCAGATTCTTCTTCAGAAAGATAGACAGGGAACGTAGTGCAATCCAGTAAGAGATAGCACAGAGCTGAAAAGGCCTCTCTGCAATCCTCTCGTTTATCTCCCAAATCAAACATAACTTGATCAAGGTCCCAATCTTTCTCCTCTTTATCCCTTGGATGAACATGTTCATCAGAAGGAGAGACAGGCTCCAGACCTTTCTGTTTAAAAGGTGATCCTCGTACAGTGAAGAAATCTGATAGCATTTGCTTCAACTGAGGCACCGTTATCTGCCTGGATTCACATGAGTGACTTTTCCCCCCAGTATTTATGGCAACTTGGTAATTATTCTCTTCGTTATTCTCTTGTCTGACATGGACTTTTGAAACATTGTCATTGTTGGAATTCTTTAAATGAACCTCAAATATATGTTTACTGGCAAATTTTGCAACCAGTTCCTGGATGTGGTGCAAAGTCATCTGCATGCATCCACCCTTTTTCCAGACATCATCTTTGTTAGGGATTATCCTAGGTATCCTCAAGTGCTGTAACAGTTCAGGAGATGAAGCACTCAGAGCAATGCCGCTGTCTTCAGATTTCATTGAAGGAAAAGGAACATCTTCTTCATCTTCAAGCACCTTGGATTCTGAACTTATTTCCTGGTTGTCTTCCTTTACAGGACTCTGAAATATTGCAATAAGTATGTCTCGCTCTAAATATGACTGTATTTATTTTACATAACAGCAAAAAAACCTTAAGGTTTTAAAGTAAGTTTCTAAGATATCCTTAGAGCTAAGATGACAAGAATTGAATCTTAACATTTATATGAGATGCACACATACATTCTTGTTTAAGTGTTCAGTTGAACTTGCATGGGCAACCTGCAGTTCCAAAGCCCCAGATGGCCTTGGATTCCTTCCTGCAGCCCTCAGTGCTTCTGGGGACCAGAACTGCCAAAAAATGGGAGTATAATTAGTATTCCGACACTTGCAATTTCACAATGTGAAGGACGTTTTCCAGCAGTATCAATGGGTCTTTGCAAATAGCCAATCTGTGTATGGGAAGAACACTTTTTTCCCTCTTAGCTATTCAGAGTTGCCTGGCAAGGGGGTAGCCACATAAATTGAACAAAGAAACAAATGAATAAGAACCAATTCAGATTAGGGCAGTTGCAAGGAATAGATGTCTCTCTTGCCATACAGCATAGCCCAGTTTGCATGTCTAATTTAAATTTAAAAAATTTCTTTAAATAAAAACAAAGCTGCTTTAATTTTTTTCAAAAACAGTCATGCAGTGCCAAATTACATGACAAGCATTAGATTTATTTCTTTGACAAGGCCTATGGGTAACAAATGAAAGAGATTTGCTTATTATGGAGGTGTTTCAATTGCATTGTATCAAAGTGGCATCATATAGTTAGTTGACTTTGGTTGATCTCAAAAAGCTAAGAAGGCTTACATCTGGTTAGTACTTACATGGGACATTCCCAGAAAATACCAGGGTATAAGGTAGACTAGGAATTCAAAAAATATTCCAAAAGAATGGCAAACTACTTCCATACCATTGCCAAGAAAATTATATGGATATGTCCACAGGGACTCAAGCTTCACTTGGAGACTTTACTTCTAAAAATACATTGGCACCTCTGAGTTTGTTCTCATCTTAATTTTAACTCTGAAACTAGTGCTTTTTATTCATAAGGCCACTAATAAAGACAATAATCCAGAAACAGAACATGAAAAATATGTACATCTTAACAGTTTAGAAACAAGAATTAACAATTATTTTTAAATAAAAAAAATTCCCCTGCTCTAAGATATAGGTAAGTAAAAAACTGTTTTTAAGTCATATTTCACTACAACATATTTAAATGAGCACAATTTTAGTTCATACTGTATTATAATTTCCTATATAGATATTGGAATTGTAGTATTATCATAAAAGAAATGCTGCTTTAGAGAACCAATACTTTTCACAATGTATGAAGCTAAATAAGTAATTTCCAATTTCCATATCAGAAAGCAGCCACCAGAATCACTCTTATATTGAACATTCACATTACTATTCACGCATTATGAAAAGCATAGTTTGAAATACAAATATATGCAGTATGGCCTTAATAAACAAACTCATGCAAAGATGGGTCAGGGTAAGATATTAATACTTACAGAGTCTGAGCTTCCTGTTTCAGTACTCAGGTAGGCAGATGGCATTTGTACTTTACTAAGTACTTTGAAGCATGTTCTTAACACATGTGTGAACTCTGGTAAACTTATTACTTCCATGTTTTGAAGGAGGGATTGCGCCATACAGCTGAGCATTTGTGGCAGATACAGAGACTGTACTTCAGAATAAAGTTCCTACAAAAAGCAAGATGGTTCAAGTAAGCAAGCAGTTAATGCTGAGCAGTAATGGGTTATATGAAGACAAGCAAATTGAAATTAAATCCAGATAATATGGGAAAATAAAATCAAACCTTGAGATTGAAATTTGACTACTTTAGGGTGGGACTGCATCAATTCAGTAGATCTGGCAGCACTGTAGTACAGGCAGCAGTGGCAATTACACATTTGTGTAATTATACTGTGTCAATTGCAAGTGCTCTGAAGCCAGTCAGAACTGTCTGAGTTACAACATAGTATGATGCATTCTACCTTGGGCTCCTGTGGAAGACTGTTCTTCAATTGGTTAATAGCTGGGGACTAACTTTGCATAGTATTATGATCACATCATATCAATAATGATAATAAAGCCATACTAGCCATTCATTACTGTGGAATTAAATTCAACGAGTTGGCCTTAATCTTTAAAGGATTACACAATATAGGTCTTGTCTATGTAAAAGACAATTACCTGTCTCACAATGAGCCTATTTGGATATTAAGATCTTCAAAAGCCCTAGTTATCCCTGCTTGCAAAGCCCCACTTGTTTAGCTAATGAAAATGAGTTTTTTAAAAACAAATTCTCTTTTTTTATTGAACACATATAAACAAATAAGATGAAGCAAGCAGGAAAAAAGAATAAAAGAATAAAATACATATCAATAAACAAGGGATTTACAGATGTTGTCGAAGATATAATTTTCCAATAAGTCATTAACTAATTGTGAATAACTGAATATATTATATTGTTTTAAAAGGCTAAAAATTGCTATTATCCTCTAAGAAAAACATGAATATTAGTAACCATGATCAAAACAGTATAAATCACCAAACTACAATAATTTCTGACCACATTCCTAAAGATTATTCAATTTGGAAAGGCTATAAGATTGAAGCATAAAGTAAGCATTTTATATCTTGCATTTTTATATCTATGTATTTATATTTATATTGTATTTATGCTATTGATATTTTAATTTTTGATTTTTAACTGTTTGTAAACCTCCCAGATTTGTTGTAATATGAGATGGGCGGGGCATAAATAACTTAACTAAATAAAGAAGCATAGTGAAAACCAATTTCTGGTAATGGTACAAATCCATGTCTTGAGAATAAGGCTCTTTTTTTTGTATCGGTCACAAACTGTGGAACACGTTTGAGTTGCAAGTGGTTCTTCTTATTTTAAGTTTTATGTTATTTGTGAATTTGGTTTAACTGAATTGTTTTGTAGTTTTATTCCTTTCTACTGGTTGCTGCTTGTTTTGTAGAAAAGCAAAGTACAAATCTAATAAATGAAATGAAATGTTTCTCATAGTTTAACATAGCATTTTGTTGTTCAGTCGTTTAGTCGTGTCCGACTCTTCGTGACCTCATGGACCATAGCACGCCAGGCCTTCCTGTCCTTCACTGTCTCTCGGAGTTTACTCAAATTCATGTTCATTACATTGGTGATGCTATCTAACCATCTCATCCTCTGCCGTCCCCTTCTCCTTTTGCCTTCAGTCTTTCCCAGCATCAGGGTCTTTTCCAGTGAGTCCTCTCTTCGCATTAGGTGGCCAAAGTATTTGAGCTTCAGCTTCAGCATCTGTCCTTCCAATGAGCAGTCAGGGTTGATTTCCTTTAGGACTGACTGGTTTGACCTCCTTGCAGTCCAAGGGACTCTCAAGAGTCTTCTCCAGCACCACAGTTCAAAAGCATCAATTCTTCGGCGCTCAGCCTTCCTTATGGTCCAACTCTCACAGCCATACATTACTACTGGAAAAAACATAGCTTTAACTATACGGACCTTTGTCGGCAAGGTGATATCTCTGCTTTTTAATATGCTGTCTAGGTTTGCCGTAGCTTTCCTCCCAAGGAGCAAGCGTCTTTTAATTTCATGGCTGCAGTCACCGTCTGCAGTGATCTTGGAGCCCAAGAAAATAAAATCTGTCACTGCTTCCATTTCTTCCCCTTCTATTTGCCAGGAAGTGATGGGACCAGATGCCATGATCTGGGTTTTTTTAATGTTGAGTTTCAAGCCAGCTTTTGCACTCTCCTCTTTCACCCTCATCAAGAGGCTCTTTAGTTCCTCTTCACTTTCTGCCATTAGGGTGGTATCGTCTGCATATCTGAGATTGTTGATATTTCTCCCGGCAATCTTAACTCCGGCTTGTGATTCATCCAGCCCGGCATTTCTCATGATAACATAGCATAGATATAGTAATTAAATATATTATGTCATAAAATAACTCCAAAGGGACTATAACTCCAAATAACTCCAGTGGGACTATAACTCCAAATAACTCCAGTGGGACTATACCCCTGCATAAAGACTTTCTTGGCAAGTAAAACACATTTGTACATATTGAGGAACTAATTTACATAAAAGGCTTAGGAGAAAAAATAAAACATTTCGACTTACCAGTGGTATCACATCTAGAAGAAACACTATTAGTATGCAGAGTTCTGAAACGGTTGCACTCTTAGTTAGAAGTTGTGTCGGTGTGGATTTATTTCTGCCACTGAAAGGAAAAGGATGTCTTTAAAAAAACTTTTCATTAGTTTGATCATAGTGCAATTTTCAGTAGAAATGCAATTAAAAACAGTAATACACATAATATACACATTATTACTGTTATGTAGTTCTTCCAAAGAAATTTAAAAAAAAAACTTCTCTAGGTATTATTATTTTGTTTCCCAAACCAATCATTGTGTTTCCCAAAACACAGCAGAGAGAAAGGCAAGCATACTTTAGTAGATATTTGAATTTCAGTAGAGCAGCTATAGATATGTTCACATTTACTGTGGAAGATGACCCTAAATATGACATGATATTCCCCACAAAAAATAAAAGATAAGAGAGAAAATCCCACCTGCTTCCATTAACATAGTCCTAACTAATCAAATGCAATTTTCCTATTTTAAAAAGGTAAACTCGCCTTTAGGTAAAGCTGAACCACTTGGTAACTTTGTTTTCTTGGCAGTATTATGGAAGTGGTTTACCACTGCCTTCTTACAGGATGGTTTTCCCCCCCTCAATTTCCAAACCTAACTATAGCCCTGGTTTTCCCTGGAAATCTCCCCCTCATATAATTAAGCAAATAGGACTTTTTTCAGCATTTCAATATAAACCAAGTGAGCTAGGTGGCAGATATTTACTTATTTATACAATTTATATGGCTGTCCATCTTGCTGCAGTGACTCCAAGTGGCTACAGTAATAAAACAGCAATGAACCAAACAATTAGAAACAATCAAAATGATAAAACAATTTACAGTGAGCCAGAAGTCCCAATAAAACTCTTCAATTTTACACAGAGAGACAACACTAGAGGTTGCCTACCCACCTAGCCCAAAGGCTTGAGAAAAAGTCAGCTTTTTAATGTCTTGTGAAAGGCTAACAGTGTAGGGGCCATCCAAATGGGGGATGCTGTTCCACAGTGCTGGTGCTGCAACAGAGAAAGTATGTCTCCTGGGTCCCACAAGATGGCATAGCTTAACAGAAGGGACCAGGAGCATGCCCACCGTGTCTGATCGGGTGTGTAGAGCAGCGCAACTGGAGACAGGTGGTTCCCCAGATTATCTGGCCCTGTACCATGTGGGGTTTCATAGGTGATACTCAGGAGTTTATTGGAAGCCAATGTGGCTTGCAGAGCAGTGATATTACATGGGCATATTATGATAGGCCCAAAACTTCCTGTATTTTGCATTCTGAATTTAAGATAAATTATTACTGTTCCCTTACTATTCAGTCTCTTTGTGACCAATTATCTCCAAAGCAACAATACAAGATCTGTAACTACCTTAAGCAGTCTTCAATACATGTGGTCATATAATCCCAGAGAAAATCTGTATTTAAGGATGTGATCAACATGTTAGCTGTTTTAACAATCTCAGATGCATTCTTGTTTTCTTTTATTGCACTAAAAAGAGAATCAACAACATCTAGTAAATATATATTTTTAATGTTAGGCATAGTCTAGTGCAGAGCTTTCCAAACTGTGTGTCGGGACACATTAGTGTGTCGGCTGCAGTGTCTGGGTGTGTCGTGGCCACTGCTGCCTCCAAGCCCTGCCAGGATTCCACGCAGGTCCTAGTGCCTGCCTTGTGCCTTGCTGCCTCCAAACTTGCCCTGCCAGGATTCCACCCAGGTCCTAGTGCCTGCCTTGTGCCCTGCTGCCTCCAAACCTGCTGTCATTCCGCGCAGGTCCTAGTGCCTGCCTTGTGCCCTGCTGTAAGAGTGTGTTGCGAAATGATGCATGTCTAAAAAGTGTGTCACCAACATGAAAAGTTTGGAAAGCCCTGGTCTAGTGGTTAAGGCAATGGGCTAGAAACCAGGAGACTGAGAGTTCTAGTCCTGCCTTAGGCATGAAAGCCGGCTGGGTGACCTTGGGCCAGTCACTCTCTCTCAGCCCACCCACCTCACAGGGTTGTTGTTGTGGGGAAAATAGGAGGAGGAAGGAGTATTTGGTATGTTCGCCGCCTTGAGTTATTTATAAAAATAATAAAGGCAAGATAGAAAATAAATAAATAAATAAATAAATAAATAAATAAATAAATAAAATTTTAGAAGCAAATAAATATATTTTTAAAGTGTTGGTACAAAAATTTGGAACTGGGTGTTCAGAAATTAAACTGAATCCCTAAGCTCATACCTGTCTTGAAATTTAAGTCTGAGTTATAAAATGGGCCAGGTTTAGTACCAGTCTTTTCTAACATAACCACTCTCCTTTTTGCATTCAAGCAGTATTATGGGATTTCATTTTAACTGACAATCCTACAGCACTTTTCCAGGGGATTAAAGAATCCCAATTTATTAAGATTACTGGGGATACATTCTGTTTTGATTTAATTGCTTTAAACCTGTGCAGTAGCAGTAGCCACAACAGCTTTATGGATGAGCAGCTTTATGGATGAACTTGTCCAGATGAATTTGTTAAGCCATTATTATTCTTTCGCCCTCAAGTCAGTCTTGACTCCTTGAGATTTCATGGACAAGTCCATGCAGTTTTCTTGGCAACATGTTTAGAAGTGGTTTGTCACTGCCTTCTTCCTAGGACTGAAAGAGAGAAACTGGCCCCAAATCACCCAGCTGGCTTCATGACTGAGGCAGAACTAGAGTTCATGGTCTCCCAGTTTCTATCCCAATGCCTTTAACCATTGTGCCAAACTGGCATTGTGTTAACCCTCACAAATTCATATTTCTGATAGACTTTTGCAACTACTGGTCTAGCAGAAACCCTGTAGCAAGTCTTCTCTAGCAGTAGGAACATGACAGGGCCTTAGCTGGGAAGTCTGTTCCTGGACTATGGTCAATTTACTTTCAAGGACATTTTGATGAACTGGATACATGAACACATGTCATTCTGGTCAGTGATATAATAGCTGTAGCCAGCAATACCAGAAAAACAACTCGACACACGAACCGTACAAATGTATTATTTATTTATTTAGCTATTTAAATAAACAAACAACAAAAAAGCTTACAGTGTACCTTGTAAGGACATTCCCAGTTTGACTATAGCTAGGTTTAAGATCAGAACCCAGTGTTTCCTTGCAATATCTATAGAATGCTCTGATCACTTCAAGAAACAAGTCAGCAACAACTAGTGGGCCTGCAATAATGGAAATATAAAGCAATCCAATATTTAAAAACTTATTTATACATGGGAATAAAATCTTATTATAAAGTAATATTAACACAACTTCTCCTCGGCAATTCAATGTTTTGAATGGTTAAATTATTGTTAGGATTTCACAGATATGATTAGCAATGTGACCAGAATTTACATAACAGAATCTCAATATTCCACATAGCTCAGTTTTATGTTACAGTATATCTTATTTTGCAGAGGAAATAGCCTCAGTTGATACAACAAGTGAATTATGCAAGGAGCTTTCTGGTTTATTTATATGCTCTCATTATGAAAATTAATTTAATATCTGACTTCCATTTTTTACATACTTTTTCATTTGTTGGTATCTGCTCTCAGACCAAGAAAGTAGCCTATCTTCTCTTAGTTAAAGAACTGGAATGATCTGCCTATACCATTTTCTCAACCAATGACAGACACCTAGCACCATTAACCATATTAAGTCTATGAATGAAGACAGGAAAATCAGAAAACAAGCTAAGGAGAATTATGCGGTATTCTTTCCATGTCATATACAAATTAATATTCAGTTCATTTCTTAAGAAATTAATGAATTTAAGAAATGTTGAAAAAAATTAAAGTTGTAATATTAGATAACATTAAATTAAAATGATTGACAAACATCTATGTTAACTAATAAACTATCATATGCTTTCCATTCGGAACCTGCAATTTCCCAAACTGTGGCTTAGCATATTTAGTGCTTGAAGAAATGCCTCTTTCTCTTACCTATTTCAGGCTTGTCAAGTAGGCTTATGAGGATGCGGAATGGTTTCAAATATGCATGGTGCTGTTCTTCCAAGTCAGATTCTGAAAATTTCTGATGTAGTAGTTCAATCAAACCCTAATAATCATCAAAATATTGACAACAGTGCAAATTATTAGCATTGTCCATTTTTCTGCCTTTTAAGTAATTATTTATCAGCAAAATGCTATCAAAACCTAATTAAAAAGAAAGAAGAGAAATTTGAAACATTCAACACTGTTTTTAGAATGACACATGAGTAAGTTAATAGTACAGCACTCCTGTAGCACAGGGGAAAACACTGCATTTTTGTGCAGGTACAACTGAAATGATATACGATTTTAGGAATAAAAAAAGGACAGTTGCAGTTAATTCAGCCCAGAGCATAAAATCAATTGAAGACCCTTTTTCTCCTGAAGTTCCAGATTTCTCATTGCTTTCTTTTTGATCTTGCTTTTGCAGAACACTATTCCACTGCATTTAGTGTCTTGACAAGGTCACTTTTTCTACTAAATGTTACAGCTGGAACCAAATGGGAACCACTTGTCCCATGTAAGATTCTGAAAGCTGCTACTATATACAGTACTAGTAGCCAGAATCAATAGCAATGATAATTTATTAACATAATATTAGACCAGAGCTTTCCAAACTGTGTGTCGGGACACGTTAGTGTGTCGGCTGCAGTGTCTGGGTGTGTCGCGGCTGCTGCTGCCTCCAAGCCCTGCCAGTATTCCACACAGGTCCTAGTGCCCGCCTTGTGCCCTGCTGTAAGAGTGTGTCGCGAAATGATGCATGTCTAAAAAGTGTGTCACCAACATGAAAAGTTTGGAAAGCTCTGTATTAGACTGTCACCACTTAATAAAGTCATCCTTTAAAGAGTATCATATAGACCTACCTCAACTAAAAGTTCTTTGGAATATTTTTCAAAAAAATTGCGGGTACAATCTTCTAAGGATGCGTTAATAGATAAATCTGGTACAGAAGTACTTCCTTTGATATCAGAACCTAAAAAAAGATAATTATAACTAGACAAAATAAAAAAATACAATATAGCATTATAGTTTTAATTAATAAGACAAGAAATCACAGCAAAAGATGAGCAGCTTTCTTCCTATTGCCTAAGAGCTATTTCTTGCCATTAGGATTGCATCAGCTATCTTCAGCATAGAATCTGTTGCATTTGGCAACAGGAGGACTAGGTTCTTTCTCCTAGTCATTTTTCATGTCATAATTTGATTAGTGGCAGGAGATTTTGAAGGAGATTCTCACAGCAGAAAATATAAAATGCAACTGCCTTCTATAAATGGCTTGAGGGAGTGTGAGAAGACGACTAAATCATGTCTATGCAGAGGTATGCTCAGAAAAAGAGAGAGGAAGACTTGAAACAAGAGAGTACCATTTAATTAGCTGGATAGTTGTTAAGGTGCTGGGCTAGAAACCAGGAGTCTGTGAGTTCTAGTCCCACCTTAGGCATGAAAACCGGCTGGGTGACCTTGGGCCAGTCACTCTCTCTCAGCCCAACTCACCTCACAGGGTTGTTGTTGTGGGGAAAATAGGAGGAGGAAGGAGTATTTGGTATGTTAGCCGCCTTGAGTTATTTATAAAAATAATAAAGGCGGGATAAAAAAATTAATTAATTTAATAAATAAATAATAGAAGACTAGTTTCTAGCTATCTTTGCCAAATCTCTGGGAGGTTCCTGCCTAACTCAGGATAGTTTGACAGTAGGACTATGTACATGCATAATTTAATTCTAGAAGGGGTAATACCCATAATACAATCTGTTACTCACAGGTACAACATGAACTAGACTGCTGTCACTTACACATAATTATATTAAACTAAGAATAGCTTTAATGGATATAATATTCATACCATGAAGATAGTCATACTATCTTTTGGGCTTTATGTGAACTTACCTAATCATACACAATGCTTTACAGTAATAATTAAACCTACCCTTCAAATTCTTAAACAAAAATTAATATTTCAGCTAGATGCCTAGCAGTTGCTTCAAAATAAACAGAAATCAAATATGCAAAGAGAACAACAATTCTATAGTTGAGAAAACGTGAACAGGAGCATTAAAGCTATAATGTAAAGAAAACCCAATTCAAAAGCTGGCTAAAATCAAATAATTTCTTGCCAATTGAAATAATGAATTTAAAACTAATTAATAACATATGTTCATTTAATATAAAACAAAATTGATGGTATTAATTCAATGTAAAGCTACATCCCAAACATAATTTTATATAGTCATAATTTGTACAGAGGGAAAATATTCAGTCATGTAAATAATTATTTATCTATGGGTAGGTATGAAAAACTATGCTGCTAGACATTTCTCCTTTACACAGAAGTGTAAAGAAGTAATAGACCTAGTTGTCCAATATCTGAATCAGCCTCATCTAGCTTCATCTACTCTGGCTAGAGCACTCTCACTGAGCGCTTGGCCTTGTAAAGGCAATAGTATAATATATCTGGACAGCAGCAAGTTAAAATTTGCCTAAACAGCCTGGCAGATGCTTATTTGACGGAATCTTTCCTAGCTTAACATAGAGGTTAGGACTGAACCTTATCAGTATGCAAAGCATATTCTCTATCATTCATCTACAGCCATGAATGAGTGAAAAGTATAGACATTATTCCATAGTCAACAGCCAGTTGGCTGTAGAATTTGCCAAGCTATAAAACAGGGCTTTCCAAACTGTGTCGCGACACAATACTGTGTCGCCTGGGGGCCCCAAGTGTGTCGCGTGACAACCCAGAAGCGCTGATGAAAATGCCCTCGGTTCCAGCAGGGAGGTGAAAATCGCGCGTGCAAACTGCCGGGCTGCTTCCCTGCTGCACAGCTGATCGGCGCGGGGGGGGCGGGGTTGAAATTCTCCGCGCCAATCAGCTGTGCGGTGGGAAGCAGCCCGGCAGCGTGCGCGCGCGGCGAGGCTTTTCGCCTCCTTGCTGGAACCGAGGGCATTTTCGGGGTCCCCGGAGCCTGCCCTTTCGAAGGGGCAGTGGCGGGCCATCAGCGCTTCCGGGTTCCAGGACGCCGCTGCTGCACTGCAAACAAGCTTTTCCATGCACATCACTAGAAATGTAACTTTGCATACACAAAGAGATGTGCATATGATACTTCCCTTCCACTTCCAATTGAGGACAAAGAATAACAGAGATATTCTTTTTTAAGCATATAAGCTAGATCACTGCACCACTATTTGAGATTTAATATCCCAACAGCTATCTTATTCTGAAAATTAATTCAGAAGAATTAAATAATGTAAAAATAATAACTATATGTTGTACCATACCTAGCAACCATGAATATAGCCTTCTGTTTAGTGACATATCTCTTCTTAAGAGAGTTTGGACAGCTGCTGACAGAAGATGAACTACATCAGACCTAAGCAGTGGAACAGCACTTTCATTTGGGTCCTAAACAAAGAACCAATAAGTAAGCGAAAGGCACATGTCTTTCAACAAAAACTAAAACACAACAGAAAATGCAGAAGCAAACCACATAACATGGCAGTAAAACACCAGCAACATTAAGAATATTATCATTCACACAATTCATAACTTATACCTAATTCACAATCTGTAAAGAAAAGGTTAAGGGTTCTATTAGATAGCAGTGAGTTGCCTACAAACTACTGTTTTGTAACCTGCCCCTATTAAGCTGTTGATTTTTTTTCAATATATTTTTTCAATATATATTAAAACACTCTGAAATATATTCATTAAAAAGAATGATTTTTTGCATTCATTTTTCATTTTTTTGTGGGGGCGGGGTGAAATGAGAACCAAACAAAATCATTCGTAAGAATGTAAAAGCTGCCTTGCTAGATTGGGCCAAGGTTCATTTTAACCCATCATTTTGTTTCTCACAGTGGCTGGCTGGCAGGAGATGGAGACCTGCCTCTCTCCCACTGTTATTTCTCTGCAACTGGGATTTGAAGAAATGCCACCACTGACCTGGAGGTAACACTGAGCCAAGTCCGTCTCGAGCGGATATCACCAGGACCTGGTGATTTGGTCGCTTGAGGGAAAGATATTAAAGGCAAAACTGAAGTATTTTGGCCACATAATGAGAAGACAGGATACCCTGGAGAAGCAGCTGATGCTAGGGAAAGTGGAAGGCAAAAGGAAGAGGGGCCGACCAAGGGCAAGATGGATGGATGATATTCTGGAGGTGACAGACTCAACCATGGGGGAGCTGGGGATGGTGATGGCCGACAGGAAGCTCTGGCGTGGGCTGGTCCATGAAGTCACGAAGAGTCGGAAGCGACTGAACGAATAAACAACAAAAGTCTCTAAACATAGCCCAAAATATGTTCTTGTTACTTTGATTTGCCCCGTTGCTCCAACTTCCTCCTTGAGAAACTCAGTACACATTCAAGCATGTCATATAGCTTCAATAATAAGGACAGAAGCAAAGAATTTATCTGGTTTCTCCTGACTGACTTTGTGCTCCTTTTTGTTCTCCTAGTTAGAAAAGGATTTCCAATTTTGGAATGGAATTCCATTTTTTTATAATTTAAATAACCTCTGGGGACTAGGAGGAGATTTGTCCCCCTTTACTTTTCCTTTTGGTCTCTTTTTCATCTCTCCCCTCCTTTTTAAGAAGTTTTCCCTTTTGTATCAATTATGGTTCTCTTGGTCCCTGCTGGCTGTTCCCCATGTGCATATATGCAATGATGCAATAGCATTATGGTCACTGTTTCCTATTGGTTACACAACAGTTACATCTTGCACCAGATATAGGATTAAGTCTTGACTACCCTCGAAAACACAGGAATCTGTACATTCATTCAGAAAAGGCTGGATGATGAGGCAGAGTTGCAGTATGTGTCTAAAGGACTAGTTACCTCATGGGTTTAAAGGAGAACACATACACAACTCTCTTAGCACACACTCAGCAAAGGTTTATTTGAAGTGTATTTGGGAAGTGGGAATGATACTGAAAAAACAAAAAACAAAATCAGTCCTAGACTTGGCTGGTGTAGACAGAAAATGTACCAATAGTTTATATTCTGTGTCTATGCAATATTAAATAACAAATTCAATTTTCTGCAAAAGAACAACACTGATTACTACACCATCCCAAGATGATTAAAAATATTGTATCTGCTAGTATAATTATTATTTAAATTATTTTTAAACTGTCTTTAATGAATGTGTTACTCTGGTCAGGACTGTGTTAAGTGCATCTGGAAGCACAGTTCCAAATCTTTTGGAAACTGGAGTCCCAACCTATTTGGTTTCTCATAACATAAATCTTAGCCTCAAATAGTAAACATCAGGTTACTGAACACAAAGGTACACAGGAGTAACTCACCAGGAGCCCTTCATGGTATTCGGTAAACAACTGATTTATCAATACATAGTGATTCCTCAGGCTTAAATAACATGTCTTGTGCCATTTTCCTTAGCATTTGCAATGTAAATTCAGGCCAAAAGTAACTGAATAAAAATAATTTGCTTACCAAAGAAGAATATAATGGGAAGAAGAAGAGAACTAATTCCAAAGTGTTTCTTTGTACAAGAACATTCGAATCCAGCATCGACACACAAATAGCTTGTATCTAGAACAAAAACGAAGTAACAAGAGGTGTCATCAATTATCACCCTGTGATAATTGTACCCAATAGGTTGATTCAAAGTAGAGGTTGTGATCCTGAAGATACATTGGTTGCAGACCACATATGACTCTATAGGGCAACAGCAGCACTTTGAATTGCACTCAGAAACCTATCAGCAACCAGTGCAGAGCCTTTTGCAGGTAACACCTGTCAGTAACTGGACTGCAGCATTTTGTACCAACTGCAGCCCAAAGCATCTGCTGCAGGCCCTGTACTAGAAAAGGGCATGGTTAAAAGCTTAAGTCAAAGTTTCTGAACTTATGTTTGACAAGTTTATGAACATAAACCGAGGAAACAACCACAATTTAGGGCATCTTCTGTTCAGAAGAACTAAGTTCCTCATATAAACAGCTTGGTAAGAATCCTTAAAAATATAGCATTCTCTCTTTCAGAAACCTGTTCTGGGATAATGGTTCATTATATGAAATAACCTGCATTCTCATTTTCAGTAAACATAATGCTCTTTAGTTAAAAAAAAAAGTGGAAAGTAAGTTGTACTTGTGCTATATGCAACATTCCCAACCAACAGTACTAGCCAATTTGGACACCTTTGGTCAACATACCAGAAGTTTCACAAGCCAAGTTTCATCCTAATCGTGTTCATGCTTTTCTATGCAAGCTAGGGTAGAAATATAGAGACTACCTTGAGCAACAACATACTATTGCCTGCATTTCACCAAAACAGGAGGCATATGTACTAAAACATACTTAATGTGCAGAAAGTCATAAAGAACAAAGTTTGGAAGTGTGGGACAGCTTTGTGCCAGGCAGGAAATGTGCAAACCATATTTTTGCTTTTCAAGAAGTAATTGAGAAATATTTGAATGTGAGAAAGAAATGTAACTATGTGTTTGTTGATCGAGGAAAGGTGTATTATAAAGTGAATAAGCTTGAATTATGGAATGTTTTCCATGAATATGGATTGAAGGTTGGTTACCGAATGCATAAGACAGACCGGACTATAACGGAAACAAAGCACTCATAAGAATAGCAAATGGTTTAACATTGAGCAGGGAGTAAGATAAGAATGTGTTATGGCCCCCTGCTTGTTTAATGTACTTATAGCGAAATGTATAAAGAATGTATGTGGTGACATTAAGGGGGAATTATCTGAGGGTATGAATGTATGAATACTTCTGTATGCAGATGTTGTCAAGTTTACTAAATGTGGTAAAATGGATGGCTAACCCTGAATAATTTATCTGAATGTTTTATAAACTGTATGATGAAACAAAGTATATGAAATTATAATTAATGTGTCAAAGACCAAGGTAGTTATGTCTGTCAGGGAAAATGGACTAACAATTGCTAATGATACATAAATGGTGAAAATCAAGAGCAACTAGATGAATTTGTGTTCCTTGGTAAAATGTTTACTAAATATGGTAAAGTGGATGGAGGAATTTTAAGATTACAAAAGCTGGCAGAAACATGGTAGCAGTATGTGGTCTATTGCATGGAAAAAATGATTAAAAAAGAACAAGGGGTGAAGTTAAAATTGTTGTGTATAACAGCATACTTCTTCCCACTCTATTATATGGAAGTAATAGATCAGTATGGTAGGAGAAACATAATAGGATGTAATAGGAATGGCTATTTCTTCTTGTTTTTACCACACAGGCTTCTTAAATAGGTTCAAGAATGAATGGATGTTGAAATAACGTGGACTGAATACAGAAGTGAGTGATCACTATGAAAGAAGAATGTTGTGATTTGGTTATATGGAGAAAATTATGAGAATCAAATCACAAGATGAATCTATGAAGAGGAAGACAAAGAAAGTTGTGGTTGGATGGAACTGATGAGATCCTCAAAAAGAGAGAAGTGAGAAATTAAACAAACGACCTTGTATGCAGCGATGTATGGACGTGGTAGAAACAAGGATAGAAGGGTATATAGAACTGTAGTGAATTATGCTGATGAAATTAATTGGCTTCTTTTTTTCTTATCTTCAGCCTTTCTTTGGCTTATTATATCTTATTCCTTTTCTGTGCTGCACATGTTGTTGTACAGAAATGGAATAGTATGATAGGTATGCACGCATGCATTCTCCATCTCCATGTTGCATAAATGGTTACACAAGGGCTTAGGCACACTTGAGGACTGAATTAACATTTAAATGTTACACAAAGCTCCATGGAATGCAGTCAGTGTATCTAATTAGTATGATAGTTATGGAAAGAACATACAAATTGTAACTTGACTGAATTTTAATGAGCACATATTTGGTATGCATTGCACAGAAACTGGGAAATAAATGCTTAAGACAAATACAACAGGTACATTTGTGTATCTTGTTCTGAAATACCTGGAATATTTCAAAACAGGTTAGGACATTGCACTAAACTGGAACACCTTATCTACAAAGTTTTCTAGTATGACAGAAAACCGGACAAACATTGAGTATAATATTGATGACTAACCTAATTCAGCATAATGCCGCTAGTAACATACATTTAAAGGTAGCTGCCTGGTATTTGTAAGAATGGGATTGCAAATGTACAGCGAGCAGGATAAAAGTTGCTTTGGCAGCTTCCATCAAGTGAGATTTATTTCCGCTACATTTACTAGCAATACTTTATGTATTACAGCAGATAATATTTTAAAATAAATAAAACAAGTTTGTGTTCTTTGAGTAAAACTAAGAGAAAATGGGCATAGATAATAACAATAATCATGTACAAATAGCAAAAATTAGAAACCTATATTTTTTATTAAACAAATCTCATCATTTTGGCAGTGACAGAGAGTATCAATTAGTGTCAAGCTCTGCAAGGCAACTTCACTTTCTTGAAAGATATTTATTTGTAATAGGGAAATGTAACTGAATCTTGAAAACCCCTCAAAGCAATTCTCCAGATCAACTTATACCTAGTGTAATTAAGGTGGAGTTACTTCGAGTCTCTTTGTCACATTTCCCCTCTTCCATGGACTAAGGAATCTTTTTTGTAATGGCCCAACTCTCTCCTGTAATGGTTTTGCTCCCTACTGCATGTTCCCAGGATCTGCTAGACATTCCATCATAATATGCCTCCCTGCTATCTATGCTACCATTCCACTCTGTCTGTCAGTGAAGAACCAATTGGAGAATACAGGTTCATGCAGAAGGCAGCTGGGCCTTCACCCTAAATCCTTCCAAAATTTCTTGGGTGTCAAAGAGCTGTGAGAGCCCAATACTACCTATTTCTACCAATTCATTTATATCACTGTGGTAATAAATTAGATGTGACAAAGGAAGTGAAGAATTGCCACACTTATCTATAAAATCCAATCAGAAAGAATAGCCCCTGTGCAGTGAATAGACAATTTTCAGCAATTCTGCTGAATTATGAAAATGCAAATGGAGTTATATTACTTCTCCAAGTGTATGATTTTATCTGCTATTTTCCCATGTTCCTTTCATTATTTATTTATAATATATAAAAAAAGAAATTATTTGTTATTTAACTTACTGTGAGATTAGTATCAGTCCCCATTATATAATTCTGCTGCTTTCCAGGTATTGCTCTGTTGATATGACTGACAACAAAAAGGGAAGCAGGTAGTCTTACAGAAGGGCTAACCAAGACGCTGCCCCACAAGGCTGAATAAAACACTTCTTTGCCAATTACCAGGGACAACTTCACAAGCAAAGCATCAGTCCTGTAAAGAGATTACGTTGTTACAAAATTAAAGCAAATTAATTTTGTACAAGCTAAAATTGAAATATATATTATACAAATTAAATAATGTATTTTTGGCAATGTTTGGAAAAGAGAGCAGAAAAGGAAAGAGATCTCCAGACTACAGCAGCTCTACTTTGAAGATATAGGCATTCACTTCAAATCTAATATTAATTTATAAGATCTTTACATAAAAGAAGTACCTCAGTAAAAGCTAAAGCAAGGATTTTCTGAGAACTCTGAAAACAGACATCTTATCTAAATAGGGTAGATCTTTTTCAGTCTTGCTTCCAGCCAAGTATTAGGATAGAAACTATCTGACGTGGGCAGAGTGGTAATTGATTTCTATTGGGAAATAAGATGAGGTCTGGGGCAGTGAGGGGGGTGGAGGATAACTCTTTTAGTTCTTCTGGATCTCTCAAAAGTTCTTTAGTACTGCTGATCATAATATTATGGGATGGGAACTGTATAATTATTCTTGTTCCCAAAGGAAGGAGATAATTGATAATTTCTTTGCTTTATACCTATACCACAAACTTCCATTTTGTTCCCTAAACTATTCAACAACTTCATGAACCTCATTCATGAACTTCATGAAACAGAGAGCCAGTTTGGTCTAGTGGTTAAGGCAACGGGCTAGAAACCGGGAGACTGAGAGTTCTAGTCCCGCCTTAGGCATGAAATCCGGCTGGGTGACCTTGGGCCAGTCACTCTCTCTCAGCCCTAGGAAGGAGCCAATAGCAAACCAGGAGACTGAGAGTTCTAGTCCCGCCTTAGGCATGAAAGCCGGCTGGGTGACCTTGGGCCAGTCACTCTCTCTCAGCCCAACTCACCTCACAGGGTTGTTGTTGTGGGGAAAATAGGAGGAAGGAGTAATAGGGATGTTCCCCGCCTTGAGCTATTTATAAAAATAATAAAGGGGAGATAGAAAACAAGCAAACAAACAAACAAACCTGGCAGGTGAAGTAATCCTAGATTTACACTGAAGAATCATCAATATTTGGATCTACCAGGTTCTCGGTTTCTACTATTGGGTTTTAACTCCTAAACTACTGTTTCCATGAAAAGCTACATGGAACAGAACTGAGTCTTAACCTATTGAAGTTTTTTTTTGCTGAGAAGTGTGTGTGGTTCAAGTCTTTAATTGACTAGATCATAGCTTGCCTGATATTGACTTCGTGTACTGAATGAATCTAGCCATTGTGGATTATAAACCATGGTGTGAGTGCAGATAACTGGTTCATTTAATAAACTATACTTATTTATTATTTATTTATTTAATTTATATGACCGCCCATCTCCCCTCATGGGGAACTCATGTGTAAAATGTTCCATTTTGGATGCTACTTTGAATTTTGTTTTGCTATTTATATTTTTCCTAGCTATGTTGATGTTTCTTCATGACTATGATTATGGTCTGTTGCATATGTTATCTTGTATAACCTTTAATTACTATTTAATTTCCAATATGTACCAGGGAAAACTTGATTGTCTGCACTTAAGCTTCTGCTTAATATATGGCCCTGACCAAGTAACAGAAGAAGAATATGTAGTACTGCATTCCTGCTTTATTTTTAGTAGCTTATCTTCCCCTGGACCAATTCCCACTGTAGGCACGGAATGAAAAGTAGCTGTAATTTGGAGATTCCTGCTAAATAGAGTTAAAATGTATTTCAGTTTTTTTACTTTTTTATGTGAAAGAAATACCTTACCTGTCATAGAATTCTGACCCTTCCTCCAAACCAGGCAAAAGGCCAATTACGAAGGCCTGAAGACTGGGCAGAAGAGATTTCTGGAGTGGAAGGAAATAATTTTCGTACAAATCGAGCAAGACAGGTTTCACTGACAGTGCTGCAGCTCCAAGCAATGGAAAAAGGCCTGAGCTGGAGAGACACAGAGAGGGATAGGGAAAATTCAATCTTTGCCTGTGTTATCTTGGATGCAAAACTATAAACTGTTATGAGGACAAGCTGCAATGAATCTGTCATCCCCTTTTTGAGAGGATTGGAAGTTTTGCTCTTACGTATTTTACGCTGATTATAAAATGTTCTGATATGCAAACTAAGGAAATTACGATTGGACATAAGTGTTATTTCTCAAAGCTAGTCAACTATAGTTGATTAAGTTGGCCTTTTTCATCAAGCTCATAGTTAATATTAAGCATAATTAAAATTCAAGCAAAGCTGTAATTAATCTAAGAGAAATCTGGTGTTCTCAGAATAGCCAGAGCTGAAGGAGGGGAGGCAATTGGAACCTGCAATCCTAAGCTATACTATATTCCCCCATACTAAGCATGGTTTAACATTACACACTAATACACCAATTAATGAAGATTCCTAACACCAGCTAACTGAAGAATGTACCGAACCATTTCATAGAAATTTATTTAGAAACAATTTCCACTAGCTGGGCCTTACCTAGAAGATAAATGGAGATAGGACTGTCATTAAAACTTGGCTTTAAAAAATCCTCAAAGCTTACCTGTACAGAAATAAGTCCTTTGCAAGCCATTTTGTTCCAATAATTTTAAATACTATTTCATAGGACTCTAGTGCTTTTATATGCACTCCACTAGGTAAGGCTGGATGTAAACACTGAGACAATCTTTTGCTGATAATCAAGCGTCTTGGTAAAAGGGAATACTTCAAATTACTTTGAAGAGCCTGTAAAATAATGATGAGAATTACATATTAAATTTGCATCACCGTGAATTAGGAACCAAACTGTACCAATGTTTTTATTTAAGAGAATTAAAATGCAGAAACTTTCCCTAACAGAGTTCCAGAGATCTTTATAAAAACTGATCACAAAACCCTTGGGTGTGTCTTGTAATATCTGTATCTATTATTTAATATATCACTTCACCATATTAAATCCCTAAACCAATTATGAGATCTTAAAAATAACAACTTTTGTCAAGTAAACCTCATCAGCAAGAGCAAATACAGCAACTGCCAGGAATCCTTACCTACCTAGTGAACATTTTTCAAGTATCATAATGACCTGCAGAAAATGGCTACTCTCACACATATGAAAGGGGTAGGATGGGAGAGGTTAAGAAAAGTTTTAAAACATGCAAACACAATTGGCTATCCAAGAAATAAAAATACGTTGTTTCCTTTCTCTGTAAGGGTAGGAAATACTGCACTAAAACCATTACATAAATAAACAGCCATTTTACAAAGTTCTCTTTTAATAGCCAATAAAATGATGATTCTAAAAGTAAGGATTAAAAAATATTTATGACTGCTATTCATATAAAGAAGTACAAAGAGAGCATACCCCCTCCCCTCATGCGCGGTTAAATGGTGAATTGTATAATTGATGTATATATGGTTGTAAGCCGCCTAGAGTCCTCCATTAGGGAGGGGATAGGCGGGGTATAAATATCACAATAAATAAATAAAAAAATAAAAATACATTTTTGAACCTATCTTGTCATTATACCTTGGCACCACATTCACCTAGACTTGTTACTTTTCTAAAGAAGCCAACATTATTAATTACAGCCCCATTTGAAGTATCTCCCCTAGGAATTTTTCTAACAACAAAACTGTTTTCTAGTAACAAAATTAAATATAATTTGGCAGGGAGAAAAAAGTATAGCTATATTCATTCTCAGAATTGCAATTACATTGGAAGGAAATAAACATACACAGAAAACATACAATAAATTGTTCTAAGATAGTGAAACAATAAAATCTGAAATAAAATATAAGAATGATGGCTATGTGCAGCCTAAGAATATGAATAATATGAATAATAATTATAATTATATTTATAATAATTATAATAATAAGAATCAAAAGGCCTTTTAATGACTATAGCCAATATTGACCGCAGAGGTAGAAAGACAGGAGCTCTCACTTTAATCTCACTGTATTTAGTACTTGGAAGGACCCCCAAATATACAAAAACCAATCATCTCCCAAGCCATAATAAGGTTTATATTTGGTAAAGTAAACTTTACTCTCTCTTTAGACTTCAGTCTCTTATGGCAACATGTGGTACATAGTTTTGACAATGCCCCTCCAAAAAAAGACTTCCTAGAGACAAAAAGGATGTCAAGTATTTGAAAAGATTCCTTTTTTCAGATCAAATGTAACAGCATTTGAATCATTTTGAAGGTAACAAAGTACCATGTTTTTAATAAATAAAAACTAACAATACAGGCAGATAAAAGCTAACTCTATAATTTCATAAATATATGATTAAAATACATTTTTCTAAGAAAGAGGCATTATATTTACGGTAACATTGTAGATCAGTGCTTTCCAAAGTCCAGCTGTTGGCGACACACTGGCGGCGGTGAAAGAGTGTCTCTTTCTATGTTTATTTATTTATTTATTTATTTATTTATTTATTTGTTGAATTTCTATAATTTGGAAATTATATTTAATTATATTAAATTATATTTAATAGAAATTACATTTCTATTATAATTTCTATGTTGAAAGAGACACTAAAAACCATACAATATTCCTCCAATGTACTTGAAATAATCTAATATTTCAATTTTCCCAGAAAGTTGGTATCTGATTTTTGTAACTGTCTTCTAGTTTTGAAAAAATACTAGTAGCCTCTGTTTTTAATTATAAGAGACATTTTATTGTAGATTTTTTAATATTGTACCGTCCATACTTTATTCATTAAAAATAGCTTAGATAGATGATACTACCTTCTTAACAGAAGTTATTTAAAAAAACTTGTAAATAATTAAAAAAAGACAGATACTACACCTTGTTGAGTTTCCCAAGAGAAGATATGAGATCTGCCCATTCACTTGAAGATTCAAAATTCCTCAAAGCTTTATCAATTGCTGAAGAATAATTTCTGTATCTATAATCACCAATCAACTCCTGCTCTTCGGGATCCATTTTAAATGGTCATATCAAAATGCTCTGAGGAACTAAAAGCAAAATTCTGATAAGTTTCCATCTTATAGATATATGTCTGTAAATATTTTTAATAAAAAATGAAAAATTGAAAGAAAAAGTAAGAACTTACTTTTATGCTCAGCATAAAATGCTAAACTCTAAAAGAAAGCTGAAATACTATGGCTTTGGTATAGTTCAGTATTCGGAATGCTCAGTATGGGTAAATATTGCTCACTTTACTTTCACAGGCAACTGTGAAATTAAGAGGCTACTCATAAATTATTTTACTGAAAACAGTCATATAATATTACATTCTGAAAGTATGTTCATATAAGTAAATGCGTATTTTATTTTCTAGCTGTGGTTTATTTTTGTAAATATTCAGATAAATAAATGTAGAGATAATTTTAGTAAACTAATTACCACTAAATTGAAATTATTTTATTTCATGGAATTACATATAAATAAGCACTAAACATTTTCTTCATGTATTAATGCAGTGGTTTCCAAACTGCCGCCGTTGGCGACACACCAATGGCGGCAGCGGCGGGGTGTGTGCAGTGCGCACGTGCACGGCGGCCCAGGGGCGTGTGGCGGCGGGGGCGTGTATGGCGGCAGCCTCGCTAAAACGCGGAAGCGCTGATGGCACGCAGCTGCCACCGCCATGCACACTGCCGCCGCGCCACCGCTTCGCGTCACACTAAACTGTGTGTTGTGACACACTAAAGTGTTGCGACACAGAGTTTGGAAAGCTATGTATTAATGACTAAGTTAATGATTAACTTAAAGAAAATAACATGAAATGTCAATACCAGAAGGTGATTTCTTAGATTAAGAGAGTGCAGCATGTAACTACTTGAGAAAGTATTTAAATAATCATGTGATTTTTAGGAAAATACATTTTAAATCAAAACCTATCAGGGAGAACAATATTTTAAGACCTTTTCATAGCATGAACTATTGTCACTTTCTAGTATGCCTAGCAGGGATGGCTCCGGTAGGCATGGCACTGATACTTGATTGGATGAGATAATGTAATTGACATTGTTAGTTTGGGTTAATGACATTGAACACAAATTGTAAGAAAAAATGGATATGCAGATTTGGTGACATGTATCAATTGATTACAACAATATGTTAGGTGTTTGGATAACTTTAAAAACTTCAGTGAATTCAGACAATTACAGGCAAATTATTTACTACATACTACTCCCTTGTTATAACAACTTCATTGGCTGCCAGTTGGTTTCCAGACACAATTCTAAAATGAAATTAGTTGAAAAGCCAGCTTCTCCAATATGTTCTTCAAGAAAGGCTGTTCTTTTTCTACTTGACAGAAAAACAGTAATGTACTGAATTCTGTTATTAGAGAAGCTGTTCTTTACTTTTCTATTGGCAATTCTGCTTGGTCAGGTCTTTTGTCTTACTGAGATAACATGTTCATGTGTTGTGGGTTTTTTATGCTGTTTTTTATCTGCTTTTGATATAACTGGATTAATCTTTTGATAATAATTGCTTTTAGTAGTGATTTCTTATATTGCAATTGCATAATACTATTATTAAAGACTAACTATTGTGAAATGATGAGGTAAGTTTTTATATAGGTACTATCATTATCATGCCTCAGAACACAGTATAGGTAAAATGATATAGATAATAAAACGGTTATTGGTTAAGATTTCAGAGTCTTTTGAAGTGGTGCGGCTATAATAAATCTAATACATAATAATAATGTGGCATATACTCTGCATCTATTTCTGTAAAATATCCTGTTTGAAATTCTTTACATATAAAAGAATGTATTGTTTTCCTAGCAATAGGAAGAATAGAAAGACTAGCAATAACATCAAGGTATTCATTTTTATCAATTGTGTTACTACTTGTATAATCTTAAACCATTTTCTCATTCCAGCATTTCTAGAAAGCTCGGCAATATCCTGGTTTGGATCTTTTGCTCAGTATGTAGCATTACCACTATAATAGGGATTGTAATATTATACACATTATACAATAGGGATTATATACACACATTTGCAGTTCATGGCTAAGGGACAGCATTACATAGTTAAGTGAATATGTACATCTCACATTTAAGTCCAGCATTCTGTCACACTGACATAATTTATTTTTTGCCACATGATATTTAATATATGGAATAAACAATGTTCATATTTTAATTGCTGAACTGTAAGCCTTGTATAACTTTTCAAAAGTTTTAATTTTGAAACTGCAGATTTAACTTTAGAAAAGGTTTTTTATCTGAACATATTCACAAAAATATACAACTATATATAAATAAGAACATCCTGGACATAGCAATTGGAAAGGTTAATTATGTAAGAGTAGATCTGAGTGACTGCTCCAAATTAGTTTGAAGTCTGAAAATCAACGTGACTAGACTCTAGCTATACTACACACATTCTAAAGAGATGGGCATAAGGTAGACACAGACCTACTGGTATATTTCTGAGTAGATGCTATGAATGGTACACCTTCCTTTCTTATTTGTTTCTACTCTCTAGTCCGGCCTTTCTTAACTTTTTGACCCTGGAGGAACCCTTGAAATATTCTTCAGGCCTCAGGGAACCCCTGCACATTCAGGCTCAAATACAGGCCAGCAGTTACAAAATTATATTTGTTTCATGTGTAGGCCTGTATATATGCATTAACGGTGTTCTTAAACTAAAAATAAAAAATGAAATTTACTTCTTTAATGTGAAGTTGTCTGAAACTGAAATATTTTTTTAAATACCAATAATTGGAATGGAGAGGCATACAGGCTCCAGTTTTGAAAGTAATATATACGTAACCGTTGTAACGGCTAGCCAATTTCCTTCATGAATCTGTCTAATCCAAACATATGTTTCTGGAACTATATGTTATAGCTGAGAGATCAGAATTCTGATAAAAAATAAAGCAGATCTGACAAGATTGTAATCTGGCTATTCCAGTCATGGACGCAACAGTGACCAACTGCAGTGGTATCAATTTCCTGGAAGCAGGATCAAGTAGTCTAGGTAAAGGGCTGAACAGCCCACCTGATGAGCAACCCCTAACAGCAGAAAAGTGTGAGAAACAATGCGGGAACCTGCCTTTAACTTAGATTAGTATGCTGCTAATATAACCACAATAGACTTATTTTATTATGTTGATAGTTCCTTGCATTCTAAAAAATGAAGCTTTACATACTTGCTAACTATTACCCTAACTATTCATTTGCAACATAATTTACCTACTGCCAGATTAAATTTTAAACAAATGCCCAAATATTAACATTCTTCATTCTCTTTTAGCAGTTGAGCACTATAACATGAAAAGCCACAACTGATAGAATTCATTGATTTTCATGGCAATTAAAATGTTTAATCCGACAATTCCAACTTGTCCATCAGACTACATCTGTAGCAATCTTGGACTTAGTTATCTAATTATGGCAAAAGCTAACAAGAAATGCTGGACTACTATGAACTGATTTTTTAAAAAGAGGGATATTAAAGTGCTGTTTATAAAATAAGAGTTTTTGGTTGAAGGGCAGAAGAGCTATTTTATGAATAACAGCAGACCAATAACATCTAAATATTATTGCTATACATTTTCTCTGTCCACTTTTCTCCATTTTGCTTACACACAGGAAACACTGCACTCTATGGTGTGATGCACTGCCCTGCAGAAATCAAATCAGCTCTAAAGAGCTTGCTTAAGGGAGTTGAGCAGTTTTTTTCTTCAAGTGACTTCAACATTCCTCCTAGATTTTCAATGGCAGCTGTAATAAATTAGGCATCTAACAATGGTGTGTAAATAAGGCAAAGCAGATAAAAAACAGTGCTCTGATTATGCAGTAACAGCTTTCCTTTCTGTTGACAGGCTGCTGCCTCCTAGTCAGCAAACAAAACCCAACAGCTGTTACACAGCCAAATCGACCATAACACTGGGATCAGGAGGCACCTTGTAGAACCTCAGAATCACCGGACACGCCAGCATACCCGCCCGAGTATCCACACAACAAAAGGCAAGGAATTGTAGGGCTTCTAGATCTGGGCTGGAGCAACCTGGACGATTTTTGAGCTCAGATTTAGCAGTCCTAGAAAAGGGGACGCCAGAGATCTCCTTCCCCGCCCATTTGTTTTGTCCTCTGGAGCAACTGGGAAGAATGGCACCCTCAGACACCATCTGCTCCCATGAGGGGAAGTAATGCTCCGAACGGAGGGCGGCCTACCACCCCTGAACGGGAAGAGACCAGGGCGGGCGAGTTCTTCCTCTTTGCTCAGTGGGGGAAAGAGTCCTCTGTGCGAAAGGGAGGCGAGAAGGGAGATTCCTGTCTCTCACCCCGCTAATAAATCTCGCAGCCTCCCTTTCAGCGCCCAGAAAAAGGAAGAGGAGCAAGTAGGAGGTACCGCATTCTGCATTTCCCCAAACCAGCTGCTTCTGCAAACACCCAGCTTTCTTTCCGACTCACCGTCTGAAAAAGGTCGGCGCGGAACACCCAAAGCGGCCGCCGCAGCTCCCCTTTGCACAGCTGCTCCCCTTGCAGGGACGACGTGTCCCACAGCTGGGCGGGACTGAGGCAACAGCCGGAAAATAAGTGGGAGGGAGCAGAAACAGGAGGAAGAAGCGGAGTACAGTATTGTACAGAATAGCGCGTCCCCAAGGTGGCTGGACTCGGGAGCGTCACGCTTTCTCTTCCGCAGCCAGGTTGGGGAAGCACCACTTTTCAAGAGCGGTCATGGAGAGGCAGAAAACGTGGTGGTGATTACGGATTGATAATTATCCCTGAAAGGTGGTAAGAAAGCTTGTTATACATACATTATTTCCGTTCCTAATTTAGTGATGCGAAGATTGACTCGATTGTAGTTGGACACAAAGACACGCCGACCCTCCCCGTAAAGATGGTACATTCGTAAAGCGTGTCTCTGGGCTTTTGCTCGGTTCCATCTACTGGCGGAATAGGAGACTGCAACAAATTGTGAAAAGTTGTTTTGATAGAACTGGGGTAGTATTTGAGGTCAGATCTCTGCAGGTGGGTTTGATAGCATCGACCTGTATAATTATAAATATTTTGTTGTTGTTGTTCAGTCGTTTAGTCGTGTCCGACTCTTCGTGACCTCATGGACCATAGCACGCCAGGCCTTCCTGTCCTCCACTGTCTCCCGGAGTTTACTCAAATTCATGTTCATTACATCGGTGATGCTATCTAACCATCTCATCCTCTGCCGTCCCCTTCTCCTTTTGCCTTCAGTCTTTCCCAGCATCAGGGTCTTTTCCAGTGAGTCTTCACTTCGCATTAGGTGGCCAAAGTATTTGAGCTTCAGCTTCAGCATCTGTCCTTCCAATGAGCAGTCAGGGTTGATTTCCTTTAGGACTGACTGGTTTGACCTCCTTGCAGTCCAAGGGACTCTCAAGAGTCTTCTCCAGCACCATAGTTCGAAAGCATCAATTCTTCGGCGCTCAGCCTTCCTTATGGTCCAACTCTCACAGCCATACATTACTACTGGAAAAACCATAGCTTTAACTATACGGACCTTTGTCGGCAAGGTGATGTCTCTGCTTTTTAATATGCTGTCTAGGTTTGCCATAGCTTTCCTCCCAAGGAGCAAGCGTCTTTTAATTTCATGGCTGCAGTCACCGTCTGCGGTGATCTTGGAGCCCAAGAAAATAAAATCTGTCACTGCTTCCATTTCTTCCCCTTCTATTTGCCAGGAAGTGATGGGACCAGATGCCATGATCTGGGTTTTCTTAATGTTGAGTTTCAAGCCAGCTTTTGCATTCTCTCCTTTCACCCTCATCAAGAGGCTCTTTAGTTCCTCTTCACTTTCTGCCATTAGGGTGGTATCGTCTGCATATCTGAGGTTGTTGATATTTCTCCCGGCAATCTTAACTCCGGCTTGTGATTCATCCAGCCCGGCATTTCTCATGATGTACTCTGCATATAAGTTAAATAAGCAGGGTGATAATATACAGCCTTGTCGTACTCCTTTCCCAATTTTGAACCAATTGGTTGTTCCATGTCTGGTTCTAAGTGATGCTTCTTGACCCGCATACAGGTTTCTCAGGAGACAGGTAAGGTGGTCTGGTACTCCCATCTCTTTAAGAATTTGCCACAGTTTGTTGTGATCCACACAATCAAAGGCTTTAGCGTAGTCAATGAAGCAGAAGTAGATGTTTTTCTGGAACTCTCTTGCTTTTTCCATGATCCAGCGAATGTTGGCAATCTGATCTCTAGTTCCTCTGCCTCTTCGAAACCCAGCTTGCACTTCTGGTAGTTCTCGGTTCACATAGTGCTGAAGCCTAGCTTGTAGGATTTTGAGCATAACCTTGCTAGCATGTGAAATGAGCGCAATTGTACGGTAGTTTGAACATTCTTTGGCATTGCCCTTCTTTGGAATTGGAACGTAAACTGACCTTTTCCAATCCTGTGGCCACTGTTGAGTTTTCCAAATTTGTTGGCATATTGAGTGCAGCACTTTAACAGCATCATCTTTTAGGATTTTAAATAGCTCAGCTGGGATACTGTCTTCTCCACTAGCTTTGTTGTTAGTAATGCTTCCTAAGGCCCACTTGACTTATAAATTATAAATAGGTTTCCCTTTAATCCAGCTAAGCTGCTTCTGGTCCTATCCCACAGTGAACAGGGGCAGGAATGTTTTAGAAACTTTGTGCTCTGTTTCTTTTTTGTATGTATTTATTTCTCCTACTTTTTTTAAAAAAATGTAAGCTGCCAAGAGTCATTTGAAGTCGGGTGACCTCTAAGTTATATAAAATAAATAAATACATATTGCACAAATTTATCATGTTGCAGAGTGACCAAAGCAGAAAAACAATTATTTTAGCTAACAACTAGCATACAGCCTGAACTGTGTGTTAATGATAGTTTTTTTAAATGTATTTGGAGAGAAAGGAACTTGTCTCAACTTACTTGTAATGGCAGGGTGTTTGGGACAATTCTGAGAGTAGATGCTTCTTTTTAGGAATATATGGTTCGTTCTTTATGATATAACCTATTAGTTTGCCCATACTGTGCCTATGTTTCTATAATCTTTTATATACATTCTTTGATTCTAAAAGAAACAGCACTAAATTTTGGATGCCTGAAAAATTATTTGATTTCTGTCCCATCTTCCTACTCAAGTACTCAAGGGGCTAACAGGAATTAAAATACAAAACACATAGCCCAGTATAAAATTACTATCTATCTCTACCTCTGTATCTGTCAATGTACTTACCCAGCATCCGAAGGCTGATTGGGTGTGGAGAGGAACAGATTTTGGCTCAATTCTGGTAAGACTGGGTGGCTGTGGCTATTTGGCAGTTTCACGGTTGGTCTTGGGTGGGGTTGCATTTCTTCATTCAAGACAGGTGTGCAACTTGGGGGTCCTCCTGGATTCAAAGCTACTGCTCGACCAGCAGGTGGCAGATGTGGCCTGGAGGTTCATATTGTGCACCAGTTGTGCCCTTTACTCAATTGGGAGCCCCTTCAGATGGTCATTAACACCTTGATTATCTCATGACTGGAGTATTGCAATATGCTGTACATGGGGCTGCCCTTGAAGACCATCCAAAAGCTACAACTCGTGCACAATGCAGTAGTGTGAACAGTAACCGGCACTTCTTGTTATGCCCATGTGTCATTGTTGCTCCGTGAGCTATATTGGTTGCCAGTCAGCTTCTGGTTGCAATTAAAGGTGCTGGTTGTCACCTATTATGGCATAGGCCAGGGTTATCTGCAGCGCCACCTATCCTAAATCATTTATATCTGCCTAGTACAATCCTATGCATGTCTATTTGCAGTTTATTTATACAGTCCATAGCATTTAGTAAGCTTGCTTGGACTTTACATTCCGATTTAATGATAGGTGAATAATCTAATGGCATTTGGGGATGCTTGGTGATGTAGAAATAGTTATTAAAGCTGGAGTATTTAAGCTGTGAAGTATTCAACCTGTATATTTGTAAATACTGTAAAATATTACAAAATGCTAATAGGTGTCCATACACCACCTCTCAAAGGAAACATGGTTGAACACTACACCATGAACTTCTCACTGCTTACAGACGTGTGTTGTAAATTAAGCATAGTAGTAAATTGTATTAGTCCTTGACAAATTCAAAAGCAAAAAGAAAACAAATTCTGAGACAACAAATAACCATAATAAAATTTAATAATTATAAAACTGGTGCAGTCAGACGGTGGTATTTTTACCAATAGCAATACAAATCATAGCCATGTTGAAATAAATAAAATCACATTGATTAGACAGTAACAACTATAAATAAAATTGATCCAGATAGTTGGGGAGTTATTAACTGCAACCAGGCATTTTTATAATAAGGGCAATATAGCAAAATGTGGGTTAATGTTTCAGGAATTCCTTTATCACAGGGGCAAAGTCTTTGTTCATCTGGGATGCTCCATAATTTCCCTTCAGAATAGCTGTTGGACAGACATTAAATCTTGCCAGAGTTACAGCTGTTCCGTATTTGGCTTAAATATCTTGCTGGTTTGAAAAATGGTGCATGACTTCCCAAGAACATATCTTTGGATATGGCAATTAGCTAGATCTAATTGGCAGCATGTTTTGGAACTGGTTTGCCATTGCCATCTACCTAGGGCTAGAGAAAGGGACTGGCCCAAGTCACCCAGCTGGCTTCATGCCTAAAGCAGAATTAAAACTCATAGTCTCCCAGTTTCTAGCCTGTTGCCTTTAACCACTACACTAAAAGTTTTTGCTCCCAGTTATAGGCAGACTAAAATGCTAAATCTGGACTAATGGTCAAAATGTCAAGAAGTGGTGATGTCAGGAAGGACTTCAGAGAAGGGAAGCCCCATACCAGCTGCTCTTTCAAAGGTATTTCCATGCTCAGAAGAAACAAGCAAGCAGTATTTTTACACTGAGGAAACTTTAGGTGATCAGTCTGACTCACACTGATGGCAGCTTTCATGCACAGTCTTGTGCAAGGTATGCTTACCAAGCACAAACCTTCTCTTCTCACATTTTACAAAGATATTAATAGTGGTTTTAATTTATGGATTCAAACAAAGTTGTTACACATTGTGCAACCCAGCAAGGAGCTCTCTACGTAATACATATAAACTAAGCTTTATCTTGTCTTTACCTTTCTATTCTCCAGATTATCATTATTTAAATAAACTGACCAAATTCATCTGATTTATATTTTAATTCAAACCTTTTTGTGAAAGCCCCTAACAGGGAAAAAAAAAAGGAAATTTCAACACAGCATCGTATGCAGGTCAAAACTCCTAGCTGCAGTTTTCTTTCGCAGCTGGTTCTTCCATGTCCTAAATGCTGCTGTATATAATATGATTATGTGACTGTACACACACCTCTATTACTGTGATGTTATAAAGTACTATTACCCCTCTCAAAAATGTATGTGCCATTTTAATACTTTTATTTACTTAATACAACAAAAACAACTTTCTGGTATTAACATTTTTATACCCATTTGCACTCATATAGGCTTCTTAAAAAAAGGGAAAGCCTACTTCTTGTCTAATCTTTTCTAAATTTTGTGTTTGGGTATGTATATAAATGCATATTGTTATAATTTTTCTTGAATGTCAAGTAGCATATCTACAAATATTTTATAAGAAATGTTTTAAGTCATAGAAGATTGGCCTGTTACTGTTGCATTTTATCCATATAGATGCTGGGAGAGAAGGTGGACATACTGTACTTTCTGCACAGTGTGAATTGTTATACTTCACATTTGAATGTTCCCACTTTTGAGGCAGGGGTGGCAGACAGCTCTTCTGATGTTGCTGCATCAGATTCTCCAGTGTCCCTCACCATTTGCCACACTTGCTATTGCTGTTGGGAGCTGTAGTTCAGCTATACTGGAAAGCCAGGGGTTTCTACCTCTGCTTTAAAAAACATACCCACTGCCCTATGAGTCTAGGAATGTACACTGCCAGTAGTTGTTTGCGATTAATGGGATGAAAAGGCATCTGTACTGAAACCATATACAGCTGCCAAAATTATATTAATTAATCCTAACTTTTATTTACTATTTTATATAGTCAAAATTTGTTTAAGGTGACAATACATTACAGAAAACGATCTTCACCAAAAGAGACTGTGCATACGTGCCTTCTAAATCTCTTAAGAGTGAATGATTTTAGAAGCCAATATTGTAAAGCTGCCCAAATCCAGAGAAGAGCGAGAATCCCAAAGGATTCTGTTATTAAGATACAGCACTAATCATCACCCACAGCAGACGATTAAACAGTGATCTTACCAAGCAACAGGAAGCTCTTTATCCCAATCTACTGTATGTTGGTTCTCACTTCCATGGCATAGGAGCCTGGCACAATTGCTAGAGCAGATACCTGTAGCAAAGAGCTTTGTAGCATCTATAATTTCCAGTGCTTATATGCAGACGCATAATAGCACAGTTACCATTTCTGAACTTTCTTTTCACTAACAAATTGGCCATGTGGCTCAGTAGCACCAGTGGGTAAAAGGGCTAAGTAAACTGGAGTCTCAGCTCCTTCATCGGGGTTTTTTGGGGCTCTGGGACCTGCCATATCTGTTCTGACCCACCCAGGACAACAGGCATTCAGGAGAATACCATCACTTTTCCTTGTCTCATTCAGCAGCCTTGCGTGAATTCTTGATAAAACGGTCACTCCAATTTTGGATACCCCATAAGCAGTATTTGCCCAGCCTTTCTTCTCATGCACTCCGTTCTTGGTGTCTTCCACAAATTTTTCCATGAGTTTCACTAGCTCCTCTTCGGTGATTATGTCACTCCGAAATTTCTGCTGCAGATCCTGGTTACACCTGGACAATGCTGAAGCACCATTCATACTAGATACGTTGACTACTCTCCCTAGTCCAAGATAAAACATATTACAGGAGAAGAAACTATTGTCTATTTTTTTCAATTTCATTTTGTAACAATACAGTATTTACCCACAGAAAAAGGAGACTTTATTCTCTCAACGAATTATCAGTGAATCAGCTAGCTTTGCCTTCCCTCTATGTACCCTCAAGATATAGTGTGGGGTGAGCTTTTTCTACTTGTGGATGCTCTTCATGTGTGTGAGAATCCTGAAATACTGGAATGCTCAATTGGTGAAGAGCCTCCATAGACAGAGAGCCTTTACACAGCAGATGCTGGAAAATGAGGCTAGCAGGCTGAATAAATAGACTTACATAAGTGTAAACATGCATACATGTATGGTTATTGAATCTAGATTTCCACTGTAGCTGTAAGTGCATGTGTGACGGAGAATGGTTGACATCTATCTGCAAATGGAAATCAATTAACTTTCCAAATGGAATTGTTTATTTTGTAGACAATTAACTTTAATGAGTAGCGATTCAATCAATGTTAATTTATTGTTTTGCTCTGGAACTGCCATTTTTGTCAACATATGAAAGCTAGCCACACCACATATCACCTGGACACAATTATTGGGGGGGGGGATATCCAGGATTCATTTAAATGGAAATTGACAACCCCAGTTTATTGTAATCTGGGGTTGTCAATTTCCATTTAAATGAATCCTGAGATTTTTCTGTAGGGCAGATGCATTTAAACTCTATTGTCTAACCTAGACATATACATAATGTCATATGTATATAAAATAATTTAAATGGCTAGAAATAATTCAAAACCACAATATTATAAAGCAGAACAAAGTTCAGCATAAGCCTAATTAAAAGCAGCTCAGTTCAAAGTTCAAAATATGGCATTGAGGTGGCAACGTACAATACCTGGAAGACATTCTTCAAGAAATGGTTTTATGCAGAACTATGAGTATTATGATTTGCAGTTTGATGCAGAATATATGTTTTCAATGATTTTATTTCATAGGAGTCAACATATAGTGGGCTTGAATAGCTTTTTCTTTTTGCTCAGCCTTCACCTCGAGTTTGGTTCTTTTCTGTGCATGTGTCTTCGTTTACCAACTAGCTAAATAATTCACATTCATTTGTGAATATAATATAATTTATTCTGGAAATAATTCACATTCATTTCAATGAGATTAGTATCAGATATATAAAGTATAATCAAAATTTCTAGAAGCACCATGTTTTGTATTCCTGACCTAAAAATGGAAGGGGATATTACTAAATTTAAAGAACTGAGCTTAAGGAAGAGTTGATCATGTGTGTTTTTCTGTTTCATTCTAGCATTTTACTTGCTAAGAACCTTAATACTTAATACTACTCCGTCCCCCCAGTATGTGCTTACCATTGGGTTTCAATAGTGGCAGCAGTTCTCTGCAAACATTCCTGGTTGCAAAAAAGTTTGTTCTCAGTGTGACTTCTGCTTGTACAGCAAATGGGGTTGTATCTGCAACTTTTTTTTCAAAATGGAAGAAAAGAAGTCAAGATTCCTAATATATACTTATAGGAAAACACTGCATAACAACAAGAGATGAAGCACCTTAAAAGTTTAAACATTACATAGGTGGAACACTGTCAGCAAAAATTGAAATCAATACTCAGCAGTGCCTAACCAGCTTTTATCTGCATGCAAGACAAAGGTGCATATTATAATAAAATATGACTCTCAAATATCTTTAGGAGAAAGGCTTACTGAGATTTTAAGTCAACAGTCCTGAAAACATTCCTGGGAATATTTCCAATTGAACAGATCTTAATTTTGATCAGATGTACTGTATATAATATTACATGTACACTAGAACTAAGCCAGGATTCATAATTACAATATAAGCCTCTGTGACTCCATGCAAACCCTTTGGTCTAAACTTCCTCTTTTCTTCACATAGTTGGAAAAAGAATAAGTCATAAAGAGTTTTACCTTCCATGATTCCTAACCTGTACTGAAGTATAAAATTCTAATTTAAAATAATCTCTAGTAAATTGCTAAGCAACTCAGTTTCAAATTATGGTTCACAGATTTGCTTGTTTAACAAATTAGGGTGCAATTTTAAATATTTTCTGATTTGTGTACAATGACAAGCCTGGAACAACTCTTCCAGGTAGACAAGAAAAAAAAATGCAGACATCCTAACCAGCTGCAAATTGTGATGGAAGCGGAAGCATCAATTATCTACTGGATCTCACAAGCTGTATATACATGTGAATCTATAAACTAGTACAGGTTATATATTCAGAGAACAACATGCAAAATGGGCACCCAAACTACATAAAGATCTACTGAAAGACAACTAAATGATGATCTATATTACAGGACAGAAACACTGAGTCTAATATTTTAAGCAGTTAAAACTTAAAATCTGTCATTGTTGGATATTTTAATTTCTAACTTCTGTTGCTAAAATAGTGAAAGCCAGAAAATCTGGTTGATTTTCATTTGTTTTCCATCTTCCTTGTAGTATAGGCTGACCATATTTCCTTCAGACGAAAACGGGACTTTGGGGATGGCAAAACGGGACAGGGTCTTATGCCACCATGCCGGCCTCCAAACCCCGCCCCCCAGTCCATGCAATTGGCTCCCGCCTGCAATTGCCCCCGCCCCACACGATTGGCTCCCGCCTGCAAACCCTGCCTTCGAAAGGGCAGGCTCCGGGGACCCCGAAAATGCCCTCAGTCTAGGCAGGGAGGCTGCGCGCACGCGCATGTTGCCAAGGGGCGCTCAGCTGTTCTGCGGGGAGAATTTCCACCCCGGCTCCAGGGCAGCGTGTGCATGTGGGGAGGGGAGGTTTTTGCCTCCCTGCCAGAACCGAGGGCATTTTCGGGGTCCCCGGAGCCTGCCCTTTCGAAGGGGCAGTGGCAGCAGCAGCAGCAGTGCTGCCCCTTCGAAAGGGCAGGCTCCGGGGACCCCGAAAATGCCCTCAGTTTAGGCAGGGAGGCTGCGCGCAAGCGGCGCTCAGCTGTTCTGCGGGGAGAATTTCCACCCCGGCTCCAGGGCAGCGTGTGCGTGCGGGGAGGAGGCTTTTGCCTCCCTGCCAGAACCGAGGGCATTTTCGGGGTCCCCGGAGCCTGCCCTTTTGAAGGGGCAGTGGCAGCAGCGGCAACCCGGAAGCACCACCACCGGCACTTCTGTGTTTTTGTTTGGAAAGCCCTGGCCTAGTGTGTGTGTGTGTGTGTGCGCGTGTGTGTGTGTGTGCGCGTGTGTGTGTGCGCGCGATTACGCTGAGCAAGTAATCTGCGCGCATGCACACACATGCGCATGCACACACACACACACACGCATGCACACACACACACACACACACCCTCTTTCCACAACCTTCCCGTGCCTGCTTTCCCTGGCCTCACCACTGCTGGGCAGACAATCTCAGGATCAGGTAAGGAGGCAGGAACCTGGACTGTGGTGCTGCTTCTGCTGCTGGGATCGCACGTGGCAACTGGGCTTCCAGTTGCCGCACTGATAGGGCCTCTTCCGGGCTGCCTCCAATGGCAAGTCCGGCTCCAGTCCTCCTTCTTGTCTTCCTGTCCTCCTTCCCGCCGGGTTTAAAAAAGGGACAAAATTGAGATTTTGATCAAAACGACAGGACGGTTGAAAAATGCTAAAATAACGGGACTGTCCCGTTCAAAACGGGACGTATGGTCACCTTATTGTAGTATCACATGGTAGTATTACTAAATGCATATAAACCAATAATAAATTTGCAGCATATTTGTGCTACAGATTCACCTTCCCAACAGAAAAAATGACCTGCAAAAATATCCAGCTGTTTCAATTCTGCAGTTTTACTTTCTAGAGAGCTGTAACCAAAACCTTTGATCTACTGTTCATCCAATTGCACATTCAATGATTTACATTTAGGTTACCTTTGAAAGCAATCCCAGCATTGTTGACTAGCACATCCAGTCCTCCGTATTTTCCCTTGAGGAAATCACGGAGAGTTTGGATACTCTCCAGATCAGCGATATCCAGCTGGTGGAAAAGTGGCTTTAATCCTTCTTCCTGCAGTTGTGTCACTGCTGCTTTGCCTCGTTCAGGGTCCCGGGCTGTCAAATACACATCCCCAGAGAACTGCTTGCACAGGGCCCTCACAATAGCCAAACCAATGCCTTTGTTGGATCCAGTCACCACAGCTACTTGTGTGCTCGACATTTTGCCTGTAATTAAATGCCAAAATATATCAATAGAAAAACTAGCATAACGCCTGACAAACTCAAGGCTTTCTAAAAAAAATTCAACCCACTTGTACTGACTATAGTTTTTAAACTTAGTGTTTTAGTTTTCAATGCAGTGCTTCTAATTCAAAATCTACCTGTGGTTCTTTTAGTACCTCAAGAAATAATCAGGACTATAATTTTAATGTAATACGTTTTAAATGTATTCTAGAACAGACTAGGTGCATAATATAAAACTGGAATATAGTTAAAAGGATAGACTGAGCCCACCCATTTCAATTATTCTTCACTAAAAATATAAAAAGGAACTTCCAACCAGTGGGGACTGGATTGTTGAGAAAAGATTAAAATTAAAACCTAGCAATATATTTTTTTGCATTGGTTTCTCGACCAGGGTTCCCTGGAATCCTAGGGTTCTGCCAGAGGTCACTAGGGGTTCCCTGGGAGATCACGATTTATTTTAAAAATTGTTTCAAATTTGGGCAACTTCACATTAAAGAGGTAAGTTTCATTCTTTATTTTTAGTTTAAGAACACTGTTAATGCATATATACAGGCCTACACATGAAACGAACATATTAATTTTGTAACTTCTGGCCTATATTTGAGCCTGAATGTGCAGCGGTTCCCCGAGGCTTGAAAAAAAATATTTCGAGGGTTCCTCCAGGGTCAAAAGTTTGAGAAAGTCTGCTGTAGATGGATTTCCTCCATGACGATCTATCCCTAACCTATTCAGCATTAAAACACATGGTCCTTTTAAGCGAATATAAACACAAGCCAGCCAAATCGAAGCCACGCAAGTCAACAAGAGAAATTCAGAGTAAGAAAAAGCCCTGAAAGGTCGGAAATTTATAACTTAACTTGCAACATTCGATTACACGCTCCAATAACCAAGAACGTCTCTCCTGGGCTGCAAGGTTATATAACTATACACAGCACCCCTTCCGTTTCACCCACAGACTGCCATTTTATCAATTCCCAAGAGTGCATAAACCATAAAGCCCTCGGAACCCTTGAGCAGATGTTAGAATGTGTTGAATAACCAACCACATACCAGAATGTGTGGTATGTGTGGTTTTTCAACTTCTGATATCTGCACAACGGTTCCGAACTGTTCGCAGAGGCTCCGAATTCTTTAAAAGCAAGGACCTTCTGAGTTAGAAATGCACGTTAGCGAATGAAATCCTGCAACAGAGTTGACGACAATGGAGTGAAAATATTTCTAAAGAAATTTAGCCACAATCCTGCCTTACCTTTCTCAGTCGCACGAACAGCGTCAGCACCTCTTCCCAGAACTGTCGAAGAAGGAACTCTTTATCCAATGAGAAACGTGCCTCCGACGAACATTCCTTTCTCTCAATAGGCGATTGGCTGCGGACCGCCTCTTCCGCTTTCTTGCCGCCCGAGTAAAGGCTGGTGACTTTGCGGTTTGATAATGTAACGGAGCCAAAGTTAGTAAGGAAAAACGTGCCTGCAGGTTGGGGATATTGAAGCGTGAATTGGCTGCGGAGGCTTGAAGGTTACCAGGGAAATAATATTTAACAGCCCGTTCCTAATCCTTATACTCAAGAGTTCTTCCTATCAAATTTTGGATGGTTTACTGGAAAGGCTATAATGCTCCGTGGACTTACTGAAGGGAAAAGCCTCTCTGGTCCCAGCTGGAATTGTGGTTAGGCAAACGTGAATATAGATCTTAATATATTTTTGGTTTAAGTGAAAATTTATATTTTCCGTAATTCCTGCCGTTTAAGATCAAATAACATTTAGTAGTATAAAAAGAGCCCTACAGCTCTTGTTAGATGTGGCTAAAGAAACCAGGAGCTGTCCTTCAGAAGATACTTGCAGAATCATAAGTTTTACCCTATTTTAGAACAAAATAAGCCAAAGCTGGCAAAATGATTCCTACAGTGGTCAAGCAGATTGAGGATCCACAAACATACTGAGGACTTAGAGCACTTCTGATGTTGTTCCCTAGAAACCAATACTCACCAGCAACCTATGTCTGGCTTTAAAAATGCATTTTGTGGCTGCCTAAACTACTGCATTATGTGGATATATTTTGGTCTTTGTTCCTGTGCCAAAAGTTAAATATACATCACATATATGAACACAACATATGCAAGTTTTTTATCAACATATTTGTAAAAATAGGGCATAATGTATTTTTGCAATCACAATAATTTCTTTAAGAATTACATTTGCTTTTCTGTTTTCAGTTTATGTACAGATTTCCAAAGAAAGAATTTTAAAATGAAGAAAAGCAGAGGCCGAACTTGCCGAAAGAGACTCAGAAAACAATCTAGAGCTTTTTCTTCATGGGGTGGTAATATGATTAACCATATTAACATGCAAGCACATATATTGTGGTTCGTGGCAACAGTGTTATTAATGATTCCTACAGGATTGCCCCCATAAAAGTTAAATGATTTTAATTTTATTTTTCCTTAAATCATATCCCATTTCTATTAGATTTTTTTTGTTGCACTGATGTTGGATGACCTTTAGCATCATTAATTTTATTGTTTGTATCATACCCTAAGATCAGTGATACATGGCAACACTGAAATATACAATTTTAATAGTAAAGAACTCTTTCTGTCATTCTTTTATTCGAGCAAGCCAAAGGGCTTGTTTTTGTCCACTTATTTCATCATCTCTGTTTTGTAGTGTGATTTATATGAAGCAGTATACTGTTATGAAATAACCTTGTGAATTAACCTGGATACCTTAATATGATATGTGATTATTTTCTTTTCTGTTTAGTAAATTTGAGTCATAAAAATGAATATATACTTCTCAAGAAGTGGTTGAAAGAAAAAGGCTACAAGAATAATAACCTAAGGCCAGCACTGTTTTCAGGTAATGTTTCTTTTTCTAGAAATTTTGACTAGTGAAAGTTTGCAAAAAAGTGATCATTTTATCCTAATGAGAATAGTCACAAAGAGGCCAAATGCACTTATTAATAAGGTAGTGGTTAATAAGTGATGGTTTGGTAGTTTCAAACTATTACATCTTCATTCCACTGCAGGATTCCTTGAGTTATGAGAGTGTAACAGTATAAAGTTATTTCAGTGTAAAATAGATATTTATCACAATAAATTAATTTGGTTAGAGACTACTATCACTAGTTGGTTGTATCTAAAGACAGACACCACCTGAATTGGGCAATAATAGGATACTAATGCCCCCTAAAGGTCAGTCTCTTTTCAGATTTGGATGGGATGGTAATGTATGAGATGAAACACCTCTAACTTGTAAGGTCTCAGTATCCTTATTGTAGAAATATTATTGAAAATTGATTTATAAATTCTACAAAACCCAGGCTGGGGTGCTTGGCATGCCATGCTGTGATGTTCCAGGAGATTATACTTATGAGAGAGTTAGATGGTGACAGTCATTCAAGGGAGCAAGTCTGCATAGAGGATGAAAAGTCATTCTTAATGCCCAGTGCAGGGGCACTGGTTAGAGATTGGGTATATGGACAACAGTGGCCCTGTATGTCAGAGTCAACCAAGTCTTTCTGTGAAGTTTTGGATCATCTTGCTGGGAAAGAGAGGTACAAGGTGCCACTGGAGTATTCCTGATTTGTACACTTGGTTCTGCATTATAATCTTCATTAGGGAGTTTAAGAGAGTACTGTTCAATAAGAGTGGACAGACCCATTTGAATGGGATGTGGACTCCAGGCAGTTTGACTGGTAATGGAGTAAGATTGATCAATGGGGGTATGTGAGCAGGAATTCATACCATTATTTGGATTGCCAGCTAGATCAGGATGAACTTCACATTTATTAGCGATCTTAGCAGAAACAACAGTATCATTTCCACTGCTGAACAAAGTAGCAAGATCTTGTTTTAGCTCCTCCAATCTCTGAAGAACGGTGACTTGTTCATTCTTAGACAGAAGAGCAAAGAACCCCTGACTTCAGTTTCTTAAAACCAAGAAGGTGAAAGGGTTAAGTCACTCACAAAAGCAGTCTGCTCTTGGCTGTGCAAGGACATTGTCTCCATGCAGAAAGGCCGGTTCTTACCTGAATTTCCTTTTGCTAGACAAAATGTTTGTTGGCGGGAAAGCAACTTTGTCCCTGCAGCAATTAGCCTATTTAAGGCCAAAGTTCTTGGCTTGCGGTTATAAGGATCTCAGAGGTGTATTTACAAAAACTTCTTAATCCTTGAATATATACAAACAAAATTCTTAAAATCAAGAGCGCACATCCCATACTCGACTTCTTATGCAATTACACCATTAGAACAAAGTTGTATCTAAATCGAGACCTGGGAAATATTATGTCATGATGGTACGTAACCAGTTTCATCCTTATTGGGACTCATCAGACATATATAGCCAGATCTTACTCTCTGGGGCAGAGCTTCCAAACTCTGTGTCGCGACACGTTAGTGCAGAGCTTTCCAAACTATGTGTCGCGACACAAAAGTGTGTCGCCACACCACCCGGAAGCGGCGGCGCATGCGTGCACGGCGGCCGCCATGCGCGTGCGTGCCGCCGCACGCCCCCCACGCCGCCGCACGCCTTCCACGCCGCCGCACGCCCCCCACGCCGCCGCACGCCCCTCCTGCGCCACCACCGTGCGTGCGCGCGCTGCTGCGCGCCCCCCCCGTGCCGCCACCATGCGCGCGCGCCGCCGCACGCCCCCCGCGCCGCCACCGTGCGCACGCGCGCTGCTGCGCGCCCCCGTGCCGCCACCATGCGCGCGCGCCGCCGCACGCCCCCCCGCGCCGCCACTGTGCGCGCGCGCCGCCGCACGCCCCCCCGCGCCGTCGCCGTGCGAATATTGCCTCCACCCTGGTGAGTTCTGTCTGCAAAATGATGTGCTGCAAAATTGAGCAGTGTGTGAAAAGCAAGTCTTAATATGGCATGAAGAAGTCAGTTGCTCAGTGAAAAAAAAAAGCAGCTTGTTTGCTGGACTACTGCAAGTTTTTAGGTTCATAATCACTTCCTGGATTTTTAGTTATTAAAAATACTCTTGAACTGCCCTTGGACATATCTATATCTCCAGGCTGAAGTCTAATGAATTAGACTGAAGGTAATTATATATTTCATTATGAAGACTGTAAACTGTGACAGCATAATTGTATTGGTGGAGGGACTACAATAATACTTCCTCTCAAGCTTTCAGAAGGGGTTGCAAGATTACAAGAAGTTTTGACTTCCTAAATAATGTCTGTATTCCCAACCCCATATTTTCTTATGTTAAATAGTCTACTACAAGTTTCTAAGAAACCAATAGTAGTATACCTAATTGCATCTTCCTCTCTCCCTTATGTCTTCTAGAAACAGGAAGGGGATTGATGACCACAAAAACACTTCAGGTTTGTGAGTATTCCTATGAATGAACAGATAGAACTGTCTGAACCATAGTGAGAATATGATAAATTATATTATCTTGTGTTTTCATGTATATTATTCAGACTTACCTTGTGGCTTTATGCTGGATTTACAAATTATATTGAACCTATGACAGTAGATTAGGCTAGTATCTAGGTTTTGTCAAAGGGCCTATGAGCAGGGACTCCAGAGCTGGATGGATTTATGTGGTTGTAGTTATCTTTCAAAACCCTGGTTGGTTTGGGATTAAAATTCCTGTAATTGCCAGATGATGAGATAAAGATGTTATAATCCAACATATTTGGACACCAGGTTAGAGATCGCTGATCTAGTTTTGAGATTATAGAATTTTGGTTTAGTATTTTAAGTAGACCCAGCAATTTTTAAAATCTCCCTAGTGCTGTTATAAACTGAGCATCATTGTACTTATAAGGTATAAATACCTTGCTGCGTACAGTCAACAAGGACAGGAGATATGCTTGTGAAGCACTTTGTTCTCGTTGCAAAGTTCATCCTTCTGAATGTTTCTTGTCGTCTTTTATAGTCAATGGTGAGGTAAATATTTGCCAAGGCTAGTGCTAGGTTTGGAGTACAATCTGGGTACATAAAGGGTTTTGGATTCTTTGAGTTCACAGCTATTTTCTTCACTTCCTTTGGTTTATTTCCACTTTGAGATTTAGTGATGGCGATAGATGCATACTTCAGAGTTTCCCACAGGATTACCAGGGATATTGCACTGTTGGAGCTTCTGCCAAGGAATGGACTTTCCTGTCCTAACTCTTCTCAGCCAATCTTTGGTGGGGATCAAGGTTGCTCCCAAAGTGAGAATCCAAGGGATCCTCAAACATACAGTGATCTAATCCTCACTTGTGCCTCATATGCAGTATACATGCAACCTCTTGAAAATCTGCCTAATTTAAAAGTGGCAATTAATTAATTAATTGCAGAGTGCCTTGGTTGAGATATAGCCAGAGTACTCTTTTTTTTTACTTTAGCAGCATAACAATTTATGAAATGAGTACTTATTCAGTATAATCATTCTGTTTCTTTTAACATTTCATAGGCTGAAGATTTGATTATTTCTTTGCCTGAAAAGTGCTTGCTTACTTCTAACACTGTGCCTAACAGCTACCTCAGAGAATACATTTTAAAGTAAGTAGGTCACCACTTAATAAAATCCTGAAGTTTTCACATTGACATTTCATAGATCTTATCATTCAAACTTCTAGTTCTCCTAAGCTGAACAGTTTCCATTACTTTTAACAAACTTGTGTAATTGGGGAATTGTGTACAGCAGAGCTTTCCAAACTTTTCTTGTTGGTGACACACTTTTTAGACATGCATCATTTTGCGACACACACTCACAGCAGGGCACAGGGCACTAGGACCTGCGTGGAATCACAGGAGGTTTGGAGGCAGCAAGGCACAAGGCAGGCACTAGGACCTGTGTGGAATACTGGCAGGGCAGGTTTGGAGGCAGCAAGTCACAAGGCAGGCACTAGGACCTGCGTGGAATCCTGGCAGGGCTTGGAGGCAGCAGCAGCCGCGACACACCCAGACACTGCAGCCGACACAGTAACGTGTCCCGACACACAGTTTGGAAAGCTCTGGTGTATAGTGTGCATTTTTGTAACAATTGATGCCAGTTGTTAGATGGTATTCAGAGTATATACAAAAAGAAAATAATGGAGGGAGAATAATGAAATGAAGATAAGGTTATTGGAAAATAAGCATTGAAGCTTCCAAGGGGCAGTCTTAAAAGTAGTTTTTTAGGAGTAAATATTTCATGATTTGTTAGACTGTTTGGGAAACTTGAGGATAGGAGTGATTGGTTTAGAAGGATAAAACGAGATCCTTTTCCAGATAAGTTACAAGTTAGCCATGTGTTGCTTCAAAACAAGCAAAACTCATGGCATACAGTATATATTGTAATATAATTAAGTATTACCTTGACTTAGTTATCTGTTTGCATGGATATCATATGTACATATAGCTCCATCCCTTTGCAAGTGAGGAATTGTAAACTGTGAGATCAGAAAAAATAAATTGTAGACAATCCAGATGGTGAAACTGTCTGTACTAAAAATGGCCATTCACAAAATAGTTCCTGGATGATAGTAGGCATGTTTGCATTTTTGATCTGATTAGCACATATTTTGTTACGAGAAGCCTTTGTGCATGTGATTAAAAAAACTTAGTTCCAGTTCAGGTCTCAAGAGATAGTATTGTATCTTTTGATGAATTATAGCATAGCCATTTTGCATCAGATTCTGTTTATGTATTTCCTTTGTTTAAAAATGACCTTCTAAAGTCAGAGGCAGAATATTCTGGGTGGGTGAAATCTCTCTCTGTTCCCATCTGTGAATATTGTGATTTCTGATGTAAGCTTTGTATCCATTTATTCTTTTACACAGAAACTGACCCATTTGTGCTATATGGTGTCAGGAATAAACTCTGCACAAAATTCTACCCCCAAATTTCCTCTTTAATACGACCTAAAATTTTATATACAATAAATTTATATAAATTAGGGATTCATATCTTTCTCATCCTTCAGGGATTCAGTGTGATAATGTCATCATTTGTCAGCAGTGTCTCATGGCATTAAAATGGCAAATGTGGTTCATGTAAGAAAGTGTCAAATTATGCAATTTGTAGCAAACATATATACCAATGAAAATGGTAACTGACTAAGAAAATTGATATACACTGTATCATTCTAATTGGTATACTTAAAAAGGATGTAGGAAAAGATACTGAAATGGTTAAACATTTATGGCAGGAAAGGTTATAATGTTTGTTGCTTTCTAGCTTAGAAGAATGATGAATAAGCAGAATGTGATAGAAGTGGGTAAACTGATACAAGGTGTGACAGCAGTGGATACGGAGATTTTTCTTTCTCTGTCAAAATAGACAATGCAGAGTCATCCAGTGAAGCCAAATAGTGTGAAATTCAAGACTTCAAAAAAATTCAAGAAATTCAAAATATATATATACTTCTTTAAACAGCCAGGTTGGTGTAATAGTTAGGGCATCAGGCTAGAAACCGTGAGACCGTGAGTTCTAGTCCTGCCTTAGGCGCAAAGCCAGTCGTGTGACCTTGGGCCCGTCACTCTCTCTCAGCCCTGGGAAGGAGGCAATGGCAAACCACTTCTGAAAAATTTGACAAGAAAACTGCAGGGACTAGCCTAGGCAGTTGCCAGGAGTCAAGAGACTGACTTGAAGACGCAATAACTAACTAGCTAATTAACCATCTAAATACTAAGGCATTCACTCATGTAAAGAGAGAGGGTCGCTACTTGGTTTGCTTTAAAACAGGGATAGCTGGGAATGCTAACAATTTCCATATTGTTGCTCCAAAAAATTCTGTTGGTGTGTCCATTAAATCACCAGGAGTGCAGCTGAACCTGAAGGAGTCTTTACTATGTTTCTAATGTCAGGATGGCTATTTATTACTTCCACTGTCAGAGACAATCGGCTTTAGAACAACAGTTGTTGGAGAACTTCGGTTTGGTGGGTGCTGTTAAGCTCATGCTCTACTTGTGGCTTCCTATGGATCTCTGGTTGGTTGCTGTAGGATTAGACCATGCTAGCTGGGGAATGCTGGGAGTTGAAATCCACACATCTTAAAGTTGCTGAGGTTGAGAAACACTGGATTAGACCACTGAGCCCAATATTCCCTCCATTTGATCTATCAAGCTGTTCTTCCTTCCTTCAATTTCATCCCTTTTGGATGAGAGCTTTCTGATTTTACTTCATATATAAAGATAAATTGAAACTCAGAAATTTGGTAAAAAAGGCGATTGTCAGAATGTATTTAACTGTTACCGTATTTTCCTTTATATTTTTAATAGATGGAGGCCTCCACTTTCTCCTTTGATAGCATTGTGTTCATTTTTAATAGCAGAGAAGTGGTCCCACAGGACATCTGTGTGGAAGCCATACCTAGATCTCCTACCTGAAACATATACCTGTCCTGTTTATTTGGAGCAAGAAACAGTGAACCTTTTCCCCGAGCCCTTAAGAAGAAAGGCCCTCGAGCAACGATCATTGGTCCAGGAGCTTTTTGCTTCTTCAAAGCAATTCTTCTTTTCCTTGCAGCCTTTATTTCCTGCAGATGTGGAGATTATTTTTAACTTCAGTGCCTTCAAGTGGGCTTGGTGCACTATAAATACAAGAACAGTGTTTATGAAAAATTCACAGAAAGGCTGTTTTTCCAGAGAGCCAGATATATATGCTTTAGCTCCATTTCTGGATCTGCTAAATCACAATCCAAATGCCCAGGTAAGATGATAATGATGGTGATATTAATTTTATTAATTACAGAAAGAAAAGAAAGAAGAAAAAGGAAGTCTTACATGCATGCTCATTTTATATCCTAACATTAATTAGAAAAAGAAAACACATCAAACATATAGATCAGAATATACAAATTGTTTTATTGGTACTCCAGTTAAAACTGATTATAGAATTCTTGTTCAAGTATAGAAAGAGAAAGAAATGCTTCAAGCCACTGTATAATTGGTATAATTTACAGAGAATGCGTGCCCTTCCAACCTTGTCAGTAAACACATTTAATTCCCCCCATTATATGTATTTTGTGAGCATAATGCACCCAGTGCCTTCAGAAATGTAGGGTTGGATCCGAGGATCGTGCCTTCAGCAATAAGAATGTATTGACATGTTTCTCCTGAACTTACATTTTTCTTATACTCAGGTGAAAGCTGCATTTAATGAAAACACAAAATGTTACGAAATAAAAACACTTATGGGCTGTCAAAAATACAAAGAAGTATATATTTCTTATGGCCCTCATGATAACCAGCGACTGCTTCTAGAATATGGTTTTGTTGCTGCTTGTAATCCACACAGCTGTGTGCATGTTGGTACAGGTAAGACTGTGGCTAGATCTTGACTTTGATAGGTAATACAAAATAACGAAAAGCTTAGAACAATGAAAGCCCGCCACTTTCCCTTAGAGCTTTGAATGCTATCAGTTTTTAAGCTTCCTACAATTGAATCCTGTAAGTAGTCTGATGTACCAGAATGAGAGACAGGGGAGTAAAAAAGTGCTAACCCACAGTCCTCTTGGTGGCATTATTGCTTTTCTTCAGAGCTTTGCTGTATTACCCTTATGTAGCTCCACAAATTGCTTAAGCAGGGGTTCTCAGACTGTGGGTTATGACTCTTGGGGGGGTGGAGCAAATTTGAGGGGTAGTGATGATGATTAGAGTTCTATCCCACCATTATTTTCTCCAATTCAAGGTGGTGTACATAATCCTCCCACCTGTTTCCTCCACAACAACAGCCCCGTAAGGTTGGTCTGAGAGAGAGAGGTACTGGTCCAAAGTCACTCAGTTGGCTTTCATGCCTACAGGAGGACTAAAATGAAGCTGCCTGCTAGGTGGTCAGAAGGGCTGAAAGTTAGGCTGCAGGGAACCCAGTCTCTGCAGAGCTCTGATTCCTGGGGAAGGCCGAAGGCACCTACACCATGTGTGGACATGGCTGATCTGGGAGAGAAATGCAGGCCAAGGTACTTTCTCAGAGCTGGGAAGATGCTATGGCAGCAAGCATATCACTTTGGATAGCTGCTGGTAAAAATGACACACTCACTTGGCTGCTTCTACCACCATCAATATAATTCTTAATGAGGTGTTATGCAAATTAATTTATTATTTTAGGGGGCTATAGTACAAGTTAGAGAGCTGAAGAATCCCTGGCTTGCAACACTGAGGATGTTAGACACCCATCCATATCCTCAGATGCTGAAAGGTTATGCTGCATTATCATAGAATTGGGGAGCCAGATTATTGTCATCCATTTCCATGCTTCTCTGCTATAAGACCTCTTATGCTAACCTGGTGGTATGGTAGCAAACACCGGTTTAGGATTTGTTTTTGTAATTATGAATTCTAACATCTGTGCATGCCCAAAGATAAAGATGGAGACTGTTCTGTTCAAGTAAAATATGCAGTTGTTCAAATTAGCCAAATGAGTACTGCTAAGCACTACTGTTTGCATATAGCATCAACCTCCCCAGCAGATGAGCTCTTGAACTAGTCTATATACATTTGGTAGATTGTATGTAATAGATGCAGATCATGTATGGATCCAGTATATACCATGGCTGTAAGATAGATAGGTATACTCTGTCTTCCTGACCTTTGCCCATTTTATTTCTGAAGGGAGACCTCTTCCCTTGTCATCATCCTTGACTGCAGCAGTTGCGTGTTACATCAACTGTTGTGAGTGTTAATGGGATCACTAATTATGGGAGAAACCTCAGATCCTGATTTCAAGTCTTGATTAGGAAGAAGCCTTGCTTGGGCAAGAAAGGATAATTTATGATTCCTTATTATTAATTCCTCCTCCTCATTATTATTTTAAATCCTATTAGGTTTTAAAAGAGCTGCTTATGTTTATCTACAAAGTTTGTAATTTTTTTAAAAGGTTGCATCTCCTGCTTTATCTTCCTGATTTGGGGTGCATGCTTTGTCAGGGTGGGGTGCATGCTTTGTCAAGCAAACACAGCAAGCAGGTGCTGGCTTAGCATTGCAGCACGTGGTTTAAAGCTCCACTTGCAGTCTCATGTTGTGGACCCACACCATCACTGCCACTGATTCTGTGCAAGCCAAGATCTTCCCTTCTTACCTTGATTTAGTGGAAAGATTCAGTGGATAAAGGCCAGAAGGAGCCACACTGTTTAGACCACACTGTCCTCACAAGCTGCTTTGCAAAGAATTTTGAAACACCACATAATAACTACAAATTAAATGCAGAAGCAGCTAAAAGCGTAGACTTGGGTAAAAACTTATTTACATTTTTTGTTCAAAGCCAGCCATGATGAAGCCATCTGCATTTCCCTGAAAACGAGACCCACAGCAGCGGCCGCTGTTTGTAAGGCTCTGTTCCAAGAACCTCAGGCTAATAGCTCTTGCTGGCAGGCCAGAGAGAAGGGCCGCAGAAGCTGAATGGAAGAGGGAGGCAGACCAATGTGACAGGCATTTCAAATGTAGTTGTATAGGCTGAAGCCACACACGTACAGGCATGGGCATCCTGTGTGCATCTAGACACACTTTGTTTCACCAGGCAACAGAAGGCAATTTTTTTCCCCTAACTCGTGCCCACAAGTACCTATGTACAAGAATATTTTTATTTCTTTAATATCTAGTGGATATGTTGATAATATTAACTGCTAGTACAAAATACTTAAAATGCCAGCCTTGCAAAAAGTATTGCAGCTTTTATTTGCTTTAAACATTTTACTTTCACTTTCTTTAGATACATTGCTTAAATATCTTTGTTCAGAAGACAAACAGAAATCTATGAAACTTTCCATTTTACGAGAGCACAAGTTGTTAGAGTAAGTCATACACATATTTAAATAGTATAACTTTTGAAGATTTCCCATAAAACTTTTTCAGCATTATTTATGGATTTGAGGTGCCAAAATAAGTTTGTTCAGTATTTGTTGCTTCTGCATGAACTCTGGCTAAGTACAGGAATTTTACTAACTTTGGAACTCATCCTGCAATGAAGGTTGTGCTAATATACATGGTTTGGAACCTAAGGTATTTGTGTACTTTATAACCCTGTCCCTGACACAGATATTGCCTGCAGTTAGTCAATATTTTATATGCATATATTTCTGTAAACATAATCATAAAATCATAGACTGCTACTTCTTGATTTAGGGCCGTGACAGAATTGTTGTGTATATTTGGAAATTTTAGGAAGGTGCATATTAAAGGTGCTGGTGTTATTTCCAGCAATAGTTGGATAGTAGCCCTCTATTTGAATGTGTTTAGTATATACTCTTTTTAAAACAGTACTATGGAGTATTGCAAGTGTGGATTGGTGAAGTGAGATGAACAGTATCAGCATATGAAATAAACTGAATTTATATTTTTTAAAAATACTATTTTTCATCTCTAGTGATCTGACGTTTGGCTGGGATGGGCCATCGTGGACACTTCTTACAGCTCTTAAATTGTTATGTCTTGAAGCAGATCAATTGTAAGTTGCAAATATTTGCTGAAAATGACTGTTTTGAGAAAATACCACTTGAAATGCCATTTTCTTGCTTTGTATGAATGTCTGATACATACAAATGTATTCACAATTAATGATTCTAGTACTTTGTGGAAAAAAGTATTGCTTGGAGATGTTGCTTCAAAGAGGAATGAAGAAAAGAGTGTGGATCTTGCAACAAAAATATGTATGTCATTGATGGAAGAAACTCAGCATGTACTTCAGAAGGTACTTTAATACTTAACTACTCCAATATAAAGTTTGGGAGTGGAATGTTCTAAATTGTATTTAGTTTATTAAGATTGAAAAAAAACATTGAGATTCCACTTAAAACTGAAAAATATTTTACTCCTTGTGGGGGAGATGGGCGGGATATAAATGTAATAAATAAATAAAAAACTCCTGTCATATGTTATATCAGCTTATCTCCAGCCAGTAAAGGTCAGGAATTTATAGAGAAGATGCTTGGCTCTGATAAATCTTCAAGAAGAAGGAACTCTTCAACTATGGAGCAGTGAAAAATGTTGGTTTATTAAACTCCTAATGAAAAAGGAATAGATGGATTACTGATACTTTATTAGAGATTGGCATATGAGATCAACAAAATTAGACTTTGTAGCAATTTTCCTAGACGTATAAAATAAATAGAAATAGACCAGATTCACCCAAAACTAGATTTTCTAAATGAAAATAAGATATTTTCATTATTCCCCAGCCAGCATGTAAGTGTAATTATAGAATTGGAAATGGCCATTTAAAGCCATTGAGTCCAACCCTTTTTAGTATAGGAATCCAAATAAAGTATCTGTGATAAAGAGCTGTCAGCCTCTACTTGAATCTAGAGAAAGGAATACCAATACCTCTTTAAGAAATTATTTCCACTGTCAAACAACGCTTACAAATGGAAAGTTTTCTCTGACATCAACTAGAATCTGCCATCCTATCACTTGAAACTATTATTGTGTGTTCTGATCAATTAGTGTATGTATATCATTATTTTTAAAATATTAAATGATAATTTGATTTTATGAGTAAAAGTATTTTAACAACCAGAGTGTTTTAAAATGTATATTTTTTCTTTTCAGATTTCAGTCTTAAAAAATGAACATCTTGCGAGCCAGCTGACTTTGGTGGAAGCATTACATACAGAAAATCAAAGAATCTTGCAGGTTTCATATGAGATTCTTCAGCATTTACCCTCCACAACCATTTAATTTTCCTGAAACAAAATTGAGCCTCTGCAACAATAAAACAATTTAATATTCAGTATGAACACTCTGTAAAACAGAAAGAGAAAAAACAAGCAAACCAAGAACCTACAGTTCTTTAAAATCCTTTAATTAAGACTGCATTAATCAGAAAGAAAATGTGGCACAGCTGTGGCTGCAGTGCTACCCATTACTTCACGTATCTCTGGTTTCCTTGAATGCAGCAATTCTAAGACTGCTTCATCTGCACTCCTTGTACATTTGAATGTTGTTTGTTTTCTTCTTACCTCGCTCCCACATTTTGTGAATTTTGAATTTGTTAAAGGCATCATTAAGTTCAGATGTGCAGTTTGTATGTTGGCCACTGGAGAAATTCATTCACAACTGTGCTTAATGTCACCATAAAAAACAGCAACCTGATTTCACTTCCAATTCTTTATGAAGCCTAACAAATAGCTGTTTAAGTTTTTCTAGGGAAATTAATGTCAGTCAGTTTAATATATACATCTGAGAAGGATCAGAGAGCAGTGTTTTGTATGCAGCAAAGCTAAATATTTTTATGTGATTTAGTATGTGCTTACAACTATTTTTAAAAGAGGGCAAAGAATATTATCTTTTGGAGGGGTGCTAATTTTAAATAATGTACTAAAGCAAATTGTAAAAAAATATGTTGTATATAATAGTTATAAAAAAGAGAATATGTCTTCTACACTGTCACGACAGTGGAGACCATTTTGTGTGTCTTTGTGTGTGTTTTCAGTTCTTACGGTTATGGTGCTCATGAAAAAGAGAATATGGTGATCTCAGAAGTTCCCTTGATATCATTTTACAGCTATCATTAGAATGGTTTTTAGTTTCCCAGTTTCAGCTATAAAATGGGGTAATCATTCATCATGGGTTAGTGCTTTTAGACCTGTCCGTTCAGGAAAAGATAAGATAGTATCAACTTTCAAACTCAGTTAATTAAAGCTTTTAAGTGCATTATGAATGAAATGTCAAAAGATGACACTCACTAGGGGGAAAGATCTGTAAGTGATGTGGTCAGTGATTCGGTGTTCTTAGAAGTGAATTTTTCCTTAGAAATATAAAGCTGTGTAGAAAAAATGGGCATTTTCATAGCATGAAATATATGAAATAATTCTAGTATGCAGCATTGGTGAGCATAGGTGAAGATAATGAGGATGGAAGAAAATGTTAACATAATGGCAGAGTAAAATGTGTCTAGCTTGTTGAACTGCAAACTAAATGCTAAGGTTGTCACAAGGATTGTAAACACAGGCTACAGGTCACATCCACCTAGAGCAATTTCACTTTTGCATGAATTGCACACATAAATTCCTACTATTACTGTGATGTACAGCCAAGAGGTACCATAGGTAGTTTGATAAACATAAAAGCAGTTTAACTGTAGACTTTGAGTTGAATGTTATTATTACACACTGAAAAGAATTTCTGAGCTTATTGGTGGTATGGACTATAGGTAGTCATCGCTTAACAACCACAATTGGGACCGGAATCTCAGTTGCTAAGTGAAGCTGTCATTAAGCGAATCCAACCTGATTTTATGACTTTTTTTGTGGTGATTGTTAAGTGTATCACTGTGGGCGTTAAGCAGACCATGTGATCGTTAAGCAAATCACATGGTTCTCCATTGATTTTGCCAGAAGCCAGCAGGGAAGATAAAAAATGGTGGTCATGTCACCACAGGATGCTGCAACGGTCATAAATGCAAACTGGTTGCCAAGTGCCCCAATTGCGATCACGTGACCGCGGGGATGCTGTGATGGTTGTAAGTGTGAGGATCAGTCGTAAGTCAGTTTTTCCAGCACCGTCGTAAGTCTGAACTATCACTACACGAGGACTACCTGTATTCAAATTTGATTTCTAGAAAGTATTGTACAATACATATGTGCAGAGTGGGGGCAGGAGAAATGAATGCAAGGTCAGCCCAAACAAAAAACAAGTTGTGTGTATGATGTTAAATCATTTCAGGCAAACGTCTGAATGGTTGGTGTGTGCCTGTGTGCATGCATACTTTTGAGTCACCCTTGAATCTGGTGACTACATGAACAAATACAGTTTTCTTGGCAAGACTTTTGGAAGTGCCATTGCCTTCCTAGGGCTGAGAGAGAGTGACTGGCCCAAAGTCACCCAGCTGAGTAAGGAAGGACTAGAATTCATGGTCTCCCAGTTTCTAGTAGCCATGGAATTATTTTTCCCTGTTGGGGACAGAAATCTACCCTTTACTGTCTACCTAGATTGGTTGCACCTGAGCTAGGGTAATGGACTTTCATCTGCTGAATGTATTGTGGTAGATGTTGGAGATATAATTGGGGGCTGGAATAGATGAGAATCCAAGGATTCTTCCAACTCTAAAGACTGCTGGGGTATTGGCATATTTGGAGTTCTCTCTCTTTTTGGTATATGTCCTGAGCTCCTGAATGAGATGGAACACAAATCAACAATAGAGCAGACTATAATTATGAAATATTTTTAGTTCATGCATTTTATCTTTTTTTAGGCACATGCTGCATTGACATATAAGCTAAGATGTGGTTTGTTTTAAACATAGTTTGTTAAAGTAGCCCATTTCCCAATACTGTCACAACCCATGGCTTGCAAACCACAATAACTGGCTTTAGATAGAACCAAAGAAATTGCATTATGAACATAGCATCTGAAACCCAGACACCCTTGCTTATATTGAGCAAGTCGTTCTCTCAGCCTTGCCTTCTGTGCTGAGATTTTGCATGACAACATATGCAGCTGTACTAATCACAATAATGAATATGAAAAAACTAATGAAAGCTTTTATACACTGCTCAAAAAAATAAAGGGAACACTGAAACAACACATTGTAAGTCCAAGTCAATCACACTTCTGTGAAATCAAACTGTCCACTTAGGTAGCAACACTGATTGACAATCAATTTCACATGCTGTTGTGCACATGGAATAGACAACAGGCGGAAAGCATAGGCAGTTAGCAAGACATCCCCAATAAAGGAGTGGATCTGCAGGTGGTGACCACAGACCACTTCTCAGTTCCTATGCTTTCTGGCTGATGGTTTGGTCACTTTTGAATGCTGGCAGTGCTTCCACTCTAGTGGTAGCATGAGACGGAGTCTACAACCCACACAAGTGGCTCAGGTAGTGCAGCTCATCCAGGATGGCACATCAATGCGAGCTGTGGCAAGAAGGTTTGCTGTGTCTGTCAGCGTAGTGTCCAGAGCATGGAGGCGCTACCAGGGGACAGGTCAGTACATCAGGAGACGAGGAGGCCGTAGGAGGGCAACAACCCAGCAGCAGGACCGCTACCTCCACCTTTGTGCAAGGAGGGACAGGAGGAGCACTGCCAGAGCCCTGCAAAATGACCTCCAGTGGGCCACAAATGTGCGTGTGGCTGCTCAAACGGTCAGAAACAGACTCCATGAGGGTGGTATGAGGGCCCGACGTCCACAGGTGGGGGTTGTGCTTACAGCCCAACACCGTGCAGGACGTTTGGCATTTGCCAGAGAACACAAGATTGGCAACTTCGCCACTGGCGCCCTGTGCTCTTCACAGATGAAAGCAGGTTCACACTGAGCACATGTGACAGACGTGACAGGGTCTGGAGATGCCGTGGAGAACGTTCTGCTGCCTGCAACATCCTCCAGCATGACCGGTTTGGCAGTGGGTCAGTAATGGTGTGGGGTGGCATTTCTTTAGGGGGCCGCACAGCCCTCCATGTGCTCGCCAGAGGTAGCCTGACTGCCATTAGGTACTGAGATGAGATCCTCAGACCCCTTGTGAGACCATATGCTGGTGCGGTTGGCCCTGGGTTCCTCCTAATGCAAGACAATGCTAGACCTCATGTGGCTGGAGTGTGCCAGCAGTTCCTGCAAGATGAAGGCATTGATGCTATGGACTGGCCCGCCCGTTCCCCAGACCTGAATCCAATTGAGCACATCTGGGACATCATGTCTCGCTCCATCCACCAACGCCACGTTGCACCACAGACTGTCCAGGAGTTGGGGATGCTTTAGTCCAGGTGTGGGAGGAGATCCCTCAGAAGACCATCCGCCACCTCATCAGGAGCATGCCCAGGCGTTGTAGGGAGGTCATACAGGCACGTGGAGGCCACACACACTACTGAGCCTCATTTTGACTTGTTTTAAGGACATTACACCAACGTTGGATCAGCCTGTAGTGTTCTTTTCCACTTTAATTTTTGAGTGTAACTCCACATCCAGACCTCCAGGGATTGCTTACATTTGATTTCCATTGCTTTTTGTGTGATTTTGTTGTCAGCACATTCAACTATGTAATGAACAAAGTAATTAATACGAATATTTCATTCATTCAGATCTAGGATGTCTTATTTCAGTGTTCCCTTTATTTTTTTGAGCAGCTTATGTTAAGTATGCAAAGGAAATAACTTAGAATACATACAGGCTCCAAACTGCAGGGGTTAGTAATACACTTTATCTTAAAAAAAGATAAAAGTATTTGACTTCACTTTGTTTACGCTGTGTGCTAACCCCTAGTGCAAATATGTAATTAGTCAAGAATATGTGGGAATTATTTTTTCAGAAGTCACTGTTGTTTTCAAAGTGTACACTAGGGGGTATATATGTACTGCAGAGTAAATTTTCTATAATATTAAAATTAATGCCTAAATATGTATTTGTTTGCTTGCTTTATAAAAGGACTTTCCCCACACTGATTTCTGCAGTTCAAGACAGAGTAGGCTATGAATTCTGTAGTGTTCAAAAACACAAAGAAAATGTTTTTTCAGTTATTTTAAGTTTCTGGTAGAGTATGTGTAGCTTCCTCAAAGGAGATAGTGCTGGAGGTTTCAAATATGTGCTGCGAAGCTCAGGGAGGATTGGAATGACCAGGGTGCCAGTTTTGGACTATCAAATTCAGAGGCAGCACAACACAAATACCACTGCTGTAGAAAAAGAAAAAGGGTACCTTTTTCATGCCCTACCTGTAGACTTCCCTGAAATAGCTGGTTGGCTCCAATGGGAAATAGAATATTGGATATAATGAACTACTTCCCTTGATTTTCCTTCCAAATAATATTTAGTGTTACTTAATCTTAGAAGTCATGTGACTGTAGAGGGTATTGAAGTACTCTGAGCTCATACAGCTAGGGCAGAGCTTTCCAAACTTTCCATGTTGGTGACACACTTTTTAGACATGCATCATTTTGCGACACACACAGCAGGGCACAAGGCAGGCACTAGGACCTGCGCGGAATCACAGCAGGTTTGGAGGCAGCAGCAGCCGCGACACACCCAGACACTGCAGCTGACACACTAACGTGTCCCGACACACAGTTTGGAAAGCTAGGTGTTTGTGGATTGTGGCATATGTCCAAATTTAAGCATTAGCTACATTCTCAGGAAAAAGGTTGATGTGTAAGCTAGTTGAGGTGGTAGAAGCTTGTCTAGCATTAGTGATTATCCTGTTCCTATGTTTTGAAGAATATTGTGCTTCCCAGGATCACAATTTGAAAACCACTGTTGCACCAGTCATCTTGTGCATCTAACTGGATACCAGCCTTCTAAATTAACAGCTTTAATAAGAGAGCATTCTGTTTCTACATTTATATCAATTTGGCAACCACTTTTGGAATATTTGCGTGTAATGGAAAACAATGATGTTTTGATTTTGGGTTTTAGAAATTAAATGGTTTGTTGTAATAGAAATAATGTTACGGTAGGTTAATTAATTGTAAGAGATTAGATTTGTAAATTTACCTATATCTGTATCGGAAAAAGTCGGAAGTCGCTTTCTGTTTCTTTTCTTTCTATTCATATCTTTATAGTTTGCTCTTTTTTCTTTAGTTCTTTTTTCTATCTATTCTATAGTTTCTTCTTTTTTGTATTTTAATTATATTCTGAAAATAAAAGCTTTAACTGAAACAAAAAATAACTGGATGCCAGCCTTCATATGAGAACACAGCAGTAGAGTCCACAAACTATCTGCATGTACACTTCAGCCACATTTGTATATTCAGTTATTTTGTCTAGGTTATTCTGAACTTCAGTATGTTGCTTGGTTCTGTTGCCCACCATTTATGGTTTTAGTATCAGGGGATAGAAATTTCAGTTTACTTATTTTAATCTGTTTTCAAGGTTAGCCAAATTGGGCTATCTGAAGGGAATCCATTTTTCTTCCCTGTCTTCCTAGTACTATTAACCCTTTCAGGGGCAAAGAAAGCGTATGGAGACTAAAGCTGCAATGCATGTGATGGGAAAGAATGCAGAGAGTTGCTCCTTATCTGTTTTTAGAAGTAGTATGAGGATATTATATTGGCCATTTTGAGAAGTTGGTGGGAAAAGTGCTGTGAATAACTCCCTTTGACTTCTTGAAAGGGCCAGTTTAGTTGCCAGCTGCTAGACATTTGTTGAACTATACATAATCAAGCCCAATAAATCAGTACAGTAAAAGAAATACAGCCCTTTCACCCTTTTACTTATTTGAAACTTACACTTGTAGGTATCCCAGGTTTTATATTAGTTGTAACCAACAACATGCTTTTATACCATTTTATTAAATTTACACCATTTTATTAAAACTCCCAGATTTCGTTTAAGGGCACATGATAGCATGACCTTCCTGAAGTCAGCAGCTTGAATGCTGCTTGAATGCTTGAGTGCTTGAATGGCAGAAGCCTGAAGACTCAACTTATGCTACCCCACGTTCTGTGAGGAAAGAAAGGAAGTATATAAATCTGTTGGTTTGTTTCTTCTATTCTACCCTTCTCCTCCCCTCCTACCTATCCTTTCAAACATGTTTTGTATAAATGTGGAGAGATTATAGATCAGAAGTAGATAACTTGATGCCCTGCAGATGTTTCGAACATCAGTGCCCATCAGCCCTAGGCAGTATGGCTAAATGACAAGGCACTGTCGGAATTGTAGTCCACATTTTTGGAGTCGCTCTGATATTTATCTGGACACAGGAGCCATTGTTAGGATAATTAAAGTTTAATTTTGCAAGGAACCCTAATTCTTTGTTTTAATTAACCAAGGAAATGAATTCTTGGTGACAAGAATACAGTGTACACTTCATTCAGCAATACTTGTGTGCTTCTATATATGTATCTTCATTTTAGATTACCACAAAAATGAATTTCCCTATAATGATCAGTAGTCTATTGAGCTGAAAGCATTTTGTAATGCTGAAAGGTGCATTTTGGACTAGAGTGTCAAGAGTTGAAAAGATCCTGTATATCAGGGGTCCCCAACCTGTGGGCCACGGCCCACTAGTGAAAGAAAGTGGGCCGCACAGCAGGTGAGCGGTGGTGGTCTGTGCGATTGGCTCCTGCCTGCAAACCCCGCCCCCAGTCCGCACGATTGGCTCCCACCTGCAAACCCCGCTCCCCCAGTCCATGGAAAAATTGTCTTCCACGACCGGTCCCTGGTGCCAAAAAGGTTGGGTACCCCTGCTGTATATAGTCACTCGAGACTTCCGGTGGGGATATGGCGGACTGAACAGCTGTGCTTGCGGGTTCCACGGGCAGAACTGACAACATGGCAGTTTTTTTGGGCTCGGGCAGGTTTTTCCTGAAGCCCAGGAGTGTTTTTCCAGGAAAGGAAAACACTCAGAATCATCCTGTCTGTCCTCCGGACGGCTGCTTGCAGCCAGAAGATCGCAAACAGTGTTCGCATTCGACTGGTAAGAGCTAGCCAGGAGGATGAGACATCACCATTTCCAAGCCGTGCTGTAGCCTTAAAGGGACACTAAGACTGGCCACCCCATTTCTAAACCACCCAATTTATATATTTTTAAGTATATCTACCCTAAGAGAGGCTTTCTACAGTGAGGAGAAGCAGGCTCTCTTGGTGCTTATCATTATTTTTGGGGTTAATTTTTAAAAATTCTTTTAAAGGTTTGGCTTGTTTTCCATCCAAATATTAAGGAGGACTGAGAGTAAATAATTGTCTCCCTGTTATTATTTTTGTACTAGATTTGAAGAAACTAGCATTTTCCTACACATTGAATCTGCTGTTTTGAACTTTCACTTTTCTGCTTCTACTTTTCCTGGGGAATTGTGATGGAGCTGGGAGCTGAGGGTGGAGAGAGCGCACTCCAGGCTGATAAGCGTTCACACAGTTTACACAGCTTGGAGAGTGTGTGGGGGCCGAGGAAGAAAGTGAGGCTAGCACCGCCCTAGATTCCCAAGGGTATTTTCCCCCTTAGCTCAGTTTAGGAACCTTTAGTCTGGCAAGATTCTGTGTATGGTAGAAACAATAAAGATACTAGAGTTGAACTTCGGCTCAGCGTTGTTTCTTCGCCAATTTCCCTGACAGGAATCGTCTGCTAATCCCACTTTCGCTTAAGTAAACACATTCCTTCATATCTTTGACTTTCGCTGGTTAAGCTCCTAGGGGGCGCTATAATCTACTGCTTGAAACATGGAGGACCTTAAACAGACTTTCTCTGACTTCCATTGAGATTTTAAGCAGATTCTTTCTGATTCTTACCAAGATTTTATGCAAGGCATTCAGGACATTGTGGAAAATATGAGGTCTAAAATGTGTCATCTGGTTGGGGATGTCGTGGATGAAACTGAGGAATTTAACAGTGACAGAAATGTCTCTTCTAAGAGTGAGATCGGGACTTCTGTTGAAATGCTGGATGAAGATCAGATAGTCGAGTTGAAGAAATTAAAGGGAGAGATCGAGTTGCAAGCCATAAGTGAAATTGATCATCTGATGGAACGCCATGGAAAAGAAGGGGTTATTATGTAGGTTGGTCTCCTGAGGAGAAGTCAGAGTTTTTGAGGGGGGCAGTTGGGCTGTTTGATTTTTTTAAGAAAAAAGCTTTGTGCGCATTGTGGGGATATGTAAATGCTCTGGTTTATTTTGAAGTGGGATAAGGGTTTAAGAATATTTAACTGGATTACTTTAAGGGTCTGGCTGATTTCATTTATCTTTAACGATCTGGATTAAGATTATTAAGGTATAATATAAAAAAATAATGTCTGGTTTTGGGTTTGACATGATTAAGATTAAAATTGCTGTATTATTAAGTATAATGGTAGACAATTTATATGTTTTTTTAGTTTGATCTTTCTTATAGTAGACAGGAATGTATAAAATAGTAGTAGGAAGGAAATAACTAATTAAATGTTATCTTTGGGGGGGAAGTTGATTAGGAGGTTTATACTTTATATATATATATATATATATATCTACGTATATATCTCTATCTCTATCTCTATATCTATATCTATATCTATATCTATATCTATATCTATATCTTCATTCTTTTCTTTTTTAATATAAGGGGAGGGAGCAACTATACTTAGTGATTTTTATAATGTGCCAATGGTATGATTTATAGAAATAATACGATTTTGGTTTAATATAGAGTAAGAGATTGATTATGGAAAATTATTGTATATCCTTGCTGTTAAAAGTCGGAAGTCACCTCTTTCTATAACTTAAAAAAAAATCTCTTGTGTTTCTATACCTTTTTAGTTTCTTTTTTTTCTTTTTGTAGTTTTTTGTTTTTCTGTAGTTTTTATCTCTGCTTGAAATTTAATAAAATTCTTATATATAAAAAAGAAAAGATCCTGTATGCACACAGGGGAAGGAATCGTTTTTCTCCATTAGCTTACTGATACTGTGAAGAATGATGTTGAGCAGGGCCCTGTATTACCTTCTCTTCCTTTGTTTAACATTAAAAAAATGTTTTAGAAGTCATGAAAATGAGTTTTGTCTTCCCTTCCTCTTACTGTCAAACAAAGTTTGCTTCGGCTCTCAACTTCACATGGAATTTGTCATGGACAGGAAGCATATACCTTACCTTGTGAATATATAACTTGTAGTCGCCTCTTAGGAAGAAAAAAGGGAAGAGAAGAGAAGAACCCCTTTCATCATGTTCAGTTTTCCTCACTGTTTTATTTCACTTAAAACATCACTCAGGAGCAAGTGGTATTTGTCAGTAGTAATTGGCAAAGGCTGCAGGCAGTTTTCAAGGCTGTCTGGGTAGAAAATCTCAAAGCAGTTGTCTGTGCTGAAAGAAAATATTACATTTGATCTCTTTCTCCTCCACCCCACCCCCAATCTTGCAGACATGATGTATGTCTGCATTCCATAGCTTGAAGAGTCCTCATTTTTAAATGTCAGGAAGTAGTTTTTCTTCAGAAATGTACAGTATTGTCTGGGAAGTAACCACAATGTACATGCAGTTATTTTTCTGAGTCTTTTTCAAAAGGTTCTGTTTTATTGTGGTTTTCAATAGCTGGCAAAATATAATATTTTGCGTGATGACTGCATCAACTCTCCCTCCTCCACCCCGTCTTTTTTTAAATCATTATTATTATTCAAGCATAAATTTCTTCCTGGGTGTTTCCTATTTGAGTAATGAGCCTCACACCAAGACCTCTGTGCAATTAATCACCTCACCTTTAATTCAGTTGTACAAATTGAATCCAACTTAATCATCTCTATCTTTGCACTTGTCCACTGCAATGACACAAGATGAATGGGCAAGTATGAGACTTTCAACACATCAAGCATATGGACGATTGGTTTCTTTCTTTAAGTTATGACCAGGTGCAGGAGGCCTTTTTGAATCATTCCCAGGCTCTTTGCAGTCTTAGGAAACATCAAAAATTGAATCTGAATATCATCTGTGGCCAAGGACTGTAGATCGTGGCTCTCTAGTTGAAAGTGTCTGCCCAAAGTATTGCTTGTAGCTCCCAGAGCCCTTGAAAAAGTGCTGTTAATTTGTAACTTTTCAAGTCATATAAGGTAATTGAAATGATTAAACTCACGAAGAAAGATCATATCTACTCTATTTAATTTCAATTAACTTTAAATGTAAATTAAATCAAATTTAGCTTTTGTCTCACCCAGCCATTTCTTTGCCTGGCTATTCCTACTCCTTGCTCTCATTTTATGGATTTACTCTTACTCCAATAGTCCCAAATTTGATTTGATGTGTTAAAACTCCCTGCATTGTACACCTTCAGGCAAGGGTTCCTATGAATGAAGGGCTTTCTGAGAATATGTAAATAAACTCCCCCACCTAATACCCATGCATACAGCAGACCTTTCCTGCAGAGGAACTGTAAGAGTTGGTTTAATCAGTTGCAAGGATGAATGAGTGGGGAGAATCTTTTTAGTTTTATTTAAAAACATGTAGGAGGAGAATTCGCAAACAATGAAAGTAGAGTAGGCAGGAACTAGGATGTATTTAACATCTACACGGAAGATAGGGAATAAATATTGGGGGCACTTTAGATAGAAACAGAACCTTAGTTTGTTTCTAAATAACACATTAAGAGAAGCAATCCAATACATAGCTTACGCTGAGGAGTCAGTATTTTTTCAGGCTGGGCTGTTGCTTTATGATCCTGGAACTGTAAGGTATGGGCTTCTATGCATGCTCCGGTGGTGCTGCAACTGAAAAAATTCTGTGTGAGCACAGCTGGTTTGGGGAATTTGGGAGCCCAATGTTTGGACCAGATTTGCCCCCCTCCCAGTATATACATCATATTGCAAAACTATGTATTCAAAATGGAGAAACCATAGAACCAGAACTACAAATTAAAAATTTATCTAGAAGAAGCATATAGAAGCAAAATCTAAATATAGATTACATTTATTTTTTAAAGTTTACACCATTCTTCTTTAGTGTCTGTCTCTCTCTTTCTGCCAAGGGACATACTTCCTGTGCAAGAGAAAGAGAAATTGCTTTTATTTTTTAAATGCTATTTTCCTTGTTTTCCTTCCTGGACACTTCCACAGAATTGTGTAGCAATTGCTTCCATTTCAGCTACACAAAGAAAGTAAAACAACAAACATTCCATCACCATAAAGACTTACTTCTTCTAGAATTATATCATAGTGTTCACTTTTTTCTCCCTTCTGTTTTCTGATGTTTATCCAGTTACCTATCCAGAACAATATCTGTTCTCTTAAACCACAGCTTCTAAGCTTATTCAAAAATCTTTGGTGAAGGCCTTAGTCAATGTTGGGTGTTTTTAAAGTCCAAATATACACTGTCAAGAGGGTCATCTCTGTTTACCTGCCTTTCACGCTTTCAGATAACTCCCACTTCCTCCATCTCCAGGCTGCAAATGGGAGGGAAGGCAGGGAAGGCCTGGCGGCAGCTGTGGCTGCTGGGCTCACTAGTAGCAGCCTCCCTGGCTCGGACCTAGGGCATCTCACTTCTTAGCCCCCCCCCCTCATAGTCGTCCTAACTTTAATTGGGAAAAGGGGTCTCTTCTGGGCAGTTGGACAGTGGCAACATGGCTGGACATTGGCCTGACATTGGACAGTTTGGCAGCCACATGGCTCGGGATTGCAATAGGTCCTGGGTCTATAGACCAGACACACAGTCTGTCAGGCAGAACAGCTTGCCTCTTGCACCTTCCTGGTGATGGTTACCAGAAGGGAGTGATTTTTCTCTTGCTTTCCTTGGTCTCTGCAAACATTGCTCACTTCCTCTGTTACTTGCCTGGCCTCAGACCATGCAGCAAAGAAGCCAGGAGCATGCCGGATGATGGCTCTGCTAGAATTTGAGTAAGCAAGGTGGTGGTAGCAGAAATGGGACTGTTGAGTGAAGAGGACCTTTGCTTGACGGACATCACTATTCTGATACCCAGTGTAATTACCTAGGTTGAAACCCCTTAAAGCAGACCTTTCCATCAGGGCTGAATGCAGGTATTCTTCTCTAGAACACCTTCCTAGAATGATTTAGCAGTAAAGCAAAACCTAAATTTTCTACCTATACTCCTCAATCTGTCTGTTTTTCTGAAAGTCATCTGTGTCTATCTTCCAATCTATTTTAGTCTAGGGATAGGCTTGGAAACTCTTGTGCAGGGATGGAACTAGGGTCTGTGTCACCTGGGGTAAACATGGATTCTGTGCCCCCCCATGGGTTATTTTGTCAGTTTGGCGCACCCCGGGCGTCATTTTGGCACACACCCCACTGTGGCGCCTGGGGCACATGCCCCGCTTGCCCTCCCTAGTTGCGGCCCTGCTCTTGTGCACTTTAGTAATTACTTGCATGTATTAATAATGGGCAATACTGTGTTTATGATTAAGAATTTAAAGTGTAAGAGTTGTTTTGAAGTCAGTCCCTATTGTTAAGCATCCTAAGTGAATTTAGTTTCAGTGTGTGAAAAAGAGAAATGTTTACTGGAAATTTAGCTATTAGATTTTTTAAAATAATGGCCTTAAGCCATCTCATAGATTGCTTAGATGGCCTTATATTTATATAACCCAGGGGACGAGAATGATTTAATAGTAAAATCCTAATTTCAGTCAAATGCTTAGGAAAAGACTCCACATTCTTAAAGGTAAACTGATGTGGAGTATGTTAAAGAAAAAAAAATAGAACATGTGTGTCTTATGATACAGTCCATTATATCTGTATTCTGAGTGTGTTTACTGACTAGGAGCACCACATTGTTCTTTATGTGGTCCCGAATGAATCGTTTGGTTTGTGTAGGAAAATATGATGTTTCAGATTCTACCAGCAACAGCTTGGTCATAAGACATCCAGTCCCAGAGAGGCTGAACGATGCTATATTGAGGTTCTGTTTAGATCTGTGGACAGGCTTGTTATCAAGTTAGTCATCCTTATTGTTTGACTTCAGTGTAACTTTCCTTACACTGGAAATGTAGTACTGATCATTTTTATTATTATTTGTTTTAGAAGACTGTTCCAAATAATATGTTCAGTTTTGTCCTGAAGTTTCTTAGGGCAGATCTCATTTTCTGATTGGCCCGTTACCAGTATAGGCCATTCACTGCTTCCTGAGTGCAGGAACAGATGACCTTGTCCTCTTCCCACTCCCAGCCCATTAAAAGTGCACCCTGCACCCATAGTTTTCCTGCTTTGTCTCAAAAGTACTGCTTTCTGATCCAAGCCATCTTACAGTAGGTACTCCAGAGCTGATTGTTTCCAGTTATGGTCTTTGACCACAATAAAGATTTATTTGAATAACAGTCTGATATTCAGGCCTAAATACGTTACATGAATCAACATTTTAAACTATTGTTTGCCTTCATTGAATAGTGTTCATTATGTAAGGGGGGTCAACAAGATATGATGGTGTTTGCGTATCTCCAGGATTGTTTGAAGACAAAACCACAGCCATGCTGGATAACAGAAGTGTGGTTAGATAGCGTAACTTTAGGAACACTTTCCATGGCTTACCACAAAACCTCAATAGAGATAGGTTAGAAAGTAGATTGAAGCTGTTCTCTTGTATACTTCTGAGAGCTGAAGCCACAGTCAATGCTTGTGACCTATTAATGACTGTAACTTTGTCTTTTCATTTCATACAGAAATCAAACAAAAACAGAATGCAATCTATTCCCAATTAATAAATAGCTATATGTCTTTTAATGGGTCTTGGTTATTGCTGTGGGATGCATGCAAACTCAATTTATAGAATGGAATTTACATACAGTTGGCACAAAATAATCATGTTTGTGCAGGCAAGGAAAAATTATAACAAGAAGCTTTAACCAATATACAGTATGCCATTTTCATATGGTGAAAATGTTGCAAAACACTCCACAAAAGCCATTAATGCTTCCCTGACTTTCCCTATATATTTATTTTACTTGATACCTACCCCACCTTTCAATTCAAGCTTATACTCATTTTAAGCATTTGTTAGCTCCTCTTTGTTTGCTTGTTCCTTCCAAGCCGGCTTTTATAAAGCAAACTTGGGATGGGGGGAGTAATAGCTCCTCTTGGGGTTGGCTTGCTCTGTAGAGTTCTTTTAAAACCTAACATCAGAGCCTCTTGGGTCTTATATATTTAATTAATTTATGTACTGTATTTTATAAATTTTTATATGTTTTAATTGCTGGCTTTGTGTAAACCGCCCAGAGTCCCCTCCGGAAATGGGGGGAGATGGGCGGTGATATAAGTTAGAAATATAAATAAATAAACAAACAAACAAACAAACAAACAAACAAACTTGCTTGGAGGATGATTCTTACTAGTTACCAGGTTATGTACAAGTCTCCTACAGAAGCATGCCTTCACTCTGACCTGCTAAATTTCAGCTTTCTCCTTGTGTTTTAACCAATGCGCTCCTGCCTTGAAATTAAGTGAGAGGAAATGGGCGGTGACAAATCTAATAAATAAATAAATAAATAAAGGAATAAAGGAATAAAATCCAAGTTAAAAGTGAATTACTCCTGAATGAAGCTAATAAATGGACACTAATATGTACAATCACTAATATATAAAATAGACCATTTTATATATGATCCGTCTCTCAGATTTCAAAAAGTGTGTTTAGAGGAGTGACAAATACAATTTTATATAATTCACAGACACTTATGGGATGAAGGGTTCCTCCCTCATGCCGAGGACTATATCTATTTCAGTCTGCAGAAGAGGGACTAGAGTGCAAGAGCTGGCCCTCATGAATGATGTAGAGGGATTTCAATGTATCTATGTGTGCATAAATATATTTAGTTAATTTAGTTCTAGAACATTAAATTCGTTCTTCTGGATGTATTCCTGGCAACTGTGAGTGTTATAAAATCTCCACCTCTTCCCTAGGACAAATTTCTGATCAGTAATTTTGGGCTTCCTCTAAGACACGGAGCACCTTCCAAAGCAAACAAACCATGCCCCACTGTGTCATGAGAATTAGCTAACATTTCTTTCACTATTTGTCTCAAACTCCAGGTTAAAGGGAGTTATGTGATTCTTTCGTTCTGCATGATGGAGAGAGGCAGCTTAACTCTTTCCCTGACTTTCAGCTGCCAAGAATGGGAGTTAAAACAGCCTCTCTCTTCCCCTGTTCTTCTGCATAGGCACAGCTTTGCTGGACTTATTTGGGTTTTAAAAGTAAACCTGGTGAAAGAATGTGCTTGGGGGAGTAGGTACATAACAAGGCAGGAAACAGGCAAGCTGAATATAACAACAGGGACAGCCAGAACTTTCCTATTCCATGTCTCCATTTTCATCCAACCGCTGAATAACTGCAAGCATTAGGCAGAGTCTTTGTTTGAACTGGCTGCATACTCAGAATCTCCCTCAAGAAAAGTTCAGGAAAATTATTCTGGGTGGCAAAACATTAATAGCTTCAGAATGGTGCAGCATGCAATTATTCTTCCATATAGGCTTTATCAAGTGTCATAGGCAGGGCACGGTCTGAAGGCACAAATTGCAGAGTCAACTTTCTAAAGTTAAGCAGGTCTGAGCTAGTCAGTGCCTAGGAAACATTTGTAGGTACAGTAGAGTAAGAGTTCCACCGGAGTAAACTGGATAAGAAGAAAAGTGGTCACAAACTAAGTGTCTGGTAAAACTTCTGCTTTAGTATTATAAGGTCATCCTTCAGCATAGGGTTAAGTATGATGATACTCAGTTACACATCTCTGCCTCAAGCCAGCTAAGTGATACTGTATCGGTTCTTTCCTAGTGTATGGATGCTGCAAGGCAGGGCTTTCCAAACTTTTCAGTTGGCGACACACCAGCGCTTCCGGGTTTTTGCGCAGCACACCTGGGCCCCACAGGTGACACAGTACTGTGTCGCGACACATAGTTTGGAAAGCTATGCTGTAAGGGCTCTGGATGGAGAAAAAAAGACTCCAACTTAATCCTAGCAAGACTGAGTGGCTGTGGGTTTTGGCCCTCTAGGAAAATTCTGCAAATTTTTCAGCTTTTTTTCTCTGCAAGGGTTGCATTTTTAAATTTGATTTATATGGCTGCCCCTCACTTAAGTGACCGTGGGCAGGTCACAACAGTTAAAACAACAATCCAATAAAAAACAAGTTAAAAACCAACATACCAACATATAAAACATCAATAACCAGTTTAGAACAAAAATAACCATAGTCAGTGGCCAAAGTCCATCCTTGCATTAAGCTCAACAAAGCCACTGCAAAAGCTCCACATCATTGCCAGACCCCCAAGCACGGTAGCAGAGACCAACTCCAAGCTGTTTCAGAATTTTGTGGGCATCCTGAATTCACAACTAGACACTGGAAACCTTATATTTTGGCAGGCATTCTATGTCCAATAAGTTATTCCCCAAACTGCAAACTGAGCAAGAAATGTATGGATCTAAATGTATGTGATCTAAAGTTGCCATCAAAGACAGCATGGGAATTGACCAGAACTCTGGTCATCTTTATGGATCGGCATTTCTTCTGTTTATTTAAAATCTTTATAACAACATCCTCCAGACCACACTACTTCCAGAGGCAGTCTGAGACAAGTAACATAAAAGAGCTCCAACGGACAGAGTTCATTAGCATCGCTCTAATGCACAATCTGATTGAGGATGTCTGGTTTCAAAAAAAGGAGAAAACAATTAAGTTTATTTTCACTGCTAGAGCCTGAGATGTAGTATCTCAGCAACGCAAGCAGGAAGCACAAACGATAGAAGAGTCACACACCCCTTTTGTAAACTCAGCACAGGTGGCCAGAAAGAATACCTGAACAAATATCAACAGTTCCTTATGAAACTTTCATTGTACCCAAGTTTGCTGTGGGTGGTTCCTGCAATTTTCTGCATCTATTGATTCAAAGGCAGGCAGGGGTGGGGGAAAAGGTTTTCAAGGATGAATGCTCACTCATAAATCTTGCTGATAACTTTATTACTATTTAATATTTTTATTGCTAATTTCTATATTGAAGGCATTAATCTCAGATTTTCTTTTTAGTTCAGTGTCACTAATGTTTGTATGTGAACAGTGGATTCCCATTCATACAAAGGCCTGGTTTACACTGAGTGTTCTGTGTGTACACCCAGAAAGTATGACTTGGAGAGGACTTGCCTATGATATACTGTGTGGCTCATTCCATTTTGAATAAAAGAACATAGATTTGCTACGTTACAAAACTGCATATATTCCATCTGATTTGTAGATGGGGAATGCACTCCCCCCCCCAGCTGTCTATAAATAGGGCCAAAATTTTCAGTTGCATTTTTATTTGGGTGTGTGTCTTGGGATCACAGAAAAGAGGCTCTGCGTCATATGCTGTCATAGAAGAATAAGCCCAGTATCCCCTCTGAGAACAATTAACACTAACCACCTTTTAAACACCATCTTGTAGATTTGGTTTTTAATTGCTGATGTTCATTTCTCTAGTTTTACTTTAGTTTTATATATAGTGTAAACTGCCAAGAGACCTTGGTAATCAGCAGTATAGTAGGTCTACTAACCAAACCAAATAAAGTGAAGATTGTGCAGGTTGTTTCCAAGAATGCCCAAGAAATTGACATTGAGCTTTATGAGAGGGAAATGTCAGCCTTCACAGATGAATTTCCTAGTTGCACAATACTTTCAGGGAAACTGGTTGGGTAACTGATATTCACAGAACCGGTAATTCGTATTTCCCCTTTCACTTATGCTGGACACAGAAGTGTTGGAGGGAGGTAAAAACAGTCAAGATGGTGGCCCTGACAGTGCACTCAAAGACTTGCCCCTTTTGCAGATGCTTTGCACACAGGCAATGCATGTAAAAAGGAGCAGGGTTTTGGCCACCATCTTGCTTTTTGACTCCCTTTGTGGATGCCCCTGGATGGACAACAACAAAGAGATTTGCAGAGCCTTTAAATGCAAGCTTTGTCATTGCATTGTTCAAAATTCCACTTGCCCTGTTCAGTCAGTTGCCATCAGTTCAGCCTCTGCATGCTTTAGTGGCACTAAATGCTTGAGAAGCTTCCCTATTTAGTTCACTGTAAAGATTAAGCACATCTGAAATAAAGCACGGGGAATGATCAGAACTTCATAAATTATGCTCCTGTTTGCATTATAAATGATTAAGTTGATTTTCAGTAGCGTTTAAGCACTCTACTTTGTCAATTATTTTCCAGCTTAGCATCAACTTTTGTCAATTTTGGAAGTAACTAATGATCTGGCAACCAAGCAAATTTCCACTTTTTGTAGAGCAAAGAAGAGAGGTAGTGGTGGCAGAGATGATATTTTAGGAGAGAATTACAGACAAAAATTCAGAGGAACATCTGTGTTTAGGAAAGGAATATTGATTTTTCTCGACATTTGTCATTTAGATTTGCTTGCAGAGTCAAGTAATCATTATCTTTGTAGTAATTGACCATACAGATGACATTTTTTATTATTTGGAGAGAAATTTGTGCTGTTTTGTGCTCCTTGTCTCCCAGGTGGCAGATAGGAAGTTCCACAGCAGTTTTATAGGGTCCATTTCTTTTGTGAGTTTTGTACAGATCTTGTGATATTTCTTTATTTGCTTTTAAACAGTTGGAAGAGTTGGAAGGAAATAACATACTGTAGGATAGTTGTGTTGGCCATGAAGCAGCATCAGCTGCAAAAGCCACAGCAGCCATTGAGGTATACCACAAAACTGCACTTATCAGAGAGCTTAAAACTCAACAATTATTTCTCTATCACTGCTGAGATTCAAACTGCAGGATAGATTCTATATTCAGCGTTCAGCTACAGCAGGTACTTTCAGCAATTGCTGTGATTGTAATTATTACTATAATTCTTTTCTCTCTTTTTATAAAGTAGGATTAGGAAAACATTTTCATCCAAGGAAACCTTTCCCCTTGAGGCTAATCTTCCAGGGCCCACATTCAAGAAGGGATTATGGCAAAGCCATAAATTGCATTCATGCAAGATCCATGTGTACCCATCCATTTCCCCTATTTATTAAAAAATCTACAAATTGTGACCAAGGTCTTTCTTTTTGTAGCAAAAGAATAGCATGATGGGCTGTTAGTAGGATTAAAGGAAATATCAGTGATTAACTATCAATTTATTATTAAACTAGATAAGACAAATGTGTATTTCTTTTTTTTTACTTCAATTTTTAAAAATTCAAGGAAATGCCAAAGGATTGAAGCCTAAATTACTTATTTCCATCACGCCTTTTTGACAGACCTATTGAAAGTAGAAATCGTAGAGGAAAAAAATGTTAGTTTGTAGTAGCCAAAAATCAGGAGTCTGGTAGCACCTTTTCAGAATAACAAATGCTATTAAAAGGCATAAACAAGTCAATGTTGTATCCATCTGGGGTTGTCCACACATGCATCTGGGATTTGATGTGAACTGTAGTTGTGTGATGTCTCAAGATGTGTTAGATTGACTATGACTATGTATGTGTTTTGTTTCTATGTGGTGGGTCTGGACCCCTCCCATTATGGTAAGTGGATGCTTGAATAATTTGTTTTCTTTCTTTTCCTTCAAGGAGGTGAGTTCTGTAGAGTAGGTTTGTTGTCTTGACTTGGTGAACTCCCAATGTGGTTGGGGTTCCGGGCTGGGGATGGCATTTGTAATTAACTTTTGCTTGTTGTAAAGATGCTGATTATATGGTTTAGGACTCTCTTGGGAGTCCACGGAACCCTGGTTGAGAAACCCTGGTCTACAGGAAGATTATACTTCTGCTTGAAGAAAAGTACATCCCCATGATACTTTATATAATGCTTTCCTAAATCTAAGCCCTAAATTTGTTTGATTTTCTCCTTTGAGGTTTAACAGAGAGCACCCACTTCTGCTTCCATGCCATTTTCCAAGACTGGGAAATTTTAATAGTCTTTAAAATTCTTTGCATCATCATATGTACTTCTATCCATTTTTTTTTTGCTTTTTCACATGTCCACCATGCATGGTAAAAAAAATCACGTTTTTCACATTTCCAGCATTGACCAGATGTACCTTTGTACACCTTAGATAATTTCTCTGGTGTCATATACCAATGGTACATCATTTTATAAAAATTCTCTCTTAAATTATAACACAATGTAAATTTCAAGCCTTTTACCCATATTCCTTCCCATTGATCCATCTGTATATTATAACCAAACGTCTTAGCCCATTTTATCATACAATCTTTAACTTGCTCTTCTTCCGTTTCAAATCTCAGTAAAAGTTTATACATTTTTGCAATCACATGTTCATCATTTTCAATGCAATTTCAAATTCCATCTTCTGTTGTTCAATTCGTTACACACACACACACACACACACACATATATATATATATATATATATATATATATATATATATATATATATATATATAAAATCTTTCTCTTAATTGTCCATATGAAAACCATCGAAAACTATATTCCTCTGCAGTCAATTGTTCTCTTGACTTCATCTTAAGTTCTCCATGTTTCTGTATTAACAAATCATGGTATGTTAACCATTTCTCTTTGTCTGCTGTTTCTTTTCTATAAAATGCTTCTTGTGGAGACAAGAGTGCATTAGATTCAGAAGGTTGAATGGCCCTGGCTCCTACTATGTCCCAAACCCAGAAAATGTTTAGACCAGTTTAAGAGCTGGCCATGAGAAGCCTTTTAAAAAAAAAAGGAAATAGAGAAACGAAAATGTTGCTGGCTTTCACTCTCCCATTTGGTTTTGTTTTTTGCTCTGCAGGAGCTTTGTGTCAATGATCAAGCTGCTTCATTTAGTTATGTTCCATAACCAAAATGCAGCTTTTATTCCTGGACATGATCTGACAGCACCTAAAACATCTTGCCAAGTCCTAAACTTCTGCAAAGCTGGTTCAGTTCTGGGTGAATTGTTTGTAGGTGACTTTGCAATTCTGAAACTGTACCTAAGGTAATTTTGCATTATTGTTATTGTTATTTAGGTTTTATTCTGCGGTCCTTTAATTTATTTTGAATTATGTTATTGGTTTTTTAGAGGTTATGTTTTTAACTTCTGCTTTGCAAACTGCCAAAGTGCTACAATTATTAGAGATTATAAAAATGTAACAGATAACCAAATAAACTTTTATACGATCAATATTCCCCACCTTCATTCCCATGTGTGTGTACAGTACTGAGAGAAATGGGAATGTGCCATGCATGATTAGATAAAATCGAATGAATTAGTTCCAGATTAATATTATGGGGCAGGTCCTCCAGGTTAAAGTAAGTATATTGTTATAGGAGAACTCTGGTTTTTTACACTTGTGTTTCTAAGTGTAGTGCTGTATAGTTTTCTTTCTAAGTTGTAATTTCTCTTTTTAATGTTTTTTTGAGGTCCTGAATTTTTGAACAGAAACAAAATGCAGTGATGAAATGTAAAGGTTTTGCTTTCTAAAGCTTTCAGGATCATTCAGAAAATCTCCTGGATTACAGTTAAATGGACCACTGTTTAAGTACTTGCATAGGTGTCATATTTTTCCTCCACATATGTATTAAAATAAATCCTATGTAGACACCTGGCTTAATAAATCAAAGACAAAATGATAAAGACAATGTGTTGATACTGTCTGGGATGTTTTTGTCCTGTGAAAGCTTTCTAATCACAGATTATTTATTTATTTATTTATTTAGCCAATATATTTAGCATATCTCTGTTTCAATGCTGATGCGTCTCAGTTTTGCCTTGCATCAACTTGTTGTTTTGCATGAAAGTATAATGTCTGTTTTAATATGGCTGAATTAATACAGTGTTTGCAGGGGAGAATATGTGGCATAGATGTGCTTTCTGACATTTACTAAGCTCATGTAGGAGCAGGCCTTGTTCAAACGGTACACTAGCACAGTAGAACGCCCCTGCTTTTCTAGGCATAGGGGGCCATAGGAGGGGTAAATGGAAAAAATGTGTGTCACAGTGTTGCAATGCAAACTTGCCCTTGTTTTACTGGTGGTGTGACATCACACACAATGGGAAAGGGACAGCGTCTGCGCCACATCATATGTTTCATCATTTTGACAAAACCTCAGCTTGCTGACGAGGCTCTTGTTTCTAGTTTTTTTAAACTCAAGATCCTCAAGAATCTTGTATTTCCCAAGATTCACATAATCTTTCCCTCAACCCAAATACATATCCAGAGAAACATGGATATGTATTTCTTAGGGCACTTCCAGACTAGTCTTTCTATCTCCCAGCCCTTTGGAATCTACTACAAAATTACTCCAAGACTGAACTATTTTGTCTGTTGGGACTATTTCTTCATATTTGAGAATATCAAATCACAAATAGGATAGGCTGGTTGAAATGTTTGGTTGACAGTTCGCTGGACTCACAATCAGAGCTGTGCAAATACCTGAGCACAAAGAACTGCTGTTCAGTTGTTCATCAGAAATAGGCTGCTTGTCATACCCCCTCAGGCTTGCACCACTTTCCCCTGTTAAAATACATAAATAAAAGAGAGAAAAGACATTGCTGTGTTGGCACTATGGAAAAACTTCATTTAAAATTGGGGGGTTGCTGGAATGCCTGCCTTTAGACTCCCTTATCAAGACATCATCCCTATGGTGGAATAACATCTGGGAGGTGGGGTAGGGAGCCAAAATCATATTCCCAGAACAAAAGCACCAACTGTTCCCTTGGAGCAGTTTCCACTCATTCATCAGAAAGAAGAAGAAGAAGAAGAAAAAAGCTTGGGATTTATCTCAGATGCAAGGCTATGGCTATGACATCATCTGATCACTGTGGGGATGAACTCGCTTGAAAAAAAATAGGATTATGCCTTTCCCTAGAAGAGTCTTAAGTGGATACAACCTATTTCACAATTTGAAACTGAATGACATGAAGGCATCAAGTTGACCTGAAGACATCTTGCTGCCAAATGGTGTCATTGTTGTTGTTCAGTCGTTTAGTCGTGTCTGACTCTTCGTGACCTCATGGACCATAGCACGCCAGGCCTTCCTGTCCTCCACTGTCTCTCGGAGTTTACTCAAATTCATGTTCGTTACATCGGTGATGCTATCTAACCATCTCATCCTCTGCCGTCCCCTTCTCCTTTTGCCTTCAGTCTTTCCCAGCATCAGGGTCTTTTCCAGTGAGTCCTCTCTTCGCATTAGGTGGCCAAAGTATTTGAGCTTCAGCTTCAGCATCTGTCCTTCCAATGAGCAGTCAGGGTCGGTTTCCTTTAGGATTGACTGGTCTGACCTCCTTGCAGTCCAAGGGACTCTCAAGAGTCTTCTCCAGCACCACAGCTCGAAAGCATCAATTCTTCGGCGCTCAGCCTTCCTTATGGTCCAACTCTCACAGCCATACATTGCTACTGGAAAAACCATAGCTTTAACTATACGGACCTTTGTCGGCAAGGTGATGTCTCTGCTTTTTGATATGCTGTCTAGGTTTACCATAGCTTTCCTCCCAAGGAGCAAGCGTCTTTTAATTTCATGGCTGCAGTCACCGTCTGCGGTGATCTTGGAGCCCAAGAAAATAAAATCTGTCACTGCTTCCATTTCTTCCCCTTCTATTTGCCAGGAAGTGATGGGACCAGATGCCATGATCTGGGTTTTTTTAATGTTGAGTTTCAAGCCAGCTTTTGCACTCTCCTCTTTCACCCTCATCAAGAGGCTCTTTAGTTCCTCTTCACTTTCTGCCATTAGGGTGGTATCGTCTGCATATCTGAGGTTGTTGATATTTCTCCTGGCAATCTTAACTCCGGCTTGTGATTCATCCAGCCCGGCATTTCTCATGATGTACTCTGCATATAAGTTAAATAAGCAGGGTGATAATATACAGCCTTGTCGTACTCCTTTCCCAATTTTGAACCAGTCGGTTGTTCCATGTCCGGTTCTAACTGTTGCTTCTTGACCCGCATGCAGGTTTCTCAGGAGACAGGTAAGGTGGTCTGGTACTCCCATCTCTTTAAGACTTTGCCACAGTTTGTTGTGATCCACACAATCAAAGGCTTTAGCGTAGTCAATGAAGCAGAAGTAGATGTTTTTCTGGAACTTTCTTGCTTTTTCCATGATCCAGCGAATGTTGGCAATCTGATCTCTAGTTCCTCTGCCTCTTCGAAACCCAGCTTGCACTTCTGGTAGTTCTCGGTTCACATACTGCTGAAGCCTAGCTTGTAGGATTTTGAGCATAACCTTGCTAACATGTGAAATGAGCGCAATTGTACGGTAGTTTGAACATTTTTTGGCATTGCCCTTCTTTGGAATTGGAACGTAAACTGACCTTTTCCAATCCTGTGGCCACTGTTGAGTTTTCCAAATTTGTTGGCATATTGAGTGCAGCACTTTAACAGCATCATATTTTAGGATTTTAAATAGCTCAGCTGGGATACTGTCTTCTCCGCTAGCTTTGTTGTTAGTAATGCTTCCTAAGGCCCACTTGACTTCATTCTCTAGGATGTCCGGCTCAAGGTCAGTGACCACACCATCGTATTTATCAGGGATATTGAGATCTTTCTTGTATAGTTCTTCTGTATATTCTTGCCACCTCTTCTTAATCTCTTCTGCTTCTGTTAGGTCCCTGCCTTTTTTGTCCTTTATCATGCCCATCTTTGCACAGAACGTTCCCTTGATATCTCCGATTTTCTTGAAGAGATTGTGGGAAATTGTTGGCCTTATGGGGTTCCAGGCGCAGAGTAATCCAAACAATGTGTAGGGCTCACAATAGTTTATTGTAGCATAAGGCAATAATGGATATATAGTACATTATTGCAAAAGGAAAAAAAAACAAAGCATACGCAGAGTTTCATGGCCCATACAAAGGCCAGGCATAGTTACAGTTCAGGAACAGAGTACATGGTAACATGACAGATAGAAGTCAAGAAGAAGAGAGTAGGATATAGACCCATAGTTCACAGCTGAAATATACACTTGTTTCAGCATTCTGATTGGCTATATGTGGGTCAGGACATTTTCAAACTGACAATGCATTTACAGAGTTGTACTTACTATAAATCGCCATGTGATGGCAGTGTTGCACATTGTCTTCCCTTCGGGACATTGTTCCCATAAGATAAAGTATTTTTGGACTGCTATCACTATGTTACGTGATACATTGTTTTGGCTATCGAAGGTCACACACCTGGTGTTTACTGGTGCAATGTTATGGGAGGATTGTATGGAAAAATACTGTCTCCACAAAGCTAGTGAAGGAATCCATTCGCATGAATTCTACATAGAATAACCTAACACCCCTTCCGAATGGGTTCCGAAACATTTTTGGGGAGTGAAAACTGTCAGTTTGCAAGAACACAGAGACACAAATGATTTATTCCAAACACATTTGCTCTAGTCCCAATTTGGTAACCATGGTTGCATGTTTTTTCAAACGGTAGAGCTTTTGTGAACACATCTGCCACATTCAGTTCAGAAGGACAATATTTCAATTGGATAAACCCTTCCTGAATTGCATGTCTTACATTTTTAAACTTCACATCAACATACTTTGTGCGGCCTTTCACATTTTCAGATAGAGCGAGTGCAATGCATGATTGTGAGTCTTCATAAATTGTGAACGGTAATTTGATGTTTACGGTAAGATCTTGAAATAGTTGTTTACACCAATGTAGTTCATTTACTGCCTCACTGAGGGCGCTATATTCTGCCTCGCAAGTTGAAATTGCAATTGCATTTTGTTTTCTTGCTCACCAAGCAACGGCTGTGTTGGCAAACAGGCAGACAAATCCACTTACAGATTTTCTATCTCCTTCTGCAAAAGAACTGTCAACATAAATCACAGACATTTCAGATTTAGTGGTGGATACTTTAAGACAAAGATCTGCTGTGTCTTTGAGATAACGCAGAACTCTTTTCAGCCCTTGCCAATCTCGCATAGACGGTTTGGCAACTTTACGACTTAGCACACCAACTGAGTAAGCTAAGTCAGGACGTGTCCACTGTGTTAAGTGTAGCAAGCTTCCTACAGCTGAGTGATATAACTCAGGTTGAGGACAAAATTCCTCACACGTGTCACCCTTTAGGAAATCAAGAGTCATAGGCGTTCTGGTAGGTTTTGCATTTGACATCTCAAGCTGACTTAACAATTGAACAATTTTTTCTTTTCTGACTCAGATAAAACTCACCACTCTGAGATCTAGTAACTTCAACACCCAAATAGTATTTCAGTTCGCCTAAGTCTTTCAACTGAAAGTACTGTCTTAGCTGTGTGGCAAACTCTTGTACAAGGTGCAAAGAACCAGTTGCTAGGCAAAAATTGTCCACATACGTTAGCAGCACTGTATAGCTACTTCCAGAACCTCTTATGTACACACAAGGATCAGCAACTGACTTTTTAAACCCTAGTTCTGTTAAAGCTGAATCTAAGCACTGATGCCAACAACGACCGGCCTGCTTTAACCCATAAAGCGCCTTGCGCAGTCTGTACACCTTCTGGGAATTGCCACAAGCATAGCAAGGAGCCTGCTTCATGTACACTGTCTCAGGGAGCTCTGCATTCAGATATGCTGTGTCAACATCAAAATGATGGACATCCATTTCACGCTGTGCAGCCAGAGAAAGTACCATACGTAAAGACTCTGGTCTAGCTGTGGGTGCATATGTGAGATCATAGTTCAAAAACTTATCTTGTGAAAACCCCTGAGCAACAAGCCTGGCTTTGTACTGCACTGTGTTATCAGGAAGAAGCTTGGAACCAACAGCTTTCTGGGATGGGGGCAAGTCAGTGACTTCAAACACCTTTTGACTCACTAATGCCTCAAATTCCTTATCCATCGCTGTGTTCCATTTCTCCTGCTCTTCCACAGGCAGGAGCAACACCTCCTGGAATGACTGAGGTTCACAGGTAATCTGACACACTCTCACCTGCTGAATCACAAACCTGTCAGGCTTCACACCCTTTGTGGAACGTGCAGACCTACGAGGAATGATCACTGCCTCTTCCTCATCACTGTCCTCTGTCTTTTCACTACCAGATTCCCCCTTCAGGTCTTGAACCTGCTCAGGTGAAATTTTCTCTTCCTTCACCTGAGGGGACCCTCTCACCACACTAGGAGACTGGGAAACAGAAGGCAGCTGAACTGGTTGTTGTTCAGCCACAGGAGCATGGACAGTTGGCTGTACACTAGATTGCAACAACACCTCTGAACTAGCATTCAACCTATCCCAACCAGTAGGGTGCTCAAAGTTAGCACTTCTAGAGACTACCACTCTACCATAGCCTGCAGAAAAACGGTAACCCTTAGATCTTGATGAATAACCAACAAACCTTAAGTGCTGTGCTTTTGGCTGGTTCTTCCTTCGCTGAGACTTAGGGATGTGAACATATGCAAATATTCCAAAAACACGCAGATGCTTCAGCGAAGGGCGCTTGCCAAACAAAAGGAAATAAGGAACTTCATTTACAGCTGAATTCCACACCCTGTTGGTTAGATACACTGCAGTCATGGTAGCCTCACCCCAAAAACGGGCTGGCACCTGGGCATCTAACATCAGGCTATTTCTAATGGTAGTAACAACACCAATCTTCCTTTCTGCTATTCCATTCTCAGCTGGAACACCAACATTGGCAAGTCTATGGGAGATTCCTTTCCTACAAAGCCAATTCTGGAACTCATGACTTAGGAACTCTCCACCACAATCAGATTGAAACTGACCTACTTGATAACCATAGTTTCTCTCCACCATTGCAACAAACTCCTTAAAGCGAGCAAAGGCCTCCGCTTTAGACTTGAGCAAATAACAAAACATAAAGCGAGTATGGTCATCCACCAGAAGAAACATGAAATGTGCCCCCCCTTCACTAGGAGCATTGGGGCCGGCTAAGTCTCCATGAACCAACTGAAAAGGCCTAGTTGACACTCTGTTACTTTTCCTAGCAACAGGCGCAGCCTTGATCTTAGATTGTTTGCACACAGTACAATCAAGAAAGTCATCACACTTTTTAGATCCTAGCTCAGGATACACCTTGGCCATTTGGGACAAACTTCCCCACCCGGGATGTCCCAGAACTCTGTGATAGTAGTGGATGCATTTATTATGTGGGGGAACATTGGAAACACAATTTCCTGACACAATCCCCTGTTTAGGAAGCATTTCATACAACTGATTCACTAATCTCCCCCTAGCACATTCTATTCCATCTTTTTCAATAGAACATCCAGTACCCTTGAACACAACAGTATATCCAGACTTCACCAGGGCTGGAACGCTGAGGAGGGAAAAATCAAGTGTAGGAACACACAACACATTTTGCACATTTATCCCCAAACAAGGAATGTATACTTCACCCTGAAAGGACACATCAGCCGTGGATCCATCAGCTAGAGCAACCTGTTGGATTTTGGGCTTGCTTTTTGTTAACAACAACTGTTCATTGTTTACAATGATTTGGCTACAAGCCGAGTCCAAGAGCCAAGTCTCTGGAGATTGTTTACTCAAAGCCGTGAGCAGAGCAGACACTTGGGTACGTTGTCTAGGCGGTTGTTTCCCCTTCTTTCGCACGAACCTCTTTCCACTGGCACTACCCGCCGGGCGAGGGGGCTGGGGACAGTCTTTCAAGACGTGTTGGGTCGAACTTCACCCGTAGCATCTCCTTACAGCACAAGCAGCTTCTGTTCCAGCAGGAAAACGCTGTCTAGAAGCCTCAGGAACAGCAACAGATGGCTTACTCTGCATCCTCTCCAGGTCACGAGCTTGCTGGATTTCTTGCAGCCGATTTGTAAGATAATCCACAGTGAGGTCTTGGGGCCTCAACGTCTGAGTTGCCTCGATGAGCATGTCAAAGCTGTTGTCCAGGCTTGACAATATAATACAAGCTCTCTGGGTATCTGGGACCACAACATCCCGCTCCTCAAGTTCAAGAAACAAAGTCTTGAGTTTATGGAGGTGGGTCATCACATTTCCACTGGGTTGCAGCTTCAGATTGTAAAGCTGATGTGATAGACAAACAATGGCAGCTGAAGTTTGCTTTGAGAGCCTCCCAACATGCATGTGCAGTGTCTAGATTGCTGATATGCAGCAACTGAGATGATTCCAGTCCCAGAATCAAATTGCCATAAGCACGATCCAAACACAACTGCACGTCTTCAGTAACAGGACCAGGTGGAGGTGGGTCTTTCACATACTTCCACAAACCTTCTTTTAGGAAGAAAGACTTGATTTTCACACACCAGGTCTGATAGTTTGTGCCATTCAAGCGCTCAAAAGGTAGACTAGTTAGCCCTGTAGCAGCCATGCTGACCACTCAAAGAAAAACACGTTTACTCCAAAATGCAGCCTTAAAACCAAACCCCCTTGTTACAGCCAGATCCAGCGCAGCAAAGAAAACACAAATTTCTCTCTGGGCAACATAACCTGTGGGAAATTGTTGGCCTTATGGGGTTCCAGGCGCAGAGTAATCCAAACAACGTGTAGGGCTCACAATAGTTTATTGTAGCATAAGGCAATAATGGATATATAGTACATTATTGCAAAAGGAAAAAAAACAAAGCATACGCAGAGTTTCATGGCCAATACAAAGGCCAGGCATAGTTACAGTTCAAGAACAGAGTACATGGTAACATGACAGATAGAAGTCAAGAAGAAGAGAGTAGGATATAGACCCATAGTTCACAGCTGAAATATACACTTGTTTCAGCATTCTGATTGGCTATATGTGGGTCAGGACATTTTCAAACTGACAATGCATTTACAGAGTTGTACTTACTATAAATCGCCATGCGATGGCAGTGTTGCACATTGTCTTCCCTTCGGGACATCGTTCCCATAAGATAAAGTATTTTTGGACTGCTATCACTATGTTACGTGATACATTGTTTTGGCTATCGAAGGTCACACACCTGGTGTTTACTGGTGCAATGTTATGGGAGGATTGTATGGAAAAATACTGTCTCCACAAAGCTAGTGAAGGAATCCATTCACACGAATTCTACATAGAATAACCTAACACCCCTTCCGAATGGGTTCCGAAACATTTTTGGGGAGTGAAAACTGTCAGTTTGCAAGAACACAGAGACACAAATGATTTATTCCAAACACATTTGCTCTAGTCCCAATTTGGTAACCATGGTTGCATGTTTTTTCAAACGGTAGAGCTTTTGTGAACACATCTGCCACATTCAGTTCAGAAGGACAATATTTCAATTGGATAAACCCTTCCTGAATTGCATGTCTTACATTTTTAAACTTCACATCAACATACCTAACAGAGATCTCTAGTCTTCCCCATTCTATTGTTTTCCTCGATTTCTTTGCATTGTTCATTTAAGAAGGCCTTCTTATCTCTCCTTGCTATTCTCTGGAATTCTGCATTCAGTTGTTTATATCTTTCCCTTTCTCCCTTGCCTTTTGCTTCCCTTCTTTCCTCAGCTATTTGTAAAGCCTTATCAGTCAGCCACTTTGCTTTCTTGCATTTCTTTTTCTTTGGGATGGTTTTAGTTGCTGCCTCCTGTACAATGTTACGAACCTCCATCCATAGTTCTTCAGGCACTCTGTCTACCAGATCTAATCCTTTAAATCTATTCCTCACCTCCACTGTATATTCATAAGGGATATGATTTAGGTCATACCTGATTGGTCTAGTGGTTTTCTCTACGTTTTTCAATTTAAGCCTAAATTTTGCGATAAGAAGCTCATGATCTGAGCCACAGTCAGCTCCAGGTCTTGTTTTTGCTGATTGTATAGAGCTTCTCCATCTTTGGCTGCAAAGTATATAATCAATCTGATTTCGGTATTGACCATCTGGTGATGTCCATGTGTAGAGTCGTCTCTTGTGTTGTTGGAAAAGAGTGTTTGCTATGACCAGCGTGTTCTCTTGACAAAACTCTATTAGCCTTTGCCCTGCTTCATTTTGTACTCCGAGGCCAAACTTGCCTGTTATTCCGGTTATTTTTTGACTCCCTACTTTAGCATTTCAGTCCCCTATGCTGAAAAGGACATCTTTTTTTCGTGTTAGTTCTAGAAGGTGTTGTAGGTCTTCATAGAACCGGTCAACTTCAGCTTCTTCGGCATCAGTGGTTGGGGCATAGACTTGGATCACTGTGATGTTGAATGGTTTGCCTTGGATTCAAACTGAAAGCATTCTGTCGTTTTTGAGGTTGTACCCCAGTACTGCCTTTCCCACTCTTTTATTGACTATGAGAGCTACTCCATTTCTTCTAAGGGATTCTTGCCCACAGTAGTATATATAATGGTCTCCTGAATTAAATTTGCCCATTCCTGTCCATTTTAGTTCGCTGATTCCCAAGATGTCGATGTTCAATCTTGTCATCTCATGTTTGACCACATCCAGCTTACCTTGATTCATAGATCTTACATTCCAGGTTCCTATGCAATATTGTTCTTTACAGCATCGGACTTTCCTTCCACTTCCAGACACATCCACAACTGAGCGTCCTTTCGGCTTTGGCCCAGCCGCTTCACTCTTTCTGGAGCTACTCGGAATTGCCCTCCGCTCTTCCCCAGTAGCATTTTGGACACCTTCCGACCTGAGGGGCTCATCTTCTGGCATCATATCTTTTAGCCTTTTGATACTGTCCATGGGTTTTCTTGGCAAGGATACTGGAGTGGTTTGCCATTCCCTCCTCCAGTTTTGGACCACGTTTTGTCAGAACTCTCCGTCATGACCTGTTCTTCTTGACCTGACTTCATTGAGTTACGCAAGCCCCTTCGCCACGACAAGGCAGTGATCCATGAAGGGGAATGGTGTCATTAGACAGAGTTTATTTTGATGTGAAGAAAGACACCATGACTTTTCTCACTTTCTGTTCATCCCTACCAACTCCAATTAGAGAGCCTCTTGTTAACAACTTGGCAGCACGCACATTTCTTCACATCAAAATAATGGTGTCATTAGACAGAGTTTATTTTGATGTGAAGAAATGTGCGTCCTGCCAAGTTGTTAACAAGAGGCTCTCTAATTGCAGTTGGTAGGGATGAGCAGAAAGTGAGAAAAGTCATGGTGTCTGGGGAAAAAAAGACATCCTGTTTCACTTTCACTTTCTTGCTATTCATCTGAAACCAAGTTAATAGTGAGAGATGAAAATGATTAATACCACCACGTGACAATGCATTAACCCACTCTCTCTTGAGTATTCCTGAAGGGGTCTCCCACCCAGCATCCCACATGTGTGATTGAGGCACAGCCCTTCCGGCATCTGTTTTAATTCCTTTGGCCCTACAGATGTGGCCAGGCCAATCTCTCCACATTATTTTGCTGCAGTCCATGGTTGCAATGTTAAATTTTACTAGACTAATTTATTTACCAAGCAGCTCTCATAATTGTCAAAATAGAACAAGGGGCTTCCACAAACACTTGTGAGTCCTGTCTAGCACACATTCAATATTCCCCATTCTACCTGATCAAATCCAGTTTCATCTTCTATTATTTTTAAATATTTACTTTATTTATCTATTTATTTATAAATCAAATTTATAGGCAACCCAACTGATAACCACTCTGGGTGGCATACTAGTTGAAAACAATATCCTGTACAAAAGAAAAAGATAAGTCTGTGATTACTTGGAAATGAAACCAGAGGCAGCTGCAGGCTGAGTCATCATAGGATAACAATAATAATTTATTGTTTAGAACTGCCATTTCTTTTCTGATTTCCACAGCCATGATCCACAATACCTGTTATTACCTGGAATTTGACCATTGATTGGACTTGAAAGCCTAAAATATCCCTTTTAAACTCTATGATTCAGTGAGGCTATTTAGCATCTGTATAGGAAAGCAAAGGTAGTGCTTTTGACAGAATTATTGACATCCTAAGGATATTTTTTTTTGGCAGAGACACTTCTATTTATTTAAGCTTCATTCACTTCAGCCAAAATGCAATTTGGTGATGATCCACTTAGCTTTCACTTTTCCAAGTTTATTCTCCTTTAACTTTCTTTTGTTGGAATGTTATGATATCTTCTTCCATCTGTATTTAACACAGCTTTCTGTGACCTCTTTACAATCATGGCATTCTATATGTATTGTCTGCTGCAGCATTATAGATTGACAGTACAGTACTTTTTATTGTCATGACTTCTTCGGAAGGCTTAGCTGTCAATCTGCTCTAATGTATCACATCTCATGTTAACTTCCAAGATCTGTCTTTGGAATGCTAGTTTAGTCTTCCCCAAATGGTGCTCTCCAGATGTGTTAGGAGTACATTTCTCAGCATGTACCTGCCTTACAGCTGTGGCTGGAGAAGTCTAGTTGGTGTTAAGCAACATACAGTACTCAGCCTGCTACTTGTGAAAGATGACAAGCAGAACAGGGACTCTGAATATTAATCAACACGTAAGGCAGTTTTCTCTAACTTGTTGCCCTACAATCTGGGCTGGGGAATTCGGATAGAAGTCACTTGAGTTTGGAGAACACTAGTTTAGTGTTAAATACTGTTTATATTTCTACAGTATATGCACTTTCATCCACCCTTGGAAGGTGTCTATTGTTTGCAATGATTAAGCTTTGTTGGTGGAAAAATGAAGGATCAGTAATAATATAATTTAGGCCATTTTTTCAGTCGAGTCAAGTTTTGCAGAGCAAATAATTCCACAGGATCTTGAGGGCTCCTCTGATCATACTGTTAACAGAAATTGGAGACCTATGTTTCTGATTAGTTCTGTTTTGGAAGGAAATTTTATGTCAACAGTATCTCCAACTTCCAATTTTGTTTTGTATAATTTTCCCTCTATAAAATGGTTTAATGTATGGAAAGTATACTTCAGAGCATTTTTAAAAATCTGATTACATATTCATCTCACTGCTTGATAGCAGCCCCACAGTGTGATGGCTGACCAATCAACTGGCAGAGAAACTGTAATAACATAAGTATCATATTTATTATTATAAGTATCATAGGAGCCTATTCTCTTTTTTAGCTTCCACGTGGGGAATGTGAGACACTGAGATCATACCATATGAGATTCCAGAGTTGCATAAAAGAAGTTCTATCCCTCTCCATCTCCTGCACAGGATTTTGAAGCTGATAGGATTCCTACAGGTATGTGCATGGAGAAGCCCCAACCAAGGGCAGCCTTCTGCACACACAAAAGTAAAAACCAGGGGATGCATGACCAGTACCACCAGAGGGTATGATTGCAAACACACTCCCATCCCCCCCCCCCCGGTACATTCACTGAAGTGGTTGCTAGATGCATAGGTTTAGTAAGGAATGAACCACTGCCAGGTTTTTTTCCTGTCTGTTATTTAGAATGGAATGGAATGGAATGGAATGGAATGGAATGGAATGGAATGGAATGGAATGGAATGGAATGGAAGAACGGAACGGAACGGAATGGAACAGAACAGAACAGAACAGAACAGAACAGAACAGAACAGAACAGAACACTTTATTGGCCAAGTATGACTAAACATACAAGGAATCTGACTTCGGTGCAAGAGCTCTCAATAATAAATTATACAATCAAGAAAAGAAAAATTAAGAAAAAATAATACTACAGCTATTTAACTAACACATACTCATATTTAAGGGAGAATTAAGGGACAATAATATCCCTCATGTCTCCTTTCCTAGTGACTAATTGTCCCTAGAGTTGGGAAAGTATGGAGAATGGAAATTTAGCCAATATGAAGAGAGATAAGTGGGTGCATATAATTTTATTTTCTTATGAACTTATTTGAACCAGAAACATTTTAGAATGCAAAGATATATTATTAGTACTTGATATTGTCATTGGCTAGATGACATTCAGCCATGATATCATCCAAAAACAATTGTGAAGGCTTTTATTTTCTGAAGCCCTGTAACTAAAAATATAACTGTTACTAAAGATGTGATAGAAAAACACCCTTATTTGTGGTTTGGTTGTAATTTAAAGTATTTCAGCTGAACTCAGCTATATTTCCTCCAATAATTTATATAAGTATGTTCAAAAGTTTCAGTAATGTGACATATCAGAAGAAGGCAAACAATTGCAATAGGTATTATTGTCATTTTTGCCAAGGTTAACTCAATTTGTAAAACTGATTCTGCTCTGCAGTTATTGTTGGTGGCAACAAAAAGAGATAAAGTCCTGAAAAGCAAATTGGACTTCTTTTATTCAAGACTGTCAAGTTATCTTTCTGATGTCTTTTAAGGCTGCTCAGTTGTTGCTTAATCCTTACCTCAGGGCTAAAAGCCTTTCAAGAGAACAAAAACACATGTAATATCAAAAAGAAAGTCGGCTATATGCCATGCTTTCTGGAGCAGTTTGTCTGTGGAGAATTCCTTAGAGAGAATTCAGATGCGCAGAATGTGACAGAAATTCATTCAGTAATCACCAGTCCTTCAATCAAAGGCATCCATGTCAGTCCCATCAACTGAGCTTGACTTTTGAAGCTGTTAAAAGAACACTGTAGGATCTGGGTGGTGTTTGTAACAAGGCCCAAACAGTCTTCCATTACAGGGTGTGTCAGGAAACAGACAAATATACTGTAAGATTCATGAGGCATGTCTGAAGTGTGTCTGCACAACTATTATAGATCAGCTTTGCTTTCGGATGTGTGTTGAATTTCACTTCCCATAATCTTCTGCAGATCTTAAATATGAAATAGGAAGTATTTTCTTCTCATTTTCATTCTTACCACACTCATTTTTAAGGACCAAGCAAATATTCATTTCAGAGATTCAATCAGAAGGTGATTGGATTGGATCTCTGGGTCAAATTAACTTTCCAAATAAAAAACGGAAGGTTGATTTGAATCCTTAAATGAAATTGGAGTCCTCTGAATGAACTTGTATAATTTAGATGATTTTGCATCTGAGCAAAAATTTATTTTTTATTTATTTTTATTTATTATTCATATTTATACCCTGCCTATCCCCTCCCTATCGGAGGACTCTAGGCGGCTTACAATATCACAAATCCAATTATTAACAATTCATATTTTATTTTTTAACAATGTTACAACCGCACGCTTAGGAAAGGGGTAAGGGAACCGACTCTTTGAAGTATTGGACTACATGTCCCAGCATACCTTGCTTCAGAGTCGGCTGCTGACGTCCTGGATGTTGCTGTTTCGGGATATGTCATCTCCGTTCTCCGCTCTCCGTTTCCGCCTCCATTCGCGAGGTCTTCTTCACTCTGGAGGCGACCCCCCGCCAGGACGCCAGCAAATTGACCCACGTGAAGTGGTACCCATTTATCTACTTGCAATTAGCTTTCGAACTGCTGGGTTGGCAGAAGGTGGGGCAAGTGACGAGAGCTCACTTCGCCACGCGGAGGTTCGAACTGCTGACCTACTGATCGGCAGTCTTCACAGCATCAGCGGTTTAACCCACTGAGCTACCGCGCCCATGGATTTTTCCAAATACTTGGAAATCCAAATAGAACTGACCAGTTCAACAATTCAGTTCAATGACATATCAAACTGGTTTATTTTTAAATGAATTTTGGGAACACAAGCCACTACCCTTATAGAATGGAGGCTCTGTTATTTATTTGTTTTGTTTTATGAATACACAACTATGTAGTCTATCTTTTAATGCATGTCTGCCACTCAGAGTGGCTCACACTAAGGAATAAAAAAGAATAGGACTGTGCAATGCTTTGAAGAGATGCTCTGTAATGCTTGGAGTACCAAAACAACATTTCTCTTTCAATCATTAAATCTGCTGTGTCTTTTTCCAGCTTGTTCAACTACTTCAAACAGCTGCTGGTTATTCAAAGAAAGGTGCTTCAAACATGCTCCTGTGCAGAGTACAGCATCTCTTCTATCCATCAGCATAACTGAAAAACATGCATTTTGATGATGATGATGATGATAAACAAACAGCAAACATGATGAAATCAAGGATTTCACAGGTATCAAATGGCAGCAAATGCAGATTTTGTAAATAAAAAGATGAAACTGTGGATCATGTTAATTAGTAGATGCAACAAAATTGCTCAGGCTGACTATATAAATAATGGCATGACAGAATAGCCACTATGATCCACTGGTATCTGTGCAAACATATTTTCTGAATTTCTTAAATGTGGTATAATCAACATTGAAAAAGATTGTCAAAAATGATGATGTTAAGGTTTTATGGGATTTGCATACACACATTGCCATCTAGAATATAATACACCAGATATAACAATAATTGACAAAAAAGAGTACTTTTTGTAGATGTGACTGTGCCCATGGACACTAGAATCAAGGAAAAAGAATTGGAAAAAATTACAAAATATCGGCATCTAATGGTAGAAATTAGCACATTGTGGAAAAGATCTTGCAAAATCATCCCTATAGTTTATTGGTGCATTAACCAAATAACAGATTAAACAAATTTTAACAAGAACTAAATATTTCAGCCAAATCAACTGTGGATTTACAAAAAAACAGAGAAAATGTATGTAAGCAATATTACACATGCCCCGTTTGTTGTTTATTTGTTCAGTCGCTTCCGACTCTTCGTGACTTCATAGACCAGCCCATGCCAGAGCTTCCTGTCGGCCGTCGCCACCCCCAGCTCCCCCAAGGTTGAGTCCGTCACTTCCAGAATATCATCCATCCATCTTGCCCTTGGTCGGCCCTTCTTCCTTTTGCCTTCCACTTTCCCTAGCATCAGCATCTTCTCCAGGGTATCCTGTCTTTTCATTATGTGGCCAAAGTACTTCAGTTTTGCCTTTAATACCATTCCCTCAAGTGAGCAGTCTGGCTTTATTTCCTGGAGTATGGACTGGTCTGATCTTCTTGCAGTCCAAGGCACTCTCAGAATTTTCCTCCAGCACCACAGTTCAAAAGCATCTATCTTCCTTCGCTCAGCCTTCCTTATGGTTCAGCTCTCACAGCCATAGGTTACTACAGGGAATACCATTGCCTTAACTATGTGGACCTTTGTTGTCAGTGTGATGTCTCTGCTCTTAACTATTTTATCAAGATTTGTCATTGCTCTCCTCCCAAGAAGTAGACGTCTTCTGATTTCCTGGCTGCAGTCAGCATCTGCAGTAATCTTTGCGCCTAGAAATACAAAGTCTGTCACTGCCTCCACTTTTTCTCCCTCTATTTGCCAGTTATCAATCAAGCTGGTTGCCATAATCTTGGTTTTTTTGAGGTTTAACTGCAACCCAGCTTTTGCACTTTCTTCTTTCACCTTCATCATAAGGCTCCTCAGCTCCTTCTCACTTTCAGCCATCAAAGTGGTATTATCTGCATATCTAAGATTGTTAATGTTTCTTCCAGCGATTTTAACTCCAGCCTTGGATTCATCAAGCCCAGCACGTTGCATGATGTGTTCTGCATACAGGTTGAATAGGTAGGGTGAGAGTATACAACCCTGCCGTACTCCTTTCCCAATCTTAAACCAGTCCGTTGTTCCGTGGTCTGTTCTTACCGTTGCTACTTGGTCGTTATACAGATTCCTCAGGAGGCAGACAAGATGACTTGGTATCCCCATACCACCAAGAACTTGCCACAATTTGTTATGATTCACACAGTCAAAGGCTTTAGAATAGTCAATCAAACAGAAATAGATGTTTTTCTGAAACTCCCTGGCTTTCTCCATTATCCAGCGGATATTGGCAATTTGGTTCCTTTGCCTTTTCTAAACCCAGCTTGTACTTCTGGCAATTCTCGCTCCATGAATTGCTGGAGTCTACCTTGCAAGATCTTGAGCATTACCTTACTGGCATGTGAAATAAGTGCCACTGTTCGATAGTTTGAACATTTTTTAGTGCTTCCCTTTTTTGGTATGGGGATATAAGTTGATTTTTTCCAATCTGATGGCCATTCTTGTGAATATGCACCTCCACTGCATATTCATTAGGAATATTAGTGAGCTCATATCTAACTGATCTGTGGGTCTTCCCTATTCTCTTTATTCTGATTCTAAATTGTGCAATAAGAAGTTCGTGATCTGAAATGCAGTCAGCTCCAGGTCTTGTTTTTACCGACTGTATAGATGTCCGCCACCTCTGGCTGCAAAGGATGTAGTCAATCTGATTTCAGTGTAGACCATCTGGTGAAGTCCATGTATAAAGTCATCTTTTAGGTTGCTGGAAGAGAGTGTTTGTTATGCACAGTGGATTGTCTTGGCAAAATTCTATCAGCCTATGTCCCGCTTCATTTTGTTTTCCCAGACCATGCTTGCCTGTAATTCCAGGTGTCATTGCCTTGCCTTGCCAGGTGCTTGCCTTGACTACCACATGCCCCCTACAAAGCACTTAGTGAGCAAATGCCCGATGGGTTACACATTTCTTCAACAGTGGGATCCAGAGGGAGGGTTGAACACATTTCTTGGAGCAAGGTGTCCCACAATATTGCTGAAGGCCCCAACACTTGTCACAATCAATAATTACTGTACCGTAGATGAAATACAGGGACAGTCCCCTCTTCTTCATTTTAAGAAGCTTAAAGGTAATCACAAACATGAATTGTGCCTTGAAACAAATTGGCAACCCATGTAGATGTTGTAGGATGACATGATCCCAAGCTTCTATACAGATTTATATCCTTATTCCTGCTTTCTAGATCAACAGTAGCTTCCAAAGAATCTTACAAGATAGCCTTATGCAAATGACTGTAGTAATCTGATCTGCGTTTGGATTACTGATTACAGTAATCTGCTACAAATTCAGGAATGGGCAGAGATGACAAACCAATTTATTCTAGGCCAGGGTATTCCTGACCACCACCTCCAACAACTGTTGTTATTCAGTGGGAAACAGGTGGAATCTTCCCCTGATTTGAGGCACATCTGTCTTTGTCTGGATTAAGATAGTCTTTGTTCTGCCTGGATTTTTCCTGGAGTGAAAATACTGTAGTCTGCTCTCAGAGGAAATCTGGGAAAATATTTTTTACATTCTTTTTTGAAATTGGCACCTGGAAATGACCTATCATAGCGAGATCCAGAGAAGGCTTTTTTCATAAAAATCTTACTATCATGTTAACACTGGATGACATCACACTTTCACACAAAGAAGCATTTCTCTTCCTTTGTTATTCAGATCAATCACACAAGTGGTTGACCTTACACAGACTCACATGTACGAATTGAAGCCTATTCTGTGCAATTAGAGAAGAGTGTAGTATGAATTGTAATGCATAAAATTGGAAAACCAATAAAGTGCAAATATATGTTCATGTACATAACATTATCCCAATGTGAATCATGTTGAATCTTTTAAAATACTTTTTCTTAGGGCCAAATTATATGGAAGCATCATGTTGAATATTTTTAAATACTTTTTCTTAGGACCAAATTATATGAAAGCACAGCATTTTTATTTTTTAAATTGTGTTGTGTTTTTTTACACATATTGTTTTTCTTGTAAACTGCTTGATAGATTCCCAGAATTATGTATTTAAGATGGGCAGCCATATAACTTTTCTAAACAAACAAACAAACAAACAAACAAACAAACAAATATGTAGGGAGAAAGAATCCAGCCTTACATGTTTGCTATTCCCATGTTTGCTGTTTTGTCTGTATCTGAAGTCCACCTGACTTCAAACAAGCGAGAAATCCTTTTACATCATTTTGTGTGACTTGGGGTATATTTTTTATTTGTGATGAACATTCCCCCACAGGAAATGTACCTCCTTAATTATTAACTGTACCAAACCCCTTCATGGCTTTGAAGCCAAAATGTCATCAAGCTTTTTTGAGCCTACAGAAATAACATTTCTCAAAGTCATAAATCAAGATCATGTGAGCCCCATTTATCTCTCCCTATATTGCAGGGGCTCAAGCCTGCAATAAGTTCAGTTGATACAGATTCTGTGCCATGCATTAAGTTAGTCAACTGCAGGCTTCTAATTCAAGATACTTTATTAAGTGGCTCAATGCAAATTAAGTGAGACAAAGAATAAACTTATTTTAAATCAGAAATAATTGCATGTTTCATCTATATCCTTTGACTGGATAGAGACCTTACAATTACAGATCAGAATTTAGCACTTTTTAGTGCACAAATCATATGGATCTTGAAGACAAAACATTACATTTTCACAGACAAAAGCACCATCAAAAAAGTAACCAATCACTGAGAAGAGGGGTGGGCAATCTTTCAATGTCCAGGGCCCATGCTTAACATTTTTGGAGGGCATGGAAGTATACAAAGTTGCAGATCTCTGTCATGCAAACATTGGGTGGGGCCAGACTGTTTTGGATTTGAGAAAGGGTTTTTTATTTGCTTCCTAAATATGTTAAGTCTAATTTATGTGGGTTTTCCACCTCTAAGTGGTGTGAAATCATACTACTGATGTTCATTTATGGTCAGAGCAGGTTCTAAAGTCAACAAATCTCAGGTGCCCACTCCTGACCAAGAGACATAGGTTTCTTGGGTATCTCCCATTTACCTAAGATAATAAACAATGCCAATTTTGGGTTCAAATACACACAATGATACAAAGAATTTTAAAGATCAATATTCAACTGAAACCAGAATTTCTTTTGTTGGGATTAATGGATAGTCAATTAGATAAGAGCCATGGAAGATTATTTTTATATATGATTACTGCTGCGAGACTATTATATCCACAAAAACGGAAAGACTCTGAAATACCTTCAATGGAGGAATGGTTGGTGAAGTTGACATAATTAGCAGAGATGGCAAAATTAACCTGTTTGATTAGAAAAAGATCAACAACTACATTTATTAGTGAGTGAAACCCCTTGTGGACTTTTTGCTGAAAACAGAGAAAATGAACTTATCATACAATTATAGGGTTGGAAGTAGGCTGACCATATTTCCTTGAGACAAAAATGGGACATTGGGATGGCAAAAATGGGACAGGGTTAAACTTGAAAAAGTAAGACGATAAAAAAAGTTTTAAAGAGTTTTTAAGATCCATTTGCTGGTCCTTAAACAGATTACTGTATATATAAAAATATTTTTGTTTTCATTAAAATGAAAAAGTTTTATTACATGAACATATTGAGCTAACAATTATTCTTCAGTGACAGAACTCTTTATGTTTTAAGCAGCTTGCTGGGACAGCAGGAAAGTAGACATCGTCAAAGGAGAGGTGTGTTAGTCTATGGCAGCCAAAAATCAGGAGGGATCTGGTTGCGCCTTTTCAGACTGAAAGCTTGTGCCTTTCAATGAAATGTATTCATTTGAAAAATTGCTACCAGATTCCTTCTGGGTTTTTTGGCCTCCAGAAAGTCATGGCCGTATGGCCAGGACAAAAATACATTCCCTTTAATTGGTTTTATTATTTTTTTCCCTTTAAAAACATGCCCAACTCCCTTAACTGCTCTAAGGTGGGGACAAAGTACAGTAAAAACATGACTAGTATCCATTAAAAAAAAAGAACAATGACTATAGAACACAAAAGCTAGAAGGGAGGCATTCAAAATCCTGGGGAAAATAACTTGGTTTTGAACTGTAGTATGGAGAAGATTTGCTTCAACTCCATTGGCAACTCATTCAATGATAGACTCACTCCAATTTCTCTCCAGTCATGTATAGAATCATTTCTCCCTTTTATTGTATGAAAAAGTAATAGTCTTGGGAGATCTCTTGAACCTGCACTCAAAACTACCTCCTCAATACCGTAGATATCTTCAGATTGCTCAAGCAAGTCAACCAAGCCAACCATCTCAAGTCAAAGAGAAGGCTGAGACAAAGCCAGGCACACAAAACCTTTTGCTCAGATGCTCCCAACTGTGGAGAGCCATCGCCAAGGCCTCTCTTAGTTTTTTCCATCTTGTGGTTTGACTCGGTGAACTAGATGCCTTCTAGATGTGTGTGTGGGAGAGTGGGGGGAGAGAGAAAGGAGCTGAGCATCACAAGGGACATTGCACTTAGGTGTGTCCTGACTGATCTATCTACTTGACAAGGACAGTCTTCTAACTGAAGGTCTGTAAGCAGGACAGTCCTCATCCCATTCATAGAGCTTTGAAGGCTTATTGTTATGGTTATAATTTTGATTTATATCCTGCCTTTCCTTCAGGAGCTCATCACAGCTTTATGGGGCCCTCCCTTCATTCTCTCTGTACCACAGTAACTCAGTGAGATAAGGCCAATCACTCTCTTCATCTTGAACTTGGACGAATTCCAGTTCAAAGGCTCGAATGAGGAAAGCCGGGTAAAACTTCTCCTTCGTACCAGTCCTTTCCCGCTCAGACCCCTCCCTCATCTTCCCATACCTCTCAGTTTCCATTCTTCACTAACAAGCTGATAAGCCATTTGGCCTGGCCTTGGTTTTAAGTTACTCACATAAACAATTCTAATCAACACTTCTAATGGCTCTGCCGGAATGCCTAACTTCTACTTCAAAGTGCACCAACGACCCTGCCGGCATGCCAGGTCTCTACTACAAAGCATCTCTATTTGAGGCACTACTTGCTGCAACCCCTTTCTTGCATGACAGGATGTCCATCCTGACACAATCTCTCAACCACTACACTTCACATTGAGTCAGCAGATTAAGAGATGGGGGCCACCATCAACTCAGCTGAGAAATTCACCTCCCTGAGTCGGCCCCTCCCTCACCTGTAACTTGGCAATGAGCATCCCCTCAGGCTTCAGTGAGTAAATAAGGAAGGCATCTAATCCACCGAGTAGAACCGCAAGATGGAAAAAAAACTAGGGGAGGCCTTGGAGATGGTTCTCCATAGTTGGAGCATCTGAGCAAAAGGTTTTGGGTGCATGGCTTTGTCTCAGTCTTCTCCACCAGAGCAAGATGGGTGGCCTCTCTATTCTTAAAGCAGTTATCATTTCTAAGAGCTCATTTATACCTGCGCATTAACATAATTTCTATACAAAGCTGAGCTTTGTCTTCTGTTTTTCTAGCAATGCCCCCACCCAGCTCTCGTTTCTTCTCTTCTCCTCACACTCCCTGAAATTTGTGGTAGATTTTGGAATGAGAAAAACAGGGAGGAAAAAAATATTTATGTGTAGAAGAAGGAAGAACACCATGGCTAGTTCTTCAATGCATGTGATAGATTTCCTTCTCTGTGCTCAACTGTTAGGTTGGTAGCTAAGCAAATAAGGAAGAAGCTGCCAACTTCTGGTTTATTTGTGCTATTAAACAATTCAGACATCAGGGACATCTTATACATCCTGGGCTTTTCCCCCTCTTGTTCCTTTTAAGGTGGCCAACTGAACAAGAAAATAGTGTACATGGGAGAAGAAGGAAGAAAGGAAGAGAGAAAGGAAAAGAGAAGGATGAAAAGACAGAGAAGAATGGAAAGGAACGAAGAGGGGGGGAAGGAAGGGGTAAAAGAAAAAGAAGGAAGGAGAAAGGAGGAAGGGAAGGGACGGGAAGGAGGGAGGAAGTGGAAAAAGGAGAAAAAGGGAGGAAGGGAAGGAGGAAGGGAAACGATAAGAAAAGGGGAAGAGAGAGAGGAAGAAAGGGACAAAGAAGGAAGGAAGGAAGGAAGGAAGGAAGGAAGGAAGGAAGGAAGGGAGGGAGGGAGGGAGGGAGGGAGGGATGGAGGGAGGGAAGGAGGAAGGGAGAAAGGGGGAAGTAGAATGAAAGGGATAAAGAGGGAGACAAGGAAGAAAAGGGAGTAGTAGAAGAAAACAGGAAGAAAAATAGAAGAAGAAAAGGAAAAGAAGAGGGAAGGGGGAGGAAGGAAAGGGCTACGGAGGGGGGCTTCTTTCTTGTAAGACACTGTAAACTCTGTAAAAAAGGAACCCTGAGAAAGCAAAAGGGGATCCCCAACAAGTGGGCCAGGGCAAGCGCCACCGTGCCTCCTTTCCCCATCCTGTTAGCCGAAGCCACGCCCGTGCCCCTCACCTCGAACAGGGATGGCTGGAGAGTGGGTCAGGACCGTGAAGCCCCCCCCGCCCCTCTGTCACAGGTGATCCGCCTGCCCTGGGGAGGCAGCGAGGAAGACGACTGGACGGCCGCGCAGGAGAAGCAGACCAGCGTTGGGGAGGACGGCAAGGGGAGCCAGGTGGGGGTGCCCAGACAGCCATCCATCCATCCTGCGCAGGCACAGGCTGAGCCGCAGCTGCCACCAGCTGCTCCGCCAAGCAGGCGGTGCCCCGAAGGCAGGCGCCACCGAAGGAATGAGAATGGGCCGGATCCACGTTTGGACCCGCCGACCCACCTGCTGGTTCTCTTCGGCGACTTGCGCCGGCTGTGTTTGGCCTTTTAAGGCTCGAATCTTGTGCTGTTTGCAGCTGGGACCCAATCGGGCCTCACACTGCTTGGCCCGCCTTTCCGCCCTCCTTTGCCGCACGCTGATTGGTAGAGGGGCTTCTTCTTCTGGGCTGCCTCCAATTGGCAGCTACGGTTCGGATTCCCCTTTCGCGCCATGCCAGCTTCTTCTGGAGGTCGGCTCGTCGGAGTCTGGCATGGCGGCGGGGACTGACCCGCTCCTGGCAGGCTCACTCCTGACAGGTTCACGGGAACTTTCAAATTTTAAAAAAATGGGACAAAATTGGCATTTATAGTAAAATGACGGGACGGTTGGGAAATGTTAAAAAAATGGGATTGTCCCGTTCAAAATGGTACGTATGGTCAGCCTAGTTGGAAGGGACTTTGGAGGTCTTCTAGTCCAATACAAGTCCAACTTGTGATTTATGGGTTTGAAGATTAGAAAGAGTAGCATTTGGAAAGAAGGAAACTATGATGTAACCTTAGGGAGAGAGGGTAAAATATAAATGTATCTATAACCGCTGTCAAGAAGATCGGAAGCCACTACAGCATCACCTGGATGATCTATCCCTATGTTAATATACTAATGAGGGACGTGGGAGTAATCTTCTGGGTACTGTATATACTGCCTTTCATGTGTTGAAATGCAGCATCACCCAGCTAGTTATGCTATTTATTTTATTTATTTAAAATATGTTTACTCCTCAAATTACTTAATGGTTCATTTATTAGAATAAATCAATGTTTCCTAACCTGCTGCTTTCCGGATGTGTTGGAGGGTGCACTTTTGGAGAGCACCAATGGGGAAGGTAGGAAAAAGCCATCAGAAATATGGTATATAATCTCCACCCTGGCTTTTTGTCAGCCTATGGATATGTTCAGTTTATGTGTATATGCACCTCTACTTTACCCCATGATGTGTGTGTGTTAACCCAAATTGTGTGGTTTAATGTGTCATTTGAATCTTGGGTGCCATTTTTGTTTGTTTTAAAACTAGGACTTGTACCAAAGTGCAATAGGCAAGAAATCCTGGTTTCTGTAAACTTCAAATAGGATTTCAGACATCAGGAAAATCCAGGAAAGGTGGACAGAGTTGTGCACTGTGTGTATGTGAAGTTGCAGTGGGTATGTGCTCATTAACACAGATTTTTAGTATAGTGTACTGTGTTGTGTGTGGCTGATGTCGATGCTTATCTAGGTTGCATATGTGTTCATGTTATTCCTTATCTTGTTCCTCCTAAACACAATGAAAATGGAGATACCCAGCAAACATGAGGACACTTGTGCAATAAAGCATAACTAAAACTGGATTAGGAGAATTGAAATCATATACTGAACATTAGAAATTTGTACTCTGGATTCCCTTTACGCTTTTATTTTGTATGTAGAAATGAAGCACCTAGAAAATCAGGTACAATAAGAGAAACTTCAATAAACAAACTGATCTAGAAATGGTCACAACAATTTTCCTGGGGATTCCTTTTCAAATACTGTTTCATTTGTTTCCCATGTTTGATTTCAATCTCATCATCATAATTCTCATGCTGTATAATCCCAGATTTCCAGTAGGGAAGAGACAGCGTAAAAAAAAATGTAAACTTAAATATTTAGGCATTTAATGGAGTGAGTATATTATAATAAATTGCCTTAGTCAACTTTTATCTACGCTGTGAATTTCAGCCCAGATTGAGTCTTAAACAGCTGTTAAAATCTCTCACAATTACACACTCTAAAAATATAAGGAGCGCATTTTCTTTGAGTCCTGGCAATTGATAGTACAGTTTGAGTTCTAGCTTTTCCATCCCCAAATGAGAGCAGCTGATGGACCTGGGAGCTGACAAATGATAATATTGCCAACCCTCAACAACCTCTTTTCCAAACTGCAACCCCTTCTGACCCCCAGCAATAAATCAATACATTTTCATGTGATGATGAGGTGGTCCTGCACATCCACAGTCAAGAACAGAAATTTTATTTTATTTCATAAACTGTCACTAGATGTCACCAGATATCTATACTAAACACTGTTTCCAGGCCAGCATTTTCTATTTAATGGGGAGCAAGCCTGTGGTCAAAGTTCAGAACTGTCTGATTGTTTAGTAACAAACTATTAGTACTTTCAGTTGTCAGAGAGTAACATTTTCAATCTGTACTGCAAAATCTATGGGCACAGGGCAACAGCTGGAGGATTTTTTAGACTGAATATTTTCAACAGATATTTTGCCATTAGTCTCCTTAGGAAGCAACAGATGTTTAAAGGACATCAGAAAAATTGGCGGCAGATGCAGCCTCCACATGAGGTGGCAGATTGTGAAGAGTGGGAAGACCTAAAAGACTAAGCTATGTGAGCCCTAGAGGTGAGCTCCATCACCTGAACCAGCCTGCTCCTCTCTGCTGCTGTTTCTTTGCAAACATTGATTTAATTCTCTGTCTGATTTCTATATGGAATGAGAAGAAGCCCCATCTTGTCTTTTGCTTCTGGCATCAAAATGTTTCAGCTTGGCCTTTTTCAGAGATGCTCTTCTGAAGTGAGGAGAAAAATATTTGGGGATCAGTTATTTGTATATATATTTGGAATACTTACTGAACTATTACATGGTTGCAGAAATAGCTGTCTGTATGTTAAGACAGCTATTTTGTCCAACACTCAGTCATAACTAACCTGAAAATTCTATGGAGAAAATCAATGTGATTTAGTTAAGAATAAATTTACTATGGAGAATCCATCTTGGGAGAACTATGATCACACTAAATTTCAGAAAATTCAGATGAGGAATGACTGAGTCATAGTAGTTTTAAAATGTTGCTTTCAGATGCTGGCTATTTACCCCCACCCCTCTAGGTTGTTTATGTCAAAAATCAAAATTATACGGAAAAGTCTTCTTTTTTGCTAGTTTGATGAAAAACCATTTGCTGCTAGAATTTCCAGAGTGAAGGTCTAATATTTCCATCTTAATCTAACATTTTGGCTCATTCAGGGTGCTGGGAAAGATGATTGATTTTGAGCAAAGGGTCTCCCCTGAGTTTGTGTGGAGTACCAATGAAATAGAAATCAGGTGTCACCAAAGGGTTAAAATTAATGGGACCAATGCAAAAAGAGGTTGTGTTAATTTATAGTGTGGGAATACATTAAATAAATGGAAAAAATATGTTGTGCCTTCAACAGTGGCCAGTTAGATGCTTCCCAATGGTCCAGAAGAAGATATTGCTTACCCTGAAAAAGAATAGTGTGATGGGTATGTATGCATGTATATACTGTACATACTGTTGCCAAGAAAACCACATGGTTTGATATACTGTATATTCATTGAGTCCTAAACTGGTATGTTTCTAACTCAAATTAGCTGTAAAAATTACATTTATAGAAAGACTACAGTATTTCCTAGTGACATTATAGTATATCTCCTTCAATTTTTGGGGGTGGCAAATGAGAAATGTACGTAATAGGAATTGCATCAAAGCGTGAATTTGTGCATGAAATGCTAAAGCTTCATGTGTTTATATATGTGTTGTATGAGAGAGGGAGAGATGGAAGTAAATCCCATTATGTACCATGGAGCTTACTCTTAAGAAAAAAAGAGTAGCGAGAAGAAAAAAAATGAATTATAGTCTTAGACTTAGCACTTGTTATTGTATTATAAAAATAAAAACTTCTTTGGGTGACTTGATGGATATGCCCATGTTGTTTTCTTGGCAACAGGACAGAAGCTATTGGCCATTCCGTTCTTCTGGGATGCTTTTGTGACTTCCAGGTCTAGCCTAGAGCTATGGGTGGCCTTGAGATTTCCCAAGGGTACCGATCCTCTTATTGTTTTGAGGTCAGCCAAGGTAGTCCAGGTGCTGACAGCTGCTATATATTATTGCACTGGCACTCATCAAATAAGAAAGATCATAAGCTATCAGCTCAAATACTATCAAACAGTAATATAACCACATATCATCTATCAGCCACTATTAGAACTGAACACCATTGAATATCAACAACTATAGGTTGACTATAGTCCATTTTGTATTTGATAATAAATACTATGAAATAAAAAATTGCACGTCAGCTATTATACAGTATATGAAATTCTTTTGAGTGTCAGATAATAAATATATCTAAGATCGTAAACAGCATTATATAAAATCCTCTAAAATTGTGAATTTTGAAAGTAAGTCTCAGGATGTCCCAGGCAGATTCCAAACAACATTCAGGAACTAAGATTATGCAGTAATAGCCAAACAAGACTTGCATATTATTTTACAGAACGAAAATGAGGAGGGATGGGGGGAAGAGAAAAATTAGATGTACTTATATTTAAGAATGGCATTTGCCCAATGGACCATGGCTAATTGAAACAGGTACACTTCCAGTTTATGAAGCTCAGTAAGCTTGTGGTGGCATTCCAAATACAATGAAAATAGCCACAATAGGGCAGGATGCAGCATGAATTAGTTCTGGTGGAATGGGGGTCTGGCAAAGAGAATAAACCATTTCATATTGCATGTTTTAATTTAGAAAAGGAACTTCCATAGATGAAGAAAGATCCATTTCAAAATGAATGGTTTCATATTGGGACGTAGTATTATTAAAAAACTTTGCAGATGAAATTGTGTCAAGTCTCCACAAGCAGTTAACAACATGTCACTTTGCAAGAGAATTTTCATAATTAATGAACTGGTTCAATTTGCTCTGCTGTTTGACTTTGATTAATACATTTTTGAGTGCTCCCACTGGGACGCTGTCCAGTTTGTTTAGTAAGCTCTTATGTGTATCTCCAGTTCATGCATATGGATCAGAGTGCTGGCACCAAGTACCTGCAAGATGCAACGAAGGCACAGCCACCCTGACTCCTTTTTCAAAGCAAAGGGAAACATAACTCACACACCAAATATTTTATGAGTCATTAAAAGCATGGAAAAGTGGAATTTTACACTTTATTATGAACAGGATAGATGGCTGCAGAGTATCAATTTATGCAAGTCTGGCCATTAAAATGGTATAATAATCCAGGATTTAATTTCATATTGTTCTAAAGTGGCAGTTTTTTGGTATTAGGTAGAGACCTGTAGAACATTCATAATTTAGCAATGGGAGAAATATTATCCAATGTCCTAACTACCTGTCCTTGAACTTGCTCAATTTAGACAAAAGACAAATCTTTCATTTGAATGGAACGAAGTCCCTTGAAGCTCTTCATACTGTATGTCAATGTTTATAAACTGTTTATATGTTGCAATCTGTATAATGTAGGAATAGTGGACATTAGCCGATGTAACTGTATGTCCATAAAGAATGGGGAAAAAAGTGAGCATCCTGGATGGCAGAAGTAGGAAAAGGAACAGGTCAAAAGTAGTTTTGTCAAGGTAGTAAGGACCCTCTCAGGCCCAGCAGTAGAAGTTGTCCCTGTTGCTTGCTTGCTTATTTATTTATTTGGCTGCCCCATTTTCGACCATCCCATTAAAGGGTGAGCAGCCACCTTTGCCGTTAATACCACCGAGAGCAATTCTTCTGATGGCTACCTTGGAGCTCTTCCTGTAAGACCATCTCCCTACTCCTTCTCAAGCAACAAGTAATAAAAGAGGATATTCCTTGATACGCCCCTGCATGCTGAATCCTAGCAATGTGTCTCTACAAATATGCAGGAAAATATTAATGTATTAATATATTATATTAACCTCTCCATACCCTCAAACCAATAGTGGTTGAAGATTGTACATAATAGGGAATTTTTAGGTTAAGGCCAGTAGCAAGGGTATAAACTCTAGCCACAGGGATCGGGGAGGAGAAGCAAGCAGCCTGCTATTGGGTCTATAAGGCAACTGGCTTTGAAGACCAGTTTAAATCTGGGCATCATTCATCAAGTCCATGTTTTTGTATTGGCTTTGGGAGCTCAGAGGAAGAAGGAATGGGTTCCCACCTTCAGTCCCAATAGTTATGAGAGAGAGGAGCTCAAAATCATGTTTTCTTTGACTTAGTGGCCAAAAACTCACAGACATTTTTATATTCCTCCAATGAGTAATAAAGTAATAAAGCACAATTTGTAAAAGCAGAAAATGTACCAGAAAAGGGTGTTTATCATTAGGTTTTTCCTCTCACTGTTTTTTTATTATAGTCACCAAACGAAAGTCTCCAAAATAAGAAAACTCTTGGAGTAGTGGCATCTACTCTGTGCAGTTCTACCAACATTGCAGATGAAAAACACATTATATTTATTTATTTATTTATTTATTTATTTATTTATTTATTTATCAAATTTATTCCCTGCCCATCTCCCATGCAAGGGACTCTGGGCGGGTTACAATAAATAAAATTTAAAAACTATACAAAATATCTCACGAGCATAAAATAAATAAGATAAAATCCAAGATGGATTAGGACCCGCAGAATGAATCGTGGGGCTACGGGGCCAGCCAACCCCAGGAGGCACTACCACCTCCGTCGTCCCAGGCCAGGTGGCAGAGCCAGGTCTTAAGGGCCTTCCGAAAGGCCAGGAGGGAGGGGGCCAGTCTCACATCCGGGGGCAAGATATTCCATAAGGCGGGCGCTATCGCAGAGAAGGCACGCCTCCTGGACCCCGCTAGATGGAATTCTCTTGTTGAGGGGGTCCGAAGCATGCCCTCTCTGCATGCACGGGTGGGGCGGGCCAACGTTAATGGGACGATACGGTCCCTCAGGTAGCCTGGTCCTATGCCATGTAGGGCTTTAAAGGTAATCACCAACACCTTGAATTGGACCCGGAAGCAAACTGGCACCCAATGCAGCTCGTGCAACAGAGGTGTCACATGTGCTGATCTCCTGGCACCCATAACTGCTCGCGCCGCCGCATTCTGCACCAGCTGAAGCTTCCGGATACTCTTCAAGGGTAGCCCCATGTAGAGCGCATTACAATAGTCTATGCGGGAGATGACAAGGGCGTGAGTGACTGTTCGGAGGGCCTCCCGATCCAGGAAAGGGCGTAACTGGCGCACAACTTGAAGCTGTGCAAAGGCCCTCCTGGCCACGACTGTCACCTGCTCTTCGAGCAGGAGTCGCAAGTCCAGGAGGACCCCCAGATTCCGCACTGGATCCGACTGGGGTAGTGCAACCCCCCCCAGAACCAAAGATGACAACTTCCCGGATCCAGGGGGGCCATCAATACACAGCCACTCTGTCTTACCAGGGTTCAGTTGAAGCCTGTTGTTCCCCATCCAGACCCCCACAGCCTCCAGGCACTGAGATAAGGCATTGACCGCATCACTTACTTCACCCGGGACGGAGATGTATAACTGGGTATCATCAGCATATTGGTGATACCTCATCCTGTGGTGACGGATGATCTCGCCCAGCGGCTTCATGTAGATGTTGAATAGGAGAGGAGAGAGAACTGACCCCTGCGGCACCCCACAAGTCAGGGGTCGCGGGTCAGCTCTCTCCTCCTCTATCAACACCGACTGGTTGATACCAACTATATTATATCAGAGTTCAGTGTTTCTCAACCTTAGCAACTTTAAGATGTGTGGACTTCAACTCCCAGAATTCTCCAGCCAGCATTACCTGGCTGGGGAATTCTGGGAGTTGAAGTCCACACATCTTAAATTTGCAAAGGTTAAGAAACACTGCCCTAGTTGTTTTTGAAAAAGATTACAAAAACAATGTGCTTCAAGAAAAAAAAGATATTCAGTTCCTAAAACTATAGATTTGCATTTGAATGTTTATTCTTCCATATCTTAAACTGGTACTACTTTGTTATAATTAACAGTGGAATAATCCAAATTTCAGAAAGCAAGGTGCATACTTATCATAGATACAGAAATATTCCACTATAGTAGCAGATATAGAACAGAAACAGATATTTTTTAAAAAGAGGGCTTTAAAATTATTTTAATTAGGGGTGTGTATTGAATTCGATCAAAGCCAACATGAAACAGCAGTTTGTTTTAGGCCAATGCAGCTGTACAAGATGGTAGAATGCACCCACACTGAAAGTGTTGTGAGTGATTCAATTGCAGTGATTCAGGCAGACATTGTAACACTTTCCATTTTGTCATAAAATACCATGATGGGAAAGGAAGGAATGGAGCCAAAAGACAGAAGACTATCTCCTAATCACAGGGAACAATTATTAGGAATTTTCTAATTATTGTGCTTTGAAGCAATAAGTTACAATGATTAGAAACACATGAAAAAGATGGCTCAGAATGCCCATCGTAATGCATTGGCTCATTCCAAAATGACGATAAAAATCACTGGAAGATTTTAGGACCATCTCCAGTAAAAATACTTGCTAAGATACACAAGAACACTTCAACCCTCCTGTCTGAAATTTGATAAGGATTATCTCCACAGAATATATAAATATATTATTCTTACAAAGATAGAGAAACAAAGAACAAATAAATAAACCTAGCTCTCAAATTCATGCACTTAAATAAACTGACCATTTTTCTTCCAAAGATAGCTACCCACTGTTTGCAGTTTTCCTCAATATTGCCCATTAACCTATAAACCAAAGGTGGGATTGCTAAATTCTTCTCTCACCTCACCATTCTTCTCTCACCTCACCATTTGTAAACATTTATTTATTTGGTTTATGTAGCCATTCATCTCACACAAGTGACTCTGGGTGGCTTACAAAGATTAAAGTTCAGAAAACCCTCCCTCACCATCCCTGGCGCCAAAGGACAAACAGTAAACAGTAACCCTCCACATACATACATACATACATACATGCATGCATACATACATACATGCATGCACGCACACACACACACACACACACCCCAATAACAACAGAGGTCATCTACCCAACTTACCCAAATGCCTGAGGAAACAGATGGGTCTTCAATGCCTTGCAGAAAGCTAGCAGGGTTGGGCCATCCAAATCTCCTGGGGGATGCTGTGACACAGATTTCCATTGTACAAGAATCCTTCTCTATCTGTCAGAAATGTGGTAGGGCATATCCATACAAAAGGGGCAACTATGCCTGCAAATGACATTGATCTCCTCTAATGATAAAGTTATAAGCACTGAAAAGGGAATCTAAAATAACCTCTATCCAAATTACTGTACTTATTTTTTTGAAGTTCAATAATTTTCATTTGGTACAAAATTCATTTCATTCCTTTGAAAAATACTTTACAAAATACAGCCTATTGTCATTCTCCAATGCTATTCAATATGAAGCAGAAATCATGTCTAGGACTGGGTCCCAAGTTGTAACGGGCTGCTTCTAATTTAATCCTACTTGAAAGATGTTTTAAGAAATGCTAAATTAGGTCCTGAATCCAATACAGTCAGAGCCTGTAATTCTTAAGGCATTTTTTCCCACAGGGAAACTGTAGAGTTCTGTGGGAAAGCAATCTGTTGTGGTGGATTCTTGGCTAATCTTGGCCACAAAAATATCTCCATCAGAGATATTTTTGTGACCAAGCTGTTAAGCTTTTAATTGAAAAAGGAAACATGTCATAGAATGCTGTAGTTCAGTTCAATAATTAATCTTTAGCAGACCATGTTATAACGACCACATCATCTTACAAGATTTACAACCTGCTGAAGACCTCTGCGACAGCCCAGTGATCTCTTGTATTACACAGATTCCTTGTCTTGTAATATGTAATTTTTTTTTCAGTGGAAAGGAGATCTTTGTTGAGTAGTGGAAATGTGGAAATAAATACTATGTTAAATATTGTTTGTAGTGCTTAAGCTAGAGTTAGGATTAGTGGAAATTGTGGTGTGCAAGCCAAGACTTTTGTCTGATTGGATTCTGACCACTGCTTCTGCCTGTATTACTTATACCTTATCTAGTTTGATAGTGAATTCCACTCTGCCTCATTTGGCTTCATTTATTGGCCTGGTTCCTGAGGGGACCATGCAGAAGCTCTATTGCCTCCAATATACAGTAGAAACATGATTTCTAAATCACAGAACGGATTATGACCCTTCATGGGTGGCCTTATTGCTCCCAGCTGTATTTATTAATTGACATACTTAACACTAAGTGCAGAAAACAGATGTTTTGCTTTCAAGATAGGGGGACTCTTTTCATCACCAGTGGAAAACTTTGCCTGAATTGCTTTGCCTCCTTCTGTGACTGTGAATCTATGGATATGTAACAGCCTTTACGCATTCATCTTTTGTTACTTTTCCCTCTAACAGTCATACATATCTTCCCTTTCTATCTCCTTTACTATTTCAGGCTTAGGATGAAAGCCTCGTTGAAACTTATAGAATTGGTGCAAGTGCACTCTTGTATAATTCATTTTTAGGGACACACTGGCCTTCAACACTGAACGTGGTCTGATGGGATTCCATTATTTGCTCCCCTACCTTTTAAAAAAAGGCCAAAGGAAAACAAAAAGGAATCCTAAGTTCTAAACTACAACTGAATGTAACATTAAAAGAATATTTACATTTAATGTGCATGTGAAAAATACACATACTGTATGTACATCTGTTAAGAAGCCCTTTAATGGCAAGTCTTCTCTTTTCAGCTTGGCAGTGAAATCATTATGTCTGGAGTAATGCTGGAAAGGACCAGTTTGGGATGATTAAGGAGAAATACTATATTCTGTATTTTTGATTTTCAGGGTGTTTTCAGTGCACAGACACAGCTGGCATCAGTAGAATGTTTGCTGGCATTTGTTTGAATTTTTTTGGCAATTACTTTGACAATGGCCATGTATTTTGTAGCCCTTGCCTGGAATAGCTATTGATTTTGTCTTTCTAAAATAAGAACCTTGGAACTTTTTTTTTCCAGCTTGTAGTTTCTATTCGTCTGTGTTTAGACTATAGCTAAAGTAGAAAACGCCTTTTGTAGCAGTAGTGCTATGAGAGTTGATACTATAAAAATCTGGATTTAAGAATAATAAAGAACTACTAAATAGATAATTTAACATTAGTTAATGTCTCCTTATTGTAAGGGGGAACAGCTTGGTGCCATTCTCTTTAATATTCTTGCTCCTACCACTCAAAGCAAAACAAGAAGGAAGCCATTAGCCTAAATATAAAATTGTGACTGCTGTTTTTAAGTAAGAGATAAAAGCCTGAATTATTTAGAGAAACGTGTTGCTTCCGGAAAGGAATAACTCTTTGCCTCCACCCATCTCAGGAATGAGATGCATGTTCAAGCCCCATTGGGCAAATTAAATTAAGATGCAGCATTTGCACCAGTTGTTGTCTCTCTCTTCTTCCTTCACCCACAATTCAGTAGCATGGACAAATGCTAATCATGTTGCCAAGTGGGGCTTTTCTTTTCTTCCCTTAGGTCAGGGCTTTTAAAACTGTAGGGGGTCATGGTTTTGGAAGGCTTACAAACTAAGAGCTGGAACACTGACAAAATTCATTCCAGCTTTGCTTGGGCAAATCAGAGCAAATCATGGAGAAAATTCTAACATCAGCATCTTCAGGGCCCAAGAAGGGATCAGAACACCCCCTCTCCAAGTGAGCCTTGGCAAGAGCCAACACCACAAGCTTAAATAAGAGAGAAAGAGATATCATAAGGTCTTCTTCTCAACTGGCAGCAGCCATGGAGTTTCTGTCAATGTCTGAGGCCAGGCCTGAGGCCAAACGTCTACTGAGTCCAGAGTCCTGGCCTTGCTGTGCAGTACCCGCTGTGCTCCTGAGACTTTTAGTGATCTCAGAATCATCTGTACCTCACTCAAGCCAGATGTTTAACAGATAAAACTAGGTTGCCTCACTCAACAGCTAAGGGAAGGAAGTGCTTCTTAGCCTGCAAACTCACAGAGTTTGATTACAATTATTGGGGGTGGAGGGTTGGCAGCCCAAACTGGTTCCTGGTTCTTCTGGACTGAGGATCTCAGAATCATCTGTACCTCACTCAAGCCAGATGTTTAACAGATAAAACTAGGTTGCCTCACTCAACAGCTAAGGGAAGGAAGTGCTTCTTAGCCTGCAAACTCACAGAGTTTGATTACAATTATTGGGGGTGGAGGGTTGGCAGCCCAAACTGGTTCCTGGTTCTTCTGGACTGAGGATCTCAGAATCATCTGTACCTCACTCAAGCCAGATGTTTAACAGATAAAACTAGGTTGCCTCACTCAACAGCTAAGGGAAGGAAGTGCTTCTTAGCTTGCAAACTCACAGAGTTTGGACTAGATTACAATTATTGGGGGTGGAGGGTTGGCAGCCCAAACTGGTTCCTGGTTCTTCTGGACTGAGGATCAGGAGCAGTAGGTGTTGTGCATGGAGCTCCTGGCAGAGGTGACCTGCCTCTGCCTCCTGTCCCTGGTGGTGATGGAGAAGACCTGCCATCCCTCTTAGCCTGCTTTCAATATCCAGAGCCTCAGGAGGAAAAGCAGGAGCAGGAGAGGCTGCTGGATGGACCCATCCTTGTTTAGCTGCCATTTTACAGCAGGGTAAAGCACAAAGGGAGGAGGCAAGCTCACATGCTTGGAGCCTTCTGACTTGGAGGTCAAGAACACTGCTTGCCTGGTTTAGCAGGTTTACAGGGAGATGGAAGCCAAGTGGTCAAGGTGCTCCTGGCTGGTTCTGCTGCAACTGCATAATTCAGTGATCCCTAAGGAGCATGGGTAACGAAGAAGAAGCCTAACGTGGAGCAGGTTGTTGGGTGGGGAATAGGGGAATAGAAACAGAATGCAAGCTATGCCTTCCCTGTCTCATATTGCAGCAAGGCCATGAGGCCAGTCACTTACTTTCTCAAAAACACTTTTTCCTAATGAAGCAGGATACCAGCAGAGTTACTTTTCTATTTTTTTCCCTTCAGTTATGCCCCACTGGTCTGTTAGGGAGAGTCATTTACAAGATACTGTAGCTGTCCACAACCTAAAGAGCAGCAGCACTCTTGTGCAGGCCACTTTATCAGCTGCTAAAACCGTTACTAACAGATGGCAGCAGCGGCAGCAGATACATTGCATGAAGAAGAGAAATGGGGACAAGGGGAGAAAAAAGGCAGACTTTCTTCCAGTGACTCAAGGATTTTGGCATAGCTGCTAAACCTTCCTATTTGGCACTGCTTTCAGTGGCAAATTGTAAAGAGTCAGTGAGTAGGAGGAAGGAGCTGATTTGACCCAAGGTTCTGGGCACCATCTTTGAGAATGATTCAGACAGTGGAACAAGTCTGCCCACCCAAAGCTGGAGAGCTGTCAGAGCTCGCTCTCAGGCAACTTGGAAAGCAAAGCTGCAGCGAGTTTTGAGAGCGGACTAAACCTGCAAGTCTCCCCATCTGTCAAGCAACCCAGCAAACACAGTCATGTTATTTATTATTTAGTTTTATTTTGGGGAATGGGGGGGGGGTCAGAGAAAATCATTTATCAATTTAGAGAGTTGCAGTGTTGGAAAGTGTGAGAATGTCCTGACCCGACTAAGACTCGATGCAGGAAGGTGTGGAGTATAGTCTTTTATTACAAATAAACACACAATATATCAATAAAGTGACACGAGGTGCTCAGGGAACTTGGGTTGCCCGCGGTGAACAGTTCCCACTTGGTGTGCACACGGGCAGCCACCACGTGGCTGTGATGCAAGGTTCTGGCGTGAGGCTTGGTGCTGAGGCAAGGCAAAGTTCCGACGTGAGGCTTGGTGTGGCGAGGTGAGGTTCTGGCCCGGCGTGCGGCTGGGCGGTAAGGCAAGGCTCCGGTACGAAGCGCGGTTGGGCGGCAAGGCAAGATTCTGGCGTGGGATGTGGCTGGGCGGCAAGGCAAGGTTCTGGCTTAAAGTGCAGCTGGGTGGCAAGGCAAGGCTCTGGCACGACACTCAGCTGGGTGGCAAGGCAAGGCTCTGGTGTGACGCGAGGCTGGACGGCAAGGCTCTGACGCGAGGCTCGGCTGGGTCGCAAGGCAAGGCTCTGGTGTAGAGGCAAGGCAAGGGTCAAGCGGGAATTTTGGCGTGGCGATGGGATCGCGTTTCACTCCGGGCTGCAGTAAGGTATGTGAACAGTTGTCTCCGGCAGTTGGTGCTGGCTGCATTATCCTTTTTAACCTTTGAGTTTCCCGCCATTTGCGGGCGGGAGCCAATCACGCCTTGCGTTGCTCAGATCGCCTTTCCCATCTCCTCTAAACCAGGGGCACACTTTACTTACTAACTTAGTTAATGTATTTATTTATTTATTTATACAATGTATAGGTCACTCAGCTCCCAAAACTCTGGTTGGCTTGTTCTGGCCTTTGGGTGGAACACAAGAAATTGTAGTCTGAAGAACATACAAGGAAAGATAAATAACTGGCTCAGGGGTATCTGTGACGGATGTGAAAAAGGTCAAGGTGGCCATGACCATGCAGTTGAAGTCCTGCTCATTTTTATGTGCCACACATAATGTTGTGACAATTCAGAATCCAAGGAGTCTGCAAAGGAGAAGAAGGCTACTCCAAATACCTAGTGGAACATCAGCCTGCCTCAGAGAGCAACATTGAGACACCTGGGCCTGATTTGACTGCATAACATCTGGAGGAAGAGGAAATAAGGAGCCTGATCCAGGACCTCCTCCCATTCCTAGCATAGGGTGGAACAGAGGAGATCTGCATGTCTCCATGCAAGACAAGGGTGTTTCCACCTGTGATGCCTGCAGCCTGTCTATTTTAGGTCTAATGCTAGTAGGCAATCACTCATTGGGAACTCTATTCACTTTGTAACTGCCCTTGCCTCTTGGAATGTTGCTCTATGACCTTGGACTGGACTGATTGGATCTTGAGACTTCAGACTGAACCCTGATGACAACTCTGCCCACTGCTCTGGTCTTGGTTGTTTTGAACTTCCCTTAGGCAAGCTGTTCAGGGTTTAGGACTGGTATTGGGGCTGAACAAATACATGCCCATTTGCATTGCCTGTATTTATTGCCAGGTAAACTACTGCAGCTTGCCTCTGTGTGTGTGTGTGTGTGTGCGTGTGTGTGTGTGCGTGCGTGCATGATGGCCTGAAGTAGGACACATGAAAAAGGGTGGGGCTTTGATCTTTGCAGCCGCCATCTTGATTTTTTGATATCCCCCCTGTCACTGTTCCTGAGTAGGCCTACAAATATTGTCCTTTTAAAGTAACATTGTTATTTAAAAAAAAACTTCAACAAAACTATTTAACATAATTCTTAAAGAGGAAAAAAATACAAGTTATTTTTCCACAAATCCATCATTAAAGTTTTTTCCTTAAAGCTTTATAGTCTTTTTTCTTTTTACCTTCAAAGGTAAAAATTGGTAAAAAAAAGGTAAAAAAAACCTGGGGCGCGGTAGCTCAGCGGGTTAAACCGTTGAGCCGGAAGGACTGCCTGTATAAGATCTGATGGTCCTCAGTTCTAATCCCCGCGTGGCGAGGTGAGCTCTCGTCATTCACCCTAGCTTCTGCCAACCCAGCAATTCGAAAGCTAATTAAGGCAAGTAGATAAATTGGGTACCACTTACGTGGGAAAAATGTGCTACGTCCTGTCGGGGAGCCGTTCCACCGGAGAAAAAAGATGGAGAAAAAAGATCGGAGGAAGACTGAAATGCTGCCGGTGAGGACAGACAGACCCGGAAGTGACATCAACAGGATGTCAGCAGCCGGCTCAGGGCATCCTGGGAATTGTAGTCCAGAGCCTTAAGAGCCGGTTCCCTTACCCCCTCTCCTGGTGCGCGGGTAAAATTACACTTAGGTGATTAAATGTATGTATAAAGATAAATGTATATAGACATGTATGTAAGCCGCCTAGAGTCCTCCGTTAGGGAGGGGATAGGCGGGGTATAAATACCACTATAAATTAATTAATTAATTAATTAATTAATTAATTAATTAATTAATGTATTGTTGAAGGCTTTCACGGCCGGAGTTCGATGGCTGTTGTGGGTCTTCCGGGCTGTGTGGCCGTGTTCTGGAAGTTGTGGTTGGCGAAACGTTAGGAACCACAACTTCCAGAACACGGCCACACAGCCCGGAAGACCCACAACAGCCATCGTAAAAATATTAGTGTCTATAACACCATTTTTGATGTAGATTATTACACAGACAGAAATTTTAGGGCCACATAGAATAGTATTTTCATGTATTATACAATAGCTTTCCTCTCTTTGGAGGAAAGTTTGGACTGGTCCAAACATTAATACAAAATGGCTCCTGCTTCTCATATTCTGCGGGTTTCTCCTGTCTGCAACAATTCTAGGGAAATTAATTTGAACAATACTAGTATTTTCAATGCTATTAGTGAGATAGTCCAGAAGAGCAAACAAGAAAGTAAAGAAATAACAAAAGAATAACTAAATAACTAAAAAAAAAGATTTCAGGATAATTAACATTCTGCTAATTTAATATCATTTTCTCTGACACAGTTATGAGCTTATACACAGGTTTCCTCAGAACCAAAGCCTAATGCAACTCATCTCCAATATGTGTACCTAGGATTGCAGCTTCCATTTGTATGATGATGAAATGCAGTTTAAAAGTTCAGTGCTGTCATGAAATTTAATTGAATAACCGAAATTATTGCCAGCTTCAGCTGCTCCTCTATAGCAAATATTCATAGGCATTGCTGCCACTGAATGTAGAGGTTTCATTGGTTAAAAACCTTCCCTTTGTATTGTTCCTAATAGATGGAGAAAAAAATCAGGTGGATTCAAGGAATGTTTCTATATTAGTAGAATGCAAACTGGATTTGCTCCTTCTATACATTTGCATACACTGTACATATATTAAGTGCAGAGCTAATTTTCAGTAGAGCTTTTAAAAGGCTAATGCTCAGACAGAAGACAGACAGAGCTTTTAGTGGAACCTCATTTGACTCATGTCAGATATAATATAATAATGTAAATCTCTTGTGTGCCCTGTATTTTTCTTTTGTTGTAAGCTCAAAATAGAAGAAAAGAGCCTTTTGCTGCCCTTGACTAGTGTCAGATGCAATTAACATAATTACTGTCCAAGAACAAATCAATCAAATTACATATGTGCAGTTTCACTTTTGTTTTCCGTTGCATCTTAAGCAAAAGGACCACAAGGAGTTCTTATGGAAGGCAGTAAAAGGCTAAGTGTGTGAGAATGGTTTTCTGGGTGCTCATTGACTAACTCAAGCAATCAGGAGGACATTTACCTGAATTCAGAGCCCACTGAAATTTGTTTCTGCTGCCCAGCAAATTGCAGATCTGCAGGTAGGGGCAGGGAAATAGGTTTCATCTGAATTGCTTGTGTACAATTATGGATTGATGGAAGCAATTAATGTGCAGTACCATACACTAGAGGGTCAAGGGTTTGCACTCTGCCTGTGCCTTGCAATACTTCTTTTATTTCATCTATATATGTAGTAATTAACATCCTCTTTGGACTAGAAATCACTGAGAAAATATTGTGTAAATGAAGAATTCACCTAGCATTGAAATATAGAATGCATTCTTGTTGTATAGAACCCTTTCTGAACTTGGCTTTTTGTTGCACGAGGGTAATTAAACTGGATTTGAGGATGTTCTGAACTATATCATGCAAAAAAGAGACTGCTCTTTTGTTAGCTTGGGTGTACCTTGATTGTTTGGATAATTCTCAAGTTCAAACACTAATTGAGAGATTAAGGTTCAAGATACTGAATAAGGTAAAATTTCCTAGTGGTCCTGGATAGCTTCTGCCAGTTGATACTGCTAGTCTGATGAATAAACACTCTGGACCTTATGACAGTCTGTTTAGCAAGTGTGGGCTGGATTTCATAACAATGGACTGAATACATCAGAGTCATGGCATCCTACTCAAAGAACTCTAATCAATGGTTCCTCATGATATTTCTCCGCTCTTATTGCGTCCGCAGAATGCCGCCCGACGACCCTGTTTAAGATAACAAGATCTCTGTTGGGTAAGGTGGAGTCTGTGACCCACCTACAGGGCCGTGCGGAAGAATTTTCTGAGCATCTGCAGGATAAAGTCGCTCAGATTCGGTCTAAGTTGGACTCTAAGCGTGTAGCACAGTCTGGGGAGATGCCGAGGGAACGTCTTTGCCCGGTTATCTGGGAACAGTTCGATCCTGTTGGACCTAAGGAAGTGGACAGGATCCTTCGGGTTGTAAGGGCCACCACATGTCATCTGGACCCATGCCCTTCCTGGCTGGTACAGGCAGCCCAGGAGGTGACATGTGGTTGGGCCCAGGTGATGGTTAATGCATCTCTGGGGGAGGGGGTGTTCCCAGCTGCTTTTAAAGGGGCTTTGGTGCACCCCCTCCTCAAGAAACCATCACTGGACCCTACTATATTGGACAATTTTTGTCCTGTCTCCCACCTCCCCTTTTTAGGGAAGGTGGTTGAGAAAGCGGTGGCGTTGCAACTCCAGAGGATCCTGGATGATACGGATTATCTGGACCCCTTCCAGTCGGGTTTCAGGCCGGGATATGGGGTGGAAACTGCATTGGTCGCGCTTACAGATGATCTCTGGCGGGAGCGGGATGGAGGGAGTGCATCCATCCTAGCTCTTCTTGACCTCTCAGCGGCATTCGATACCATCGACCATGGTATCCTTTTGGGACGGCTCAGGGAGTTGGGGGTGGGAGGCGTAGTTCTGCGTTGGTTCACCTCCTTCCTCCAGGGCCGTTCCCAATCGGTGGTAATAGGAGAGGAAAGGTCCGACCCTCGCCCCCTCGTCTGTGGGGTACCGCAGGGTTCGGTTCTTTCCCCTCTCCTATTTAACATCTACATGAAACCGCTGGGTGAGATCATCTGTCACCATGGGATGAGATACCATCAATATGCAGACGATACTCAATTATATATTTCCATCCCTGGTGAGATAAGTGATGCAGTGGCTACCCTTTCTCAGTGCCTGGAGGCTGTGGGGGTCTGGATGGGGAACAACAGGCTTCGACTGAACTCTGGTAAGACGGAGTGGCTGTGGATTGATGGCTCCCGTGGATCCAGGAAGTTGTCATCTCTAGTTCTGGATGGGGTTGCACTACCCCATTCAGACCAAGTGCGTAATTTGGGGGTTCTTCTGGACTCACGGCTCCTGCTTGAAGAGCAGGTGGTAGCCGTGGCCAGGAGGGCTTTTGCACAACTTCGTGTTGTGCGTCAGTTACGCCCTTTCCTGGATCAGGAAGCCCTCCGTACAGTCACTCATGCCCTGGTCATCTCCCATATAGACTATTGCAACGCGCTCTACATGGGGCTACCCTTGAGGAGTATCCGGAAGCTTCAATTGGTCCAGAATGCGGCTGCTCGCGCAGTTATTGGTGCGCCTAGATCAGCGCATGTGACACCTCTGTTGCGACAGCTGCACTGGGTGCCTGTGTGCTTCCGGGTCCAATTCAAGGTGTTGGTTATCACCTTTAAAGCCCTACATGGCATGGGGCCAGGTTACCTGAGGGACCGTCTCATCCCCATAACGTCGAACCGTCCCACTCGGTCATTCAGAGAGGGCATGCTACGGATCCCGTCCGTAAAGGAATGTCACCTGACGGGGTCTAGGAGGCGTGCCTTCTCGATAACGGCGCCCACCCTTTGGAATATGCTACCCCCGGAGGTGAGGCAGGCCTCATCGCTCCCAGCCTTCAGAAAGAACTTAAAGACCTGGTTCTGCCGCCTTGCGTGGGGGGAGGGGGGGAATAGTTCCTCTTGGGGATGGCTGGTGCCATAGGGCCCTTTTAAACATCCAAACATCATACCACCGCATCTTGGATTTTTATATTTAATTTTAATATATTAGAGTGTTTTATTGGGTTGTTTTAATTGTCAGATTTTAATTTTTGTGTTTTGTAAACCGCCCAGAGTTCCCTTGCGGGGAGATGGAGCGGTATATAAATTGAAACATAAATAAATAAATAAATAAAATAAATGATGATGGAGTATCAAGTGAAGTGCCATAAGGTCCAGTTCCAGACCCTTACTCTTGAACATTTTCATTAATGATTTGAATGAAGAAGTAGAAGGAATGCTTATCACATTTTTAAATTACAGAAAAGTAGGTGGGGATAGCTAATATCTTAGAAGACAGAAGTAAAATTCAAAGGAATTTTGTTAGATTAGGGCACTGGGTTGAAAATAACAAAATTAAATTTAGTGGACATAAATGCAAAGAAGGCAAAAATCAAATTATAGTTTCCACAGCACAGGAAATAATAGTTTCATTTTAATCAGTGTTGATCAAACTCCACCACAAATATTTTATCCATGGGCGTCACACTTCAAGAAAGATTGAGACAAACTGGAACAACTTCAGAGAAAGGTAATGGGAAATATTATAGGACTAGAATCTAAATCCTATGAAGGGAGATCAAAATAACTGGGAATGTTTAGCCTTCAGATAACACTCTTCAAAGGCCTGAAAGGATGTCAAAAGAAGAAGATTCAAGATCTGTTTTTATTATTCTAGAGTACAGGATATGGAATAATGAATTTATGTTACAGGAAGGCAGACTGTGAGAGAAAAATGTATCTCAGCAATAAAGAGAGTTTGAAAGTGGAACCAATTGCTAAGAGAAGTGTTGGGCTCCCCTTCACAGGATGTGTTCAATCAAAACTAGACAGTCATACGTTCAATATTACTTAGTTTGGATTCTTGCACTGAGCTGGGAATTGGACTCGATGGCCTAAAGGCCCCTTCCAACTTTATCATTCGAACACTGCTTGTGGATTACTGATGGTTTCCTAAGGGAACGTAAACATTTTCAGCCCAAAACTCTCATGCTGAATCTGTTTCTCATTGTTCCTCCACACAGAAGATCTATAATTGGATTGGATTTATCCACTGGTCAGCAAGAAAGGCAGGCAGGCTTGCTATGGTTCTGCAGGCATCAATCTTTGCATCAACGGCCTAACACCTACATGAACTAAAGTATGAAATCCCCAAGTGTGAGGTAGGAGATCTGAAGACATGCAACTTAGCGGTGTATTTTGGAAAGATTGAACGATGTTGCTAACCATCTGGTATATTACGTATTTGTTTCCCTAGTGCTTTCAACCTGTCTAGATAAAAAAATATCAGTTGTAAATTTGCCAGAAATTTCCAGTTTTCTGTATCAAAGGAAATTATTCTATAAAACTTGTGTGTGTACCTTTGAGTCAGTCTTGACACCTAGCGACTGCCTGGACAAGTCCCTGCAGTTTTCTGGGCAAGGTTTTTCAGAAGTGGTTTGCCATTGCCTCCTTCCTAGGGCTGGGAGAGAATGACTGGCCCAAGGTCACACAGCTGGCTTTGTGCCTAAGGCGGGTCTAGAACTCACAGTCTCCCGGTTTCTAGCCTGGTGTCTTTAACCACTACACAAAACTGTTTCTCTCTATAAAACCTACCTAGAACTTTTCATCCCCAAGGAAAAGGGCAAGTATGAGGCAAAAGAAATGGTGTGGATTGTGAAGGATTGTAAGAGTCAAGGCCAAGCAAGAGTCAGGCCAAGAAAGATGTGAAATGCCTTAAAATCATACATAAGTGTAAATATTACATTTATTATCTTGCTTATATAATTTGCAGCAATCTGTAATGTTATGATAAAATGTTATGCCTCTGTTATATTGAAATATTTTGCATTTCTTTGAAATAACAGGAGAAAGAATGAGAAACAGCTTTGAATATTACAGCTGGGTTAGGCACATCTCTCTCTGTAAGAAATAGATAAAGCTTGGTGGGCCAGTACCTGTAAGGTTCAGAGAGAGCTGCTTGAATGAAAGCTTGTGGTGAAATGAAAGCTTCACAAACTAGAGATAAGGAAACTGACATCCAAGGTGACTTGGGGACAGGCTAATGATGAGTAAGTGGTGCAGGGGATTTCAACACTTCTTTGGGAAAATGCCTTGAAAACGCCTTGGAAAAAAGGGACTATAGGCTCAGATCCCAAGGAAGATATGCTGGTCAGCAGAAATGACGAAGACTGGAAATTGAGCACTAGAAAACGAAGCTGACATCATGGAAAGTCCCCTGAAGTTTACCAAGCTCATCAAAATTTAAAAAGAATACAAAAGTTATAAACAGTACTGGAATGTCATCAAGTCTCCAAAGTCATAAATGAGAACCCCTTCAAAAGTCCAGAAAAAGGAGCAAAGGGAATCAAATGTGTACTGTATGCATGAGCTACCTGAGGAAGTTATCATGAACTTTTTACAGGTAGTCCTCACTTAATGACCATTCATTTAGTGACAGTTCAGACTTACGATGGTGCTGAAAAAACCGACTTACAACTGGTGCTCACACTTATGACTGTCACAGCATCCCCGCGGTCACGTGACTACAATTTGGGTGCTTGGCAACTGGTTTGCATTTATGACCATCGCAGCGTCCTGTGGTCACATGAATAGAAAGAATAGAATAATAACTTTATTGTCATCCCACTATACAAGTGCACAATAGAATGAAATTTCATTGCAGTTGGCTCACAAATTCACTCAAGCAATAAAATACTAATGATAATAATAAAAAACCATAATTACTATAAAATACCCATTCTTATAAAATATACATTCTTAAAAAATATACATTCTTTAACTCACAAAAGAACCTATTTGGCTTTCAAGAATCCAATAGCCTGGGGAACAAAGCTGTTTCCCAATCTGGCTGTTCTACATCGGATACAGCGGAACCTCTTCCCAGAGGGTAACAAAGAAAACAAACCATGATGAGGATGGGAGGCATCACTGATGATCTTTCGAGCTCTGGACAAACAGCGTGCATGTGCTAAATCTTGGATGAGGGGCAGAGATATCCCAATTATCTTTTCTGCTGCCCTTACCACTCTCTGCACAGACTTTCTATCTGAGGCCCTACAGCCTCCAAACCAGATGGAAATACAGCTTGTAAGTACACTTTCTATAGTGCCTCTGTAGAAAGTAAGGAGAATGGAAGATGGGAGATGTACTTTCTTCATCCGACGCAAAAAGTGCAAACGTTGCTGTGCTCGCTTTACCAAAAATGTGGTATTAAGGGACCAGGACAGACTATTTGTTAACTGCACCCCCAGGAATCTAATGTTACTGACTGACTCCACAGCTATGTTATTGATAAAAAGTGGAGTGTGACTGCACCGGTTCTTCCTGAAGTCTATAATAATCTCCTTAGTTTTTTCCACATTTAAAACCAAGCTGTTTTTATTGCACCACTCCACCAAACCCTTTACCTCCTCCCTATAAGCCCACTCATCCTCAACCCTGATAAGACCCACTACAGTTGTATCGTCCGCATATTTCACAATGGAATTGGTGGTATACTTGGCGCAACATGATCGCCATTTTCGACCTTCTTGGCTAGCTTCTGGCAAGCAAAATCAACAGGGAACCCGTTTGCTTAACAACCACATGGTTCACTTAACGACCATGGTGATTCACTTAATGACTGCTGCAAGAAAGGTCATAAAATCAGATGGGATTCGCTTAATGACCACTTCAATTAGCAACCGAATTTCCGGTCCCAATTGTTGTCGTTAAGCGAGGACTACTTGTAAAACAATATAAAAGAGGGCTGACACTTCACTACTCATATTTGTTCATATCCACACTCAGGCAGTTTCCTGGTACTTTCTTGGCAGGACTCTGCTTGTTCAGGCTAGATTAGTTTGAAAGGTCATCAGGTTGTATACTAGGTTTAAATTTATGTAATCCCAATTGAAATCAGAAATAATGGTTGGGAATGAATTCATGGTGTGGGTTTATTTTGTGTTTGATGATGTACTTCTTGATGTGGGTGATTTTTGGTGACACTGAAGAAGGTAAAAGCATTGATGAGGTTACCTAGTTGGGCAATGAAATGTCTGCAAGCAAACAACGAAGCTCAGAGAGCACCAGAACTGCAAAGATAAAAGCAAGCCTGTTGTGCTTTATATAGGTATGATGCATTTCCAGATCAGCCCCATCTCAAGAATCCATTCCTGTATCCAGCATACAAACCTCCTGAAAAACATAACATAAGCTCTTCTATTTTTTTAAGGAGATGGAACACCTCCAATTGGTGATAAATCCAGATAAATGTCACATTAATAAAACTAATATCTTGTGCTGATATGAAAGATGGGGCAATCAGGTTTTAAAAATTTCCAATATTTTATTTTTTATTTTATTTTATTTATTTTATTTTATATCCCGCCTTTATTATTTTTATAAATAACTCAAGGCGGCAAACATACCAAACACTCCTTTCTCCTCCTATTTTCCCCACAACAACCACCCTGTGAGGTGAGTTGGGCTGAGAGAGAGTGACTGGCCCAAGGTCACCCAGCCGGCTTTCATGCCTAAGGCGGGACTAGAACTCTCAGTCTCCTGGTTTCTAGCCCGTTGCCTTAACCACTAGACCAAACTGGCTCTTTTGCATATTGCATGCCCTTCACAGTCACAAGCACTTAGGAAAAATGCAAGGGTAGATTCCTTGGCCTTAGGATTATCAATATTGGATATGACTAATGAAAAGCAATTATACAAGCTTGCTTAGTGCTATATAAGATAAATACCATAATGCATGCACAAAGTGCATGGCAATACAGCTATTCCCTGTTCCCCAAATCCCCAGAAGATAGAAGATAAAGTAAAGAACTCCCGAGTGGAAAAGAGAATTCCCACTTTGCTAGTTGTGGTTAGAATCAGACTATAAGGGGCCAACAGAAATTAGCACAGGCCAAAGTTGTGAGGTTGTAACTCTTTTTTTAGCATTGCTGTTGGAGGAGTGCTTATGAGAGCAACAGGCTTTAAACAGTTGCAGTGAGGCATGTGTTCCGAGTTCATCATGATTCAACAGAGGCTAAAATTCATTAGCTGTAACTTTGCACTTACTTACCCAGAAGCAAAAAGGGGCGTGGTGGCTCAGTGGGTAAGACGCCAGGCTTGTCGATCGGAAGATCGCAAATTCGGAGGTTCGAATCCCGAGTCCCGCGTGACGGAGTGAGCTCCCGCACTAGCCCCAGCTCTTGCCAACCTAGCAATTCGAAAGCATGCAAATGCAAGTAGATGAATAGCTACCACTTTGGTGGGTAGGTAACAGCGTTTCGCGTGCGTCATGCTGGCCACATGACCGTGGAAGCATCTTCGGACAACGCTGGCTCTTCGGCTAACAAACGAAGTTGAGCACCAGCCCCTAGAGTCGGACACGACTGCACAAATGTGCAGGGGGAACCTTTAACCTTTACCCAGAAGCAACATCATAAACACAACTTCTGAGTTAACGCAGATGGGATTAAATTTGTAAAGTTGATCTAGATTTAAGTTCAATTTAATTGCTATTAAAATCAGATCACATACAATTTATGATTCATCTGTTTCAATGGGAACTATGTTCATCTGACTTAGTCTTGAATATAGATTTCAACAGGCTCACGTTGATTAATTGATTGATTATGGAGGCTTTTATGATGCTTCAGTAATTCTGATTCTAAGTGATTCACACACAAAAATAATACAACCAACCACATAGGCCTAAATCCCCAAATGCTTTTTGAAATAATCACGTTTTCACAAAATTTGTAAATATTGAGAGTGGGCATGGATCTTATTTCTGGTGGAAGGGGCACTTTGGTAGAAAATACTCACCTCTGAGTCCTCTTGGGCTGCACTTCGTAGGGAGGAGGGGCTTTCATTAAGCACTCTCTGCAGGTAGGCCTTGGGTGGGCAGATTCCATTTGGAATAAGCAAACATTTGCCCAGCTAGGTTCCAAGCCATGTAGGACTTTAAAGTGATAATCAGCACCTTGAATTATACCAGGAAACAAACCAGCAACCAATACAGCTGCCACAGTATGGGGGATATATGGGACTACTGTGTCCCAATTAGTACATGAACTGTGGCAATTACACTAGTTGCAGTATCTGGGTGATCTTCAAGGGCAGTACATTACCGTACTCAACACATAATGTGATGAGGGCACAAGTGATCATTGCCAGCTCCTCTTGTTCCAGAAGCAGCTGCAATACCAACCAAAGCTAGGCCAAAGCTCTCCCAGCCACAGCTTCCATATGCTGTTCCAGCAAAAGCTAGGAGTCCCTGAAAACTGTCAAATTATGCACCAGCTCTTTCTGGGGAAACACAACCTCACTGAGAGCTAAAGATGATAATGTCCTGGAATCAGCTGGTTTCTGAATCAACAGGCACTCCATTTTTGAAATGGAATTCACAGCCACAAAAATATCCAGCAGGACCAACAGGGTTGTATTCCTTCTATCAAGATTTTACCATAGATCATCAATAAAAGCAACCACTGTGATTTCTGTCCCATGCCCAACCCCAAACGGAAAGGACCCAGATATTCCACTTCTTTCAAGTCCTCTGCAATTGTTGCTCCACCTCTGCAATTGTTGCTCCACCACTTTCTCAAGAATGTTCCCCAAAAAGGGACATTTGGAGAATGGGCAATAGTTATCCAGGATACTTGGGTCCAGGGTCAGCCTTTTAAGGAGGGTGTGCATAAGCATTCCTTTCAAGGACTCTAGTCCTCTACCCCTATGATGAGACCTTCACCACAGCCTGGCTTCTAACATATCCCAGTGACCTGTTGCCAGTTCTTCAGGTCCATACTTCCTAAAAGAGTCTGGGTCACTTTTAAAAAGGCAAAGGCCACTTTTCTGCCCTTACTGCTATTGAGATGCCCAAAGGGCTCATAGCAGTGTCCAGCTGAATTTGTTCCTTCTCTTCTGCCAATGTTGGTGTTTCCTTTGGTGCTTCATCTTCTGGAATTCCTCAGAAAATCAAGGAGCCCACCAGGATTGCTACAAAAGGAAAGGCCTTGCAAGAACAACCCTATAGTATAAAGAACTTTCATTGTCTCTGTATTCCAGAAGTCTATCAGTTAGTGACAGAAATGCCTTCCAGATTGCTGGAATGTTTCCAGGCACCCTCTGGAACCCTACTGGATTCATTACATGCCTGAATCAGGCTCCCTAAAGACACCAATGGTGCTGATTAATCCTAGGGTCACCAGGAACTATGACAAGATCATAGTTTTCATCTTCCCCCAACCAGACCATGTCTCAGCTGCTTTGAAGCATAGATGAGATGTAATGTATGCTGCCCCTTGTGTACCAGGTTCATGATGACCCAAGACAAACCCATTGTTGTCTTCATGACTGTGTAATCCTGATCCACTTCACATCTCACTCCCAAGGAGGGCAAATTCATTATTTTCAGAATCATCAGCTTGAGTGTATCGACCACCAGCTCCAAAGTGTGATTTTGCTGCTGGGGCAGGGATAGTAGCTTGTTTCTTTGGCCAACCACAATATAGGGCATCATATATAGTCTCTGCAGTGGCATCATAGTTTCCTCTCTCCCACCTTGGAAGCTCAGTCTGTGGGTCCCTCTGTCACTGCTCACCAAGTTCTCAATAATGCATGCCAGGTCTACTTTGTCATCCTTAATCAGACTGTGGGTCAGAGTGGTCTTATATGAATATATCTGGCATTCAATGTCATCAGCCTAAGACCATGGCCTCCAGCAATCTGGCTACCTAGTTCCTGAAATTAGAACAAAGGCCCACAAAAGGGAATTGGTTGCAATTTTCTAATCCCCCTCTTCCTAGAATGGGTCATTCCTAGTCTTTTGCTCATGCTTTATCATGTGCTAGAATATATTTTTAGGCAAGGTATATGTTATATAGAGAGCCAGTTTGGTGCAGTGGTTAAGGCATCAGGCTAGAAACTAGGAGACTGTGAGTTCTAGTCCTGCTTTAGGCTCAAAGCCAGCTGGGTGACCTTGGGCCAGTCTCTGTCTCTCTCAGCCCTAGGAAGCAGGCAATGGGAAACCACTTCCGAAAAACCTTGCCAGGAAAACTGCAGGGACTTGTCCAGGCAGTTGCCAGAAGTAAAAAAAAACTGACTTGAAGGCACCCCCCCCACAAAGTTATATATTTATTTAAATATTTGGATCTGAGTGTGGGTACAATAATAAGAACAATAACAATTAAAGAGAAGCAACAAAACAGTAAAAATGGCTCAACTGAGTACAAGACTCCAAACCTCCCTTGCATTCTTTTTCTCTACGTGGTTTTCTCAATGTAGTTTTCAGTTTTATTACTTTTGATTATGTGTTTCCCAGTTATCTTTTTCAAGTCAAAATCACAAGCTACTTAATGTTTCCTTATAAGTAAGATGATATATTCCCTTTATTAAAAATAAATAATAGGACCGTATACAGAATATACTATGGTTTGTTTAATATGATTCATCAAATGAACCACAACCACAACCACAAATGAATTCACACAACACGTTAGGCTACAAACCATGTTTTGAAATCATGGGTTTGCCCAACATATAAATGTACAAACATACATTTTGTCTTAACACAATGTGTAAACCCAGCCACCAAGCTAAAGTATTTGGGAAATAGCTTTGGCATTTTTTTCTTATAGAGATTCTTTTATAAAGAATGCAAGTCCATTTAACATTTTGTCCCTAACTCACTTACTTTATGTCTTTTCAAAGGGAATTCTGAGCTTACTCATCCTAGTGCAAATAAGATGTGTTTTAACACATTTAGTAAAGTTATATAAGTATATACAATGTGCATATGTGAACACATCATAAGGCATTTTTTACACCAACAATTAAGAGTACTTAAGGAAAAAATGCAGGGGTTTCCAAACATTAGATTCCCAACCGGATAAAAAACTATTTCCTTTCACATCTGCATCACTTTCTGGTGAGTCAGAGGTTTGCAGCATGAACTTCCTTTTCAGCCTGGCTTTAGATTACAGCTTCTTTTTCCTTTTGGTTGGAGTTCTAGTTAAATTCCTTTTTAATCAGCAATGGAAAATATTAGGCTACTAAAATATGGAGCTAACTCTTCTGAAGTTCAAGCAACTCTGGAATTCAGATGCAAACATTCAGACTAGGATTTAATTCCAAAATATTGTCCTACTTCTTTTGGCAGTGATAAATAAAGTTTACAACACAGCATGAAGTTTTAATTAAAAGCTGCATGTCATAAAATTGTACAATCATTCTGCTTTTGTCTCTTTATCTAGTAACTGTGATATGTTACTGCACATATGCCCTTATATCTCACACTGCAAAACAAAAGGTATAACTTCTTTTGGAATATTGGATAAATCTGCACCAGCAACTTTTAATGTGATCTGTACATAAAAATATTTGAGCAGTAATTTATGAAATATTCTACAGGTCAAATCTGATTAAATGCTATATGGGTTCATTTATAAGTATGCTCATTCAGTGTGTAGAATTTTTTTTTTAAAAAACTGGGAACACCTTTTAGCAGGAATAGGTAATGTTGTTTTATGATGGTAGGGGTTTCTGGGATTAACTCTCACAACTTCCTAAGCCCTCCAACCTAGGCAACATGTGGGGGCAGGTACTTCAGATTTATTTTAATTTTCTCTCTCAAAGTTTTGAATGCTTTTATATTTATATTTATATCACTGCCCATCTCCCCCAAAAGGGGGACTCTGGGCAGTTTACAATAAAATCATTAGTTAAAAACATATAAAACAATATTACTCACCAGGGCCGCAACTAGGGGGGGGGGCAAACGTGCTGGGGGGTGCGCCAAAATGACGCCCGGGGGGCACAAAAATAACAAAATAACCCATGGGGGGACGCAGAATCCATGTTTGCCCCGGGTGACACAGACCCTAGTTCCATCCCTGAATCTCACAGACATTGTGAATAAAATAAATAGTATAAAATCCTCTGATGGTCAGAATGTGTTCAATAGGGGGGCTCTATGGCACAAGCCACCCCAGGAGGAACTGTTACCCCTCCCCTCCCAGGCAAGGCGGCAGAACCAGGTCTTCAAATTCTTTCGGAAGGCCGGGAGACATAAACACATATCTCCATCTATTAATGGAGTTTATGTGTTAAAATGTATCAGTTAAATTATTTTCTGCCTTTGCTCTGGAGGCTCAACATGGTGTATATAGCATTCTCTCCTCCATTTTTTTCTCTGCAACAACAACCCTGTAATGTAGGTTGTCCTATATTCTAAGTCCAGCTGTATACTCCTGTGTCACTTCTCAGTCCAATCCAATCCAATTTGTATGCTGCTGTTTCGAAATAGACTCATGGTGGCTTACAAATTTAAAACATCCATAGCAACACCATAACTACCATGGTAAAGAACATAATAATAACATATTTACAGGAAACATAAAATGGTATTGAAATCTCCATTTTAAAAGGGCTAAGACCTCTCTGCTTCTCAAAATGTCTACATCCATATAAACATCCTTGAATATTTTGACCTTCAAAGGAAGGTTGGTAATTACAAAAGTCATAGCTTCTCCTGTTGTAGTATCAAATTTGTAACAGTTCTTCTTTTTAGCAGCTCATTTGACATACTTTCTTCCAATTATGTGAAGTAAATTTGATTTTTATTGTATTAAACTATTGTTATTATTTCTATATTGCTAGATTGGGAACCAGTAGATCTCTGGAAGCATCCTTCATTATTGCCCATGCTGGGGTCACAAGTAATTGTAGTTCAGCAATGGGGATGTACAAAACCCACCATTTCAGGAATGAAACGTTCTGGAGAACTCAGAACTTTCCATTTCTCCTTCACTTTTTGAAGTTGGTCTGGAAACTTTCTGGAAGTTAATTTTCTAAACTGGAAGTACTGTAACTTGTCCCAGGCATTGTTTGTCTGTTTCATGTAGAACACTATGTCCTGAACACTAGAACTATTTAGTGCTTTGGATTCAGTTCCAAATAGGTGCTTTGAGGTGCATGAGGCCACAAGCATAGCACCTGTCTGTAACTCTTTAAAGAACCTTAATCTTCCTGGAAAAAGGTACATGATCCCAGGAAAAGGCATGGCTGCTTTAAAGAGTTGCAAACAGATGCTTCATTTGCATCCCTGCATACTCCAAAGCACCTTTTTGGAAATGGAATCTGAAGCACTATATAGGCCCATTGAATATCAGAAATGCTTCCTGGTTTGGAGAATTAACTTCCAGAAAATCAGGAGACCACATGCAGAAGGACCAGATCAGTGTGGCCTGGAGGAGAAACAGAACGTTTCAAAGTTCTCCAGAGCATTTGTTCTTGGGATTGGTTTTGTTTTCTTGGTTTTACACATATCTATTCTGCAACACTAGACAGATCTGATCAATTTTTTTTGACTGATAAATTATTGTTGTTTATAAAAAATAACAACATAATTGTTTATAACAGAGCTTTCCAAACTTTTCATGTTGGTGACACACTTTTTAGACATGCATCATTTCGCGACACACTCTTACAGCAGGGCACAAGGCAGGCACTAGGACCTGCGCAGAATCACAGCAGGTTTGGAGGCAGCAAGGCACAAGGCAGGCACTAGGACCTGCGCAGAATCCTGGCAGGGCAGGTTTGGAGGCAGCAAAGCACAAGGCAGGCACTAGGACCTGTGTGGAATCCTGGCAGGGCTCGGAGGCAGCAGCATCCGCGACACACCCAGACACTGCAGCCGACACACTAACGTGTCCCGACACACAGTTTGGAAAGCTCTGGTTTATAATAACAATATAATAAATGTGAAGTAGTAGTAAAAATGAATCCTACCATCAATAGTGAAATAATTACCATAATAATTTGTGGAAAAACTCACATTGCCCTGGAGAGAAGACAGTAGCCACTTTCACTGTCAAGTCCAAAGTGCATGAAAGTGATTATTCAAAACTACATAGTTAAACATCATGGTTCGACTCTTTTTTAAAAAGCACACGTTCAAGTAAACCACAACAAAAGCTTCAGAAAGAAAGGTCAGACTTATGAAGTGCTATTTGTTTTCATGGAAACTTCATCCTCCACTTACCATTAGCCTAACTAGCAGTAGAATCAATTGCTACCTGTCAGGTTGTGAAACACAACCCAAGAAAATGAAAGGAGAACATAACCTCGGGCTTGGGAAAAGAACAAGAAACAAACTGATATCCAGTGATAAAGGGTGAATAAGCCTCTTCTTATTTTTCCCCTTTAAAAGAGAAAAACAAAGCAATCTACTGCCTTTATCATTAAAGTGAGGTTATTATGGGCTAATATGTATCGCATCATGAAAATTGGCCTATTTATAATGAGTAAGACAATCCTGTATGTTACTACCTTGTTACATAACTATTCGTACTCATCTGCCATGATTTCCTGGTTAATATCTTTTGTCCTAGCCATACAGTGATCATATTTAAATCATATATTAATCACACTTATACACTTTACACAACAGACATATTGATGGTAAAGGTAAAGGTTCCCCCCGCACATTTGTGCAGTCGTGTCCGACTCTAGGGGCCGGTGCTCATCTCCGTTTCTTAGCCAAAGAGCCAGCGTTGTCCGAAGACGTTTCCGGGGTCATGTGGCCGCATGACGCGCGCGGAACGCTGTTACCTACCCACCGAAGTGGTACCTATTTATCTACTTGCATTTGCATGCTTTCGAGTTGCTAGGTTGGCAAGAGCTGGGGCGAGTGCGGGAGCTCACTCCGTCACGCGGGACTAGGGATTCGAAACTCCGAACTTGCGATCTTCCGATCGACAAGCCTGGCGTCTTAGCTGCTGAGCCACCATGCCCCTGATATTGATATTGATATTGATATTGATATTGATATTGATATTGATATTGATATTGATATTGATATTGATATTGATATTGATATTGATATTGATATTGATGGTATCCTACATCTAATTATCTAAATCCCCAACCCCCAAAAAATGATTTTTACTTTGTGGCTCACCAGCATAAAGCCATGTGTTTTTTTTTTTATTACTGCAGTGAGGTCCAATAGTTAGCAACAGTAACTGTTTTTACACCTCTGAGCAGCATTCATGCTGGAGCTGCTATCGCATTTATCCATGCTGTTTTCTAGAGCCGAGATATTGTATAACGACTGAGATTTTGGCAGTTGAACTCAGGCCCTCCTTATACCAAAGCACTACATTATCTTATTCAAAGTGCTACAAAAGGGGCAAGGCTTCAATCACACTATTGCTGTTCCATATTGACTTTTCTGACCCCTACATGGACATCCTTGCATCCTTATGTTTGGTGATAAGCTGTTCCAGAGGAGGGGTGTCATCACCAAGAAGACCCACCTCCAACATCCCTGATATTGCCGTTCTCTTAAGGTGGAGACTCGTAGTGAACCCTCCCCACTGAATCTCACTGGGTGAGCAGATTCCATGCAGAGCAGCAGCCTTGCAATACTGGGATCCTGAGCATTTCTTGTTTCTTGTTCTTTTCCCAAGCCCGAGGTTATGTTCTCCTTTCATTTTCTTGGGTTGTGTTTCACTCTGACAGGTAGCAATTGTTTCTACTGCTAGTTAGGCCAATGGTAAGTGGAGGATGAAGTTTCCATGAAAACAAATAGCACTTCATAAGTCTGACCTTTCTTTCTGAAGCTTTTGTTGTGGTTTACTTGAAAAAAAGCTATGTTTTCTGGAATTATATCCAAACTATGGAAATGGGCTGCAAAGGTGACAATCGGTGGCTCCTGATCATCAGCGATGCTCCTGTAGTACAAATGTTCTGTGAGCAAAATGAGCTACACTCATTGCTACGTGGGCGGCTGCATTCTGGATGGTCTTCAAAAGCAATCCCATATGAATGGGAATGATTGAATTGTGACACTCTATTCAGTTTTGCATCATAGAAAGTTTTCAGATAAGCAAACTATGGAAATCTATTGCTACCAAGTGCCTTTATATAATTCTTTTAAAATCTTACTCAGAGCTTCTTTACTATTTCTATTTCTAAAAATACACAAGAAGGGTATACAGCCCTAATGCATCATAACAAATTTTAAAACCTTTAAACGTCAAAAATAATTTTATATTTTCAATAGAAATTGCTTGCAATGCTACAAATACGTTTTCCTAAGCAGTTTAATTCCTTAATTTTGAAAGTGCTGTTGGGCTGATAGAAAAATGTCAAAATGGAATTTAGGCTGTGTATATATGGAAACAACATGAGGAAAGAGTTCATCTATAATCTTTTTTATCACAAACCAGACGTATGTACTAAGGAAAGAAATATTGGCCCCAATTATGCAGAATATTTGTTAGCAAGTTTGCTGATTGACAAGGACACAATTGCTGTACAGTACATAAAGTTGTTTTGTTTACAAAAACTCTGCTCCAAAATGTAGGGAAAAGGTCCCTCAATTTTATAGATTGTTGTCTTATATGGAACAGTATTTTATTATCTAAAACCTATCAAAGATTATCTGTAATACATTAGTAAGACAGTAAAGTTTATTGATGGACTGAATCTCATATTGAGTCTAAAAAGCTATGTTTTCCGGAATTATATCCAATACTGAAGAAGGTAGAGTTAGCCCATCTTCTAGCAAAGCCTAATACTGTATATAGTATTAAGATACATTTGAACCAGGTTAATTATACTGAGTAGTTTTCTTGAAGTACGTATTCTGTATACTAGGTATTATGTCTTACCCCCCCGCCCCCCATGATAATTTCCAGAAATAGTATGTATCAGGACTGCAATTCCCAGAATTCCTGGCCAACATACCTAATTCAGATGATTTTATTCAACAAACAGAATAAAATAAACTGGTACTCCGTTATCACTGGAAATATTTTGAATACTTATATTTATGTATTATGTATTATTTATTTATTTATTAAATTTCTATGACCTCCCATATCCCCCTCAAGGAGGGACTCTGGGCGGTTCACAACCAAACAACATCATTAAAATACAAGAAATACGACAATAAAAATAAAAATACAATATAAAAGGTAAAGGTTCCCCCCACACATTTGTGCAGTCGTGCCCGACTCTAGGGGCCGGTGCTCATCTCCGTTTGTTAGCCAAAGAGCCAGCGTTGTCCGAAGACATTTCCACAGTCATGTGGCTGCATGACACGCGCGGAACGCTGTTACCTACCCACCAAAGTGGTACCTATTAATCTACTTGCATTTGCATAGTATATGCAAATACAATATAAATACAATAAAATCCAAGTGGCAGATGGTTCTTACAGTGACGGTAAAAATATTTAATATACACTGCTCAAAAAAATAAAGGGAACACTGAAACAACACAATGTAAGTCCAAGTCAATCACACTTCTGTGAAATCAAACTGTCCACTTAGGTAGCAACACTGATTGACAATCAATTTCACATGCTGTTGTGCACATGGAATAGACAACAGGCGGAAAGCATAGGCAGTTAGCAAGACATCCCCAATAAAGGAGTGGATCTGCAGGTGGTGACCACAGACCACTTCTCAGTTCCTATGCTTTCTGGCTGATGGTTTGGTCACTTTTGAATGCTGGCGGTGCTTCCACTCTAGTGGTAGCATGAGACGGAGTCTACAACCCACACAAGTGGCTCAGGTAGTGCAGCTCATCCAGGATGGCACATCAATGCGAGCTGTGGCAAGAAGGTTTGCTGTGTCTGTCAGCGTAGTGTCCAGAGCATGGAGGCGCTACCAGGAGACAGGTCAGTACATCAGGAGATATGGAGGAGGCCGTAGGAGGGCAACAACCCAGCAGCAGGACCGCTACCTCCACCTTTGTGCAAGGAGGGACAGGAGGAGCACTGCCAGAGCCCTGCAAAATGACCTCCAGTGGGCCACAAATGTGCGTGTGGCTGCTCAAACGGTCAGAAACAGACTCCATGAGGGAGGTATGAGGGCCCGACGTCCACAGGTGGGGGTTGTGCTTACAGCCCAACACTGTGAAGGACATTTGGCATTTGCCAGAGAACACCAAGATTGGCAACTTCGCCACTGGCGCCCTGTGCTCTTCACAGATGAAAGCAGGTTCACACTGAGCACATGTGACAGACGTGACAGGGTCTGGAGACGCCGTGGAGAACGTTCTGCTGCCTGCAACATCCTCCAGCATGACCGGTTTGGCAGTGGGTCAGTAATGGTGTGGGGTGGCATTTCTTTAGGGGGCCGCACAGCCCTCCATGTGCTTGCCAGAGGTAGCCTGACTGCCATTAGGTACCGAGATGAGATCCTCATACCCCTTGTGAGACCATATGCTAGTGCGGTTGGCCCTGGGTTCCTCCTAATGCAAGACAATGCTAGACCTCATGTGGCTGGAGTGTGCCAGCAGTTCCTGCAAGACGAAGGCATTGATGCTATGGACTGGCCCGCCCGTTCCCCAGACCTGAATCCAATTGAGCACATCTGGGACATCATGTCTCGCTCCATCCACCAACGCCACGTTGCACCACAGACTGTCCAGGAGTTGGGGGATGCTTTAGTCCAGGTGTGGGAGGAGATCCCTCAGGAGACCATCCGCCACCTCATCAGGAGCATGCCCAGGCATTGTAGGGAGGTCATACAGGCACGTGGAGGCCACACAAACTACTGAGCCTCATTTTGACTTGTTTTAAGGACATTACATCAACCTTGGATCAGCCTGTAGTGTTCTTTTCCACTTTAATTTTTGAGTGTAACTCCACATCCAGCAAAGGAGATCGTTACCTTGTCGTGGTGCTGGAGCTTGAGCACCTCAATGAAACCATGAGCTAAACCGTGAAGGGACACCCAAGACGGGAAGGTCGTGGCAGAGAGGTCAGACTAAATACGATCCCTGGGGAAGGTAATGGCAACCCACCCCAGTATTCTTGCCATGAAAACTAAATGGATCAGTACAACCAAAGATATGTCGGTATACCATCGGAAGATGGGACTCCCAGGTCGGAAGATGGTCACAATGCTACTGGGGAGGAACAGAGGATAAGTTCAACTAGCCCCAGATGTGATGACGCAGCTAGCTCAAAGCCGAAAGGACGGCTAGCGGCCGACGGTGCTGGTGGTGAACGACGAATCCGATGTTCTAAAGATCAACACACCATAGGAACCTGGAATGTAAGATCTATGAGCCAGGGCAAATTGGATGTGGTTATTGGTGAGATGGCAAGATTAAATATAGACATTTTAGGTGTCAGTGAACTGAAATGGACTGGGATGGGCCACTTCACATCAGATGACCACCAGATCTACTACTGTGGACAAGAGGACCACAGAAGAAATGGAGTAGCCTTCATAATTAATAATAAAGTGGCTAAAGCAGTGCTTGGATACAATCCAAAAAACGATAGAATGATCTCAATTCGAATTCAGGGTAAGCCATTTAACATCACAGTAATCCAAATATACGCCCCAACCACAGATGCTGAAGAAGCAGAAGTAGATCAGTTCTATGAGGATCTGCAGCACCTACTAGATAATACACCAAAAAGAGATGTTATTTTCATTACAGGAGACTGGAATGCTAAGGTGGGTAGTCAGACGACACCTGGAATTACAGGCAAGCATGGTCTGGGAGAACAAAATGAAGCAGGACATAGGCTGATAGAATTTTGCCAAGACAACTCACTGTGCATAACAAACACTCTCTTCCAACAACCTAAAAGACGACTTTATACATGGACTTCACCAGATGGTCGACACCGAAATCAGATTGACTACATCCTTTGCTGCCAAAGGTGGCGGACATCTATACAGTCAGTAAAAACAAGACCTGGAGCTGACTGTAGTTCAGATCACGAACTTCTTATTGCAAAATTTAGAATCAGACTAAAGAGAATAGGGAAGACCCACAGATCAGTTAGATATGAGCTCACTAATATTCCTAAGGAATATGCAGTGGAGGTGAAGAATAGATTTAAGGGACTAGATTTAGTAGATAGGGTCCCGGAAGAACTATGGACAGAAGTTCGCAACATTGTTCAGGAGGCGGCAACAAAAAACGTCCCAAAGAAAAAGAAAACCAAGAAGGCAAGATGGCTGTCTGCTGAGACACTGGAAGTAGCCCAAGAAAGAAGGAAAGCAAAAGGCAACAGTGATAGGGGGAGATATGCCCAATTAAATGCAAAATTCCAGAGGTTAGCCAGAAGAAATAAGGAATTATTTTTAAACAAGCAATGTGCGGAAGTGGAAGAAGACAATAGAATAGGAAGGACAAGAGACCTCTTCCAGAAAATTAGAAACATCGGAGGTAAATTCCAGGCAAAAATGGGTATGATCAAAAACAAAGATGGTAAGGACCTAACAGAAGCAGAAGAGATCAAGAAAAGGTGGCAAGAATATACGGAAGATCTGTATAGGAAGGATAATAATATTGGAGATAGCTTTGATGGTGTGGTCAGTGAGTTAGAGCCAGACATCCTGAAGAGTGAGGTTGAATGGGCCTTAAGAAGCATTGCTAATAACAAGGCAGCAGGAGACGATGGTATCCCAGCTGAACTGTTTAAAATCTTGCAAGATGATGCTGTCAAGGTGATGCATGCCATATGCCAGCAAATTTGGAAAACACAAGAATGGCCATCAGATTGGAAAAAATCAACTTATATCCCCATACCAAAAAAGGGAAGCACTAAAGAATGTTCAAACTATCGAACAGTGGCACTTATTTCACATGCCAGTAAGGTAATGCTCAAGATCTTGCAAGGTAGACTCCAGCAATTCATGGAGCGAGAATTGCCAGATGTACAAGCTGGGTTTAGAAAAGGCAGAGGAACTAGAGACCAAATTGCCAATATCCGCTGGATAATGGAGAAAGCCAGGGAATTTCAGAAAAACATCTATTTCTGTTTTATTGACTATTCTAAAGCCTTTGACTGTGTGGATCATAACAAATTGTGGCAAGTTCTTGGTGGTATGGGGATACCATGTCATCTTGTCTGCCTCCTGAGGAATCTGTATAACGACCAAATAGCAACGATAAGAACAGAGCACGGAACAACGGATTGGTTTAAGATTGGGAAAGGAGTACGGCAGGGTTGTATACTCTCACCCTACCTATTCAACCTGTACGCAGAACACATCATGCGACATGCTGGGCTTGAGGAATCCAAGGCTGGAGTTAAAATCGCTGGAAGAAACATTAACAATCTCAGATACGCAGATGATACCACTTTGATGGCTGAAAGCGAGGAGGAGTTGAGGAGCCTTATGACGAAGGTGAAAGAAGAAAGTGCAAAAGCTGGGTTGCAGTTAAACCTCAAAAAAACCAAGATTATGGCAACCAGCTTGATTGATGACTGGCAAATAGAGGGAGAAAAAGTGGAGGCAGTGACAGACTTTGTATTTCTAGGCGCAAAGATTACTGCAGACGCTGACTGCAGCCAGGAAATCAGAAGACGTCTACTTCTTGGGAGGAGAGCAATGGCAAATCTTGATAAAATAGTTAAGAGCAGAGACATCACACTGACAACAAAGGTCCGCATAGTTAAAGCAATGGTATTCCCTGTAGTAACCTATGGCTGCGAGAGCTGGACCATAAGGAAGGCTGAGCGAAGGAAGATAGATGCTTTTGAACTGTGGTGTTGGAGGAAAATTCTGAGAGTGCCTTGGACTGCAAGAAGATCAAACCAGTCCATACTCCAGGAAATCAAGCCAGACTGCTCACTTGAGGGAATGATATTAAAGGCAAAACTGAAGTACTTTGGCCACATAATGAGAAGACAGGATACCCTGGAGAAGAAGCTGATGCTAGGGAAAGTGGAAGGCAAAAGGAAGAGGGGCCGACCAAGGGCAAGATGGATGGATGGTATTCTGGAGGTGACGGACTCAACCATTGGGGAGCTGGGGATGGTGACGGCCGACAGGAAGCTCTGGCGTGGACTGGTCCATGAAGTCACGAAGAGTCGGAAACGACTGAACGAATAAACAAACCACATCCAGACCTCCAGGGGTTGCTTACATTTGATTTCCATTGCTTTTTGTGTGATTTTGTTGTCAGCACATTCAACTATGTAATGAACAAAGTAATTAATACGAATATTTCATTCATTCAGATCTAGGATGTCTTATTTCAGTGTTCCCTTTATTTTTTTGAGCAGCTTATTTAAAATATTTAAGGCGGCTCTAAGAAATCAGCCATCCCCAAGCATGACCACTTTCCTTCGTGCCCTAGGCGAGATCACAGAGCCAAGTTTTTAATTTTTTCCTGAAGTCCAGGAGTGAAGGGGTCTGTCTTATCTCTGGGGGGAGGGCGTTCCATAGGGCAGGCGCCGCTGCAGAGAAGGCCTGCCTCCGAGACCCCGCTAGATGGAATTCTTTCATAGAGGGGGTCTGCAGCATGCTCTCTCTGCAAGATCAGGTGGGATGGGACGATGTAATGGGGATGAGGTGGTCCCTCAGATAACCTGGGCCCATGCCATGTAGGGCTTTAAAGGTAATAACCAACACCTTGAATTGGACCCGGAAGAAAACTGGCACCCAATGCAGCTCACGGAGCAGAGGTGTTATGTGTGTCGTTCTTGGTGCACCTAAAACTGCCCGTGCGGCCGCATTCTGCACCAGCTGTAGCTTCCAGATATTCTTCAAGGGTAGCCCCATGTAGAGTGCGTTACAGTAATCTATATAGGAGACAACCAGGGCATGAGTGACCATTCGAAGGGCCTCTTGGTCTAGGAAAGGGCATAACTGGTGCACAACATGAAGATGAGCAAAGGCCCTCCTGGCCACGACTGCCACCTGCTCTTCAAGCAGGAGTCGTGAGTCCAAGAGGACTCCCAAGTTACGCACTGGTTCTGTCTGGGGTAGTGCAACTCCATCCATAACTAAAGATGACAAATTCCCAGAAACCGAGAGGCCATTAATCCACAGTCACTCCATCTTACTAGGGTTCAGCTGAAGCCTGTTTTTCCCCATCCAGACCCCTACAGCCCACAGGCACTTAGACAGGGTGGTCACTGCATCACTTACTTCACCCGGGATGGAGATGTATAACTGGGTATCATCTGCATATTGATGATACCTCAGCCCGTGGTGACGGATGATCTCGCCCAGCGGTTTCATGTAGACGTTAAAAAGGAGCGGCGAGAGTACCGAGCCCTGTGGGACCCTGCAAAGAAGGGCCCGTGGGCTGGATCTCTCGCTCCCTATCAACACCGACTGGGACCAGCCCTGGAGGAAGGAGGTGAACCAGCTGCCGCCCACCCCAAACTCCCTGAGTCATCCCAGAAGGATACCATGGTTGACGGTATCGAACGCCGCTGAGAGGTCAAGAAGAGCGAGAATGGATGCTCTGCCTCCATCTTGCTCCCGCCAAAGATCATCCATAAGCACGACCAATGCAGTTTCCATCCCATGACCCGCCCTGAAACCTGACTGAAAGGGGTCTAGATAATCCATTTCATCCAGAATCCTCTGGAGCTGCAATGTCACCACCTTCTCAACCACCTTCCCCAAAAAGGGGAGGTGGGAGACTGGATGAAAATTATCCAGTATAGTGGGATCCAGCGATGGCTTCTTGAGGAGGGGGTGCACCAGCACTTCCTTGAAAGCTTCCGAAACACCCCCTCTCTCAAGGATGTATTTACCATCACATGGACCCAGCTACAAGTCACCTCCCGAGCTGCTTTCACCAACCAGGAGGGACAAGGATCTAATTGGCAGGTGGTGGCATTTACAGTCTGGAGGACTCTGTCCACTTCCTCGGGACTTTCCTTATATAAAGGAAAACTGGTAAAACAATCTGAATATGGCAAAGTATACCTCTTTAAAGACCTATTTTAGTAAGAAGGAAGAAATAATCTTGCATCTGCTCAGACTCATGCAGCTTTTCCATACAGGTAAAGAACATTTAAATGAAACTTTCTTTCTCTAAGAGAACCCATGGTACTCACTGCAAAAGTGCTGTATTTTGGGGGACATAAAATCACTCGCATCTCTCAGAATGTAATCTCTCCACAATCACTTCAGAGCAAACAACATAGCAGCTTATATCCTCCTCTGGACAGGATGGGTTTTTTTTTCTTCTGAATTTCAATTATATTCATAGTATTTGTTTCTGTATCTGTGGAAATTAGAGAATAAGAATACACTTAAAATAATTTCTTATCCATATATTGGACTCCTTCCCTGATGAAGATGGGAGAGTGTCAATGAAAGGAAAATCTGATTGATATCAGTTTATCAGAATATGAAGTTTACAACTGAAATTAATCAAGACAAGAATTGTTGCTACATTTTTTTTTTTTGGTGTAAACAGAAGGTGCTTTATGTGTGAATATGACACGCATGGCTGGGTTTTATAGGAAAGAACATGTATAATTTAAGCAAGTGAACGATACCTTACAAAAGATCTGGTAGAATCTGAAGAGAGTCAAAAGAAGTGCTGAACATAAAGGAAAAGGAATGGGTGCACGGGTGATTTTGGTTTAAGAACTGTCCTTAAACAAATTACGTAAGTGTTGTCCCCCAGTGTAATGATTTCAAACATTTTCATCAAGATGACATGCTTGAATCTTCCCTTTTATTTTGGTAATTTAAACATCAACGGTATGTTCTGAATCTTCTGAATCTTATTTCTCCTGCACCTTGTGACAAAGAGCGAACTGCACCTGTTACAGGGAGTCAGAGCAAAAGCAAGAGGACCACTTGCTAGTTACCATTAACAAGCACTAATGGGAGTCATAGTGATACAGTGTAACTAGATAGCTTGTAGAGTGGATTTGAGTGCTAAGAATTACATTGTCTCTTGTTTGACATACAATTACTGCACTTGGAATGGATTCCCTACTCTCTAAATTTTTAATTAGCTTATAGTTTTCATAGGACGTTTAACTCCTTTTTGATTATCTGCTGCCTAGGCTCTAATCCTATGTAAAGATGATACTCCTCTACTTTTTATCTGCAGTTGTTTATGGAGCAAAATACCATAGTGCTAAAAGAAAGGATGGTAAATCAAACCTCTGCATGTGACAAATGTGTATTTTAAGTCAGATTGAATGTTTTCAGTCAGTTATCTGCTTGTGTTGGATGTACTTCTTTTCTGATTCTTGAGTTAACATTGCATAGTGCAGAATATTTAACAGGAAAGCTTAACAGGTCCCATCCCTATCACCTCTAGTAGAAAAGATGGCCTGGCCAAAGCAGCATCTGTGAGGGGAGGGGGGCTGGGGGGGCAGAGTGATGAAAGAAGTGTTGCAGCATCCTGATACAAGCCCTGCCCCTTTGGGATGTGCATCGGGACAATGGAGGTTTGTGCCAAAGGGGTGCAGCTTGAACAGCAATGCCATGATATCACTGTTGTCATTCTGGCAAAAATAGGGAGCTCCTGCATATGCCCATGCCTGATTGCACACCTAAATCCATCTATGACTAGGGAGCACTTTGCAAAACGTACCGCATAGGAGATAACAAAAACTGAGAGATATAGATTCAAGACATTTAAGATATATAGAGAAATCACCTTTGGGGCTTATCATATCCTTAAACTTCTTTCTTCTACTCACTACATGAACAGAAAACAAGACCTATTGGGATTAGACAAAAGTTGCAGAAATCTTCAGACACCCATCAATTACTGAAGGAAAGGAAGTTATTTTGAAAGGTTGAGAATTGTGCTTAAAGGCAAATTATATAATATCATAGACTCATAGACTCATGGACTCATGGACTCATGGACTCATGGACTCATGGACTCATAGACTCATAGACTCATAGGGTTGGAAGGGACCTTGGAGGTCTTCAACCCCCTGCCCAAGGCAGGAATCCTCATACCATCTTGTACAAATGGTTGTCCAATCTTTTCTGGAAAACCTGCAGCGATGGCACACCCACAGCATCCTGGAGGCAAACTGTTCCATTATTTAATAGTTCTCACTGTCAGGAAATTCCTCCTCATTTCCAGGTTGGATCTCCCTCTGACGAGCTTCCACCCATTGCTTCTTGTCCTACCCTCAGGTGCTATGGAGAGTAAATTGACACTCTGTGGCAGCCCTTCAAGTATTGGAAGACTGCTATCATGTCTCTCCTCAGTCTTCTCTTTGTTAAGCTAAACATACCTAGTTCCTTTAGCCGTTCTCCATAGGATTTAGTCTGAATTTTGTTCATTTCTTTATCTAACAAACCCATTTTAAATAACTTTATTCAATAACTTGTCATATTTTATATACTTTTAAATTGTATATGCTACACTGTTGAGACACCTTAAAAATAGTGAACAATATGATGGGCTTCTGGTGGGAATGGCAGACTGAACGGCTGTGCCCACTGGTTCAGCGGGCGGAGCTGACAACGCGGTAACTTTTTTCAGGTTCAGGCAGGTTTTCCTGAAGCCCAGAAATGTTCTCTGGATCAAGGAGAATACCTGGAATCATCCCATCTGTCCTCCGGATGGCTGCTTGCAGCCAGAAGATTGCAAACAGCGTTTCACGCTCGACTGGTAAGAGCAGCCGGGAGGCTGGGACATCACCACTTCCAAGCCGTGCTGTAGCCTTATAGGGACACTAAGACCAGCCACACCATTTCTAAATCACAATTTTGTATTTTTTTTAAGTATATGTACCCCAAGAGAGGCTTTCTACAGAGAGGAGAAACTATTGGTGCTTAGAGTTATTTTTGGGATTACCTTTTTTAAAAAAAATCTTTTAAGTTTTGGATTTCATTTTCCTTCCAAAGGAAATTCCAAAGATTGAGAGTAAACAATTGTCTTCCTGTTATTATTTTTGTATTAAATTTGAAGATATTAGCATTTTCCTACACGTTGAATCGGCTGATTTGAATCTTCAGCTTTCTGTTTTCACTTTCCCTTGAGAACAGTCTGCTATCTCACTCTCACTTTATGTAAACACACTTTGGAACTCTTCCATATCTTTGACTTTCGCTGGTTAAGCTCCGAGGGGCACCATAATCTACTGCGTGAGACATGTAGGATTTCAAACAGATTTTTTCTGACCTTCACCAGGATTTTAAACAGATTTCTTCTGACTTTTATCAAACTTTTCTGCAAGATATCCAGGACATTGTGGAAAATATGAGATCTAAAATGTGCCATCAGGTTGGGGATGTGGTGGATGAAATTGAGGAATTTAAGAGCAATAGAAAGGTTTTTTAAAGACTGAGATTGGGATTTTTATTGAGATGCTGGATGAAGATTGGATAATGAAGTTGGAGAAATCTAAGGGAGAGAGTGATCCGCAAGCCATAAGTAAAATTGATTTCCTGGTGGAATGTCATGAAAAGAACCTGGAATCTTTGAGGGGGGCAGTTGGGCTGTTTGATTCTTTTAAGAGGAAAGCTCTGTGCACATTGTGGAGATATGTAACTGCTTTGGTTTATTTTGAAGTGGGATAAGGGTTGAAGAATGTTCATCTGGTTTGCTTTAAGGATTTGATTGATGCTATTTGCCTTTAAAGATTTGGATTTACTGTTTTGAATTGGCTTTGCTTTTTGGGTTTATTAAGATTGGGATTATTAAAATTGTTGTACTATTAAGTATAATAGCAGACAACGTATGTACTTTTTAATTTGATTCTTATTATAGTAGAAGAAATGTATAGAATAGTGGTAGGAAGGGAATAATTAAATATGTTTTATCTTTTGGAGGGGAGAAAGATGTTTAGGAGATTTATATGAATTTTTTTCTTTATTTAATATAAGGGGAGGAGTAACTGTACTTAATGATTCTTATTATGTGATAAAGTGGAATGACTTATAGAAATAATGTGGTGTTTTGGTTTAATATAGAGTAAGAGATTGATTATGGAAATTTTGTATATCCTTGCTGTTAAAAGTCGGAAGCCACATCTTTTGTAAATTTAAAAAACTTTTCTCTTGTGTTTCTGTACTTTTTTAGTTTTTTTTCTTTCTTTGTAGTTTTTTGTTTCTTTGTAGTTTTTATTCTTTTCTTGAAACCTAATAAAATTTACTATAAAAAAATACTTAACAATATAACAATAAATACATTTTTAAAACCTAGCAAAAAGCTTTAAGCATTCTTTAAAATAATAAAAGGCCTGGGGGAAATTAAATTATTTCAGCCCATTCTTAACTATAACCAGGAGACCAACCTCAACTCCAACAGTAAACTGTCTCATAATATAGGTCCTACAATGAACAAATTATGGACCCATAGTTAACGTATTGTATTAATTGTTATAAGATTCATCATTATTCTGTATTCTGTGTAGTGATTGACATTTATGTTGAGAGATATTTGTGGATTAGGCACTTACTCTAAACCATGATAGCTCCAGTGTGGTTTGCCACTTAATACCACTTGCTTACAAGCTCTCTTGTATGGAGGCAATGCTGCAGATTCTCTGGACACATTTGGTTGGCTATCTGAGAAACAAGATGCAGGTCTAAAGGCACATTCAGTCTCATCAAGCAAGGCTCTTATGTTCTCAGTAATTGAACATCAGTGCACCCTTTATGTATCAGCTGTTCTGTACCCCACACAGTATCCCCAACATGTACTCTGCTTCATACTTTCAGTCTACAAGTAAGCAGATATTTTTGGATTACCTCCTATTAGTTACAGCCAGTTCACTCAATGATAAAAAAATTGTGGGAATTTTATCTAGAATTTCTGGAGGGCACCAAGTTGTCTGGCTCTGGTTCAGACTATGAGAGGAACCATAGTGGTTTTGAGGTATGAATAATGTTGAAAATGGACAGCAAAAATTTACTTATGTTCTACAAAATAACTGAATGTGAGATAACCCAGAACAACTAATAAATACAAACTTAAAGAAAAATAAAGGGAAGCAATGCTTTGCCCGATTACTCGGTGGAATTTATTTCCAAAGAACATTGTAATAAACATGAATGGATCACGATTCGATGAGCAGTCTCTAAAATAGGCACTTTTAGTTATAATTTAAAAAGCTGCAAACCACTGTAAGCCATTGACTCTCTGTATATTCTCCATATGCAATTGAGCAATGCATACAGACTACCATACTCTGCTGTTAGCAAACCTCTCTGTGGCATCTGGCTGGAAGATGGAATGCAAGGCTGTACAGACTATCATTTCAGCTTACATTCCTTGAGTATTCATACTGTTGTCATCTTTTCGGAATTGCTGCTTTAGCAACTCTCATATATTAATGACAATTGGAAGAAACACTGCATTTATGTTGATTGTTGCTGCTTATGTCCATTCCCGTATTTTATGTAAGATTAAAAGAATGTGTTACCCTCCCCTTGCCTTTGTTCCTTCTTCCTGCACTGAGATGAAAAACTATGAGCTATGACTAGACTGAGCTTTGCGAGATAACAGAGGGTAAGAATCCTCCTCCAGAGAAATGGAGCTGGCCCAGAGGGACTGCTTGATCTTCCTAGAGTCAGAGTACTTCCTGCCTGCCACTACTTTAATCTGTGTGAGAGTCATTTTGCATTAACTTCATTGAAAGAGACTTTTTTTATAATGGAGACAGGGGAAGTTCTACTATATTAAAATCCATGTTTCAAGCAATAAATAGTTTCCATTTATTCAGGTGAACCACAGTTTCTCATGAGCCAAAATCTAAAGCAATGGGAACACTTTCAACAACACAAAGCACCTTTTTCATCTTGTGCCAGCACCATAATTCCAATAATTTATGTTTAATTTTTAATAAAGTTATCTATTCTAAGTGATAATGTGGGTTCCTCACAATATTCGGCTTTCTGTTATGTGGTTTTGGAAAAGAACTGGGGTACAAATGTGTGCAGAAAGGTAAGAGTATTACTAGCTTCCTTTTTAAATGCCTCTTTATGTTACCACATGTAGTGGGGGGCTTTGTAGTTTTTTTAATGGCAAGATAAATCTAGTAAGTGAAAATTATAAGGTGGAGCACTATAGTTTTTAATGCCCTCACAAAATAACAAGGACAAATAAGTCTTATTGCTTCAAAAATACATAAATATCAATACATGTTCTCTTCAGGATAATTTTCCCTCCATGTAGAAACAGGGTGTATGCATATAGTCTTTGACATGGTTAGGTAAAAGGATCACATAATCTTTACCTTTCACAGAGAAAGATATGTGCCTTTGGCTTTAAAAAGCTGATGTCAATCAGATCCTTGGGCTAGATCAGGAGTGATAAACTGGAATGGGTCATGGCAGGTTGAACAATAACATGATGGTAACAAGAACAGGGGGGGCATGGTGGCTCAGCGGGTAAGACGCCAGGCTTGTCGATCGGAAGATCTCAAGTTCGGAGGTTCGAGACCCAAGCACCGTGTGACGGAGTGAGCTCCCGCACTCACCCCAGCTCTTGCCAACCTAGCAATTCGAAAGCATGCAAATGCAAGTAGATGAATAGGTACCACTTCGGTGGGATGGTAACAGCGTTTTGTGCGTGTCATGCCGGCCACATGACCGTGGATGCATCTTTGGACAACGCTGGCTCTTCGGCTAACAAACAGAGATGAGCACCAGCCCCTAGAGTCGGACACGACTGCACAACTGTGCGGGGGGAACCTTTACCTTTTTTTTTTTAACAAGACCATGGACAGTGGTAAGATTTCTGCAATTTTAAAGGGGTGGTGATGGTGGTGGTTGTATTTTGTATTTTTTCCTTTTCTTTTTTAGCTGTGTTAAGTTTATCCTATGGTTTACATCACTTTTTTATTTCTTTTATGCAAAAACCAGTAGAAAATCACACTGTTTTTCAGAAGTTTACTGCTAAATTTAACATTTTAATTTTTGGAGTTTCTAGAGATTGTGGTTTAGGGAGTATGGAATACCAGATTTTCAATTAAGTGGACCAATAATTGAACTTGGAACAATGAAGCTTAATATTGTCATATTGTCACAATTTCACAGTAGTTAAAAAAAAAAATCCTTTCGCACCATTTTTGCCTAATGTCTGTCATTTTATCTCCTAGGTTTAAAGTTAGAGTGGTAAAATTTTCAGTCTATTGACTGCAATAGAATTAAGTCCTACTGCATCTCACTTTTTTGTCTTTGTGGAAGTACATTAACTGGTACTTAATGGGAAAGGGAAATCCAAGTGTGTGTATGTGTGCGCATACACACATACACATATAGTACCTTCAAGTCAGTGATGACTCCTGGCCACTGTCTGGACAAGTCCCTGCAGTTGTCTTGGTAAGGTTTTCAGAAGTGGTTTGCCATTGCCTGGTTCCTAGGGCTGAGAGACAGTGACTGGCCCAGGGTTGCCCAGCTGGCTTCGTGCCTCACAGTCTCCTGGTTTCTAGCCTGATGCCTTAACCACTACACCAAACTGGCTTTCAAAGCATTTATATATGCACACATACATAGACACAATTTCTAAGCAATAGAAACAATTGTGCCACAGATAAATCAAGTCTTTCATGAAGCTAAACCATGCTAGATCTATTATAAGAAAGCTGCTTACATACTTTTGTAGGTTTGTCACATAACTTCAGAATTTTTTTCCTCTTAATTTTGATGCTCCCCTCTCCCCTAATTCAATAATTCAATAATATTTAAGTTGGGTCATCATGCTTCAACTATGTCTTTGTGACTAGGATTTCTTCTGAGCAGGTTTCTGATAAACATCCAGATTAAAATTCTGCTACAGTTTTATTTGTGGTATAATGGATAAAGCATGACTGTTCTGAGGAAAGGGTTAATATTTTGGGAAAGGCCAGCAAGTGAAAGAAGCATTTATGGTTTTGTTACTTTTACTATGGTTAACTGTAGCGAAAGATTCCCTACTACACTAAAATAAACAGTTCAAACATATTTGCAAGAAGCTGAATTTAGAGGAAGTCAGAAAACTCCATTTAATTGCTATAACAACATATTCCAGAGGCAGAAATGAAACCGGTTTCTCTGTACACAGAGCATATGTTCAAAAAGTTCATTTTCTTGGAATTATATCTGAACAAATAAATACATGGGTGAGTATAGTTATCCAAGCTTTGCTTTAAATTTTTTTATTATAATCCAGGCCAAAACTATTCTGAGTCACAGCAGGTGACATTGGCTGATCACTGCCCCCCCCCCCACAAAAAAAACCCTAAGCAGAACCAGACTTGGTTAGTATTAGAATGGGAAACCACCATGAAATCCCATGGCTCTAGACTAGACTTGGAAATTGGAAAAAAAAACATCCTGAAAGAAGCAATGCCATTTCTATATTGCTGCCAAGAAAACTACATAAATGTTTCAATGTACTCACTGGGAGTCGAGCTCACCTTGAGGGTGTCTACTTTTTAAATACTCTGCAAGGCAGCACACATGGCACTGCCTCAATTACAGCTAGACGTTTGGTGTAGATATTCAGTATTGCTTTCCAGGACTTTAGGAAGAGAAATGTCTTGTCCATAACCTAATATTTGCAGAAATGAAACCTGTAATGCTCTCCATGTAAAGCATGTGCTTAAACATTTAGCTAAGGCAGGGCTTTCCAAAGTGCCGCTGCTGGCGACATGCCAGCGGCGGTGCGGCGGTGGCGGCACGGTGGCGGTGCAGGGGCGCGCGCGGCGGCGACACAGGAAGGCATGCGATGGCGCGCGCGTGCACGGCGCCGGTGCGGGGGGGCGTGCGGCGGCGCAGGGGGGCGTGCGGTGGCGCGTGTGTGCACGGTGGCGGCAGTGGCTGCCGCTGCCACCGTGCACGCGTGCGCCGCCGCTTCCGGGTGGTGTGGCGACACACCACGCTGTGTGTGACGACACACTTTTGTGTCGCGACACAGAGTTTGGAAAGCTCTGAGCTAAGGCATACCCTAATCCAGCACCCTTGAGGCATTTTTGCCAACTACACTGGTTGTTGTAAACTGTGTAGCTGTTGAGCTTTTCAGTCTACTTAAATGTGAATCAATTGACAGTAAGGTAGTTTTAATAGTGATTTTTGAAGCAAGCAGAGTAGTTGTAGTATGGTCACCTTTTTCCAACGATAGTCACAGTGGCTCAACAACTGAGCAAAGTGTCCATGTAATGGGCCAGCAAGGGAAAATGTATCTGACAGAGCAGATTTGTTCACATACTTTTTCTGTTTCTCCTTAATGAAACCTTTTTGTTATACTAAGGTACAAATCTTTTAAAAATATACATACATATTAGCTATACATTAGATTAATAATCTCCCAGATGTTCATTAATTTCAGAGTCATTTGACTGGACGCCTCATTTTATAACATATGATACTGCTTTGCGTATATATATATACTAGAAAGAATGGCAGAAGCCATGCTTTTCAGGTTTCCTTACTTTATTAATTTAAAGAAAGTGAAAAGTGAAAAATCTCAACCTGGAGATTATTGTAGTGTTTCAACCATGTATCTAAAGTGGCTTTCTTGCAGATTTGTGGAGAATGAATAAGAACAATTGAGAATCAACCTTTATGTTTAATCTTTGCTTTTATTTTCTCTGTTAATGTTTGCAGGTGGGTGAAAAGTGGCCCCTGCATTGTGGAATCTTCTCCCCACTGAGGCGAGGTTGGCCTCGTCACTGTTGAGCTTCCTGAAGTCCCTCAAGACCTAGTTATGCCAGCAGGCCTGGGAACCCCATTTTTAACATACCTTTGTCTATTCTTTGTTAATTCTTAATTCTTTGTTTTAGTTGGTTTTTAATATTTTTAATGTATCTATTGATTGTTTTTAGCTCTTTGTACGCTGCCCAGAGTCACTTGTTTATGAGATGGGTGGCTATATAAATTCAAAAAATAAATAAATAAAAACAAGCATTTCCTGTTCTGGAAAAACTTTTTTTTCCTGTACTAACAGTTCAGCTAAGCTTCAAATTTAACTTACAAAATTGATGTCCCTAAATTGTGGTTGTTTTGTATATTATATTTTTAAAAGGTGTTATTTGTTATTACTATTATTTCATTTCTAAATTAAATGAGACATAGCTAACATTTTTTTTAAAAGAAGCATTCTGTATAATAAGGCAAATTAATGGTTATCAGACACACACATATAAATCAACTGATAAGAATAAGATAATAGCAAATAGAATGACAACTAAATTTAAAGTATAGATATATTAGCAGGTACATTTTAACACTTTTTATGCATATCAGAGATCCATAAAGTTGTACCTAGCAATGTTACAATCATGTTCTATGAACTATTTTGTTTTGTATAAATCTGTACAGGAAGATGGCCAAAATCTTGGCTCTGCACCTTTCATTTACTGAACTGAGGTAATGCATGTTTAACACATTAAACTATTCTGTTTGTCGTGTAAGTAATTATTCTACTCTGGAGTATTCTGCATAAACTATTTGAGCAAATAATTTGAAGACTGAATCCAAGAACAGCACTTCCTGTAAGCATATTTTCAGAGACAAGATTTTCCTCCCACAAAAAGCTGTAGAATGTTTGCTGCCATTTTCAGATTAAAAAGTAATAATGGTAAATCTATTACACATAATTATATAAGTTGAAAGAATAAAAGCAAAGATACTAGGCACGAAGAATGCTGAATCAAATGTCCAACCACTAAACAAGCCAAGATAAGAATCATTAAATCAATTCTGTTATTAATTTTATTTTTCTAACCAAGGGAAAAGAGGGTCATGAATTCTTATCAGGATTCCTAAAAGACAGCTTGGCATTGGTTTTGACTTCTTAAAATTAAAATTATATTGATTTTATGTTTTATTAAATTAATGCTCCTACTTGAGCCTGCTTTAGGGAAAGAAAAATGTTTCCATGGCAGTTTTGGCTTTTGTCTGTGGCTTGAATCTAAAGACAGAATGCATATTTGCATTTTCCAACTTGACTGGACAAAGGAATAAACTGATTTAAAGTCTGTGATCAGCAGAAATTAAGCAAAAGTTCCCTTCAGATGACAAACAAGCAAAACTCTGCATAAGTCATATTATTCAGGCCCTGTGGAGATGGGGCTTCATAATCAAATGCTACCATCACAAAATAGTATTCTCCAACCTTGTGCCCTTTGGATTTCTCAATATACAGTTTTAACCCAAGTCCCTCCCTCATTATATGTTGCTTTTCTATAATGTGGTGAGTCTTTCCTTTTGTATTGTCATGTGAACTAATACCTTCATATATGATTATGGACCAGCTCTGTCTTCTCCTGAGCTGAGACTCCTTGGAATCATATATATTGATCCTTTTAATAGAAGTCAACAAAAATGAAATTACTGTAGCTTCTTGTGGCAAAACTATGATAAATGGTACCTCAGAAAATTATAAATAAAATCTTTTTTATGTGGATTATTTTAATCACAAAAAATGATGGTCTTTTAAATAAAAATTGTCTTTCCATTACCCACATTCTCATCATGGCCAAAAATGATGTCTCTGCTACTTTCTGTAGCTGCATTTAATTGGATCATCCTGAGTAATCTACCAGTTGTGACAATTCCCTTTGATTCATTGAGGTCCTTCCCCAGTATTTTAAAATGAACTTAGAGGCTGTAGATTCTATGATAGCTGTAGAACAGTGTTTTTCAAACTGGGCAACTTTAAGATGTGTGGACTTCAACTCCCAGAATTCGCCAGACAGCAATTGAAGTCCATGGTGGCTGGGAAATTTGGGACTTGAAGACCATGCTGGCTGGGGAATTCTGGGGCTTGATGTCCACACATCTTAAAGTTGCCAATGTCGAGAAACACTGTTGTAGAACATTGTTTGTCTCCTGAAAGCAATTTACTTTTTTCAAGAGAAGATAAAAATAGTTCAACTTTTTTTCCTTAAAGGGAAAAAAAAGATATTTAGAAAAAAATGATATGTATAGCAGATATTTAACTATTAAGTAAGTAATAACTAAAATTTCCAATGAAATGCACAGTATGGGCTTCTGTGTACATGATTGCCAATCAAAGAAAAGATGCTAAAAATAATCATTTCATGACAAGTCCCTTCATAACACAGATCCATTATTGCTTACTGTACTCTGTAAAAAGAGCTACCAGCGTTCTAACTCAGGTCTTGACATTAATTCTTATATACTTAGTCCCTCCACTAATGACTGTTAGCAGGAGTGTCTGCAGGGGGAGAAAATGTGTACACATGCACAATAACATCATTGTGCAAATGCCACAACTAACAAAGTTGCATCAAACATCGGGATACAAGTATATAACAGCAGCATTCACATGATTTCACTGTACATGTGTCCTCAATTTGGCATCATTGCAGCATGCTGCAGTTAATTGTTTGGAAATCTGGGAGAAGATTATTCCAAACAAATGTTTGGAAATCTGGGAGAAGATGACTTGAATGAGAATAGCACTCAGGAGAAAGTTATTGATCTATTGTGATATTTCTTTGCCACTTCCCATACAACTGGAATACTAGTTCTCTTTGTATTTGTGAGATGTGTGTCAAAAATTGTGTTAGTGGTTAATGCATGTATAAAGAAATGTGTAGATAACTGAAATATGAGGGGGTCCTTACAATGCCCACTGGCAGAGCCCTCTCATCAGTAGTTCTAGACCCGTACTTTGGCGTGTGTCTCCAACAGTTCGTCATAGTGAGCTCCGTTTACTGCACATTTAGAATTCATTCTAGGGCACGGTATACCACTGCAAAGGTACATCTGTTGTTTTTGGCCAACAGCAAGGCATTCATGTTTTGACATGGGATCATGATCATTGGCAGAGATTTATTTTAACAGAAATATTTTTCACTCCATAATTTGATAACAGTTAATTCTTCATGCACTTGGTTACTGCCAAAATATAGTGTACTTCTCACTGATTGAAAATTCATATGGTTAAACTTAGTATGAACTTAGAGAATTACCCTATAGTGTTTACTGGTAAAAATGAACTGCAAATGCCAGAGAAAATTTAATAATTATGCTTAATAAAATAAATGAGCTTTGGAAATATGTCTTGATCTTTTTTCCTGAAATATCTATCATATTTGTTATTAAAACCAAATAATGTCTAGTAGAGGAGTAGCATTTCATTACTAATTTTTAAAGATCCAGCTACCTTTAAAAAGTCAAGGAAAGCATTGCTAGGAAGAAATTGTCAATCAATCAATTTGAACAGCGTATGAGGCCTAATCTGGTGCACTCTTTCCTTTATTTCCAAATTAAAAAGTGACCAGAGAAGACCACAGACCACAGTTTGTCCTCATCACAAGGATATCCCCACTAGTTAGCTGGAAAAGGTGCTACCAGTCTCCTTCTGTCTTTTGCTACCATAGAGTAACACAGCTCTCCTCCTATGATGTCTGAGGTGATGAGGCAGCTTTTCTTCAGGAGCTGCCAGTGATCTTCTTCCTGATGCTTCCAACTCTATTAATTAGGGCTTACTAAAGGAAAGTAGGATTTTATATGCTCCCTAAGTACTGTATATAATTAATATGAAGTAGAAGTCATTGATCCAATGTAAGGTGGCTGTAATTGTTCACCACTATTGCTTTGACATTTATTTGTTTTCTGGTATCTTTCTTACTACTCCAAAGCAAGATGATTAATATAATGAAAAGAAAAAGGAAAAGAAAAGAAAAGAAAAGAAAAGAAAGAAAAGAAAAGAAAAGAAAAGAAAAGAAAAGAAAAGAAAAGAAAAGAAAAGAAAAGAAAAGAAAAGAAAAGCAACATACTTAATAGGTGTTGAAATTCTCTTATGATTTGTAGACCAGATAAGAACTCACTATGCCTTCCAGATTTTTCTGAGTAGAGAAATAAAGTCTATTATACAGTATGTATGTATGTATATATACACACACACATACATACATACATACATACACAGTTTATGCATTTATCTTTCCTTCTATTCTTATAATATCCATAATCTATTTATCTTTGTATAGTATCATTTTACTACTGTAAAATGCTGAAGCAAGCACTGTATGTATGCATTACCACATGTGTACACACACACAAACACACACACACACACACATTGATGAAGGAAAATGGCTTGACCACTCTATCTTATGGAATTATTGGGTTGGATTGAACTAGCCCATCTAAGTTATAAAAGTACAGCCACTTAATTATTATGTAATATTGTTACTTTTCAAAACCAATTTAATGAAATTGTGATTCTAGCACAATATTAACTAAGAGGTCAGTTGTTAAATATTTTTTAAGATGTTCTCTTAAATTTGCATATGCAAGAATAGTGGTGAACAAAGAGGGAACAGATATCTGTTTGATGGGCGCGGTAGCTCAGCGGGTCAAACCGCTGAGCTGTTAGTCTGCTGACCATAAGGTCGGCAGTTTGAATCTGCGTGGCGAGGTGAGCTCTCGTCACTAGCCCTAGCTCTCTGCCAACCCAGCGATTCAAAAGCTAAATAGCAAGTAGATAAATGGGTACCACTCACGTGGGGCAATATGCTGGCATCCTGTCGGGGAGTCGCCTCGGAACCGAAGATAAGATCTGGAGAAGCCCGTGGATGGTGGCTGAGGACGGCGGCAGAGGACGACGGATCCCAATTTAACAACTTCCGGGATGTCAGCAGCCGGCTCCGAAAGCGAGGCATTCTGGGGCTTGTAGTTCCGATGCCTGGAAAGAAGAGCCGGTTCCCTCACCCCCTCCCTAGTCACGCGGGTATTGTAATATATATGGATGTATAATTAAATATATGCAATAATGTTGTAAGCCGCCTAGAGTCCTCCATTAGGGAGGGGATAGGCGGGGTATAAATAAGATAAATAAATAAATAAATAAATAAATAAATAAATAAATAAATAAATCTCTGATGATAATGTTCACTTTGAAGATCTCCTTGGAAGAAACTTAATGAGTCATCACATATTTATATTCCTTGTATATAAGATTGTCAGAAAAGAATTTAAACTATGACACTGAGTCTAGTTATTTAGATCTCATTGGATACATTGTTATTTAGCTGGTTTTAAATTGATTTTGGGATATATAACTTTATGTTTTCAAAATAGTGTTCCCATTTAAAAAAATATATTTTGCTTTAACTACTCACTGTAATCTTTTCCAGTCTGATGTTCCATTTCCTCACCTTGATCCTTTCACCTCTTTCATCCTTCTGACTATGTGATGCTGTCCATAATCTCTACAGGTTTCTTCTCAACTCTAGGAGTCTGTACAAACTTCTAGTCCCTATTTTTAAAGCCATTTGTGGACTTTTTTCACTGTATTCTCTTTTTTCTTAGAATCCTATTATGACTTTTATTCTTTCAATTCCAGAATCCACAATCGTCATTCATCCAGAGATCATTTGGTTTATTTAATTATTGTACTTCTAAACCACTCAATAAGTGCAGTTTCAGGATTGTTAAAGAAAGGAAATACCATGATTTTCTGACTATCTAAATTGGGCTCTTTTACTTAAAACTACAACCTAGAATACATTAATTGTGCTTCCTTTCTTATTTCCTTAAAAAAAACCTCACTTCTCAAAGCTCAACCTTTTCTTCTACTTTTGGCATCCAGCTCTATCTATTCCACATACACTATAGCCCTAACTATTGTATTGTATTTTACCCCATTTGCCATTCACCTTTCTTTTTCTCTATCCATTCCTCTTAAGAATTTACTAAGCTGCTTAAGACACGGATTGCACATTGAAGATGCTTTTTCATCTTTCTTTGTGTTAACAAAGACAATCTGCTCTCAGTTTTTTCAGTGTGGGTATCCAAATTATTGTACCAGAGAATATACCTGCAATAAAATCAGGACTGAATCTTGGGTTTATATATTCCTTCCTATACTGTCTTAATTATGGGGCAGAAGAGTACTTGCACATCACCCCAAAAGAAGGCACCACATTACATAACATTTGCATATAGTATGCTATACAGTACATTAAATTTTTTAAATATTTTAGTAATTATATTTACTTATTTATTTAAGAAACGTATATGGCTACCCAACTCAGACAATTTGACTCTGTGCAGTGTACTTTTAAAAAAAAAAAAGAAAGAAAAGCAAGTACAATTTAACTGAAATCATAACTGCTGCAATTAACAGGTTACTGTGAATCCACAGTATAAATGATCAGCTGCAGGCAGAGACTTCAATCATCCTGGCCCAATGCTGGAGGGAAGCGCCAGGTTTTTAAAGCCTTTCTGAAGGTAAATAGCATTGGAGCAACTGGATGTTGGGTGGGGGGTATAATTCCAGAAGGATCCCTGCACCAGAAAAGGCACACTTCCTGGGTCCCACCAGACCTTGGAGAACTGAAGGAAGAGAATTGAGGTTTGCCCATCCTATGGGTGTGTGTGTGGGGGGGGGGGGCAGACACATTTGGAGAAAGGATTATGTTATTAAGCATTAATTATTGTTACTATAGCAGTATTATTATTGTCATTATTTTATATTTAAATATTAAAACAATACACTGATACATAACAGGAAAGACAGTAGCAAGTGATCTGTGTGTCAGTCCAGTCTAATATGCAGATGCTAACTGCTAATAGTCAATTTTAAAGTTTAATTCTTATGTGCCTTTTTCTTTAAACAGGCTTTAATTAATGAATATGTCATTAAAAATGAAATATTGGCTTTCAGTAGAAAAACATCCTCTGATAGCCTTTAGTTTTCTATTGGGCAGCCCCTCAATGGTGACTGATTATGATAGCTATATATTACTATAACTTAAAATGCAAAATGCCTTCCTTGTAAAGCTAGAGGCACACCCACCCACCAACCAAGAGCCAGAACCACAGTCTGGCAGTGGATGCTTGACAGAGCTTTCCAGGAGAGCCGGTGAATGCGGTCATCAATACTGTCAGATCATGACCAGGAAACCATCAATGCCAGAAAATTACCTATCCATTATGATCTGTCCAATGTTCTGTAAAGCTTTATCTTAGCCAGTTTTAATGCCTTGCCATCTATGATACTGAAGAAAAGGTATAACAATACTCCTTTTGTAGAGCGAATCTGCCTCTCTGACCTGAAGGAACCTGCCACTCCAGCCCATGTGTTCCTTGAAACTCCTTTCTATCCCAGCTTATGTCCTAGCCACATAACTCTGCTTGCTAATAGAAGTGCTGCCTGTTCTGAGGATGATCTCATTTGCTTTCGACTGCCAGACAAGAACCCTAAGATTTCCAGGGAGTGTTACACAGTTTCATTCACTTGTCATTGCTCTAGGTAGGAGAATACTCTCCTGATTTTAAGACTTCATAAATATATAACATTTTCTAAGCTTTCTATGCTGTTTTATGTTTTTTATGTGTTCTGTTATGTCTCATGTTGCTGATCATAATATTGTAAAGCTAGAGCTACACACACACACACACACACATCCATTCACATCCATACCATTGCAGTAATTTATTCCCAAAGTAGTTTTATAATTTAGTCAATTAGTTTTAAGTATTAAGATTTTTTAGTATCTTACTATTGGTATTTATAGTGTTTAGTGGTCTGAACCATTTTATTTACTTTTACAGGTTGACCTTGCTTAACGACTGCCCTGTTTAGCGACCTTTTGAAGTTACGATGGCGCTGAAAAAGTAACTTTATGACTGGTCCTTGCATTTACAGCTGTTGCAGCATCCCATGGTCATGTGATCACCATTTGCATGCTTCACAGCCGACTTCCGACAGAGTCAATGGAGAAGCAGGCAGTAAAATAGCAAGTTGTGGTCATGCGATGGCTGCTTAATGACCACAGTGGAAGTGAGGTTGTAAGCCTGTTGCGGTCACATGATATATTGCTTAATGACTGCATCACTTAGTGATGGAGTTGCCTGTCTCAATTGTGGTTGTTAAGCGAGGACTACCTGTATTGATTTTTTAGAAAATGTTTATGTATTTTAATTTGGGTCTTTGTAACTTATAAAAATTTATAAAATGTGGTCAGTAACTCCAATAAAATATTACTTATAGTGACTGGAGAATAAAAGAGGGAGAGTGTTATGGTGGACTTACCATAGAAGTTTGGTAGGCTATGGTGGAACAGTTCTTAGGATATCTGTAAAATAATTCACATGACCTCCCGATCATTGGAAGATTATAATTAAACTGGGAAAAACCAACATTGATTTAAACATAGTAGCTCTTTAAAATAGGCTATACTATAAATAAAGTATATAAGCAGGACAGTCTCCAGCAAAGGAGATCGTTACCTTGTCGTGGTGCTGGAGCTTTAGCACCTCAATGATGCCATGAGCTAAACCGTGAAGGGACACCCAAGACAGGAAGGTCATGGCAGAGAGGTCAGACTAAATACGAACCCTGGGGAAGGTAACGGCAACCCACCCCAGTATTCTTGCAGTGAAAACTAAATGGATCAGTACAACCAGAGATATGTCAGTATACCATCGGAAGATGGGACTCCCAGGTCAGAAGATGGTCAAAATGCTACTGGGGAGGAACAGAGGATAAGTTCAGCTAGCCCCAGATGTGATGATGCAGCTAGCTGAAAGCCGAAAGGACGGCTAGTGGCCGACGGTGCTGGTGGTGAATGACGAATCTGATGTTCTAAAGATCAACACACCATAGGAACCTGGAATGTAAGATCTATGAGCCAGGGCAAATTGGATGTGGTTATTGGTGAGATGACAAGATTAAATATAGATATTTTGGGTGTCAGTGAACTGAAATGGACTGGAATGGATCACTTCACATCAGATGACCACCAGATCTACTACTGTGGACAAGAGGACCACAGAATAAATGGAGTAGCCTTCATAATTAATAATAAAGTGGTTAAAGCAGTGCTTGGATACAATCCAAAAAACGATAGAATGATCTCAATTCGAATTCAGGATAAGCCATTTAACATCACAGTGATCCAAATATACGCCCCAACCACAGATGCTGAAGAAGCAGAAGTACCGTATTTTCCGGCATATAAGACGACTTTTTAACCCAGGAAAATCTTCTCAAAAGTCGGGGGTCGTCTTATACGCCGGGTGTCGTCTTATAGGGTGGGTGCAACTCCACTTCCCCACCGCACAGCTGATCCCCGGCGCACAGATGATCGGCGCCGAGATTTTCCACCCGGGCCCTCCCCCCCCAATACATCTCCAAGCTTTAGCAGAACAAACCATGAAGGAGGAGGAGGAAGAGGGTGGTGGTGATGATGGGGGGAGGTTTGAAAAAGCAGATCCAAGCACAAAAGTTAGTGAGTCATTTCAGCCTCCCTCCCTCTCGCTCTCTTTCCCTGGTGATGGATCAGTGCAGGGGGGGGCGGGAGGGGAGGGAGGAAATGGCGAGGGAGGGAGCGGAGGGTGGGACCCCCCTCGCACTGATCCATCACCAGGGAAAGAGACCATAAGGAAGGCTGAGCGAAGGAAGATAGATGCTTTTGAACTGTGGTGTTGGAGGAAAATTCTGAGAGTGCCTTGGATTGCAAAAAGATCAAACCAGTCCATACTCCAGGAAATAAAGCCAGACTGCTCACTTGAGGGAATGATATTAAAGGCAAAACTGAAGTACTTTGGCCACATAATGAGAAGACAGGATACCCTGGAGAAGATGCTGATGCTAGGGAAAGTGGAAGGCAAAAGGAAGAGGGGCTGACCAAGGGCAAGATGGATGGATGATATTCTGGAGGTGATGGACTCGACCGTGGGGGAGCTAGGGGTGGCAACGGCCGACAGGAAGCTCTGGCATGGGCTGGTCCATGAAGTCATGAAGAGTTGGAAGCGACTGAACGAATAAACAACAACAAAAAGTACTTTATTGGACCGTGAGTAAAAGGGGGCCACTTTAGGGCCATTCTAGGAAACCAGCCATCCCCAAGAGTGACCACTTTCACTCCCGCTCCAGGCATATTGACAAAACCAGGTCTTTATTTTTTTACGGAAGTCCAGGAGTGAGGGAGCTTGCCTTATCTCCAGGGGAAGAATGTTCCAGAGGGCACGGGCTACTGCAGAGAAGGCCCTAAACAAAGAGTTGCTAAATAAATCGTTGTTAAGCGAGAACTACCTGTAACATGATTTTAGGCTTTGAAAGTTTGATGCATTTCCAAAGAAGATCATAGAAATCTTTGGCTCGGAAGAGATGCAGTCTGATAACACATTAAAAGAGTGTTCTGTTCATTCCAGCTGGCAGAAATATGTTTTGCCTCTCCTATCTAAATCATGAACTGTATTTTCCTACTGAAAGGATGATGATGTCATTATATCTGCATAAAAAATATTAATGGCACAAATTACCACTCTTTCTCACCAGAGTCCTCATCAACCTCATCAGGCATCAGTTGTTCTGTTATGCTGTTCACACATATTTGATCTGTTTGGGCCTACACATTTGGCAGGCACTTCCTGTTGATTCTACACTACTGAGAACTACTCTTTGTACAGAGGCAGGATGCCCATTAACTATGCTTGACAAAAAGAATGTTTTCACACGTAGCGCTAAGGAAATCCTTGCTCAATATAAACAGCATTCCCCACCCTCACTGCTCCTTCCCTTACTTGCTTCATGCCAAGACATTCTAAATAGACTCTCTGTAGTTATATTTTCCCCACTTTTATTATTTCATCTTGGAGTTCACTGAAGAGCTAGGAGCCAGAAAACTCAAGTAAAGCTGAAATAGCTGAAAGGTTGTAAAGCTTGACATAAGTCCATAAGATATACTGTATGTGGATTAATAGCTGTTAATGCTGCCTGTCCAACACAAATCCAATAGGGAAGTATCTGGATTTTGTTTCTATTGAAACTTCTCACATGAACATTTAATTTTTTAAAATGGCAGATACCATTTTCAGTCAGTCAATGCAGATTTTCCAATCGTGTAAGTCTGTTAGTCAGCTGAGTACATAAGCATGGTACTCTACCATCCATGGAACCAGGAACATTTGCTTTTCCATAAGAACTGCAGACAGGCAAAGAAATGTGTGAATGGCAGGGTTGGAGACTGCTGCTCCCTGTCATAAACACTTACACTGGATCTATGAAAAGCTACAAAGGCAGATACATGTTTAAGTACAGTACAATACCTACAACTGGTGAAAAATGTGCATATCAGTTTGACTTTGCTACCACAAAGCTGTTTTCCCACACATATCAGAAAGTCATCAATTAATTTATGTTCTACTTCTGACAAGCAAGTTTCCCAAATAAAAAATACACAGGTAAAACATGAAAAATCAATGAAAATTTATAAATTAAAAACACATGAAAAAATGGCATTCAGTATTACTAACTTCAGCAGACAAGTTAGGCTAAAATTCAACAATTGGTGGAAAATGTATTTGCCTGCTAGGAAGGAGAATACAGATAGAACTAGTCTGGTTTCCCTTGGCAGGGACTTCTAGAAGCTTGAAGCATCCATCAAGAATGTCCTTTTTTATATTTCTGCCAAATGTATCTCCAGTGATGGTGAAACAAGGAGAAAGTCTTCCCTTCAGGATATTAAAACTCCATGGGCAAGATGCTCCCCCCCCCAAGTCCAACTACATTACCTTTGTTTTTGAAATCTGAAATGCATAATCTTAAACTCCAAGAATTACGGCTATGAAATTTGTGTCCCAAACTACAGTTAACCACCAGGTGGCAACAAAGGAAGACAAAAAAAATCTCTTTGCTGCCATCTACTGGTTGTCCAGATTTATGCAGTCCAGAACTGGTAATCTTATTAATAATTCTATTCCAAAATTTAAAGTAGAACTTTTTAGTGAAAATAACCAGCATTCACTTTAGTAATTACATGGTGAGCTTCAGTTTAGTGTAAACAATATATTTATACTTTATGCTTCGAATAAAGATATTACTATCACTACTATTATTAATTTCACCATTTTATGTGTTTAAACACTGAAACACCCTGAATTAATTTGTCAAGCAAAATTGTGAAGCCAGAAAATATAAGAGCCTTTAATAGGTAGAAGCATTAATTACCAGCAGCTACAAAGAGGCATTTAAACACTGAAACATGCTGGCAAAATTACAAATGTCTTGTGTTCCTCCCATATCCTTAAAATAGCTTTTGTAAACTTTCAACTTCCTCTGATGGTGAGTTCAGTATTAATCACCTTTATGACATCTTATACATAGGCCTTAGACAAATCCACTGGCCTTAATCAAGTACTTTCCTGAGGAAATTGGCCAAATCTAGGTCCTCTGAGGGGGAGAGGTGGGGAAACAAATTACAACAACCTTGCTATTCAAACAAATCTCTTTTCCAGGCCCTTAAAGCCTTTTTTCATACACAGCAAAGACAGCCACACAGGAAACAATAATAGTTTAATCTCTTGAAAAATTTCCTTCCTGCACTGTAGCACTATTTCAGACAGGTAGTCAAAGCATGCCAAAGAAAATTAGCAGCAGCCGGTGCCAAGAGCAGGCTGTTACATGAACCTATTAGCTCTGCTTTCCTCCCTGCTGCAAATGGAGCACCAGAGACTACTCATCTCTGCTACCGAACCAGCTATCAAGCAGAGTCTGGCAAATATTACAAGCACTGAAAAATGACGGGAATGGGAAGAAGATTCACCAGCTCTGAGCAAGTAGCAAAATAGCCTTTTGTCTTGAAGCCTGAGAAGAGCTCTCAGCACACCAGTGCTTTATGTGCTAGAGGTGGACCAAAAAGTCCCAACTTAGGACCACTGACTTAATTTAGAAAGGCACATCTCTTCTCTTGTTTTCAGATTAATTATTCTTCAGTCAGGATATCACAGATGCACTGTTCTTTTGTTTTTGCTTTTATATTTTTCTCCTCCCCACATTCTCTGATGCATATCTTTCCTGCTGCTTATCACCACTGTCATTTCTTAAATTATTTATACATTATCTGCCTCTCTCCATATAAATGCTCAAAATCCTTTGGAATCTACAAATCTACAACCACTGATTTCAATATATCACAGTATCTCTGGATTGAAGGTGATAGTATCACACATCTGTCTGTTAGAGGAAATTTGAATCTTTATATCCCATGAAATAACAGGTATACAGGAGTGTAAAACAATAAAAATGTTTTTATATAACACAATAACAAACTGAGATATAGACAGATAACCAGACATATACATATAGACAGGGTGAAGAAAGGCTATAATTGATTGCTATGCTATATTAATATTTCAATGGTTTATGGAAGAATGGGAATTCACAGTGTATCTCAGTGTGATATGGCCTGTCTCAGGGCCAGAGATGAGAATTTGTTAAATTGGACAATTACTTAGGCCCAGATCCTGAAGGAGGGCACAGTTGACAAAATTCCTGCTTATTCTCCTATTTATTTATTTACTTATTTATTCAATTTGTATAGCCATCCACCTCAACAATTGTCTCTGGGTGGTGAATAGAATTCAAATAGATTTAAAACAATTACAAGCAACAATGCAAAAATTAAAATGCATAGCAGCCAAGGAAGCCAGGAGACAGGCCCCTTCACACACTCAGGGCCCCAGGCCCAGGCCCAGAACCAGACCTTTAGGGCCTTACAAAAGACCAGCAGTGTCAGGGCCATCCTAATCTCCAGAGGGAAACTATTCCCTAAGAATATTCATGGCAGAAAAGGTAGGCCTCCAACTGGCATTCCTTGGCTGATGGGACCCAGGAGCATACCCATCCTGCCGGACTGGATCAGATGGGTAGAAACATCTGTGGAGAGACGGTCCCTCAGGTAACCCTGTCCCAAACTATGAAGGACTTTAAAGGTGGCAGCCAGCACCTTGAATTGCATCTAGAATTTTTTTCCCTCTCTAAATTGGCAAACTCTATGTGTCCTTCTCTCTTTTCTTCCAGAAAGAGAGGGTTAGACAAATGACAAGCTGAGGCCATAGATGAGAAAATAGTAAACACATGGATGTCACTGAAACTGAAGACTTCTGGCTTTACCTAGTGGCAACATGTACTCTTACATCATGCGTGACAAGAGAGGCATTAAAGGAGACCGTTAACCATTTGGGGCCATTTGATTCCTCCTGAATATGGTTGCTGGCATTCATTATGCTGCTCTCTCCTTTGCACATGGTAGATGTGTGAGGAGAGATGTTTGAGTCCTTGTATTATGTCAATATGTCATTCTATTTGCATTGGTTGTTATCTGCAGGATTTGGGGGAAACCCAACAGCAGAACAATCTCATAAACGTTTGTAATAACAGAAAGAAAGAGGAAGAAAAAGAATTGTGCTGGATGGCAGTCACTCAGTTTTGTAATACCTACTTCCAGGCTTAGTTTGAATGGACTAAATTAGGAGAATGATATTTGAAAACCTTCTGCATCTTGATCAGGCTTGTATGTATAAGTGTATGTGTGTGTGTGTGTGTGTGTGTGTGTGTGTGTGTGTATGTATGTGTGTGTATATATATATATATATATATATATATATATATATATATATTCTCCTTTGTTGTTAACAAGTTATGATATTTTCTCACATTTGTTGGAGAAAGTAGCTTATAGTACTGATTAACATGAATTATTAATTCCATTAATAATTAATTTACTGAAGACCTAAAGACATCAGTCTCTGCCAGTACTGAGGGAAAGTGAAACAAACAATCTAACCCTCATTAGAGGGGCTTATTGAGGAAACTGTATGTTATTCACTTGGACACTCTTAATTTCCCTTTTGACAGCTCTACCAGCTTTTAAAAAAGATCTACTTTTTATAGTTGAATTCCATCACTTTCTGAAGTAAGGTGACTATAAAGAATGCAGAAATTAAAAATAAAATACAGTCAAGAGTTATGTTTATTGAATTAATCTGTGACAAAACAATATTGTCAGTATCAAAATAGGTTGAGATTGGTAATTCCTATTAAAAATAGATAAATCAAGGTGATCCTATACTGACATACTGTAGCTACCACCACAACCCTCCCAAACTAACATCTTACAGAATTTTCAGATGGTTAAGAATTTGGGAGTTGCAGTCTTAGCATATTTGGAGGGATTATTATCATATCATAGTATTTAAGAAGTAAGTATACTAACTAAGTAAGTATTCTAAGAAGCTATATACTTCACTGATGATTGGAGTCTAGGACTCCTACAGGCAAAGATTTAGCTACTTATCATTTCTCTGTTCTGCCATCTTTTGTCCCATTGCAGTTGTTGTCTAATTCTTAGTTTCTTTGTCACCTATACTGTTCCCCAATAATGACAATGACCTGTTTTAAAATGGAGGATGGCACCAGAGAGTGGAAAAAAAAGAGATGAGAGAACTACCCTGAGTGCCACAGAACAGTTTATAAAATATTGGGGTTGGACAATTCCTTAGTGGCAATCCAATTTATTCAATTTTGTTGTAAGCTGTTATTGCTGTCTGCTACAATGACTTCAATCAGACTGCCTGTCCTGCCTGCCTCAGTCAGAATAGGAAGTACAATAGTAGCTGACTTTCAAATGGTAAGCAATAGGAGGAGATGAATGCTCCAAATTGCCTTGCAACAGACACTTCAGACTTTTCTATTTAGTATAGTTTGCAGACATAAGATGTTCATACACAATACCTTTATATTCTGATATACTGTATGGCTCCTTTAACCCTGTTTATTTTCTAAAAGAAAAAGAAGTAAAGACAACATGTCATATTTATATATCCCCAAGTCCTTAACTTTCAACTTTCTTCTTGTCCTCCTGTCCATACATTAATTGATATTTTATTAATTTTAATAAAATACTAATAATATGTTATTGAAAGGTAAAACATTCATTAGAAAGACAGGTATTTCTCTGTTTATGATCTGAATCATTACTGTATTGGATTAAAATAACATTTGTCTCTCTGAAAAACAACAAATGGGTTAAATAACATCAGGCTACAAGTATTCAGATTCTCATTCTTTCATTGTTTTCCTCCCACATCTCTGATGAACCTTGATGATGCAATGTCTGCTTACAGCAAAGTTGAACAAATTTCTGCCGACATGCAGGTGTCAGATCTGCTTCAAGAACCCATATTTTCCCTATGGCAAAACACACACACACACACACAGAGAGAGAGAGAGAGAGAGAGAGAGAGAGAGAGAGAGAGGGAGAGAGAGAACCTTCAAGTCAGTTTTTGACTCCTGGTGACTGCCTGGACAGGTTTCTGCAGTTTTCTTGGCAAGGTTTTTCAGAAGTGGTTTGCCATTGCCTGCTTCCCATGGCTGAGAGAGAGTGACTGGCCCAAGGTCACCCAGCTGGCTTTGTGCCTAAGGCAGAACTAGAACTCACGGTCTTCTGGTTTCTAGCCTGATGCCTTAACCATTACACCAAACTGGCTTTCTGCTTATATTATTCCAGTAATATTAACAATAACCCTATAGGACTGGTTAGTATTATTATCTCCATGTATTGTAGATTTGGTGAGCAGGAGCAGGAAGAGAGAGAAATTAAAAATACATCTGTTTGGCTAAGATCAGGCAGTGAACTGAAGTCCGAGACAAAATTTAAAAGAAGACCTTCTGTTTACAGCTCAGGCTCTTGGCAAACTTTTTGGCTAAAATTATTGCCATTTCTTGCCTATTTTATAGGATTACTGAGAAACATGACATGATTCTTGGATCTGAATGGGAAAATAAACCAGAGTTCTCACACTGTGAACTTCTGAATTGAATAACACATTTTCCAGAATGATTATTTTCTTCTCCTGAAAGTTAATTACTTTGAAACATTGGAATTCTCTGAGGATTGACAGTCTTCATAAATTCATTTATTACTAAAATCAGGGTTGGTGACCAGCCAAACTATGCAGTTTTACTTGGCAAGGTTTAGCCTGTGTGTATATTTCATAACGACTGAAACAAATATTTTTCTGTCTTTGGCATCAAAAGTGTAACCTCACTACATTTCCTCTAGAAAGTATTGGATCTGAACTAATTGAAGTTATGAGCATATAATCAGAACTTAATAAATATGATAGTTGTATAAGGATTTTTAACAATTTCTGGAAGGATGGACAAAACAGTTGCAGATACTTTACACCAAACTGTTTCAGTAGGCAGAACCTCTACATTTTTGTTCTTTTTTTGCATTTTTTTAGTTAAGTAAATTTTGGTGTAACTCAGCCTTGTAATTAGGGCTACAGAAGTATTAGCCTGTATTTTTTTACTAGCTTGCTAAGAGGCTACTAACTTGTATATCCATGCTGACTGAAGAAAGTGACCTCTAGGGTCAGCATGACAACACAAGCTACTTACTACTTTAGACTAGTAAACAAAATTGACTTCTTCAAAATGGGAAGCCTTCTGCTGTGATAGAGGAGGAATTTTTCTTTCTTCCATGTCTAATATGGAAACTAAACAAGCTGCCCAGGATTGGAAAGGATGGAATTCTCTTCCATGGACTTTGTAATCTCTTTAAGATCTAGATGATTTACTAAATGCAAGTATGTTATAATGCAGAGCTTTCCAAACTGTGTCGCGACACAAAAGTGTGTCGCCACACACAGTCTGGTGTGTCGCCACACAGCCCAGAAGCGCTGATCATCATTAGCGCTTCTGTTTTTTCCCGCGGCGACACACCAACTGCAGCGCGCAAAACCCGAAAGCGGCAGCAGCGCTTCCGGGTTTTTACACGCTGCCGCACTTCCAGGTTTTCCCGCGGCGACACACCAACACCGGTTGGTGTGTCGCCGCGGGAAAAACTTTGGAAAGCCCTGTTTTAATGGTTGTGAGAGAAATATGAAATTAGTTATTATTAACAAAGAATTAATAAACTTAACCCATAAACCTACGTTGGACCTTTCCTGTATTAGTTAACAAAATTTCTGACATAACTACCTGCAGGAAATGAGAATATATTTTTAGCAAGCTGAATGTAACCCACATGCTATAGGAACCTTTGCGGTCAAAGGTGAGGCTAATGAGCATTGCTTAAAGTAGGGCACCTTCCTTACAAGGAAATAAATAAATAAAGGGGAAGGGGAGGTAAGAAGTGTGGAGTGGGAGATGTAAACAGAGGCAGGACAATTGAGGCGGACGGTATAGGCTGTTCACTCCTGACTACCCAGCCTATGGGTAAAAGGAGGAGGGCTAAAGCGTCTGGGCAAAGGGCTATAAAAGTTGAGTTCTAATTGTTGCTGGGTGTGGCTCTTCCCTGGTGCGCTTTGTTTGGCACTGTTGAGTCCACCAGCTTTTGCAAACGCTTCATAAAAACCTTTTGCTTCTATTTTGACTTGACTCATTCGTGACAGTTGTTGCATTTGCTACAAAAGGTTAATTTGTTTCAGAATCCCAGTAATTTAGAGGACATGAAACTTCTGAAGTTTCAAGGGTTGTATATGCTTTATGTGGCAAATTGAGGGCCACATGGCTAAAGTGCAGCTTCTGTCAGCCCAATTTTTAAACTGATGTTCCGAGGTGCCTTCATTCTTTCACTCCTTCAAACCGATCTCACCAAAACTGAAAAAGGAACTCAAGATTTTGGTTCCATCAGTTCTGAGGACTCATACTTTTAGTATGTGGTCCTTAGTAGAATATCCAATAATAGATTATGAACTTTTTTTTCTGTTGGGATTAGACTTTCAGGCTATACAAAGCTCTGAATGGTATTTCAGTGTAATAAAACTTTTACTGAATCACAGGGATGCAGATTTGAGAATCCAAGCAGGAACCTACTTTGAATCAGGTATCTTGATGCTCTTCATAGCCTCAAAGCATTTTGCATATTCAATAGTTTTTCTGCTGCTTCTTGAGTGTTATAGACAATACGCAATACTGCAGTTTTACTCCTATATAAAACAAATAGTGTTAGGGAAAGGACTGAATAGCTAGCTAATTAGTTTTATCAAATGATTAAACTCTGTTCCCATTAGAGCTGTTTTGGGGAAGCAACAAAGCTAACATTGCTTTGAAATTTTTAATTTGTTAGCTCTAATTTTTTTTTAACATTGCCAGCCATAAGACTGAATTTTGTTCTGTTGTATGCTACAGTTCTTGTCCTGTCAGCCCAACTGAGAATTCAGCTCATAACTCAACACCTTGAAAATGTGCTGGCTGACCAGTCAAGTGCACACCCTTAGGTCAAATTTTGCTTTTGCGTGATTGGGGCAGGTTTGAGGGCTCATTGCTCAATCAGGCAGCAGATATGAGGTCTCTTGAAAAGGCAGATACTTGGTGATTACTTGTTTACCATGTTATTTTAACCTACACTGTATACATGCTTGTGGGACTTTGAACCTCCTAGGCTTGGCTTACCTTGGCTAACCTTGGGGCTGCTGGGGAGAAATGGAAGGGCGAGAGCAATACTGAAGTGGTAGCAGTAAGATGGCTGTTTTTCCTAGCCAAGAACAACCAATTATGTCTCAAAAAGTAACACTTGTTACTTTCTATGCAAGCAGCATTTTTACTGGCCTCACTGCAGAGGTGTGGTGAAAGGATTGCTGTCACGACATTGGTTTAAGAAACAACATCGTTTCCTTCCACCTCAGGGATAGGAGGAAAGTGTATAGATGTGTGTATGAAGGAGTCCCAAGCCTCTTGACAATGCCATTCTTCCAAAAAGACTGCAAGCTATTGCACTGCCCAGTCTGGCATCTCATTGCCCAGTGAGGAGGAGGGTTGCCCAGCCTGGCATCTCACTGCCCAGTGAGGAGGAGGGTTGCCCAGTCTGGCATCTCATTGCCCAGTGAGGAGGAGGGTTGCCCAGCCTGGCATCTCATTGCCCAGTGAGGAGGAGGGTTGCCCAGTCTGGCATCTCATTGCCCAGTGAGGAGGAGGGTTGCCCAGCCTGGCATCTCATTGAAGACCCTGATGAGGGGTAGAGGGGTTCACAGGATCCAATTATTTTATCAAAATGGTACAATGAATGTCATGTACCATTTTGTCATTCCCCCCCTGCAAACACCTCTATTGAGGGAATCTTTCTCATGAGGGACCAAGCTGGCCATCAAGTTTGATTGTTGTACGCCACCCAGAGTCACTTCTTGTGAGATGGGCAGCCATATAAATTTGATCAATCAATCAATCAATCAATAAAATGCCAGCCTCCTGGTACTTAATAAAAGCCAGTGGTCAGAGGAAGTAAATCTATGCCATTCCACAATAGCAAGTCTGTCATTCCAGAAAAGCAAGTGGAAAAGTAAATTCTTATTTTTTAAAACAGTTTTTTTTAACACTTTTATTTGCAGGTTGAAATACAATGGTTTCTGCATTGGTGCCCTGCAGGCAGCTATTCCTTACTTTCCTCATCATTGATGTCTACCTTAAGAGTTCATAAAAAAAAAGGTAAAGGTTCCCCCCGCACATTTGTGCAGTCGTGTCCAACTCAAGGGGCTGGTGCTCATCTCCGTTTGTTAGCCGAAGAGCCAGCATTGTCCGAAGATGCTTCCACGGTCATGTGGCTGGCATGATGCATGGGGAATGCTGTTACCTACCCACCGAAGTGGTACCTATTAATCTACTTGCATTTGCATGCTTTTGAATTGCTAGGTTGGCAAGAGCTGGGGCAAGTGCGGGAGCTCACTCCGTCACGCGGGGCTAGGGATTCAAACCTCTGAACTTGTGATCTTCCAATCGACAAGCCTGGCGTCTTACCTGCTGAGCCACCACGCCCCCTTTAAGAGTTCATAGGGAATATTTAAAACATATATTGTAGTGAAATCCTTGAAGGTATCCAGCAAAATGTTGGCAGAGATAATGTACTCTGAAGACTCTATGATTGGTGCTGTTCCCATCCTATTCTGCCAAAAAATAAAAAATAAAGCAGATGAGGGATTTTAATGCTCCCCATTATAGCCTATAGCCTTTCAGTTGAATATGGAGTCTCAGCTGTTGAAGCACATTGAATTGGTTTACTCTCAAGTCTTAAATCTAATCAAGGCTGATTCAAAGCAGCCTGTCAAGTGGAACTGTCCAGCATAGTACCAGTGCTGAATAGAAAGCTAAAGGAAATGGACTTATTTCACCCAGCCTTTCATATCTTTGAAGATGGCTATCATATGTCCCTTAATTGACTTGCCTTCAGGCTGAACATGCTCAGCATTTTTATCTGTTGGTCCTGGGTCTGATTTCCAGAGTCCTTATTCTTTATTACCTTTCTATGGGTGTGATTCAGTTCATCAAGCTCCTTCATAAACTAGAGTGTCCAGAACTGGACACAGTGGAATTATTATTTATTTTGACCTAGAACACATGTATCTGTTTATGTTGCATAAGATTACATTAGCTTTTTGAGGAGTAGCATGACATTGCTTACTCATGTTCCATTTACTAGTACTAAGAAACACTATTTTTTCCTCCCATCCTAACTTTGGTAGTAGTAGTAGTGGTAGTTGTTGTCATCCTCATCCTCATCCTCATCTTCACTGTATTTACATTCTCATCTCATCTGCAGAAATCTCCAAGATACATGGGAAAACTACTTTTGTTTGGTATATTCAATCCAAAGCATGGACAACCAACAAAACTGCAGAGCAAAGAAAAGGGTACTATTATTTTATATCTTGCAACAATGAAATTAAATTAATCAAGTGACCTTTCAACTGACTCTTTGAACTGAATTTTCACACAGCACTGATACAAAGAGAAAGCACTTGGGTTATTGTCAGCACTTTGAAGTAGGCCAGACCTAAAAACAGACACCACAGGGATTCTAGGAATGATACTTTATTGTTGTAGTGTATATTAACAGAATCTTGAAACTCTGTCCAAGTGTCTATCTTGGATTATTGATGAATTTCTTTATTGCACTTCATTTTATCTCTGGACTATGTAATTTCTTGTCCAAGTCGCTCCTTAACAGCTTAATCCTTCTTTCCCCCCTTAGAGCTTATACCTTCCCCAAGATAAGCTTTAAATTCCTTTACAGTTACTGTACATGGTGAGATTTTTGCTTAAATCAACACTCTGAATAATTGAATTTCTACTAAGCCAGACCAGAATAGATTTCAAAGAATACCAGCTGAAAGTAACAGCACAATATTTTTGTTGTTCAGTCGTTTAGTCGTGTCCAACTCTTCGTGACCTCATATGGACCATAGCACAATATTAGGAATGTATATATAATAGAATGTTATCCCATGTAAGCATGCATAGGATTGTAGCATGCCTCTTTAGCTTCATTTCAAGAGCCAGTTATTAGGGCAGTTTTTGCAAAATCAGTAACAGATGTTTTACATACTTGATTAAATTCTGAAATTTTAGGTGTTCATATTTTTGGGGGACTGTAGCTTTTATATTTATTGTATTAACTTTTCCTCTCTCATGCTATTGTGTATGTTGCTGTTTTTATTATTTTAATAGCTTTGCAAATCACTCAGAGAAAGTTGTGTTATTGGTCACCTTTTTAAAAAATATAATAAATAATACATAGTGTCGGATGACATAACAACATAATTCCAGACATTTGGCCATGATAATTGGGGCTGATGGAATGTGCAGGTTGAAAAAAGGATTTTCCATGGTGTAAAGGGAATGTGAAAGCAAGTAAAGACAGGCATTTATTTGTACATCCCTTGCTTTTGTGTATGCTAATTTGTAAATTATTATATTCCATTTCCATGCATTTCAGAACAAACCATTGTCAAGGATGCCTCTAAGTCATTGGTACCCACTTATGTGCTAAATTCATAGCTGGATCATCTGGATGGAGAATCAGTGAAGACATGAGAGAGAGAAATGCACGTTACTCTCTCAGAGAGAGAGAGAGTACTGTATATGAGAGTTACTCTCTCATATTAGAGAGTAATGTGCATTTCTCTCTCTCATGTCTTCACTGATTCTCCATCCAGATTTGTTGTTGCCAACTTATACAGCCATTTCCATTTTGCTGGTCAGTGGCTTCCTGTTGTAGTTGAGGAATACAGCAAAACATTTATTTACTCATTCATATTCTTCTTCCTTTTTAAATGTTATTCCTAGCTATTCATGTTAACATCTATTAAAAAATGCAAGTTCCAGAATTGCTAACAAGCAGGACCAAAAAACAAATGGATTGTAAATTCTGGGAGTTCCAGTCCCAACTTATCTGCAGAACCCCTGATCTGAATGATCTGCACCATTGCTGGAGCAACATCCTACTTCGGATGCTCTGTATCTTGCTCCACAATAAACTGAGTTGTGGTTACGTGCAAATTAATTTGTATTCCTGATGGCTCCTCCAGTATTCCCCATTGTGGGATGTGAGTTTCTGAGCTCGCTAGGACCCTCAGCACCTCCACAATAATACACAACAGCAGAATTAGTGCAAACTGAGCTTTTATTTTGGGCAGCGTTTGCAAAGGCTGGGAGCACCCACTGTCTCCACCATTTGGTTGACATGGGAGCCCACTGAATACAAAGATATATGGGTTTTTATACATCCTTGCCCCGACGGTTTACAATACCACGGCACGCCTAGTAAATTTCCATTCCTGATCTCTACCCCTCCTTTCTCCAGATCCCCTCCTCCCTTCTTATCCACCTTTTCAGCCGAAGTGTGCCCTGTTCTGGTCAAGGCGTGCCTTACCCTGGCCGAGGTGTGTCTTGTTCTGGCCAAGCTGCGCCCCTTGCTACTTTTACTCTTATCTTGTTCTCCTCCTCCCTTAGCCTTCTGTTGGCCCTTCTTCTTCCTGAAATTAGGTGGTGTAGTAGTAGTGTGGTTTTTGTTATCAAGCAAGCCAAGCGAGTGTTTTAGTCTTCTAAGTTCCTGGAATGGGGCCGCTTTCTAAGCTCCTGCAGTAGAGCTGCCTTCTAAGCTCCTAGAATGGAGCTGCCTCTGTCAAAAGAATAACGGTCACTTATTTTATTTATTACAATTCCCCCCTTTTTCTTTTATCATCCTTTTATTCTTTTGCACTTTTTAAGACACTATTTCATACTCCTTGAGGTATTTTTCCAGGTTGTGTCTCTAACTACCTGGTATAGGTTGTGTTGCAACGGCTATGTTATATTGATTTGTCATCCAATCAACTTCCCCCATTTCTCCTCAGATTCACTTTTTATTCTTTGTACTTCTTCGGGGTGTAACTTGTAAGTTTCTCCTAAGAACTCTCCTGGCCCTAAGTCATCCTTTCCGGCCTTCAGCCTCATTCTCTTTTTAACAGGCGGAGTGTTTTCCCCCATAAGCATGTTCCCGTCCAACCATAGGTTAACTGGGATAACTTTGAGATACGCCGTCCTTTTCCACACTCTATGTCCCAATCTGGTTCGGGTAGAGTCAGGTTATGGCACATCCCTTGTCTCAGAGTAGGTCCCAGAACTTTACAAGCAGGGGCCGAGTGATCCCATCCAGTTTTCCACATACATGGCTGGTTATCCCAGTCATTAAAGGGCCTCGGGTCTTCACAAGTTTTCCGGCCTCCCCTTTCCCAATCTTCAGGTGTTATAGCCAGAGTGACTTTACAGCCACTATATCTTCCCACCTGTTGACGGGATTTATTAATTTGGGGTTGCCAATCCCACTGCCCTAAGCTCTGGAAACACAACCGTTGGATCTGGGAGCCACACACCTGAATCCAGACCAAGATTAGGAGTCTAGTGTGGGTTGAGGGCCACTCCATATCCCCAGTTTAAACCGATGGTTTGGAGGTCAATGCCTTCCCTTTGGGGCCAAATTCTAGTTTCACACACTGGGAGTATCTTGGGCTTCTCTGGGTCTATAGTTTCTATCATCACAATCACCCTCCCTTTTCTTGGGTCTTGAGGAATGTCTATTTTCTTTACTTTTGGCGGAGTGGTTTCAGGGGGTCCACCCATTTATATTCTTATTCCCAATCTTCTATCACTACTATATCACATACAATTACACTCACAAAACCAGCACATTAGGTAATGGTGCCCAGTGGGTGGTAATCCTCGTTGAGTCTTGGGGATGGAAGCAGCCAAGGACACCACTCTTTCCTGAAAAGATACATACACCAAAGCCCTACAGCAAAGAAAACACAGACCACCGCTCCCCCCCCAAATTTCCTCAGTTAACTGATGCATTTATTCAGTCATTTCCTAATGGTGATTTTCATTGGATCATCAGAGGGCATCACCGTCCATTGGGTTGGGGCTGGCACGGGCCCTTCTACTCTGGAGTAATGAGTCCAGCCTTTTTCAGCCGTTCGGGTGGAGGTTTCGGTGGTTAACAGCACGATGTAGGGTCCGGTTTAAGCTTGTCCTCCTTCCATGACTCTATTAACACCTATTCCCCTGCCTGGATGTGATGTACTGGGAAGTTCAAAGGAGGGGTTTGGTTCAACAAGCCTTTTTCTGTAAGATAGAAGAGACTGGGACAGTGTCTGCAGATATTTTCTGATTACATTGCCATTTAGTTCAACTTGTGGCAGTCCCAATTTCCCTTGATATGGTAGCCCAAAAAGCATTTCATAGGGTGACAACCCCATGTCTTTTCTGGGTTGGGTGCGTATCCTGAGAAGAGACAAAAGCAAACACTTAATCCAGGGTAACCCGGTTTCTTGCATAAGTTTGGTTAGGGTCAATTTGATCTTCTGATTAGCCCTCTCAACCCTCCCGGAAGAGGGGATGCCAAGGGGTATGATACTTCCATTGGATTCCCAGTGCTTCCATTAATCTCTTTACCACTTTGGAAACAGAGTGACTACCCAAATCGCTGTCCATAGACTCCATCATCCCATACCTAGGAATGAGGTGTTCCAATAGGGTTCTACATGTTGTGTTTGCATTAGCCTTTACACAAGGATAAGCCTCCACCCATCGTGTCAGATAGTCTACTATTACCAACAGATATTTCATTCTCCCAGACTGGGGAAGTTCTGTGTAATCTACTTGGATCCCCTGGAAGGGTCTGAGGGAGAGTTCCCTCCCTCCAGGCACAGTATTCCTCATTGCTCCCTTATTTACTTTTAGGCAAGTTAAACAACCCCTCACCACTTGGACAGCAATGGTATGTATCCCCTTACATGTGCAACTTGTCTGTACCATATCCACCATCCCCTGTGTTCCCCAGTGACTTCCTGCATGTAGGGTCCATTACTTTTCCCATCAGAGGTTTATTCAGGACCTGTTTTCCCTCCGGGGAATACCACCTACTATTCTCTTCCTTAAATCCCTTTTCCCTCTCCCAATCTTCCTCTGAGGTCAGGAAAGAGGGTATCCCGACGTCAGGGAGGGTTGGAGTCAGTAGCAGTATTATCTCTTCTTCTTCCCCTTCCGCCGCTATCCTTGCCTCCTCATCTGCTAGGTTATTTTCTTACAGCCTCGAAAGACCCCCCTTTTTGGTGCCCATAGACATGGACTACCGCTAACTGACTGGGGAGTTTGGAGGTTTCCAACACATCAGCCACCAGATGCCCTTTTATCACTTCCTTTCCCTTGCTATTAATCAAACCTCTCTCTTTCCATAATTTATCAAAGGTATGTAAGATGCCATAGACATAAATGGAACCCGTATAGATTGTGCCCTCCCTGCCTTCCAGGAGCCGCAATGCCTGCCTCCTAGCATACAGTTCGCATGTTTGTGCAGACCAATAATTCGGTAACCACCCAGCTTCCACCAAGTTCCACCCGTTTCCTCTCACTATTGCATATCCATTGTGGCGTTTTCCCTCGATCACTCTGGAGGTACCGTCAATGAAAAGGGTTTCTCCTTTCTCTAGGGGTCTGTCTTCTAGGTCTTCTCTAATTTTTGTTTGGAAATCTATGACATCCATACAATGATGTTCCAATTCTCTTCATTGGCCCCTGGCTCCACTTAAAAATTGGGCAGGGTTTAAATTGTGGTCAGTGGTGATTATAAGGCTTGGATCTTCAATCAGAATTGCCTCATACTTAATGAGTCTCGTATTACTAAACCACTTGTGGGCTTATTGCTGTAATATTGCCTTAACCTGATGGGGCTTGATACTACTAAAGCTCCTCCAAACATAATCTTCCTACTCTCTGCCACCAGTGGAGCCGTGGCAGCTATAGCTTGGACACAGCAGGAGCTTTGAGAAAGCCACCTTCAATAAAAACAAAAACACTAAAAATGAAACTTCCAGGGTTTATGCTTATCTCTAGGCAACCTGGTTGGGGGGGGCACCCTGCAGTTGCCGGGGTTCTTGTTTACCCCATGCATGCACTCACCACACCAGCAACTTCTAATGTGTGAGATGAAACTATTGGAACTTAGCACTGTCACTAACAGGCAAAGAACTTAAAAACCATGCTGAATATTCCAAATAATAAAAATAAAAATTGAAGGGCAATAAAACAGTGATAATCATCTCTGTGGCCAAATAACACAGCCATGTTGAGTAGAAACATTGGCACATAGCATTATAAAATTTCCAATTACTTTCCAAAAACGAGCCTAAAAGGCTAGAAAATTAAACTGAGTGTTGGCATAATGTATTTTAATAAGTAGACTGCTTTTGCAGGAGAAAATTTCCAAAAAGAAACAAAACATCATCATCAGATAGATTATGCCAATCCATGGAGGCTCTACTACAGCCAGAATTTTATCAAAAAGATTTTTTTTCTTTCCTGCTAATCATGTGCCATACAGTTCAACAAACTGAAAACACACACACACAAACACACACCTACATTCCCTTTATAAAAAGACAAAAAAGGAAAAACAAAAACATAACCTCACAGCCAAAAAAGTTTTATCCAAAGTTAAAACTCAGATAAAATTCTAATGAAGGGGTTTAAAGTTTAGGTGGTTTATTATAAACCCCTTGTGCATCAGAAAGCCCTTGCCTCGCCTTTTCTTCAACCAGCAGAGCCTGGATGAGATCAAAGGGAAGAGAAACATACACCCCAGACAATGAGAATGGCAAAGGTTTATACACACAAAACACCTTTTCTTGCAATATGCACTCATACAAAACACACTTAAAATGAGTGAGAGATGTTGTCAGAACTCTGGTAGAGTCCTGCCATCAAGTTAAACGTTTATATGGATTGGGGGGGGGGGGAAACTGACGTGAAAGAGACAAAACAGAAAAGAGCCCATACACAATTTCCTGTTGCTATACTTGGTGGTGCCCTTTCCTTTTCTCCAGCTTCAATAAGAAGGGGGGGCTTGGGTGAGACGGAGTTCTCAGTTCTCTTATTATACACATGCAAGTTGGTATTCTATGGGAGAATCTGGCACATATATAAAAAAAATAGAGGGTAAAAACTTTCCCTACCCTGCACATGGAGACCAGGGCTTATGCTGTTTTCTCAATGCTTCCACCATTGCCCAGTGCCGCTGCCTTTAAAGGGCAATGCTTTCTTAGAACAAACCTGACCGCTCCAGTGAATATCCCTCATGACCTCCCCAGTTTAAATTTGCTGCAAGGGCTGGGGAAACACAAGTGAGTCGCCGCAACAAATCTAACTCCCTCATCTACATTCCCTTTTCTCTCTCTCATTTTAACTTTCTCTTACCATTCCAATTTCCCAAATTTATTTCAATATCTGTGTAATCTATGGGTACAGACAGTAAATACAATACAAGAAAAAAGTACTTTTACCCTAGTCTTCAGTTTGCCTCTGCAATGCTGAATAGTTCCTTTGGACTCCCCCTGTTCCCCCTCCCTCTCTTCCTCCCAGAGCCTGTAACCAGCAGACTAAAGACAGGCAGACAGAGGGAGGGTAGAGACAGGGAGGAAACACACATACCCCAGACAACAAAAGTCTCCCTATGTTTTTTCCTCTTCAACTTAGAAGCAATATGCGTTTACTGTACACAAAATACACACAAATCTAAAAGACAAAATACTCACAAACCAAACAGACTGATATTTCATCAGGGTGGTAGATTTTACCCAAAACTGAACATATTCCAACTCCTCCTCTGGCAAAGGCTCTTTATTCTTAACCTAGATGTTTAGGGCTTGTTTTACCCACTTCTCTCATAAGCTAAACTTGAGCCTGTAATTCCTTTTCTACACTTCTTAATTTCTTTAGCAACCTTTCCTAGTATTTGGCCATGCTTTAGTCACAAAGCCTACTTTCAGTATACCTTGTGCCACGACATCATGAGTATTCATCTCTGAATATTTTCTCATTTGGCCTCTCAGTTTTTGTGAAAGACTGAGAGTGCTTCCTCTTTTTGTTACTCAGTATCAAAAGTCTTGGCAAAGTTTTGTGATTTTGGGGCAGCTCCTTTTATACCATCTCAAATTTCTCATGTTCTGTCTGCTGCCATTTGATTATTCCAACTGAGATTATTAAGGGGACACTTTTGATCTGATGGCACTGCATTCTGGCTAGGTGGGTTGCGCCTTTCCCACATAAGTCTAATTTGCCCACCAGAGGTTTGACCTACTGGACTGTCCTTATCTATTCTTAACGTTAGATTTTTCCAAATCTTCTTAGTGCACTTTTCTTTCCCTACACTAGAGTTTCTTCCCATGGTTGGTTTAACTTTCTTACTTATTCCCTCTTGACCGTATTTCCAGGGCTTCCCTTCTTAGGACCAGAACCTCCAGCAATCGCTGGACTTGTCCACTAGACAAATTTAAGGTCCTAATTCCCAACAACCTCCCAGCCCGCGCTGGCTAATTTTAAAGGTTATTTCCCTTCTACTGAAACCCCAGTATCATACAACAATCACTTTGTTCTTAAACCTGGCCATTTCTTAATGCATAGAATAACCATAGTACCCTTTGTCTCTTTGGTCCAGGGACGGAGGTTGTCCTCAGTCCATTGGTCCAATAGAAACGTTAATGGGGAAATGCTAGGTATTATTGGTCTTTCCCCAGTGTCTCCTATCTGGTTCTGGTCCTTTTCCCGGCATGCACCCTTAGACCCACTTGAACCCTTTTCTTCTATCTGGTCCTTTTCCTGGCGTGCGCCCTTAGACCCATTTGAACCCATCTCCGGTCCCAGACCGTACGACTCTAGGGGTGAACTACGATTCTTTTGACCTCCACACACACTCACACGCAATCAACCGACCCACACCTGACCGGACTCAGTGGACGTTCCAACACTTGAGTCTCGGAACTGCAAGTATGGGTCTCAGGTTAGCCGTGCAGGAAGGTTTCTACTCTTCCCTACGGTATCTCAACTTTCAAGAGGTCTCACACCGCAAACAATCCCCTGACCACCCAGGTTTACTTTTTGTCCCGGACAAGTTTCCTACCTGGGCCCGTGCACGAGGTTTCCTGGCCAGTCCTCCATGGGTTCCCTGCAACCGGTTCCCGGGGGGGGGGGGTTTCAAAGCTCAAATGCCACAATCCTGCTGCTGCCTTCGGATCCCAGTTGCCAGAGGTTGTGCCCGGACAGCAGGCCACCCAGTTGACCCAAAAGTGGTCAGTATGGCGCCTGATTTTGGGTGGGCATGCCGCCGGGACTACTCTGGAACCAGCCGATCCCGGACGAGCCCCCAAATTGTGGGATGTGAGTTTCTGAGCTCGCTAGGACCCTCAGCACCTCCACAATAATACACAACAGCAGAATTAGTGCAAACTGAGCTTTTATTTTGGGCAGCGTTTGCAAAGGCTGGGAGCACCCACTGTCTCCACCATTTGGTTGACATGGGAGCCCACTGAATACAAAGATATATGGGTTTTTATACATCCTTGCCCCGACGGTTTACAATACCACGGCACGCCTAGTAAATTTCCATTCCTGATCTCTACCCCTCCTTTCTCCAGATCCCCTCCTCCCTTCTTATCCACCTTTTCAGCCGAAGTGTGCCCTGTTCTGGTCAAGGCGTGCCTTACCCTGGCCGAGGTGTGTCTTGTTCTGGCCAAGCTGCGCCCCTTGCTACTTTTACTCTTATCTTGTTCTCCTCCTCCCTTAGCCTTCTGTTGGCCCTTCTTCTTCCTGAAATTAGGTGGTGTAGTAGTAGTGTGGTTTTTGTTATCAAGCAAGCCAAACGAGTGTCTTAGTCTTCTAAGTTTCCTGGAATGGGGCCGCTTTCTAAGCTCCTGCAGTAGAGCTGCCTTCTAAGCTCCTAGAATGGAGCTGCCTCTGTCAAAAGAATAACGGTCACTTATTTTATTTATTACAGTTACGTGCAAATTAATTTGTATTCCTGATGGCTCCTCCAGTATTCCCCATTGGCCTTCATCCCAGAACAAAATCATACTCCCCTTCCCACCCTAGAATAAAGTGCTGGTTGTAAATTGACACAAAAGCATCATAAAATGTATGACATAATGTTCCAGATGGCCAACTGTATCATCTTTAACTAATGCTAGCTTCAGTTTTAAAACTCCCATGAGATCATAAAATATAGAATACAAATACTGATTCTGTGGTATTGAGCCCCAAACCCACATATAACAGCCCAGTATATCTTCATTAACAAGAAACATTTCCATTGATTTTATTTGGCTCTGATTCATATTACACATAACAAATATATATGGTCACCTAAGTGAATTATTGCAATTCAATTTGGAATGATTGCTTACAATTATTGTATTATCTCTAGGATGCCCTAGTCCCTGGGTGTCAAAACTGTTTTTATTTAATGAAATAACATGGAAAAGTTAATTGGAGTAGGTTAACCTCTATGGATCTCAAGGTCAGTACATTCATCTCCTCTAAATGGGATTTTTTAAAAACTTTGACAAAGAAGTCGTGATATGGGAGAAGCTTTGCAGGATTCCCCAATATTGCAGTGGATTGGTTTATACTTTACAACACTGGAATTTATAAATCAGGAGATGTATTTGGTGCATAAGTATTGATACACACACACACACACAAATGCCGTCCTTCTCTCAGTACCAATATATATTTCACAATAAAGACCAAAGGGGATAAATGGTAAAATCAGATGACTTATCACCTAGTTGCTTTTTAGGGAGAATTGCTGGTCTGTAGGTTCCAGTTACATTGTAGGCCAAATGCTCTCTGACCTCCCATTTTCTGGCTCTATAATTAGCTAAGTGTGTTGAGTCAGGCTTGATCCCTAGGGACTGAATGGACAAGTGCTCACTACCTCGACCTGTCTCCAATGACAATGTTACAAACACATTCCAGTAGTTTCTTTTATTCTATCTGTCAGCCTGCCTGTTATCTTCTTCTTCTTTACTTTCTTCAATGTTTCCTAGTCTGTTTTTTCCTCATCCATTATCTGCCTGCATCACATGCCAAAGTATGTGAGTTTATGCTTGCTGATCATTGCATCAAGTCAGCAGTTAGCCTGTATTTGGTCCAGGACGAATTGGTCAGTTTGTTCAGTCCATGGTACTCTTAGCAACTATATTCAGTATTCATAATTACACTGTGTCTATCTACTTTTTCCTAGTCTTTCTTTGTCCAGATTTCATAATCATACATTATCAATGGAAAGACCATTACATTAATTATTCTGATCTTTGTTGTTATTGAAATGTTTTTGTCCTACATGATCTTGTCTGTCATTGATCCTATGGAAGAAGGCAACTCCTCTTCCTACTGTCCATCTTTATCTGTTCTTGAGTTGAAGGCAGGGGGGAAAACCCACTATCTACTCGTTTGACTTCTTTATCACCATTTGTAAATTCAACTGTAAGCATGCAGATTGACTTTACCCTTTATCTTAATATTTAGCATTAACTTGGCTTTCTCACTTTCTATTTTTTACTTTCAAAATTAACTTTAAGTTGTTTTTGTTTTCTGCCAATAAAGTTGTTTCATCTTCATATTCAAATTATTAGTATTTTATAAAACTTTATTAACAATTTGATTATTATAGTAAAATCTATTGCAAACTAAACTTAAAGAAAGAGAAGAGAAATAAAGGATATAAAAGTGCAAGGAAAAAGAAAAAAAAGAAAAGGGAGAGAGAGAAGAAAGAAAGAAAGAAAGAAAGAAAGAAAGAAAGAAAGAAAGAAAGAAAGAAAGAAAGAAAAAAGTAAGAATATAATAAAGAAAGAGAAAAGAAATATATAAAGAAGTGACTTCCAACCTTCTTCACAAGAAGTATAAACAAATTTAGTGACTCTTCACCCCCTGTGACGTTACAAACAATTATCTCTTCATCCCATATCCCATCCCTTACCTTTACCTACCTATAGACAAATCCATAAAGTATCATCTTTTCAGTCCTGGTGTCAGCAGAAAGTCCATAAAGGGTTGCCAGAAATAACAACATATCTTGTTTTAATCTTGATCAAATAAAGCAACTTTATATTCCTTCCTTTTACTTCTAACAGTCTTAATCTTTAGTTCATTCAAATATTGTGGTAGGATTTGATTTCTCTTCATTTCTTCTTTGTCCTATCGCACAGAGTTTTTCAAGACTTTAACAAGCCTCTTTTGTAAATCCAATAGGAAAAAAATTATCCAGGTCACCCTCTTGGTTCATCATTTGTATTTGCCTTTTGAATGTTAAAACACCACCCAATTTCTGTTGTACTGTAGATCCAGTAAAACATCCTTTTCGAAGTCAATCTCTTGCCCTGTCAGTTGTAAATCTACTTTTGATACCATCTCTATTTTGTCAGATAAAATTTGTTCTACATCTGTGATTTCTTCAATAACATCTTTTGGATATTGTCTATCCATAGAAGCAGACATAATTACTGACATTGTTGATATTGTGGCTACTAATTTCTGACTCTATTATTCAAAAGTCTCCTTCAGTATTTTCATTGTTATAACATTTTGCATTTTATAGGCTTGCATTTTTCCCCCTCTACCTAAAATCTTTAGTCCCCTCCAGTGTCCAGTTTTTAAATCATGAAATTACTTATCTCTGTTACATCTTCCAAAAACCAAAACAGAACTATTTCCTATGAGAAGCTGTTTGTTCTTTATAATTAATTCCAAAGTCTTATTGTAAAATTTTCAATATTCCAAATTTATCTGGACCCTTAGTCTATTTATAACTTCCTAAGATTAAAATCTTATTGAGCTTTTTGTTGTTTATTTCAGATTCTTTAAATTATTAAGCTTATAATTAATTTATCTTTTGTTCAGAGTTGTACTCACCCAATGAAGACTTCAGATTTGTCATTCTGAAGGTCTGTAATAGTTTTAAAATGGTTAATAGGCAATTTCTGAAAGTGATTAGAAAGTGAGGTTTGAGAACTTAGTGTCCCTTAAAAGGGTCTGCCACGGTTGCAAGCAAGATGACTAATTCCTTCATCTCCCAGTGCTCAAACCTGCCTAAAACTGCTGTCCTGCAGTCTCCTCGCGAGAAGCAGCCATCCAAAATACACATGGGCAATCTCCCATTCTCTCCTTATCCAGAGAGGTTCCAAGGTACTGGTCTACTCACCAGTTCCTTAGTCTTTGCTGCGGTCATCAGCTCCACTTATGCAGAGCCGTATTCATTTTGCCATACCTCCCCCAGAAGTCCTCAAATTATTAGTAATTTGATCTCCATGTTAATTATGTCATCTATCATATTTTAAAACATACCACTATTATAATAGACACACACACATAAATTTTCCTCCCATATTCCTCAGAAGAAAAACCAGATGTTCTGGTACACCCATTAACTTAGTATGTTCCGTATTCTGGCATGATGAACACAACCATAAGTCTTGCTGTAGTCAATGTAGTAAAGGCAAACTTCCTTCTTGTATTATCTTGTTCTTTCCATTAGCTAGCTGATCTTGTGTTCCTCTGCCTTTCCTGAAACCCGCCTGTTCATCTGGTATTTGTCTTTCCATGTATAATTCCATTATGAGGCAAAACTTTTAAGCAAAACTTTGCCTATATGAAAAATTACTGCAATTGCTTGGTAATTCTTGTATTCTATTGCATCTCCCTTTTCCAATAAATATATAGCAATCCTTTCCAATCTCTAAACCACTTACCTTTGTTCCATGTTCATGTAGAACTGTTAACACTTTAACTGCCTTTTCTCCTGTGGATTTCAGTACAGTGGTGTTTCATCTATGACGGATGCTTTCCTATTTGACTGTTGTCTATTGCTTATCATATCTCACTTTCTAGTGAATCATTCTATAAAATCTGTCTGCTGTTCTATAATCCCATCTGTAAATCTTTCTTTAACCTCTTTTTTAATCAGATCTCTTTCATGAGTAGTTTTTGGTATTTGCCTTTGCCTTCTTCTGGATTTCCTTCTTATGGGTGGGTTGACTTCCCTCATACCCGCAGAACATCACCTGTTCACATCTTTACTTACCATAAGCTTCTCCCATCTCTTTTTACCTCACTATCAAGGGTGACCCTACCAGGAATTACCACTGACATTCTTTAAGATCATTGGCGCTACCTCTCTGATCACATCAAGATGGTAATCTCCTGGAAATGATATGCATACTTTCCCTGTAGCTATGGTGATCATGTCTATGAAGGTTCTCAGTCATCCAGGTGGAATTGTCTGTAGCTTGAATCATGTCAACTGGATTTCTATTTTCTCAGTGGAAACGTTTCACTCCTTATCCAAGGAGCTTCTTCAGTCTGAGCAAAGTTGGTAAGGGAATCCTAAATATGTTTCTAGGTAGCTGTGTGACCTTACACCTGGGGCTAGGTCATGGTTATATTGAGATGTTATTTTAAGTCCTTTTATCATCTAAAGGAGGATCGTTAAGATCACCATGCTGCTGTTGAGCTTGTGAAATGGTCTTAATCTTCCTAGGCACAGAAGACAATGCGGGGAGGAAGATGGGGGAGAGGTTGTGCCTGAGGCCCCCACCTCTATTCAAGGAAGGATTTTCCAAGTTGGCATAAATGGATTCCTTGACCCCTCTCTCAAACCACCTATCTTCTCTGTCTAAAATGTGAACATTAATGTCCTCAAATGAGTGTCCTTTTTCCTTTAGATGAAGATAAACTGCTGACTCTGGTCCTGTGGTGTTTATATTTATATGGTGATCATATAAATTGTTCCTAGGACAATAATAATTAGTCAACTTGCTTCCACTTTGCATATGGAATTACTATTTTCTACTTAGCAGGTTGCTAAATTTACTAATTCTCACTAATGAAAATTTGGGACAAAAACATTTATATACAGTATGAATTATCATGTGAAAAGTTCTAAACAAAGTTCAGCCTCTTTAATGCTACTTTATAGGTTTTCTGAATATTCTTCCTTTCTTAAATTCTGTACTGTATTGTGTTTCAGATATCGGTGGAAATGAATACGATTAATAGCATGTGTTGATGTATGAAGGAGCTGATAAGTAATGAAGAGTAAATACTAATGGAGATCTTTGAGGATATCTATTATTTGTGCTTTGCTTTTGTATAGCAAATAATCAAATATATAACTGGATGGAATAGTTGTGTTCCTGACCTTCTAGTCTTCTTATTTGAGTGTTTGTTCCTTAGAGTGATATTGCATCATGATAGCATATTCTATGGTTGCCTAATCACTGTCTCCTTTAAGTATTACTTTTTCACATGTTTTAAAGGGGATGGCGTAAGTCTGTACTGTATAGGTATACTCTTGTTAAATGGATTGATTCATCCATTCCTGATTATAACTAATCAGCTAGCCCATTCTCTTGCACAATAGATTGTGTCCATTGAAGTAAAGGGTTGACTGAATTCCAATTGCGGTCTTACAGACTTAGCTTCCCTTTACGCCAGGGAACAGCTTTATTGTCAGCATCTAGCAAAGCAAGCTTGAGAAGGGGTCATTAATATTTTACAGAGCTAAACAGAGAAATGACATCATAAGTGATAAATTGCTCTACCTACATTTATCTTTGGTCAATTATTTCTAAAGCTTTAGAATTCCTTTTAAAATCTTGAAATGTCTCCTCTTTTTTCCCCTAGAAAATAATTTATAAACCAGATCATAATCTAATTTGAGGTAGTAGCTTGTATTGAGAAATAGACTCCCATTACCTAGGTCATATAACATCATGACATTTCATACTAATTTCTATAATTTTATAACACACAAATATCTTGTTTAATAAACTGATTCTGTTTTTTAAATCATATATTTATTTATAACACTGTTGATTCAAAAGAAACATTTATATATCTATTAATAACATTTTAGAAATATGGAAGGTATAATTCTCTTGCATTTCCTTTGTATTCATTGCTTCATAGAAACATTGTTATAGAAGTTGAAGGCACCCACTGCACCTTTTCAAAACTATATCACTGCAAAAACAGGTCAATTGTCTTAATTATATTGGTTTTACAAAGAGTAAACTGGTTATCTTAAGTTTCTGCTGAGGTAAATTTCTACTCTTAAACCCCTAAAAACAAATGACAACAACAAAACAGACACAAACATGCTGAAAATGCCATTCCTCCCCATTCCAATGATGTCGCAATGTCAACAACCATCAACCATTTCAGAGTCATATGCTGTCCCCAAACCAAATTTTTTTTCCCATCCCATCATAATTTATAAAACTGCTCAGGTTGGGCCAGATATTGCATCTTGAGTATTTTAACCTGTTAGCTAACTTTTTAACCTTTTCATCCTGTCAAAACTATTCTGTGTATTTTAAGAAGTATTAAAATCTAATAAGTACAAAGAGATATAATATTTATAAATATTTGTCCATCTATTTTGTTGGAAAGGTGCTTTGTGGACACATTTCACTGTGTATTAAAACAGCTTTCTTTACTCAAATGAATAGGGTGGCTTCATGTACAGTAGGAGCTTCAAATAAGCTTGGGATAGGTAACAGCTTTGGTTACTAGGCTAATACAATTAGCTTGGTTACAAGGCTAATACGTAATAGCCTTGGTTTTCCCCTTCCTCAAGAAGCCATCACTGGACCCCACTATACTGGACAATTTTCATCCAGTATCTAACCTCCCCATTTGGGGGAAGGTGATTGAGAATGTGGTTGTGCAACAGCTTCAGAGGACCTTGGATGAAGCGGATTATCTGGATCCTTTTCAGTCAGGATTCAGATCAGGGTATGGAACATATTGGTCATGCTTTTGGATGATCTCTGGCGTGGGTGGGATGGGGTTGTGTGTCCATCCTTGCCTTACTTGACCTCTTGGCAGCTTTCTATACCATCAACCATAGTATCCTTCTGGATCAACTGGATTGGGGGGGTGGCACAGTGTTGTGCAAGTTCACCTCCTTTCTCCAGGGTCTATTCCAGTCTGTGGTGATTGGGGAGGAGAGATTCCACCCTCGGCCCCTACTGTGTGGGTTCAGTGCTCTCCTCTCCTATTCAACATCTACATGAGACTGCTGCGTGAGCTCATCTGTCAGTATGCTGATGATACCCCTGGCGAATTAAGTGTTGCTGTGGACATCTTATCCCGGTGTCTGGAGGCTGCGAGGGTCTGGATTGGGAACATCAGGCTTCAGCCAACTGAATCCTGGCAAGACTGAGTGGCTTTGGGTTTTGGGGCCTTCCAGTTCTAGGACTATGCCATCTTTGGTGCTGGATGGGGTTGCACTGCCCCAAACAGACCCTGTGTACAATCTGGGGATCCTCCTAGACTCATGACTCCTACTCGAAGATCAGGTGGTAGTCATGGCTAGGAGGAGCTTTGCACAACTTCGTATTGTGTGCCAGTTGTGCCCATTTCTAGATCGAGGGGCTCTACTCACGGTCACTCATGCCCTAGTCACCTCCCGGTTGGACTATTGTAATGCGCTCTACATGGGGCTGCCCTTAAAGAGTATCTGGAAACTTCAGCTGGTGCAAAATGCAGCAGTGCAGGCAGTTATGTGTGTTTCTAGCAGAACATACATTACACCTCTGCTCCGCGAGCTGCATTGATTACTACTCTGTTTCCAGGTCTAATTCAAGGCCCTGGTTTTGACCTTTAAAGTCCTACATGGCATGGGACCGGGTTATCTGAGAGACTGCCTCTCCCCAATTACATCTGCCTGTCCCACCAGATCCAGCAGAGAGGGCATGTTACAGGTTCCGTCAGCTGGGAAGCTACATTTGGCGGGCCCTAGATGGCAGGCCTTTTCTGCTGTGGCACCTGTGTTATGGAATATCTTTCCCCCCCGAAATATTTATTTTATTTATTTTTATTTATTAAACAAATTTATATAGCTGCCCAACTCACACATGGTGACTCCAGGCAGCTTACAATATTAAAATCCATAATACAAAATAAATAAATAAACCCCCAACCCCCCAGCCCCCGGTGGCAACAAAGACACTCAAACTAACTGCTTGATCAGCTCTGAATAAACCTGGGTTCCCCAGGCCCGCTGACAAAACCAGGTCTTCAGGGCCTTCTGGAAAAGGGCAAGGTGGGGACCAATCTTATCTCTGGGGGAATGATGTTCCATAGGGAGGGAGCCACCATGGAGAAGACCCTTTTTCTTGGTCCCACTAAATGCCCTTCCTTCATTGAAGAGACCTGCAGCGGACTCCGAGTCAGCTGCCAGCTCGACAAGTCGGGTTTCTTTAAGCCTGGCTAACTTTTCCCTGCTTTGCGGTGGTCTATGGAAATTACAGGACCACTGAAGTTCTCCCTGGAGAGGGGAGAAGCAGAAGATTACTCACGGGGTCGTTGAAACTGCCCCCTCCTGCTTTTTTTCTGTGGTTTTTTGCTACGGAGAGAGCGGGGGCTGGAGACAGTGAAGCGACCGGAGAGAAGCACCAAGCTCTTACAGGGAATCGTAAGTTAGAGCTAAAGCTGACTTTTAGATCACTTTATTTTATTTTTTCATTTAAATTGGACTGTTTTACCATCTAGGGTCTTTCTTTGGACATTGCACAAAATGTTGGCAATTTTGTACTTTCTTTGCTATAACAATTAAGATGGAAATATAATGGATTTTATGTCTGAAGTATAATAATGCTTACATTTTTTATTTTTTACTTTTTATCTTTCTAATTTACCAGAAGACTCAATCCCAGTTGGAAGTATAAGAGTTGATATTAAATAGTTTGTGAATATACTTTGTTGGATTAACATCTGAACTGGATTTTTCTTTTTCTTTTCTTTTTCTTTTTATAATGGTAGAAATTTAGTTTCTCTTTCTCTTTTTATGAACTGTTTGAGGTATTACCTTCTTGCCTATTTTTGATTATTGAAACTTTTCATCTTCCTTTATTTTTTTTTTTAAAAAAACTTTTTGCTTAATGGACTATGCCGGTAATTTTCCATGAATAGATCAGCTGACCATTTATTTGTTTTGGCTAGAACTGTTGAAGCCTGAAAACAAGAGGGGGTGGAGAAGAATGGGTTTCTCAACAGTAACCGCAGCAGTAACTCAAGCAATTCAAGAATTTAAGGTGGAGATTTGTGAAGCCCTCTCGGATATTGAAAAATCACTGGAAATTTTAATTTTATTTTTGCAAGATCAGGAACAAAAAGAACAAAAAATAGAAACGGAAGCAGAAGAAAAAAACTTTGAGTTAGAAGAAGGGCAAGAAGGGGGAATTTCAAACACATTGATTCCAAAAATCATTCTTACACCCGATATGAGACAGACAATAAAACAATATAACTTTGGCACAAACATATTGGGACAGTTGTGGTTAGGACAAAGGCTGAATATGCAATTTGATAGATATTGTGAAACGTGGGTTCTGACATGCTACAAGAGATACAGAACAAAAAAGGTTACACATTATGACTTTGGTATAACTTGAATAAGAGATTTAACATTAGGTGGGATAATAAAGGTATTGAAACCATGGATTTTAACTGGATATTGAGTTTGTAAAAGTATTAATTATTAGTAATATAACTGTTGGGAATATTAAATGTTAAAAATTAATATTTGAAACTGTATGGATGTATAAAAATATGATATTTTAATTATAGATAAAAGGTTATAAAATCAGTGATACAAATATAAATTGTTGTTATAGAGTACTTGGAAAATAGAAAAAAATTTAGGGAGATATATGAAGGATGGGATGTTAAGTTTGAATTAGAATTAATATTATTATAGGATGACTTATTTTTATAATTATTAGTATGAATACTATTGAGATTAGGGGAATAAATAGATATAAAAATTTGTTAAATAGGTAAATATGTAGGAGGATGTAGATTATGGTATAATTATAATTTAAATATAGATTAAGTTTAAATTAAGGTTGTTTTTATGGATATGTATGAATAGAATATATTTTATTTTACTAGAGTTAGAATAAAATACAAATTACCGTAGAGATAAAATAAGGCTTTTATTTCCTATATATATGTTTTAAGACTAATTGGATTTTATTAAGGATATGAACATGGATGTAAAAATGGAATTTGATGCAGTAAAGAATATTTTAATTGATATTACCTCAAGGAATGGAAATTACAGATGGACTAATGGAGAATTGATAGAAAGATGAAATCTACATGAAGATTAGAAGATTGGACTACATAAATTGAAATGTATATGACAAAGAAAAGTTCCTGTGTATTGTATGAAAGACCAACATTTAAAGCAAATATTGTACTTAAAGACCAAAGACAGATTGGAGGCCATCTTTTTTCTTTACTTCTTTTGTATATTATTTTTCTTAACTTCACTTTTCTTTTACTTTTTTCTTACTTTGTATTTCTTTATTTCTTTCTTGTTCTACATTTTAATATGTATCTTAAAATTTAATAAAAATTTATTAAAAAAAAAAAAGAAGAGACCTGCAGCATAGCCTGCCTCCCCGCTCTGGTGGGCCAGGTAGATGTGGCTAGGGTGAGGCGGTCCTTCAAATAACCTGGCCCCAAGCCATGTAGGGCTTTAAAGGTAATAACCAGTGCCTTGAAGCAAATCAGCAACCATTGCGGTTCCTGCAAAAGTGGTGACACATGCAGAAATCTAGACTTGTGCAAAACTGTGTGGGCTGCCGCATTTTGAACCAACTGAAGCTTCTGTATACTCTTAAAGGGCAGCCCCATGTAGAGCGTATTACAATAGTCCAAATGGGAGGTGACTAGGGCATGGGTGGCTGTGAGAATGGCACGTTGATAAGTAAAGGTGGGTGGAGTTGGTAAGTAAGGGTGGGTAAAGTTAGGCTGGCTTCATCACTTTTGACTTTCCAAAGGTCCCTCAAGAACTTGTTGTGGCCTCAGACCTGGGGACCCCGGGGGACTGGTGAACTAGTGAGGTGGCTCTGTTATTATTAACACCCCTTTGCCCAATATTTCTTCTCTTTAGCTCAGTTTTTTGTAGTTTTTAATGTTTTTAAATAACAGTAACAATAATAAGTGTTTGGTATTTATTAACTGACTGTTTTTTAGCTCTGTTGTATGCTGCCCAGAGTCCCTTGTTTAACAAGATGGGTGGCTATATAAATTTGTCAAACAGACAAACAAACAAACAAACACGTACTTCTTAGCTCCATTTCCAAGGTAGCCATGTTCTCAGATCATGTCACTGAATTTTAATAGCAAAGTGTGAACATTTGGGGGCATTGGTTTTGGCTTTTTTTTAAACTCATGGACATGGGAAATATTTGTGTGAAGCTTCCAGAAAGTTCAATGTACTTATTTCCCTGCAAAATCCCACAAAATTGAAAATGTGGACAAGGGCTTGCCCTTCCCTCTCTAACAATGCCACTATGTAACTGCCCTGTCTTCCTAAAGCCCCATGGTTGAAAAAAGTTGCTCATCTCTGAGATTGGCTTAACAATATATGTGTTTGCTTCATGGTGGTTATTCTCTTGAATACTTTCAAGGTGGTTATACTGTTTTGGTTTTATCCCAGTAATTTCTATTAGTATTTGTCCTGCTCCTTTGGAACAATGGAGTTCCCCCAAAGATTGATATCTTTTCCTTACAAATCTAAATCAATTGGATGACTTCTCAAAGAGGATAAATTGATTGATTAGTAAAGATAATACATACACTGTATTTTAAGATGCAGATGGGAAAAGCTGACATGAATTCCTACATCTCAAACTGGGAACCTGATGGAATTCTAATTATTTTGCAGTTAGAAGAGCTGATAAATGAAACTGTCCATCCCCAAGTATGCAGAGTAGCTAACATGCAAACTGATCCTGAATTTCAAATCAATAGGGCTTAATATTTCACCAGCAATCATATATTTGAAAATCAATGCTGTCAGGTTTGGTAATGCTCTCCTTCAGAATAAATGGGTTGGAGACAAAGATACTGAAGGCAGCAGTCCAAGAATGAACAAAGCCCCAGCAGTCCCAAAAATTATATACTGTATAAAATCCTACATAGCAAGACATTTACATTAAATGAAAGATTTCACAACTAGATTAAAGTGTGTTTGTGGCACCATGAATCCAGTGGCACTGTCCATTATCAAAAACATTTTTTAAAATATGGAGCTATTTTATACAGAGTTCTCATGTGGTCAATTTTATAATGTCCATTGGTCAGAAATATTTTTTAGCAATTGTATTTTATATTTTGACCATGCCTTTTTAAAAAAAATCAGGAATGGAAGACCTCCATTAGCCATAATATGACAACTTTTGAGATTAATATTTGCAAAATTCTACTTATAGGGGTGGCAGTGAAGGTAGCCCTATAGGAAACTAGGTATGGATACTAAATGTAAAATGTACTTTCTCTTTTAAGCTTGGAAGAAATCAGCCGAGCTTGAAACATTCCATCAAAGTGTTTTCAGTTGACTGGGTTCTGATGGATCAAAACTCAGAACAACCAAGTGTTTCATTTTGTGACAGAGTAAAACTCAAAATATTTTGAGAGTTGGGGCTTTGGTTTTGGTTTTGCCCATAAGAACAATAGGAACTTATAACAAACTTTTTGCTTCCTTGTTTTTCATCTTAGGACCAAAACAGTAGGTAAGCTAGCAATGCCCATTGCTACTGTTCACCCAACGTGCAGAAAAAGTATGGCCAACAGGATGATTTTCAGAACATTTTTGAAAACATTAACTAAATCCCCATAGGAAATAATGGGAATGCAAATCTTCTCTCACCCATTGAAAAATAGTTTAGAATACTCCCCTACCTTCTATTTCAACAGAGAAGTTTTTTGTTTTTACTTATTTATTTACCCAGAAACATTGAACCAGCTTATTATCAGGGCAAACAGTGGATCTCTTTAGTCTTCCTTCTCTGAGCACCTCTCTGAGCCTGAAGTTAAACAAGTCTTTCCAGGGAACTCCAAGTTGCAATTCCTTCTATCATGCAAAGGTTTCTTAATGATTTCATTAAAAAAAATACACCTTGGTCATTATTTCAGTAGGCATTGCTACCCAATCCATGTAGCAAGATCATGCAACAAATTTAAATTTACTTTTGCTGATGTTTATACTTGTGTTGGCTGCCCCCTCCCACTAAAAAAAATCAGCAGAGGGACTGTTGGTACTTCTTAACTGCAGAATAACATACAAGATACAAGAGTATATACAGGGTGCATATACATACACCAAGTCTCAACAAGTTAGCTAAAAGCAACAGTTTTTGCATTTTTAGTGCGTACTTAAAGCTCAACATCAACAAGGCCAAAAACATGTGCAGAGCAGACACATCTAAGCTCAGTAAGCCAGCCCAGACCAATATACAATCATTGCATGTTTAAGTGCATTCAGAAATTCAACATCAGCAGGACTCAAAAATATGCAGAAAATTTACATGCAAACCAAGGGTCAAAAAATCAACCAAACAACTTTAACAACAACACGTATATGAAACATTATACATGCACGCACACATTCCTTTGCATTACTTACCTGCAAAATAAGGGACAGCATAGTGCACACACAACTCATTGTCCTCAATGCGAACATCAGCCATACTGAGTTGTGTTGTATGCTTTATTTCAAGGGCTGCAACAGAACAGCTGTTTACTGGTTTGTGACTGGGATGTTCTTTCCAGCACAGCTAGTGCAGCAAAAGGGGCCTGCTGGATGATACGGGAGGAAAGGGAGGCAGCAGTTAAGCATCTGGCTAAGCCCAAGAAGACTGAATATGGTGGCATTGCTGCCAGGATGGTGGTATGTTTCATTTTATAATGCTTTGCTATGCGAAACGTGACGTTCATATGGGTGGGAAGGTTGCAGCTAGACCACAAAAGTGGGTCTTAGGACATGTCAGAGTGCGCACTGTGGGGCGGCCTGCTACTTTTTCCAAGACACCAGTGATCCACGTTCTATGCAGTAAATAGACACTCAAGCAGAGATTAGATAAAATAGCCTATTTACTTTATATACATACGTAGTCCAAATACATCCAACAGCAGTAACAAATGATACAGCGATACAGCGATGAGAAGTTTCAATCAGCAACGAGAAGAAAGAACACCAGACTCCTCTGCTTATATACATAAACTGACCAATCACAATATAGGTCACTCTCATCATCTGCCACACCCAACTAAACGATTAGCACCTGTAGTATGAGTCATCACTGCCACATCATCCCTACAACAATGGCTGCTAATTGGGTGACTTGCAGAATAATTCCCCTCTCACCTAGATATCAAGCCTCTCCAGTATAATTTATCTAACTGTAAATTCCTGGGTATATACAAACCCCAACAGGACAGCCTTGAACAAGTCCTCTGATGAGGAGGAGAAGGTGATGCCTCTTCAGGACCTATGGAAAATTGATGAATCACAGTCACCTATCAGGGAAGAGCTGGATACTTCTCTAGAAGTAGAAACAGTTGGAAATGAGAAACTATTAGAATGCACAACTCCTCTTTCTAGTCCTAAAGAGCAAAGATTGCTCAGATGGCTTGGCTGAGATGCAGTAAGTATCTGAGTCTAATTGCTGGCAAGTGCAAACTGTCCTGGCTGATTTAAGCTGCATCTGGAGGGAAATGCTCAGCTTGGCAGATTTACCCAACTTCACTGCTCATTTTCACACCAGCTTGCACAGTCAACTGCTTCTGTTCCATTGATACTAAGAGGATTAAGTGCCCTTGCTTTTTTTTTCTTCTTGAGATGCATTCAGTTAGTTTACCTTTTGCGTGAACTTTCCACTGGACGAAATCCTCCCTGTTCTGTAGCTGGGATGGCTCAAATGGCATTTTATTCACATGTACCTTACCATGTTGAATGTTGGGATTCCAGTTTAAATCAACAGCTTTTGTAAAAGTATTAAGTAAGATAAAAATTCTATCTGGAACAGGTTGTTTGTAGAAGCAGCATAAGAAACACACTATATTACTCTTTAGACAAAAAGCGCAGTGACACATAAGCACCAGTGCACATTTCTCATATTGATCTGGGTGTTTTCTTTACCACAGCAGTTCCTGACTGTGTCCTTAGCTGCTCACCCCAGTCGTTTGTGGCTCAAAAATGAAGACACCCAAGTGTACTATTGTCAGAGACAATCCCCAGACTGGCTGCAACTCAGGGACCTGTGTGAAGCAAAGGCTGCAAAATTCTGCTGTCTGGCTCTAAGAGCCATCTAGTGCTGCCAGTCTGCAAGGAATTTCTGGGCACCAAAGTTGCAGCTGATTGATAGGAGCCACCAATAAAATGTGGTCTTTTATTGATGGGGCTGGACCACATTGCCAGTGATAAAGTGAGATTGGTCAGTTCTGACAAGCATACATCATAGCCTTATTATTGACAGTGGAGAGAGTATTGATTGACCTGCCAGGCTGATCATATTACACAATTATGAGATTAGATTTACATTTTTAATTCTTTTAGAAGAAATTGCCCTGAGGCAATTACAAGACAGAGAAAAAATTATGATGGATTCTGCTTCTACACAAAAATAGGGAATTAGAAGCTTTTAGAAAAATGTGGTCATTGCCCACAAAACTTGCACTCATCACAGCTGTGACAGGGAAACAATGAAAAGATAAAGCAAATAAGGTTTAAAAGATTGGGTCAGCAGAAAGCATGGGATACCCACATAGGGTTTTGTGTTGTGTTGTGTTGTTTTCTTCTGTTCTGTTGTTGGTGGGGAATGCTGGGATTCTGCTATGTTGATTTGGTATATTCAAAAGTATTCACATGCAGGCTGCTTTGTTTTATTACTTTATATTCAAAAGTATTCACATGCAAGTTGATCTGCACAAGTCATTCATATCACCATACTGTGATCTCCCCAAGCAAATTGTATGAGCATACAGGTAGTCCTCACTTAACAAATGCCCTGTTTAGCGACCAGTCAAAGTTACAACAATGCTGAAAAAGTAACTTTATGACTGGTCCTTGCACTTACGACTGTCACAGCGTCCCCACAGTCACATGATTGAGATTCAGGCACCTCACAACTGGCAGGCATTTATGACCGTTGCAGTGCCCTGCAGTCATGTGATCACCATTTGCGTGCTTCACAGCTGGCTTCTGACAAGCAGAGTCAATGGAGAAGCTGTCAGTAAAATTGCAAGTCATGGTCATGTGATGTCTCGCTTAATCACAGTGTCGCATAGCGACGGAGTTGCCAGTCTCAATTACACACCAAGAACTACCTGTATTATGTACAGTTTAGTGCACGTGGAAATCCCATAGAACTTTAGGCACTTTTTCTATCCTGCCCATGTTTTCTACTTTATTGAAAAGCTATTGGATAGTTCTGTATTTGAAGATATATTTGCCCAGAAAGACCCATAAGAAAAGAGTATGTGTTGTGAAATTGCCTGTCAATAGAGAAGGTGCAGTAATGAGGAGTATTCTAAATTGTTTATTTCTTAATTGGCATATGTACATACTATTACAATTTGCGTTTTGTAGGTGACACATTTCCTCCTTTTTTAAATCTATTATCAGTTGTCTAAAATATAGCACATTTTAAAAAAAGTATTTCTTTCATATTCTGATTATATGGTATTGCTGTGGAGATTGGATGAATAATGTCTTCATTTGGAAAAGGCCCATTGCTGCATCTGATCCTTGCCTCTGCTGCTGTTTTCAAGCTGCAAATTTAGAGATTTTTTTCTTCACAGTGTTGCAAATATAACAAATATGTTATATTCAGTAGATAACTAGCACTGAGGTCCTATTCATAATGCATTCTCGTTCTTTTTTTTTTTAAAAAAAATGTCTTTGGCTCTTTTATGATTTTTTTTTAAAAAATCAACCTTCTCATTTTATCCCATTTTTAAAAAATCCATTAAGGTTTCCAACCTGGAAAGTAAAACATGTCACAGTCCTACTGTTAGATGGGTAAGTGGTGTGTGTGTGTGTGTGTGTGTGTGTGTGTGTGAAGGGGTTGCCTTTGCCCAGCTACAGCAGGTGTGACTGTTGCAGTTTTTCCTGGAGGAAGAAATTCTGGTGAGGTGGGCTCCTGCTCGTGCCACCTCCCATCCAGATGCTGTAGATCAGTGCTTTCCAAACTGCCGCTGTTGGCGACACACCAAAGGCCACAGCGGCAGCGGCGTGGGGGGTTGCGCAGTGGCGGCAGCAGTGGTGTAGGCCTCACTAAAACATGGAAGCGCTGATGGTGCGCCGCTGCCATCGTCACTGCCGCCGCCACCATGCACACCGCCGTCGCCGTGCACGTCCCTGACGCCGATTCCGGGTTGTTTTGTGACACACTAAACTGTGTTGCGACACACTAAAGTGTCGCGACACAGTTTGGAAAGCTATGCTGTAGATGGAGCTGCTTTTGAAGACTACCCAGAAGCTGCACTGAGTGCAAAATAAAGCAGCCTGCCTATTGGTGAATGGGAGTCACTACTTGCACATTACACCAGTGCTGTGGCCTGTGTATTGGCTACCAGGTACAATCCAAAGTGCTCTGTTAATGTATTAAGCTGTAAATGGCTTGGTACCAAGGTACTCACAAAACTTTCTGCTTCAAATAAAACCTGTCTGATTCCCACAACCCATATGGGAATATTGAGGAATTCAAGGAGATGGGGTCATAAGTCAATGCTTCTCTGTGGTACCCCGACTTTCTGGAACAGCCTCTCCCTCAGAGAGCCACAAAGTGCCCGCCCTTGTGATATTTATGAAGGTGGTGAAAATGGAGTTTTTCACAAGAGATTTTAGTGGTTAGATCTAATTTTGTTGGAAATACCTATGTTAGTGTAGTTCTGGCTAATTTAAGATTGTGGTGTAATTTTTATTCTGTTTTATGCTGTATACTGCCAGAAATCTATTGGGAGTGTGGTGGTATAAAAATAAATAATTATATATGCTAATTTGTCAGAGTAGGAACTGTAATAGTGCCAAGAGAAGGCTGCTAGTGGTGGCAATGGGGCAACTTTGATTTGGGTCAGTAAAAGACAAGCCTTGACTGGATTTGGAATACTGTACAGGGGTACCCAACCTTTTTGGCACCAGGGACCGGTTGTAGAAGACAATTTTTTCACGGGCCGGGGGGGCGGGGTTTGCAGGTGGGAGCCAATCGCGCGGACTGGGGGGCGGGGTTCGGAGACCCGCATGGCGGCCCGGTTCGTAACAGGCTGCGGCCCGGGGGTTGGGGACCCCTGCTGTAATAGACAGTAAAGAGGTGGTGCTGGTGCTGGTGATACTGTGAACTCAACTACTGATGCTGGCGCTGCTTTGAAATAAGTATTATGGTCAGAATCCTTGTCTTCTCTGCCATGTTCTATTTTTAAATCAGTAAATATGAGATTTTACAAAAACAAAACAAAAGCCTTTATTCGTCTGTTTAAAAAATAAAACGCACAGGCCTGAAAGTAATCGATTGATTTGGAAGTTGGCAAATGTGAAACATTGCAGGTTGACAAAGTCAGTAGCATGTGAACACCTCAAACAATCTATGCAGGAAAAGAAGCAATATAAATCTTGTCGATGGTATGGATTCTTAAAATGTGTGTTTGTGTGTCTGTGTGTACAATATGTACTGTATGCATGGAGAGGGGAAGTGGCTGCCCTTTGACCACTACCTCTCTCCAGCACTTACAAATTATGGTGAGAGCATATTCTACATCTCATTTAGTCTATATGGACCTATCAACATATTCCTCACTGGGGTATAAAAGAGCCAATGAAAATAAAAAGGTCTTCAGTGAGTGATCACACATACCATCAAAGACAGCAAGAGGCCCCTATGGGAATATGAAAAGGCTATGGAAGCATATGCGGGGCATTCATCATCAGAGTAAATGTTTCCTGTATTAGATCTGCACCTTAGGGAAAGGAGAGCATGGGAGGAAGGGCCAAACTTTAAATGGATCTTCAGAGTATGCTGCTGCTCTTTGACTTTTCTAGCAGAGACATAAAAAAGAGACATGTTCAGGTACAAACAGGGCTTCTTTCTCTATGCGGATACTGAGGTCAGGGCACAGAGACTGCAATTAAAACTACTAGGGAAGGGAGAACATTTTGTCTAGTCGTGTGGATTACTTTGCACTTCCTAGGTGAGAATGCAGGTCAGAATTTACATTTTGTAATTACAAAATAGTTCTTGGCCCAAAATGGCATGCAAAAATACTGAGGTTTTTAAGTATCACAGGCAAGAGTAGGAGAGTGGGTGGAGAGGAAGAAAGAAGAAGAAACCAGGATATTAAGGAGGCAGAAAGATTAGGTAATAGGTATGGAAGAGGTGGCCAGGATGAGAAAAGGGTAAAGGAAGAGATAAAGAGAAAAAGGAGTCATGTGCTGGATGATGGAGGGTAAGGAAAGAAGAAGAAGAAGAAGAAGAAGAAGAAGAAGGAGGAGGAGGAGGAGGAGGAGGAGGAGGAGGAGGAGGAGGAGGAGGAGGAGGAGGAGGAGGAGGAGGAGGAGGAATGTCTACTTTATTCCTGCGGGACAAAACAGGTTTGCAATAAGCAGAAATAGGAAAGGTGGGTATCAGGGAAAAAAATATCTCTAATAGTCTTGGTCAGACTCCTAAGGAACTCTTTCCAAAGACACTCTCCGTTAGGAAGAAAAATCAAGACGTCCATCTAATTCCAGAGGTTATTGTGACAGAATGGCAAATAAAGTGAATAGCAGTCAGGAAAGAGTCCTGCCCAAGTCCAGCCAGAAGAGCAGTAAAACAAATCTATTGAGAAAGAGACTTAGATCATTATCTGTAGCATCTAGAATGTGCCAGAGGATCCATCTCCAGCAGTTTCATTTCCACGAGAAAAGAAATTGATTTGTAAGTTACTGTAGACCTATTCAGAGAAGTAGAAAGCTAATTAACTATACCAGAATTCAGCTGCTTGTGACTGCTGCCTGAGGATCTCGTGGATGAGGGGCAGAGAAGGGAAAGGAGGACTTCCTTGCATGCAGGAAAAGGGTGATATTCCCAGGATGATTTACAGTTCAAAAATCACTGTGAGTGAATAGACTTTTGGTCCAGTTCATCTGAATACGAGGGTTACCAGGTTATAGAAAGCTTGTATGAGACAATAAAATAGTTTTCAAGCTGTATTTTCAAAAAAAATCAGATGTCTGATAACATTTTTCTCTGAATAAGAAGTGTTATTAAAAGGCATAAGCTTTCATGAGCTGCAGCTCATTTCATAATCAAGGAACTATAATGTAAAGGTACCATGAAACATTTAAAAAGTCACTTAATGATAGGGTGACCATACGTCCCGTTTTGAACGGGACAGTCCCGTTATTTTAGCATTTTTCAACCATCCCGTCGTTTTGATCAAAATCTCAATTTTGTCCCTTTTTTAAACCCGGCGGGAAGGAGGACAGGAAGACAGGAAGGAGGACTGGAGCTGGACTTGCCATTGGAGGCAGCCCGGAAGAGGCCCTATCAGCGTGGCAACTGGAAGCCCAGTTGCCACGTGCGAGCCCAGCAGCAGAAACAGCACCACAGTCCAGGTTCCTGCCTCCTTACCTGATCCTGAGATTGTCTGCCCACCAGTGGTGAGGCCAGGGAAAGCAGGCACGGGAAGGTTGTGGAAAGAGGGTGCGTGTGTGTGTGTGTGTGTGTGTGTGCATGCGCAGATTACTTGCTCAGCGTAATCGCGCGCGCGTGCGCACACACACACACGTACCCCACACCCTCTTTCTCCAGCCTCCCCATGACCAAATGCACCCGCACCTGTTGCAGGGAGGCTGGAGAAAGAGGGTGTGGGGTGCATGCGTGTGTGTGCGTGTGTGTGTGCGCGCGCGGATTACTTGCTCAGCGTAATTGCGTGCACACGCACGCACCCCACACCCTCTTTCTCCAGCCTCCCTGCAACAGCCTATCTACATGAAGGCACTGGGGAGGCCATCCATCATCATGGAGTATATCTCAACTCTGGGCCAAACAGGATATGTGAGATATTAAGCCTACACAGCTCAGGACCTGGACATCTTTGGGATGATCTGCACCCATCACTTAGTATCTGGAAAGAGGGTTCCTATGGATACCCAGTCTGAAAGAGTGTTACTACCAGGGACCATAAGGGAGGAGGGGGTTCTATTGCTGTTTCCCTTGTATGGAAAGGGAGATCAGTCAGAATAAATTCTTTTGGTATTTAGAAAGCCCAAGACCTGGATTTTCCATTAAGGGGGAGATAGAGGGAGATCACTGAGATTTGGGTTCCCCCCTAATACAAGTGGTGATTAATTGTTTTGGATGAGCTTTCCCTCATTTGTGACACAATTAACTCATACTTTTCATTATTCATTATATTGTTAATGCTTGAACTATATTACATTATATTTTAATTGTTATTGGATTGGAGTGTACATTGCTTAGAGTTGGTTTTATAACTGAAGTGGCATATAAGACTTTATAAGAAATAAATGAACAAACAAACTCATATGTATTTTTAAATGTAAAATAGCTGCCCAAGTGGGATTGGGATTATGGCCACCAAAGGCATCAATGTTGAAATTTTACAAGATGCCAATCTATTAAAATGGAAATTGATTGATTAATTGCTTAAGAGCAAGACAGTTTATTGATTTAAAAGTCTTTAATCAGCTGGCAGCCCTATCTGTAATATAATCTAACTTTGGAAAATGTTGGTTGAAGGCTACTTTTCCTGCGTTGCCTTTGCTGTTATAGAACAATTTGCAGCATGTACATGAGTGAACTTTTCTCCCTGTCTAGTCCAGAAAAGCACTTCTTCTCAAAATGAACAATTAACGTTTGAGAAAAGTCTGAAAAATGTCTATTCTTCTGACCTTTCTATGGTTTGTCATTTGGTTGACATACCCATTACCTCAAAAATCAAATGTGTTTGTCTAAACATTATTTCGATGTTTCATTTGGGCACCAAAGGTCAGACAGCTGACCACTAACTCGCTGACAGTGATCAATTCAGTCTCCGATCTTGTCACTTCCACTGTTTATTCTGCCATCCATCTCCTCTTTGCCAGCCGCTCCAGCCACTTTCTGCTGTTGAAGCGCTTTTAAAGCTAACAATAATCCAATTTAGAATTGATCAATGAGAATATATGGTCAGTAAGCAAAATGACAAAGTCTGCAAATAACCACCAACCACAATCTGGTGCTGTTTTCCAGAAGACTGAATACAAACTTCAAATACCAAGAGTCCAACACTGTTTGGGCACCAGGATTAATGAGTTTTGAGGTGCTTCCAAGATTTGTATTGTGCAATCATCCTGCCTTAATCACAGAATTTATGAAAGAGTCCAGACATGATCTTCCATTTGTAATATGCCATGTTTCTCCACCCCTCTTTCTGCCTGTTTTCTAACCAGAAAATGTGTTAAGGAAGGAAAAGTGAAACAGCTGCATAATGCTTTTGACTGAGGAGCCAACAATGTCTCATCTAAACAGTCTTCTTCAACCTAGGTCCCTTTAGATGTGTTGGGATTGCAACTTGACATGTCCATCTGTGGAGGGAATTCTGGGATCTGTAGTCTTAATAAATCTGTAGAGCACCACATTGTGGAAGGCTAATGTAGAAGCACCCTAGTTATAATATACTGTATAGAGATTACGCTATTTAAAAATAACTCTGCCCAGTAGGTGGATTAAAACAAACTCTGTCCAAAATCCTTCTGGGTAGGAATGAATGAACCCAAGCCAGAATGAAATGCAGTTATATCCATACACACAGTGGGGATACAACAACTTTCATTTATCTTAGAATCTGTACAAGGTACCCCTTTCCCTTTTCTAAACATACCCCTCACCCCAATCCTTTTTTCTTAAAGGTACCATCAGGAAAATATCATACATTGTCTAATGTAAATCATACCTTCTTAAATCTCTGGGTGCAAATGGTGAATTTCTAGTCCCATTTTAAAAAATCTGATTTAAAAAAAAACTGAACTGGAAATTTTAAGAACAAGGCCCAGAATGGAGTGGATTTTCCCGGTCTACAAATCCAGTCTAGTGGCTGGCATTTATTTAACTATTTTTCAGGATGCATATATCTCTGTTTATTCAAATTTCTAATCATGCAAATGTGAAAGCCAATTTCCAAGTCATTACACAATCTAGTGGGTTTATTGTTTTGCCATAATTTGAAGGAAAGGGTGTTGCTGCTGAATGTGGGTTACCTAATATTATGGAAATCCAGGGGCTGCATGTAGCTCATGGATGACGTTTGGCCCAGTCCTGGGTTAATGTTATACACCAGGCTTGTCGATCGGAAGATCGCAAGTTCGGAGGTTCGAGACCCAAGCGCCGCATGACGGGGTGAGCTCCCGCACTCGCCCCAGCTCTTGCCAACCTAGCAATTTGAAAGCATGCAAATGCAAGTAGATGAGTAGGTACCACTTCGGTGGGGAGGTAACAGCATTCCGCGCGCGTCATGCCGGCCACATGACCGTGGAAGCATCTTTGGACAGCGCTGGCTCTTCGGCTAAGAAACGGAGCTTAACTAATGATTCTTATTCAGAAGAGCATCGCCTTTTGATATGAAAGCGGAAAGTGAATGATCCTGCATTGATTCCTTTTGCTGTCATTATTGTCTAATAACAGTCACTGACATTGTTCACAGATCTTTACAAAGTATAATGCGGGAGCAGGGAGGGGAGTTTTTTTTAGAGAACCTAGGTCTGGGCCACCAATCCTTCTGGAGCCAAAGACTACATGCAGTACTGGTGGCAGGATATAGGTTGGTGGGATGGGAAGAGGTTGACACGAATACACAGAGACACACACATGCATTAACACATAAAAAATTCATATGCAGTCACGTGCACAATGTCTCCCCCTGGTAGGGTGGAGGAAGGCAGAGACTTTTTCAGACAGACCATCAGGGAGCTCATAGCCCCTTTAAAGTGAGAATCACACAGGAGGTTAGCTAGGAGAAGCCTATTACCTTGCTAATATAGAAAAGGCAGAATATTCACCTCAGCCAGGAGAGGTTGTGCATGTTTGATGAGCTGGGATGAGTATGATGGATCTGCTGATGGCCTGATGGTAGGAGGAAAGAAGGACTAAAGGCTTTGATCAAGATTGTTGGGGGGGCATGTTAAAAGCTCAGTTTCAGCAATCTCCAACTGTCTCATTGCATCCAATATCAATGCTTAAATGGCGCTCTTTTCCCCATTAATTAGCTGGTGGCTGATAAGCTAGGCTGCAGGAAAAAGTAGACAGGGTTCCTATGGCCTGTGAGCTGAGCTTTGCCCACAATTGGCTTAGATCATTATTAAGTTTAAAGTAGTCCTTGAGTTCTTATGGCAAAGCTGGAAGAGAAAAAGTCCAATCTCAGTTAATCTTCCCAATGGGCAGCTCTTGATTTATCATACTTTTTCAGCACCATTGTAACTTCGAACAGTTGCTAAACAGGGCAGTTGTTAAGTGAGGATTACCTGTACTGAATCTTTGTCCATGTGTTTGCTTAGTTATTTAAAATATTTTTACCTCACTGAAAAGCTTTCTGGGATAGTTTATATATGCTCAATAAATTGATAGTTAATTTTGATACATCATTACTACTTTATTATTAAACCAAACACACAAAGAAAAGATTGTCCCTGCCTGCAGTTCAGGTGAAATGGCACAAAAGTGAAAAGGGAAGGAGAAGGAAAATAATTCAGGAAACAGTTTTAATATAAAATGGAATTTTATCAGTTGGGTTGGAAACAGTAAAAGGAGAAAAGAAGCCAGATGATCTTTCACCAAAGCAAGTAGAATGGTCTTCTTTATGATCTCCCCCCCTCGGCAGTAGACTGATGAAATGGCTGCTGCCATGTAGCAGCTGAAAAAGAGTAACATAGCTGGCCTTCTTGGACCTTACAGACTAATTCCTGCATGTCCATCCACAGGAACATTCACTGGTTGTTTGCCGTTAGTGAATTACTTGTGCAAGTAGCTCAACTAGACCATCTCCTTGAGGATGCTGCAGCGTATAAGAAAAATCAGCAAAAAATGTAGCAACAACACTATCTGACACTGATATGCTTAGGATGGGTTTGCATTCTATGATGACATGGAAAGAAGCACCTTTCTAGTCACTGGACTCTCTCAGGTTATCTGGGTGACACACCAGATGTGGAGAACCTGACAGCCAGGGTCCTCTTCTCTGAGCTGGAAGAGCAAGTCTGGTCTCCACATTATGACAGGAAGATGGTGATGTTACTTCCCAGACCCATAATTCTAATTTACAAATGTAACCAGTTTGAAAGGGAACATACAGTAACCAGAAGCAAAGCATAAATAAAATATCCAGCATTACTGAGTGCAGCCATACACAATCCAGGACAGAAAACGTTTACAGGTAAAAGTTAACTTTATTCTTACCTGTTGATCTCTGTGGCTTGTCATAGTCACCGTTCTCTAGCAGCTATTGCTGCTGCCACCTCTCTGTACATATTTTGGCCTCAGTTAGACTAGAACCTAGCTATAATCTGATTCTGAGGCCACAAAAAGAATTTGTTTAAACCTTACTTAGAGTGCCTCGGTTTGATGTCCAAATATCTAAAGATGTACAGGAAGATATCAGTCTTTTTCTCTGATACAAGAAAAGTCACCTAATTTAAGAAGGATGGGAGAGGAGAACGTGGGGCATTGCTGTGCTTCATTTGCTGAGCAAAAACTCTGTTGGACCTTCAGGTCCAAGCACTTCTAATCATGGAAATGGAAGGAAAGGGCTACTTCTCCTGCTCTCCTTGTCATGTCTCTGTTGGGTCTGGCTTGCCATCTTTTACCTGTTGTTGTATCACAGCAATTTTATGTGAAGGAATTAGAATAAATAAGCTCTGTCTATTATGCTGCAATTTTTCTAGTTTGATGGTTGGGAGGGGGGAATATAACATACAGTTTTTGTTTATTCGTTCAGTCGTTTCCGACTCTTCGTGACTTCATGGACCAGCCCACGCCAGAGCTTCCTGTCGGCCGTCACCATCCCCAGCTCCCCAATGGTTGAGTCCGCCGCCTCCAGAATACCATCCATCCATCTTGCCCTTGGTCGGCCCCTCTTCCTTTTGCCTTCCACTTTTCCTAGCATCAGCTTCTTCTCCAGGGTATCCTGTCTTCTCATTATGTGGCCAAAGTACTTCAGTTTTGCCTTTAATATCATTCCCTCAAGTGAGCAGTCTGGCTTTATTTCCTGGAGTATGGACTGGTTTGATCTTCTTGCAGTCCAAGGCACTCTCAGAATTTTCCTCCAACACCACAGTTCAAAAGCATCTATCTTCCTTCGCTCAGCCTTCCTTATGGTCCAGCTCTCGCAGCCATAGGTTACTACAGGAAATACCATTGCTTTAACTATGCGGACCTTTGTTGTCAGTGTGATGTCTCTGCTCTTAACTATTTTATCAAGATTTTCCATTGCTCTCCTCCCAAGAAGTAGACGTCTTCTGATTTCCTGGCTGCAGTCAGCATCTGCAGTAATCTTTGCGCCTAGAAATACAAAGTCTGTCACTGCCTCCACTTTTTCTCCCTCTATTTGCCAGTCATCAATCAAGCTCGTTGCCATAATCTTGGTTTTTTTGAGGTTTAACTGCAACCCAGCTTTTGCACTTTCTTCTTTCACCTTCATCATAAGGCTCCTCAACTCCTCCTCGCTTTCAGCCATCAAAGTGGTATCATCTGCATATCTGAGATTGTTAATGTTTCTTCCAGCGATTTTAACTCCAGCCTTGGACTCCTCAAGCCCAGCATGTCGCATGATGTGTTCTGCGTACAGGTTGAATAGGTAGGGTGAGAGTATACAACCCTGCCGTACTCCTTTCCCAATCTTAAACCAGTCCGTTGTTCCGTGCTCTGTTCTTACCGTTGCTACTTGGTCGTTATACAGATTCCTTAGGAGGCAGACAAGATGACTTGGTATCCCCATACCACCAAGAACTTGCCACAATTTGTTATGATCCACACAGTCAAAGGCTTTAGAATAGTCAATAAAACAGAAATAGATGTTTTTCTGAAATTCCCTGGCTTTCTCCATTATCCAGCGGATATTGGCAATTTGGTCTCTAGTTCCTCTGCCTTTTCTAAACCCAGCTTCTACATCTGGCAATTCTCGCTCCATGAATTGCTGGAGTCTACCTTGCAAGATCTTGAGCATTACCTTACTGGCATGTGAAATAAGTGCCACTGTTCGATAGTTTGAACATTCTTTAGTGCTTCCCTTTTTTGGTATGGGGATATAAGTTGATTTTTTCCAATCTGATGGCCATTCTTGTGTTTTCCAAATTTGCTGGCATATGGAATGCATCACCTTGACAGCATCATCTTGCAAGATTTTAAACAGTTCAGCTGGGATACCATCGTCTCCTGCTGCCTTGTTATTAGCAATGCTTCTTAAGGCCCATTCAACCTCACTCTTCAGGATGTCTGGCTCTAACTCACTGACCACACCGTCAAAGCTATCTCCAATATTATTATCCTTCCTATACAGATCTTCCGTATATTCTTGCCACCTTTTCTTGATCTCTTCTGCTTCTGTTAGGTCCTTGCCATCTTTGTTTTTGATCATACCCATTTTTGCCTGGAATTTACCTCCGATGTTTCTAATTTTCTGGAAGAGGTCTCTTGTCCTTCCTATTCTATTGTCTTCTTCCACTTCCGCACATTGCTTGTTTAAAAATAATTCCTTATCTCTTCTGGCTAACCTCTGGAATTTTGCATTTAATTGGGCATATCTCCCCCTATCACTGTTGCCTTTTGCTTTCCTTCTTTCTTGGGCTACTTCCAGTGTTTCAGCAGACAGCCATCTTGCCTTCTTGGTTTTCTTTTTCTTTGCGACATTTTTTGTTGCCGCCTCCTGAACAATGTTGCAAACTTCTGTCCATAGTTCTTCTGGGACCCTATCTACTAAATCTAGTCCCTTAAATCTATTCTTCACCTCCACTGCATATTCCTTAGGAATATTAGTGAGCTCATATCTAACTGATCTACATACAGTAGATTGCCATTAAAATCAGTCTCATTTGCTTTGGGTTTTATATTGCTTTATTGCTGATGTTTTCTTTTCCCATAATCATTTATTTTAACTGTATGCAATGCATTTTCACCCATTTCTGTTAACTACTTTGGATGTCTCCATTTGGAGCTGAACTTGCATCATAAACATTTTATGATAAATTTTAGTGTCCTGTAAGAAAGGGTACTTTGGCATAAGACAGTTAAATTCTAGGTGGAAAAAAAGAGTTTAAAAAGCATACTACAATTAGGATTCAGAAAGTTAAACCTTTAGAATTTCTACAGGGTTCAGAAGTAAAATTCTTATGTTCCTTTGAAAAAACAGAAACTATGGAAAAAGATGGACAAAGGAGAAGTGTAGGAGCTTTTAGCCAAGTACCATATCTCACTTGTGTAAGTGGCTTTCATAGAAATAGAAGATATAATTCATTTCCCTTCACTTCCTTTCCTCCTACCTGGTACTTACCATAAAGTGGTAAAGTAGGAACGTGCAACAACATTGGGACTATGGACCAAAGACACTGTCCACAAAGTAGCCAATAATCAGCAGGAGTCTAGTAATGCCTTTTCAGACTAACAAATTCTGTTAAAAGGCATGACTTTTGTGAGCTACAGCTCACTTCATCAGATGCATGGAATAGCTCACAAAAGCTTATTTATTAAATTGTGTTGGTCAGAAAAGATGTCACCAGACTCCTCCTGATTTTTGGCTATGATAGACTAACATGTTTCTCCTACAATCTCTACAACACAGAACATGGAAAATGGCAAAGAAGCAGATGGGACCAGGTGGAACATTGCATGATTTTTAGTCAATTTAACTTAAATTAAACCAATTTCAGTTATTATATCCACTCTCTGTATATTTGACTTGATAAGATAGAACATAATTTGACATGTATGTAATAATGAACATAACCTTCACTGGTTGAACATGGTTGAGCATGGTGGCTCAGTGGGTAAGACGCCAGGCTTGTCGATCGGAAGATTGTAAGTTCGGAAGTTCGAATCCCTAGCCCTGCGCGCGGAGTGAGCTCCCGCACTAGCTTCAGCTCTTGCCAACCTAGCAATTCAAAAGCATGCAAATGCAAGTAGATTAATAGGTACCACTTCGGTGGGTAGGTAACAGCATTCCGCGTGCGTCATGTGGCCACATGGAAGCGTCTTCGGACAACGCTGGCTCTTCGGCTAACAAACGGAGATGAGCACCGGCCCCTAGAGTCGGACACGACTGCACAAATGTGCGGGGGGAACCTTTACCTTTATCTTATAAACCTTCACTGGAGGCAGTTTACCATGTGCTATCCTAAAATAATAAGCCTTGGACTTTGCTGATGTGAGCTGCTCTTTGGTACTTTGAGAATCAGAAAGACATGCATATAGAGCTACTTCAGAAAATTGTCCCATTTGTCTCTATACCCCTGGCAGGAGTTGGTTCATACCATAAGAGGGCCTTTGCCTTTTTGTTTGTTCATATTTAGCAGAAGAGAGAAGGAATCAGCATTAAACCAGTGTAATGCAGATGTGTCCTCTTTAAATCTGGCCTATTTGAAAGTTCCTCTATCATTATACTAACTCTGTTCATTAGAAACTATGCTCACTCATTTTCACATTTGTCTACACAATTCAATGGACATTTTAAAGATTATATCTATGCTCAGCAGAACAGTTTTCCTCGATAGCTTGTTCAATACTTTTATAGAATGTAATTAAACTATATTAGTTCCCTGGCAGGAAATTGATGATCTTTTAATTATTTCAAGATAACCGAATGCTTAAACATTTTTCTCACACATTCAAGGGCATTCAGAACAAATTTTAACAAATTTTAACATGCCTCTAGTTCTATGCTCATGCCTCCATAATATTAATTTTGCATGGTGTTTTTTTTGTATATTGCTGAACTAAATTAGTGTATTTTCTTTTCAATTATGTTTCTTATCATTGTCATGGCTCCTACTTCTTAAAATGATGGATTGTTAAGACCATTGTCCAATTTCAAACTTACAGAGTTATGATTGTGAGATGAGTAGCTATATAAATTGATATAATAAGTAAGTAAAGAAGGCTTTTTGAACCATTTATGCTGAAACACAGAGTGAAGGACTAGAGATACATGAAGCTGAAATTGGCCATGGCTTCCTGGCAAATGTACTCAAAGGCAGAAAGGTGTGTGCCAGCGTGAAGGGCAATATTTGCTGAGTTACACTTTATGTGGACTTTACATATACTGAGTCAGATTTCATGTGATGAATCTATTGACCAGTTTGTTCACAGTAACCTACTGAAATCTGAAGCATTCAACCAGCATACAGAAATTGTGGGTGTTGTATCTTAGAATAATGCCACCTAAACAATTGATTTTCTGTATCTTTTTTCTGACAAATAGGTTGGGGCAAAATTAAAGGATAAATTGGTTTTGTGCTAATAACTAATTGCATTAAGAGGGAAAGTGTATTTCTCCCCACCTCCATTTCTGCATAAGTACCAGCCACTTAATCTTCAGCTGGTCTTCAGATCACCATAATTAATTCACAAAATAGTGATGGCTTTGCAGCAAAGTACTCTGATTTTGATTTATTAATGTAAATATGAAATAGAAGCTCTTTACTATGGAGGTAACTTAATTATTCTTATGACTCACTCTGCTACAATGTACACTAAGCTGATTGTTAAAAATTATTCTGAAAACAAATGATCAAAACTTCTTTAAATGTTTCCTTTTTAGTTTTTGATTTAAATGACTTTATTGTCAAGGGCACCTTCATATCCTGATATATACTGTACACTCTCAATATTGTTGAAAGGTAAATGTTGATAATGTCTGCTACAAAGTTATAGAAATCAAATCATGAAAGTGATGTAACCTCTAGAGGAAGCAACATAAAGGTCAGAAAATCCATGCAAAAATGTCAGAATTTCGTTTCCAAAAAGACAGGTTACAAAACTCAACTTCACCCATTAATCACTTTCAGACTAGTTCAAGAAGCTTTTCTCCTATGTCCAAAACAGGTTGTATCTGCTATATGGTATATGAGAGGAACTGTGACCAAATTCATGTGACCAAAAGCACATGTAATGAAACTAGATAGGGAACATGCCTTGGTAAACCTGAACTCAAATTCAGCTTTGCAGAAAATTGTTTTAGTAATTTCAGGTATCATCATCATTACCAAAATGCAGTCTGATCGTCATCATCTATGTACTTATATAAGATGAACAATCTATGGAGCATGGGTTGCTTATGACTCCCTAGCTATTTTTTTGTGACTCCTAGGATCTCCAGGATTGTCTATCAGAAAATGGCAAATCTCTGAAAAGTGAGAATAATTTCCCACATATGATTATGTAATAATTTCTGAATACCATTTCAAAATTTCAAAACAAATATGGTCAGTAGCATGAGGGAGAGTAGTGCAGGAGCAATATTTCTCACATTACTAAACATTTTTCTACATTGTTCAATTTCCTTAGTAAAATTAAGGAAAAATCTAACATGAAACTGTTACTGTTCCCATTTGTTTATAAGTGCACAATGAACCATGTTTAAAATGTTATTCTTTATGGCAAATCCAAGGAATCTAACAATAAATGGCTGGGGTTTTCAGATGGACAAGAAGAGGAAGCTATAATGTGGCAATGCCCATCAATATGTAGTGTATAATCTTTCAACAGAGCCAGTATTTCCCAACTGAAAGCTTTAAGAAAACCCATGGGTCAATCTTTCTCAGGTTCCTCCTGAATCCCCATGACATGTAGATCAGCCGTACAAGAATGAGATTCCAAAGACATTTGGAACACATAAAGTGCATTATCAAAGTCAAGCCATTATCATATTTATTTATTTATTTATTTATTTATTTAAATTTATTTAAATTTATTTAAATTTATATGACCGCCCATCTCCCCCAATTGGGACATAGCTGGCATATCAACAGAAGTTCAACTGAGCCATTGCCTCAGTCTAGGAAATCAAAGAGATTTAGTTGCTGAAGCACCCTCAAACTTCATACCTCTGATTTTGGGGAAATGTAATCACATTCAGTAGGTAATTGTCTCAATATTTATATTCCCTATCAATAAGTACCTCCATCTAGTTTTAATACAAGTTATTATCCTTCATGTAGCCCATTACTGACTGTGGGGAGCCTAAGTCAAGACAATTGTTCATGATGTGTGCAGTAGGACTAATTTTTTTCATACACAGATAGTATAACCCCATCATTTGTTTATTTAATGTAGAAGTTGGAAACAAATAGTAGGAAAAGCAATAAGTTTAATTAGGGTGACACTATTTATATAAGCCAAGATGGCATTACTCCAAGGTTTGCAGAAATATTCCAATCCAAGGAGAGAAACTATCAAAATAGCCCAACATGGGGTATTAGTGGTCATGGATTGACTGAGGGAGAGCTGGGAAACTTTCTGAGAAAAGGGATGAAATAGTAAGAAAGGACTGACTAGAGCAGTGATGGGAAATACCTCACTGTGCAACATGTTTCTGCAGTTGGTTCACTTATATTAACCTTATTCTCCTGTGAGATTAGTTACTTGGGATACAGAGTCATATGATGGATTTTAGCAAGTGTGTAAAATACTGGTTTAAGTACATGCTCAGTGTTTCTGTCCACTTCTTTTCAGTTACTACTTACATTCGTAGAAAAACAGCATTTATCTGTATTTTTTTACCTGCATTTCTTTTCTTGGCCTTTTGGTGTCAGATTAGTACGGAGAGTGACTTGTAATTAGCTTTTACACCCCACCTTCCCTTTATTTGGAGATGATAGATAGATAGATAGATAGATAGATAGATAGATAGATAGATAGATAGATAGATAGATGATAGATATTTCTGAAAAAGAGAATGAGATTTGAAGGTTACTTATTATCATTAAAGTGTTGTATTATAAATAGGCTGACCATATTTCCTTGAGACAAAAATGGGACATTGGGATGGCAAAAATGGGACGGGGTTAAACTTATGTAATATTCTGTATTCATGAAAAAGTAAGACAATAAAAAAAGTTTTAAAGAGTTTTTAAGATCCATTTGCTGGTCCTTAAACAGATTACTGTATATATAAAAATATTTTTGTTTTCATTAAAATGAAGTTTTATTACATGAACATATTGATTCTTATTATTCTTCATAATTATTCTTCAGTGACAGAACTCATACAAAAATTTAGGTAGACGTAGAGGGGGACTGTATTTGACAGGAGGCGAATGGGGAAAGCACAGCTCACGGGCTTTGTAACATCACGGATCGCAGGAAGGAGGGGAGGGGGGAGAGAAGAGAGGCAGGGAAGGGAGGATTCAAAAACTCCACGTCCGGCGAGGCTTCTCTTCCTTCTGCCTTCCCTCCTCCTCCTCCTGCTTTTTTTTCTCCCTCTTTCTCTCTCTCCCACAATCCCAAACAAAAGACTCTCTCTTGCCAAGCTGGAGAAATAATAAGTTTCACTCTTGAAAAAAGGTGGCGGGATCACATCCCAAACACATTTTAATAAAACAAACAGAGCAGAGAGTGACCAGCTAAGAGCAGAGCCGAGCCGGTGGCAAAAATCTCTCTCCCCGTCTCTCTGTCTCCCTCTCTCTCTCTCTTTCCGCCTTCCTTGCCCCTCTCTAGTCTCACCCAACATCAGGCACCTCAATCAAGCACTTTTAAAATGATAATTGCATGTTGGCTGAATCAATCTTGCCATGCCTGACATTTTGCTAATTTTTTTTTAAAAGGGACAAAATTTACATTTATATTAAAACAACAGTCAGGAAATGTAAAAAAACCCCGGTACTGTCCAGTTTAAAATGGTACGTATGATCAGCCTAATTATAGAGTATTTACAATCTCTGTTTTCAAGAATTAGGAGTTTTTTGCATTCAGTCCTATCTGAGTGATATCATACAAGGAGCATAAATCAGAGTCCTCAGGCTGTGGAACTTGTACCTTGGTGAGGAACTAAAACAAGAACAACATATGTGTGGAAGAAGAACTGCATAGGAAACAACCTTCTCCCTGAGAAATTTCACTAGTTTTACCATAATTTAATTGTATATATTTTACTCAAAGAGGAAATGTTCCTCTATATTTGTCTCTGTGAAATTAGCACCAAGTTTGCAAAATGGACCAATGCCCTTTGGAAGAAACAGAGGCTTTCTCTTTAAACTGCTACTAAACACACAAGCCACATAAGCAACTTGAACTGTTTATCGCTCAGATAAGCAGGGAATGAGTAAAGTTCATCTTGTGTATTACTCTACAGTGACATCATAGATTCTGCTCTTGAAGAAAATGGCAAGTGAAAATGAATAAATTAAAAAAAAGAGATGGAAAAATAATTCCCATACATGTGAAAAAGCAACTTCATAAAGATTCTAGCAAGTAGAGGACTACTTGATGGACTGTACATCCTGTTTAAGACAGTAGGTTTTACTAATATGCATCCTAACTAAGTTGCATCTACTTCAAGTCATGAATATTGCACATTGAGTTGTTTCATATGGGTAACGTTGAAATCTGTGGGGCATTAGTTGTGGCTTAGTTGGGCTTTGTTCTTATTAGAATGAATGGGACTTAATTTTGTAGATCTAGTCTGCAAAAATCCAGATGACCATTAGATGGCAATTGCATCTTAGTTCTGTTAGTTCTAGAGTTTTAACCTAGTTATATGTATGTCCATATATGTCCATATACTGTCTCCCTGACAGTATCTGCCTGCCCCACCAGAGTGGATAGGGTAGGCACGCTCCAGGTCCCTTCCCTTAAACATTGCCACCTGGTGGGTCCTTGGAAGCGTGCCTTTTCCACTGCAGCCCCTGCCCTATGGAACACCCTCCCCCGTGAGATCCTACAGGCCCCCACCCTTTTAAACCTCTGCCCGCAGAGCACTTAAGACCTGCTCTTCCTCCAAGTGCTGGGATAGGGTGAGGTCAGAGCTGATGAGAATGTTATGGGTTGCATCAGGGAAGTGTGGCTTCGGCACTAGGCTTTCCTGTTTTTCTGTTGTTGGTTTTATTACTTTTTTTCTTTTATGGTTGTATATATTGTTTTTATTGGTTGTAAGCCACCCAGAGTTTGCTTTTAAGATGAGTGGCAATTGTATTAATTAAATAAATAAAAGAAGTAAATAAGCAATTCTCACTGCTGAATTTTATAAGGAAGCACCATATTTTATTATCTGAAATACTTAAAGACATCAGTAATGCAATTTAATATAAGTTTATTCAAAAATGAGTTCAGCCTAAATGTTGTTACCATGCTTGCTCAGGGCTTGTGTTACTAAATATGAGCATTAACTCATAATTCACAACTATTTTGTTGTGTTCAGGGAATAAAACTCTTGCCTTACTAACCTGACATGAATATGTATGCTTGGACTGTCTTTTCAAAACCATTATTCCATCCCTCTGCAGACATTGTAGACATATGTTTGTTTGTTTGTTTATTTATTTATTTAACAGTGAAATAGTTGCTAATTGGTTTGGGTATTTCTTCTATATCAAACAAAGCTGACAATTTCTTTATTGGGGAATTCCACTGTTTCATAATTGTATATAAAAATCTCATGATTTCTTTATCACTGTACCAAGAGTACTGATTGCATGTAGGTGCAATTGTGCATTTTCAATGATTTTTCCTGTTAAATTAAAAACTTAACCCTATGGTTCAGGAAAATAAAAGATATGTGCATGAGGAACATGTAATTACAGTAATATTAAAGCAAAATGAAATATGACAAGGGTTTAGACTAAGACAGTAAACCTCAACATCATTGAGACATTCATCGATGAGTGTTAAAGACTAGGATTTGTTTGTTTTTGCAATAACTGCTGTTTCCTAGCGGCTGTATTTTATGAGGTGCAACAGCTGGGGAAAATGGAAATGAAATCTCACACCCATTTGGAATCCAAGTGGAATGCAATGTCAGTCGGTGGAGTCATACTTTTAGTGAAATAAGTTTCACTTGCTTCATGTTGCTAGATCACCATGCTTTTAATGTTGTTGAAAGTTTGAAGTGGCTAATAGGTGTTTCAGGAACCACACATTTAGAAGTTATTTAGAAATGAATTCCATATTTCTGCCAGCAACTTCCCTTAAAGACATCCTTTCTGTTGGGATATTTCACAGGTTTTCAGTTATTGCCATAATGAGCTAATTTAGGTTCTACCCCTGCTGTTGATATAAAGTTATTATTTTTATTGGGTTCAGATTGGCTGATAATAACAGGAAAATTTGCCAGATTTCTGTAGATTGAAGCAGTTGTGAGCTGTTTTTAGCTGATACAATTTTTTTTTAAATGAATGAATTGGCACACTGGAAAGTTCAGAAGCAAAGCAAATTATGGCTTAAGATGCTAGGCAAACCACAGTTTTTTAAACCATGGTTTATCGTTTAGCATATACATAGCCAATCATCGTTTAGTGAGCATGGTTAACAAAACTGGGGGTTATCAGAATGTGTGTGACTAGCCTCTGGAATCTTATTACTAAGCAAATATGCTAAAAACAGAAGTGAAGAATACAAGTCACACTAATCCTTAGCTGTTTCGGTAAGCTGTTTGGAGTGTGTTTTAAATGGGAAAGACAGCACGTGAGGACAGCCAGCCCAACAGCTATTGGAGCATGAGTGTGCTAGGAAGTACCGTGTGCAATAAGAGTAATCCCAAGTTGTCAAGAATGCTAGATGCATAAGGAAGTCATCCTGGCCCACAGTATCCACCATTTAGATGTCACTTTCCCCCTTAGCTAAGAAGGTGGATTAGTAGGAAGGATCAGCTAACAGATGTTGAAAATGTTGAGACTGTCTAACACAGTTTTTCTCAACATCAGCAACTTTAAACTGTGTGGACCAACTCCCAGAACTCCCAAAATTCCCCAGCCAGCTAAGGAGTTGGCCTAACACAACAACATGGTATCACAATGAGAAGGGAGGGCTCTCCTGCTGAATAGATTCAGGGAAGGAAGAGGGAAGCTAACCCTTACTGTTAATTGGAATTAGAATTTGAGACCAGTCAATTAAAATGGATCTGATTGAAAGAGAGAGAGAGAGAGTAAGTCAAAGAGAAAGTCATATTTATTTATAGGACTTATATGTCATCCTGATCAAGAAGAACTCTGAGTGACTTACATTTCCCTCTATGGTAAGATGAAAACAATAATTCATAAGAACAATAGAAAAATACAGCAAACAAGCTATTTCTGTCTCTTCCTCATATCTTTGACACACATGTGTACAGATTTGGTGGAAGAGACTTTAAGTGACCACATAGTTAGTTACAGTGCTCTTAATTGGAATAACAAAGGTCAGTAAGAGCTTTTCTTTACCAAGGACTGGTTCTACTTCTGTCTATTAACTGATTTGTAACTTTTGCTCATTCATCCACCAATAAATGTCATTTAACATTTTAGAGAATACTTTCACCTGATCTCTATCCTAAAAATCCCCCACCCACTGAAATTCAGCCAAGAGAATCTGGGAAACAGGGAATGATGTCAGCACAAATTTGGATTCTTGAAGAGACTTTTGATGTAATTATTTAGTTACCAATGTTGAATTGACTTGAAAGTCACAGGTAGATGTTGACCTCCCCACTTCGTATTAGCCTTCTTTAACTTGGTATGCTACATATGTCTTGGACTATAAATACAATAATTCACATCTAGTATCACTACCATCTATGCTGCCTGGACATTATAAGAATCATAATCCTAATATATCTATTTTTATTATGAATTTTATTAAGTTTAAAGAGGAAGATAAAAGCTACAAAAAACAAAAAAAGAGAAGAAAAACTAAAAAGGTGTGAAAACAAAAAATATTTTTTTTAACAACATTACAGAAAGAGGTGACTTCCGACTTTTAACAGCAAGGACATACAAACATTTTCCATAATCAATCTCTTACTCTATATTAAACCAAAATCACATTATTTCTATAAATCATTCCCCTTTAGCACATTATAAAAATCTCTAAGTACAATTACTCCCTCCCCTTATATTAAAAAAAAAAGAAAAAATCATATAAACCCCCTAAACAACTTCCCCCAAAAAATAACACTTATTTAATTATTCCCTTCCTACTACTATTCTATACATTTCTGTCTACTATAATAAAAGTCAAACTAAAAAGCACATACATTGTCTGCCATTATACTAAATAATAAAACAGTTTTAATAATCTTAATCTTAAGGTAAACGTAAAGGTTTTCCCCTGCACAGTCGTGTCCGACTCTAGGGGGCGGTGCTCATCTCCGTTTCCTAGCCGAAGAGCCAGCGCTGTCCGAAGACGCTTCTGCAGTCATGTGGCCAGCATGATGTGCACGGAATGCTGTTACCATCCCACCGAAGTGGTACCTATTTATCTACTTGCATTTGCATGCTTTCGAATTGCTAGGTTGGCAAGAGCTGAGGTGAGTGCGGGAGCTCACTCCGTCACGCGGCACTTGGGTCTCGAACTGTCAACCTTCCAATGGACAAGCCTGGCATCTTAACCACTGAGCCATTGCTCCCCCCATCTTAATCTTAATAAACCCAAAAAAGAAAAACAATTTGAAACAATGACCTTAAATCAAATTCTTAAAACCATCCAAATAAATATTTTTATACCCTAATAATCTTAATCCATATCCTTAAAAACAAATAAAATCAGTCAAACCCTAAAAGCGATCCAGATAAATATTCTTTAACCCTTACCCCACTTCAAAATAAACCAAAGCATTTACATATCCCCACAATGTGCACAGAGCTTTTCTATTGAAAAAATCAAACAGCCCAACTGCCCCCCTCAAAAATTCCAACTTCTCTTCAGAAAACCTCCCATACATAATGACCCCTTCATTTTCATGACATTTCACCAAAAAGTCAATTTTACTTATTGCTTGCAGATCCCTTTCTCCATTGAATTTCTCCAACTCCACTATCCAATCTTCATCCAGCTTCTCAACAGAAATCCCAATCTCATTCTTAGAAGAAACATTTCTATCACTGTTGAATTCCTCAATTTCATCCACTACATCCCGAACCAGATGATACATTTTAAAACTCATATTTTCCACAATGTCCTGAATGTCTTGTATAAAAACTTGATAGGAGTCAGAAAAGATCTGTTTAAAATCTTGATGGAAGTCAGAAAAAATCTGTTTAAAATCCTCCATGTGTCACGCAGTAGATTATGGCACCCCCTAGGATCTTATCCAGCAAAAGTCAAAGATATGAAAAAGTTCCGAAGTATGTTTACACAAAGTGAAAGTGATTTAAACAGACAGTTCCCAAGGGAAAGTAGAAACAGAAAGCTGAAGGTTTAAATTAGCCGATTCAATGTGTAGGAAAATGCTAATATCTTCAAATTTAATACCAAAATAATAACAGGAAGACAATTATTTACTCTCAATCCTCCTTTATATTTGGAAGGGAAATGAATTCCAAAATTTGAAAAATAATTTTTTGAAAAGTAATCCCAAAAATAATGATAAGCACCAAGAGAGCCCGCTTCTCCTTGCTGTAGAAAGCCTCTTTTAGGATATGCATACTTAAAAATATATATAAATTTGGTGATTTAGAAATGGGGCAGCTGGTCTTAATGTCCCTTTAAGGCTACAGTGTGGCTTGGAAAATGGAGACGTCCCAGCCTCCCAGCTAGCTCTTACCAGTCGAACGCAAAACACTGTTTGCAATCTTCTGGCTGTAAGCAGCCGTCTAGAGGACAGATGGGGTGATTCCAGGTGTTTTCCTTCATCCGGAGAACACTCCTGGGCTTCAGGAAAACTTGCCTGAGCCTGAAAAAAATTGCCACATTGTCAGTTCCACCTGCGGAGCCCGCGGGCACAGCTGCTCAGTCCACCATGTCCCCACCGGAAGTCCATAATCCTAATATATCTAGAAGGTGCCAGATTCAGCAATCTGTTGCAGATTTAGGACTTTTGTCTTAACTCCAGAAAAGAAATGTTTAAAATGACAAATATGATATTGCTGGAGAAATTTCCAGGATTCTTTCAGTTTAAAATCTGATCACAAAATATGAAGATCATACTCGTTTTATACTATTCTTTTAAAAAATATATTATATCCCCCTTGCTATGCATGAGTGGCCCAGTGTTCTGTTCTTTGGACTCCCTGTAATGTATTACAGAACTTTCTTCCATTTCCTGTATCCTTTGTTTATATAACACAACTTTAACATTGCTTCTAATTTTCTTTTAATAATTGTTAAAAGAATTGTTGTCTATACCCACACACTACTGAAAATCTGGAATTGCACTCACTTACATAAAAGCTGCCAATATCCAGAAAATTTATTCCTTTCCAGTATGAAAGAAAACTCATGGAACACTTCTGGGGCATCTATGGGTTTTGGTTTGAGGTTTATTCTGAGATTTGTAATTATTTCTGTGCTTTCCTGAGAAGTTTTACTGTTTGCCAGTAAATGATTTCATTCTTCCAAATCAGGCAACACAGTTAAGGTAGAAAAAGGCAAGTTAGCATGTAATTTGTACTGTCTCTATTCTCCAAACCAGAAGCAACTGAAAAGCTACAGTGGTAAATCTTAAAAAAAAGGTAACGGTTCCCGTTCTCCTCCCTCGGCCAAGCCTGATCAGATGCACACACACACACACACACTCACAGGACAGACTGCCCTGGCAGGAGCTGGCCTTGCTGGGGGGCTTCAGTGGGTGGCGAGGGGCGGAGTGGTGTGGCTGAAGCCTCCCAGCACGGCCGGCTCCTGCTGAGGACAGTCTGTCCTGTGAGTGTGTGTGTGTGCATCTTTTTTTTTAATATAAAATTTTAATTTTATTTACATTCGACATAAAACATATAACACATAACAATAACTACATTTATGTATACATATTTACATTTGATTTATAATATTCATTATCTAATATATTTCATATAACATCTTTATTCTAAATTATTTTCCCTGTTTCCCTCTTCCCTTCTTCTTCCTCTAACCCTTTCTAACTACTTTATTTATATATATCTATTTCTAACCTTATCACTATTTTCTTTTTCTTCTCTTATGTTATATTACTGATTTAAGTATTTATTTCAAATTCAATTTTTGACTTATACATCTTTACCATACAATACATACATACATTTCATTAAAATACCTCCAGTTTTCTTAACAAAAAATTGTGTAAATACTTGATTTACATTTTTCTTCTTTCTTCTATATATATTCAAAAAGAATATAATATTAAGTAGAGATTAATAAACTATAAAAATAAAAATACAAACATAGGGGGGGCGGGGAAAAAAAAGAGATATAAGAAGAAAAATGTGTGTATGTGCATCTGATCGGGCTTGGCCGAGGGAGGAGAGTTGTCGGGCCGCCGAGCAGGAGAAGCAGGAGCCGGCCACCCTGGGGATCTTCAGCGGGCAGCAAGGGGCGGAGTGGTGTGGTTGAAGCAGCCGAGCGCAGCCGGCTCCTCCTGCTTCTCCTGCTCTGCGGCGGTGGCAGCAGCAGCGACTCTCCTCCCTCCCTCGGCCAAGCCCGAGGGGGATGGGGCAGTGGTAGGCCTCCATCCCCTCCATCCCCACCCCTTGTTCCCCGGCCGATGACGGTGCTGTGTGCACAGTGTGTGTACTCCAGCCTCCCCCAAACACACCAGCTCTGACGCACCATTTACTGCTAGAAGAAAAAAAACCCCTTTAAAAATAAAAAAAAATTAAAATCCGAGCCAATCACGCTGATGGGGGCGGGGTTTACAGGCGGGAGCCAATCGTGTGGGGCGGGGGCAGGGTTTGCAGGTGGAAGCCAATTGCGTGGACTGGGGGGTGGGGTTTGGAGGCCGGCATGGTGGCATAAGACGTTTTGCCATCCCAAATGTCCTGTTTTTGTCTGAAGGAAATATGGTCAGCCTAGATCTGGAAGAAATATAAGGTAAGATTGCCTCCTAATGTACCATTGTGGTTGTCACCTCAAGAAACATTTGTTAGAAGAGAAAATGTGGGAGGAATAAGTTGGTTAAAATATAAAGATTTGTTGAATTTTGAAGAAAGTGAACCAAAGTTTAAAACAAGGGAAATGTTAGAGTTGGAAGGTTTTACATGTCACTGGTTTACCTATATGCAATTGTCAGAACGCTTTAAAATGGATAAAAAGAACTTAAATTTGTTAATGAAATAACTAAGTTTGAAATGGAACTTTGTATGAATGATGAACATGTTATTACTAAAATATATAAAATGTTGTTACAGATGAATTTGGAAGATGAACAGGTAAAAGAATGTATGATCAAATGGGCTAAGAATTTTGGATATAATATTATGCTTGAACAATGGGAAAATATGTGGAATAAAGGTTTGAAATTTACCTTAAATTATAACTTAAAAGAGAACTTTTATAAGATGATGTATCATTGGTATCTAACCCCTGATAAACTATCAAAAATGTATAATGGTGTAACTAATGTTTGTTGGAAGTGTTTACAGGGGGAAGGAACTTTTTATCATCTCTGGTGGACCTGTGAGAAAGCCAGAAAAATTTGGGATCAAATATGTATTATTATTCAAAAGATTTTAAAAGTGAATATACAAAAAAAGCCCGAACTGTTCCTTTTGGGTTTGATGGAGAAGGAGCTGGAGAAACAATATGGAGTTTTGCTTTTATACATGATCACAGCTGCAAGAATTTTATATGCACAGAGATGGAAAGTGGAGAGACGGAAAGATCCACAGATACCTACGGTTGAAGATTGGATTGTTAAATTAATGGATCTGGCCCAGATGGCTAAATTGACAGCATTAATTAGAGAACATTCAGTTTCTGGATTTTTATCTGTTTGGCAACCACTTCTAGAGTACTTGCTTGTGGTAGAAAAAAATGATGTTCTGATTTTGGGTTTTAATGATTAATTGGTTTATTTTCATAGAAATAATGTTACTATGGTTTAATCATTGGTAAGAGATCATTTTTGTAAATTTATCTATATCTGTATTGGAGAAAGTCGGAAGTGACTTTTCCATCTTTGTTTTCTGTCTAGTAACTAATCTAAACTACTATTACCTTTTCAAGTAACTAAAATAATCTTGAAAAGGTAATAGTACCAGCTATTATTCAATAATCTGGGAATAAATTTGAGATGTCTGAATCTACAAAATGATGTTTTCTTAGTGTGCCATGTAAATATGATTAGATTTTATTTTAGTGTAAGATCTGGGAAAAGTTTTAGGGAGGTCTAACTCATTTTCAGTTATTTCCTTTCATGATAAAGCAAATTAGTATACCTTTATCAGCATTATTCTTGATACAGAAGAGGATATTATGGCTGTTTTAAAGCAACATGTAAATATTAGATATAAAGCCAAATGTGTCAGTACATTACCAACATGTTGATTGTTAAGTATGATTAAAAGGAATAAAAAACTCTCATGGTTCTTACCTTTACAGACACCTAGGAATATAACAAATGTTAATGCATAAACAACCCTGTGTTAAATAGAATATTGAAAAGTAGCAGGGGTATCTACAGGGTGTGGTCAAAAACACCAAGATAGTAGCCATGATGGTGTGATCAGAGCTCCACCCATTTCTTATATGTGATGCTCATAAAGAACGGGTAGAGCTTCAATAGGACCATTGTAGCCACCATCTTGACTTTTTTGGCCACATCCTGTGGACACTTCTGAAAAGTAGACATCCAAACTCTAAAAATGAAAATGCTATCAGTGGGAGTTGCAGCCTACAGACCTGTATACCTTGGTGGTCTTTCATCTAACTACCCAACCCTGTCAGGTGCTGCCACCTGCCAGCAATGAAAAACACCACAAATCTCTTTAGAAACAGAATAATGAATTCATTTCTTCTCCCTAGTCAGTAGGGAAAGAATGTTTATCAAGCATTGTTTTTCACCAGAACTTGGATGCTATAAGGCATGTTGTTTTATACATTATTGTTCATATGCTGCCATCACAATAAATTTATTTATTTATTTATTTATAATAAATTTATTTATTTATTATATTTATATGCTGCCTGACTTCCAGTGACTCATGCATCTGCAAAGTATTTGATAGAATTTCATGTTCTTGAATTAAACAAGAATGGGGTGATATAAGAACTTTATCATGACATAATTGTACAAGATAAACTGATCCACTATTGACTTTCTGGAAAATTAGTCTCAAATAATTATTTGGACCTTGGTTTATGATAGACATATATAATATGAAAGCTATGCCTCTGATTTTATATTCTTCTTCAATAGTTCACCTATTGGTTAGAAATTTTTGAAGGATTCAGAAGGTGAAATCTGTTTCTCCCAAAGCCTTTCTTTGCTCTTTATTCCTATAATGTTAGGCTTTTAGAGTCAATAACCCATTAGTAATCAAGGGATGTATCATTTATTAATTATGCACCATATTAATATTTAATCCTTTGGGTTGTCAGGCATATTTCTAAATCCACTTTTTTTTAATTACATTTGAAAATAATCTTCAGGGCAACCATTATAAAAGTAATTTTTCTGCACATTATGATTTCAATTACTTTGTTTGTGAACTGTTGTGATGCTCCAGCACTTGGTAAAGTGGCTATCACAACTCCATTCAGCCTCTTCACTCACTTGAAAGCTAATTGAATCTTAGACAAAGGGTGTGTTGAGAAGAGTTTGCAGAGAGATCTGAAGTGGTTGGGAATTAAAATTGGAAACGTGAAGTCCACTTCCTGTGGTGGGTTGCTTTAAAACAAAATATTGGATTCGTTTGTTGTGAGTAATTGCTGGGTTCTTCAAATGAAGTACAGTTCCTTGTGTCACCTTAGGATATTTATTTACTGAGATATACTATCTCTAAGTCAGTTACTTCTTTATGTAAATAGCAGAGGAGATTTCTATGCTACAGGGACCCAGTGAAAAGTAGAGCAAGGCATTCTGCCAAACTGTTGAGCAGTATCAAAAAAATCAGCCAAGAACACAAATCCTTAGGACATTCTAGACTCATCCTCACATTCTGCTAATTACAGATTGAACATGCTCTGATAATAATTTTTACATGATATATCCTATGACATTGCTTTTTACTAATCACCAACTCACAACGTAAGCATCTTACAGTAGCGTATAGATGTTCCAACTTTAAAGTAGTACTGCCTCTCTTCTGACACAATTTCTGCTATGGACATAATGTAGCACTCTTTACTGAAGATGTGATTGATGCCTTTTATGGCTATTACAGCTTGGACTGCAGGAAAGACAGGACATGTATTTTTTGCAAAGGCATCTACCAGCATAATGCCTGACCAGCACTTTCTGAAACATTGTCAGATCTTATACTGTATGTACTCCTTGAACACATAGATTTAGTGCTCTTTTGAAAGAGTGCTAGACCAGTGTTTTAAAAATAAGACTAGTGCTGTTTTGAGAGAATGCTAGTCCTGTGCTGTACAGAAAATCAATTTAAACTCAGAAAGAGAACTGGATTCTGCTAGTTGCCTATTGCTGGTTCTGTCACCAAGGCATTAGAGGTTTTCTGCTGCTTTTGTTGACCAGGGCTTTCATGAAGCCATACTTTTTTAGTTTTTTATTTCCCCTATTCCATGAGCTTCTTTCAGATGTTGCCAGCTATAGCTACTTCACGGCAATGCTAGTAGAGGATAGAGCTCACTTATCAGTTATTCTCTCCTGCTTCATGCTATATCCCTCCACACATTCAGCATATCCACTGGACTATTTTTGGACATGGGTTTAGTGCTGTTTCAGAAGAACACTAGACTTGTGTTCAGAAATAGCCTGCCTAATAAGTAGAAGGCACAGGACACCCCCATGCCTACGACCTGTTAGTCCGACAACTTGACAGTGGCCATACCAGGTGTTCTATGCACTGATATATACTTGCCTATCCATCTTCCACCACATATTAAGGATTATAATTGGCATTTTAAAAAAAATCTTGCTGGCATTAAAATAATGAGGACAACACCGTTTACTGGTTTTATTACTGAGGCACAGTAAGGATCATCAGTGAGGACAGTATAATTTATGCTAGCATCCTTGTCTCACAGATAGGAGAAGAACACTTTAAAATGGCTTATCTAGATGATCTCTCTATTGCTGACTTCCTTGTGGCCATCTTTGAAAAATAAAATTATAAAGACTAGGGCTACCAGATCTAGGCTGCAAAAATCCAGACAAGCACTAGAGGGCAGCAGAGGGACAGAAGAAACTAACTCTTAGTTGCCACCTCCTTATTGCAGAGACTGTTGACTGATAATCTGGTAAACTTTTCCGACTGATTTCATTGTGAAATAGCAGAGGTAGGCTATATTAGGTGATTTAAAGCTAATATTAAATCAGAATCAAGTTTTTTTTAATAACATGCACGGGCAATTTATCCATACAACAATATCTATGTTACACGCAGCATCTGTTTTTTGAATGGCTGGTATGTACTGATATTTTTTTCTCTTTCCACATCTCATTTATTTCATTATTCATGATAAGATTTGTTAAACTTTAAGGTCTCGCAACATATTTCACTACATCGGTTATAACCATATTTTCCATAAGGGTAGATATAACAGTTATTTAATTTTTGAGTCACTATAAAAGTCTTTGTATATAAAAGTTAAGAAAAGTGTTTGAATCTGTAGTACACATATTTAGACTATTTATTAATTTATATATTTCCATTCTTCCATGAAAGAATGTGTTGGCTTATCTAAGATTCATGGGCTACCTATCGTCTCCTCATTATTTCTGTCAAATTTGTAAGTTCTGTGTATTTGAAAAGTACTTATTATATCGACATTGTTAAGATTAAAGCTGATATGTCCATTAAGCAATGCTGTAAGAGGTTCTTGGACTTTTCAGAAAGAATTAAAAGAACCAGAGATTTGAAAAAGATACTCCATTACAAAAGATCACTAATCAATGCTGAGAATAAATTATTCATATTTGTTATAAACGACTCAAACCTTTTCAAAATTAACAGCATATGTTGAAACCAAAGTACATCTCACCTTGGAAGGCCTCACAGGATATTACAATACATTGTGTAGCATTTATGTGCACTTGACATCAAGACAAATGCCTGGATGAATTGTGAGAGATAAAGCAGTGCCCTGCCCTTGCTTCAGATAAACCTTGAGCCTTGATTCCTTGTTGTGTGTTCGCCTTTTACCACACATTAATTTTTAATTACAACCATTTCAAAATAAAGTCATAATGTGGGTCATAAATCCCCAACTGTGGCAATAAACCTCTTTGGTTTTATATTAGCTACATACAGATACTTCCACCATTAGCATTGACTCTTTTAGCTCTTTCCATACATCACTTCCTCTCTTCCTTCCATCTTGACTGATAGCAACGGCGGGAAGCAAGCATTGCTCTTGGCAGCAATGGGTTGCTTTCTGTCCTCTTAATTGAAAGCTTGATTTCAAAGCTTTAAAAAATCATGCCATCCTGACAACTGCAGCATATTTCATTCTACTTCATCATAAGAGAAAGAGGGTCACAGTGTTTTAAGAAGGGTAATAAATAAATGTACATCAACACATGAAAAGGAGAAGACAAACGGTGTCTCTAGTTACAGACTCCCACTGGTCATTCATCTGTTGTGTGGACCTTGAGGAGGTCTCCTTGCAAGGGAAGCAACATTACTATCCTAGAACTATAGATGTCCTCACCAATGTACAATATACGCTACAGAGGATAGTTTGGGGGAGTCAATGCCAGGTAAAATTGTAGCAGATTGATAATACCATTTTGGAAGAAATGATGTGATAAAGAAATCAGAAATGATTAAAGGTAGGGAAGATTTAGATTTTTAAAATATCAAACTGGTAGACTTGAGACTGGCTCCAAAGGTGATGTTGATTGGTTGAACATATTTTATGTTAGGGTTTAAAAATAATCTTATAATAGTTTGTACTTAGAATGATCAGAACTAAAAGTTAGAGGAAGCTTTCAACTGAATTTTGTTATTTTGCCTGCTGAAAGATTACTAACATTTGAGTAATTAACTAAGGCAGGGGCATCAGAAGGGGGTTCAGAATAGTCAAGGTGGTAGTTGTGACCACATGATGAAAGTCCCACTCATTTTTTTACATGATTGCATGTGTGTCGCATATAAAAAGGGGGCAAGGTTTTGATCCTACGGTCCTAACCATCATGATATTTTTGATGCCCCATGACAACCTTATAATTATCCACAATATGGTATTGCAGTTGTAGCAGTAGTTGATAGCATCAAATAAAGTTTAAATATTAAGTTCTTTTTGTTGGACATATTGAGTGCCATTCTGAGCAGAAAGGTGGGGTGTACATTTGGAAAATAAATATTTAATGGATTTATCTTTCTGACTGATTGGCTCAACTGTAGCAAAATGTAGACTACTAATCAAAGAATCTAAGGGTGAAAGTTTAAGATTAGCTGCCCCTGTTAAGTTGTACAAAGATAGAATGTAATATGGAGTTCCATCTTTTACTGTTGTTATGTAACTGAAGATAGTCAAGCCAAAGGGTTATCTTTGTTTGTTGTTTGTAGAAAAACTACCAATGACTTCAGTGAACCTGTGTATATTGTGGTTGGTCCTTGATGTGAGCTGGTCAGGAGAACTGGTTTCATAATTGGTCTCCTGAATTAGAAGCATATAGCATTTTAAATGCACAGCATGAAAATAACTAACTAAATATAATTATTTATTCATTAGATTATGCTTTGAAACCATTAACCAACTTTTTAAAAAGATAAACATTAAACTATTGATTGAGATGGTAGTGAGTGCATATTGACTTTGCAAAACCCATTGCTGCTCCCTGTAACCCAGCTCAACATAAATAACCAAATTCATTTCCATTCTTTTTAATATTCTTTGGTTACACCAGTTAACGTTTTTAATACTGAGTAGAAAAAAATAATTAACCAGCATGTGCATCGATAGAATATGCACATGGTTTGAATTCTATATGTACACATTAAGAGTTTTATCATTACAGAAAGATATTCTCAATTAAATTAACATGCTTTAGCACAACAAGCAATAAACTGCTCAACATTGAGCCCCAGTGAATTAAATGCTGGAAAAGCATTGGACAAAAGTCAAGGTTGTGCTGACACATTTCTTTCTTAGTAAATGAGGACTGTTTAGTTTTAATGCAGTTGTGGTTAGCAATAGTTTGAAAAGATCAATGCAAATTCATTTCCAGGTAGTAAATAAGCCTTAATGAGACTTCTGACAGGTTCCTTTCACACCTTAAAGTTCCTTACCTCTAAAATGCTTGAAGGTGAACCCTGCCCTTCCACCCCCCCAGAAGCCAGTGAAACACAAAGAATAGCAGGCTATGTTTTATAGGACCTTTTTGGTATGTACTTGATTGATGGCCCTGCCTTTAGGAACAACTGCCTTTAGGGCTGATTATAATTCTGCATGCTTTAAAACGTAACAAGTTCACTTCAAACAAATTAAATATATCATTGTTTGTTTCAGAACATGCCATGCAGAGAATGTATAGCAGCCCATCACAATATTTCTGAGGTCATTGTATAAAACAACGAAAACAACATCCACAACCATTCCAAGTAAAATAAATCTCTATATAATATATGCTATAATACAGATACACGCACACACTACATATACATATACATATACGTATATGTATACATGCACGTAAAGGTAAAGGTTCCCCCTGCACATTTGTGCAGTCGTGTCCGACTCTGGGGGCCATATACATATACTCTAAGCTATTTAGTCAAGCTCCTTGCATGCAAGCATTAGTTGTGCAGTAGCTCCCCACCCCTCCCCTCACACCACTAATATTGCCTTTGACAGGTGAAGGATAACTCTTTCATCCTCCTCAGTCCTTGGAGATTCTAGAATGTTTTCCAGGATTCTGAAATCAGAGGGGGAGGGGATCTTCCACAGACTTGTTCCTGAACACAATCTTTCTCCCTGTGCAGAAGCCAATGCAAATGACAAAAATGATGATGGTGTATTTATCCCACTTTTCCCTTCCTTCATGTTGAGCCATCTGCAGAATATTTTCAACAGAGGCCTTCCAAATGGCTAGTAGGTTTCCAGATTAGACCTCTCTCTCTCTCTCTCTCTCTCTCTCTCTCTCTCTCTCTCTCTCTCTCTCTCTCTCTCTCTCTGTGTGTGTGTGTGTGTGTGTGTGTGTGTGTGTGTGTGTTAGATTTCTATCCTGCCTTTTCTCCAGGGGCTGAAGAGACTGACTGAAAAGTTGCCAGTGTGTTTCCATGGCTGAGGTGGATCTGAACCTGTATCTCCCTGGTCCTAGATGAACATATTAACAAAGCACTTTACTCTGATTCTCAGATTCTTTTTCCTGGAACCCAGATTCTGCTGGGATTTGAACTTGGATCACTGGATTTAAAGTCCAGAGTGCTAATCAGTACACTTTAGAACATAGGACTCTTCCTTCCTTCCTGGTCTGAGCTGATATAGGTATGTATCTCAGAGACAAACAACATTTTTGGACTGAAAGCATATTTTGAATTTTGAAAACATATGGTGTGTCAACAGAATCTCCATCTTTACCTGATCATTCAGAACAAAATACACATTTTAAATCTAATGAAGTCCCAGATAAAGTCCTGGAAAGAGAAATAATATTCTTATGGACTACTACAACTCTGACCCTAATAGGTTTATACCACTTCTGGTGTGGAATTATCCATTAGTAACAACTGAGCCAAATGATATCATTATTGTGTTCTGCCAGGTCTATGTAATACATACCAAGTTGACCCCTTAACCCAACTGTCTGTAATTGGAGACTTAGTTGATTCAACAGGAGCATTGTCAAGACTTGGGAATGCTTAACCTGATTCCTCAGACTATCCAGGTAAGTAGAAGAGGCAGAGGTAGGCACCACTGTGATTAATTGCTATGGTCCTATTTCCCATAATATTTATTTTTATTTTATTTATTTATTTTCACTATTTCTTCTTGTGGCCCACTGTAGAGGCATCAGTGCCATGGCATGAATGAGACAAACCCAAAACTAGATTAATAATTTCCCCTAAACAACAGCACAGGAGCTATGAGTGGGTAGTACACGCTAAATAAGTTGATATGAATTGTAAAGTCAATCACCAAAAACAACAACAAAGAATATAACAAAAATGATGTACCACCTATTCTGATCTCCCTTAGTATAATGCAGAGATTAAAACAAAACCTTGAACACATAGCAGCCCAATTCTCCAAGTCTGCCCAAAGAACTATCTGTCATCCATATAGCTTCAGGCAAGATTGCTGTCCACAGTTGTGGCTGGACTTTCAGCTCAGCTCTCTCCTCTGCTTGGTGAATGAATTGAAACAACCCAACCAACTGCACCATCCAGCTGTTCACCAAATTCTTTCTCCTCCCAGGTGAAAGTGAGTGAGCTATTACTTATGACGCTTCCCAAAGATATAACCCAGATTGCTGCTGCTCTGCACTAGCAGTGCATTGGTGGTGGTATCCTTATATAGCCCTCCAGCTCTGGAAACAGCTCAAGTGGGAACAGTGTTGGTTTGGTCTCATATTATGGGCAGGGCTACCCCAAAGAGGCTCCCAGGTGTGGCACACAGCATAAAGTGGAGAGACTGCAGATGCCAATGTCTTCCAGTCAACAGTGGGGTTGCTACTATTGCTACTGCTATTGCTGAGGCTGCTAGCTGTCTCCCCTCTCTGTACCCAATGACTGTTTCCGCATATAATATCCCAAATCTCTGTATCTGGAAACAGAAAAAGGCTCTACATTTTAGTTGGAATGCTCTGATTGTTGCTCTGTTCTTTCTAATGCTAGAAAAAAAGCATTTTCTTTTAAAAAGCATTCCCAGAAGATTTCAAGTGAATTCAGTTCTATATATAGTGAACTTGAAATTGAAATTTAAGAATCCCATGAAGAAAAGACTGTCCAGACTTGTAGTGGTAATCTTGGATCTTTTGAGGCTTGAAAGAAATACAGCAGATGAATGTGATTCAGTATTACGACAAAGCTGAGATCAAAGCAAAGATCAAACAGCCTAAACAACAGTTTCATAAAGCAGCACAATTATTAAATCACAATGTTTTTCTGTAGTAACATGAGAGCCACCAATTGCCTTACTGTATATGAAGACTTTAAAAATATATGGCAACAACTGTATTTTCAGTCCATTTCATGAAATTACTGCATATGTGTAATGAATTGCAGAAGAGGAGTCTGTGTGTGTTTGTGTGTGTGTGTGTATGGATCATGTTCTGCCCAAGCTTACAGAGTAAAACGGTGTTTGGTCTTAACAGCCCCATTCTAAGCTCTTCCTCAGTTGCTATAACTGATCACTTTCTGGTGCACTCTTGTCTTCATTCAGGCAGGATTTTTCTTGCCAATGTCAACCATGATGACATTTGCTGGGACTCCTTGCATTTGTTCAAGAGTGTCACCCAACTGACACAATAGTTGAGAATAGTTAAGAGTACCAAGAGCACCTTTCACAGCACTTTGGCCAGTCCAGTAGAGCCCATTTATTCTAGATCAGTCGCAGGATAGTTTCATATCCCAGAAGCAGCGGTCCTGTCTTTCTGTTGAAGGGGTGGTTTGCAATGTTCCATGACAGTGTCATGTAGCTGAAGGATCTGTAGGACTTTAAGTTCAGGATAAAATGCATGATTGCTCATGTAAGTAATGTAAAGTTATACACTGAACAATACCCCAAACAACTTGCCCAGCAGGCACAAGAAGTTGAGTCTGCTTTCCCAAACTGAGCTATAAATTCTACAATTTAATTATGTTGACATTAACTTGGTTTCCATTCATGGAAGAAATTCTTGTTTCTTTTTCATTTGTCTTCTGAGCTGTTTGAAATGTCAAATATGAAAGCCATGCCAGTCACTCAGCCACATGATTTGCAAATGGAATGATTCTCCAAGTCACCACAAGCTCAGAGTTTATTGCTCAATAAAAGCAAGAGTTCAGATATTTAATTAGGCTGCAAGTCTCAAGAGCAACATAAAAAATTCCATTCTAAAGAAAATTTGTCTCAGTCTATGCCTTTTTATGAGTCTTGGTACTGCATCACAAAACAGGAAATAAAGGAAGAAATAAAATAAATAAAATAAAAATAAAAGGAGCCTTTGAACAATATATAAAACATAAATTTGCTACTTAGAGAATAGCAGTGTAGACTCATATAGGGTTAATACAGATACTCTTGGGTGCACAAATTCCGATTGCTGTGTGTTCTGCCCACTTCCCTCTGGTCCTACAAACAGGCACAAATACATCCAATTAATAGAGCCTGTTAGGTTTTCCTGTTTGCTACTCCCTCACAGTAAGTCATGATTTATAGTCATGGCTTACGGCTTAGTGTTATGTGTGAACTAGGCCTGTATGGCCTATTTAATTAACTATGATTAAAAATAACCATGATCTAGTATAATCAGGAACCCAATTCATGTTTTATTTTTTTCAAGTACATGGCATGTCAATGCAATCAAGTTTTTGGCATTTCAAAACATATTAACTATGTTTATACTTCAAAAATATATTTAAAACCTGCTTAGTGAGGGCAGGAGGTTGGCTTTGTAAATGGCAGAAATAGCAGCCAATCCATGCAGTGATCAAAAAGCTTGGCATAGCTTCTTGAATGAAACAAAGAGCAGCCAATGAGTTCTCTGCAAGTTGAGCTTCACCCAAACCCCAAAGAACGGACATGAGGATGATAGATGGGCCTAAGCAAGAGTGTCCACTGGAGGCTAATTTCCTCCTAACGTATGCAGATTGTGACATAATTGTAAATATCCTGCTCTTTATCTTAGCTACAGTTTTCTGAACTCAATCAAATTTCAGAGGTCATCATCTTTGACTAATGCTTCCATATACAATTCTTAAAAATCACATTAGAGATAAGAAAATTCTGTTTAACTATTTGAAAGTAAGATTTCCCCCCCCCCCCCCTTCCAAAACAGACTTTATGAATTCAGCTTTTCAGCTTGTGGACTGAAAGGTGTTCTCTCTTTGCAATTGTCAGACACAACAGTAGCTGAATAGCAACCACATCCAGGAACCACAAGATGCATCTGGGGAATTGGTATTGTCAGGTTTTGATATTAGTTCTCAACGGGATAACTAAAATAATTAATACATGACGAGGAGGATCTTAATGAAATTAGGAATACTGTTGTTATTAATATGTGGTGAGCATACATAATCAGTTCTGCAGCTCTAGGTTTTAGAAGCTGTCCTTTTATATTTATATACAGAGATGGAAGTTGGAATACTCATTAAATATTCCATAAATTCTCATTTGCCACAATCATTTGCCATAAACTGTACATGTCTTCTTTATAAACATGTTATACAACAGATCTTACAACAACTTTTTGTCTTCAGGCAAAATATTCATTCACTTTAGAAGACTCTAAATATTCCATTTTCTGTGGAAAATTGATATAAACAATTTATCTAAAAAACTAAAATCCTTTTAGTATAAGCTGCTTAATTTAATAGACACAGCAATTGCTTTTATCTCATCACATACTTAAGAACTGCTCTGAAAGATCAAATAAAGATAAAAAAGCTTTTGTCCTTAACAGTAGCTACCAGATGCTTCTTCAAGCTTAGAAGTTGGGAAAAATATGAAATTCACAATAATAACAGTAAAGAACACATCCAAAGAGTGAGACAATTGTTAAAGACAAAATTGAATATTGGAAACACCATCAAAGCTATCAATACCTGGGCCATACCTGTTGTACAATACACTTCTGGAATTATTAACTGGACCCAAGCTGAACTGGACAGTTTGGACTGAAAAACAAGAAAACTCATGACTATACACTATGCATTACACCCCTTAGTGATATTGATAGATTATACCTGCCCTGCAGAAATGGAGGCAGATGTTTACTTCAAGTCAAACAAACTGTTGAAGAAGAAAAGCATGCATTGGCTGATTATGTAAAAGATAGTCAAGAACAAGCACTGATGCAAGTTAAAAATTGGAACTTAATGAATGTACAGTAAACAAAATGTGAATATTGAAATAATGTAATAAAAACATGAATAGAATACTGGCAAGGAAAAATATTACATGGTCAATTTGTAAAAAAGATTGAGGGGAATGTGGATAAAGATAAAACCTGGTGATGCCTTACAAATGGAACATTAAAAAAAGGAACTGAAGGATTGATTTTGGCTACTCAAGAGCAAGCTATTTGAACTAATGCAATCAAGGCCAGAATTGAATCATCAAATGATTCAAAGTGCAGATTGTGCAAAGAAGCAGAAGAAACAGTAGATCATATACTCACCTCATGAAAGAAGATTGCACAAACTTACTATAAACAATGACATAACACAGTCACCAAAATTATTCATTTACACATCTGTAAAAGTTATCATTTGCCATTTACCAAAAATTGGTGGGAACATATACAGTAGTTGAAAAAGTAGTTGAAAATGAGCAGGTTAAAATATTTTGAGATTTCTGAATATAAATAAAGTCTTGGTGCATAACATACCAGATTTAACTGTGGTTGAAGAGAAGAAAGTGTGGATAATTGATGTGGCAATACCCGGTGATAGTAGAATAGAAAACAAAGAATTGAAGAAGATCACAAAGTATCAAGATCTGAAAATCAAAGTTGAAAGATTATGGCAGTGGTGGTATACTGACAGTGGTGGTCCCAGTGGTTTTCGGCACACTAGGTGCCATACCAAAAAGCCTTGGATGTCATTTAGAAAATCTGCACATTGACAAAATTTCCATCTGTCAATTACAAAAGGCTACACTGCTTGGATCCGCACATATACTATGCCAATACATTACAACATCCTAGGTTCTTGAGAAGAACTCAATGTGAATGAAGGCCAACACCAGCTAAAGAACTGGCAGCTGTTATTTCACATTGTTGTATATAATAATAATAATAATAATAATAATAATAATAATAATAATAACAACAACAACAACAACAATGTTTATGTCCTCAGATGTCCTTGTCATGGATCAATTTTCTTCATTAACTTGTCTAATTGTCTGTAAAGACATTCAAGGTAGTGACCATAATCACAGATTACTTTTATGCTATACAGTTCAACTCACTGTACCAGATTAAGAGTCAAACTAAACATGCCAGGCTTACAATTAGCAATTGCATAAATTGTTTTTAAAAGTAAATTGCATGCATGGAGCTTTTAACTGTTTTGAGACCTAGAATGCAGTGCAAGTATATGTATGCAAAGGTGTTTTTTAACCTTTTCTTCTGGCCATGATCCTTATAAATTAAGAAATTAAAATGAAGTTCAAAGTAGTATCTCAAAAAAGAAAGCAGTGAAGGGTATTAAAATGTTGTTTTTTTTAATGCTACCATTCCTACATCAATGAACTATTTTGATTTAGTTTGCTTGACTGCTCAAGCAATTTACCAATAAAACAAGCACCAGTGATTATTATAATTCTCTGCCAAGTGACATATGTAATGTGGAATGATTCGTTCTTTGCCATAGATTAATTTTAACCCATTTCACTATGGGTGGTTGACACATGGCAAAAAGGTACAATGTTTGATTTCACCAAATACTGTATATGAGCTTAGCTATTCTGGTCTGAAACTATGGTTTATGCTTTAGCATTATTTGTGAACCACTCACTAGAGATTGTACAGCAACAAGAAGTAAAGGATTCTGATTTAGCATGATGTGTTAATCCCCCCTATTATAAATAATCTGTGTTAGATTTTAAAATAAAAATCTACAGTGAGATCATTTATATTTGAACATAAAGCTTACCTACAGTTCCTTACTTTCCAACAAAGTTTCTCTGTTTGCAGAGAAACATTCTATTCATAGGAAGCACTTTGCTGTGCTTTAATTTTCCATCAGTAAAAATGGGATAACAGAACTTTTTTCATTCATAAAGAAGAGAAAAAGTTTAATGTGTAAGGTATAGTATTTGAACATGGAAATATTGGGGCTATAAAAGTGTCAATATAGTTTTCCATGCCATGGGATTTGAGCATATGGTGCCATTAGCCCTGAATGATAGGAAAATGCCTTAAGATTGACATGGTGACTTGTGCATGTATCCAATATATATTCTCAGAACAGTGTATAAATTATGCTATGGTAAGAATCACTTATGTTAATGCCAAGTTCAAAAAGAAATGTTACTGAAACAAAAATTATCTTCACTAAATATAAAGAAGGGAGGGAGGGAGAGATGGAAAGTCCATGAAATTTTAATATGTTGGCCATTATGTACACCATTTATTTCTAATACTAATACAACAAGAATGTCTAAGTACAACAGTAGTGTATGCTGATTTGCTCTTCTTAATGGTTCTCTTATAAATCCTTTCAATTACTATTAGTGAAATTCTATACTTTTTTGGTAGTTTTGCCCTGGATTGTTAGTTCTATGGACAGTGGAAATTTCAGCTGCTGAAATGCAATTGAATGTAACTCTTTGAAGAAATTTTCAATTTCCTACAAAACAGTTACAACAGAAATGCCCAGATGTTCAAACTACATTAAATGGAATTTGAAACTATTTCATAAAAATAGATACAAGCACACTTGTAATTATATGGAAAAGTCATGGAAATCATCAATTTTTGGAATATGATATGAGGAATATGACTTAACACTTCCAGTAAACCTCAAGTATTTCCTAGAGAATATTTGAATTTCACTCTCTCTCTCTCCCCCCCCCACACATACACAAACTAAGTCCTACAAGGCACATGGCAATATAGTTTTGGTTTAAAAACTCAGGGCTGACCAATAAAATGTAGAGTCACATTCAAGTAATTTCCCTAAAACTAGAAAATATAACTGCCTACAAGTTAATTATGCAAAAACTTGGTATATTTACCGTGGAGGCTGTAGGAGTTATATTGGAGCTGGGGGGTGAGCAGACTTCTCTGGACGGAGCGGGGGAGGAGTTCGGTGGTTGAGGCCACAGCAGAGTGGCATCCCAGCAGTCTTGCGCCGAGTTTTCGGAATCACCTGGTGGAGTTGGTGGGGGCCTGGCGGAGCTGGCGTGGTGAGCCGGGGCTTTTTTGGGCCCAGAGGAGTTACTGGAGCTTGCGGCCTGGTGGGGCTCGGCAGAGCCTGGTGGAGGCCATGGAGGCTACGGAGCCCAGTACCGGCCTGCGGAGCCTATTGGCGGCCAATGGAGTTGCCGGAGCTGCCGGAGTTGCGGACCAGTGAGGCTTGATGGTTGGCCTTCCCCAACGGAGCGGCGTTGAGGTCCATTAGACCTGGGAGACCCAATTAACAGAGTGGATGGCTGTAGCCACAGAAGGGAGGCCTACGGTGGCCGATGGAAGTCAATTAGAACTGGCACAAAGAACCGGCAGAGTAACCCCCCAAAGACTGAGGAACTTGGGGGGCCTTGAGAACTGTGGAGCCAAGGCCTGTGGAGGCTGGTGGAGGCCTGTGAAGGCCTGCAGAGACCAACAGAGGCCGGCTGAATTGGAACCGGTGGTGGGCTCGGAATCTGGCCCTGGAACTGGGGTTGCCCCCGGAAAAGGACGGTCTTGCTTAATTGTTATCTGGACTCCACTATTGAAAGCAATTAATATCATTCAATAGTTGCTGCTTCCTGGTCACTTGAAGGACAACCACCCCGGTTGTCAGGGCGGCAGAACATTGCGGGGTCTCTTGTGTGAGTGTGGTTCCCTTCCGTGAGTGAGAGTCGCGGGTGGGGGTCCAAGATTGTATGTGTTTGAGAGAGTACTTAACCCTGAGTGAGAGACAGGGTAGGTAGGAGTGACTGTCTGCCCCTTTATGGCTAGCGAGAGAAGCCACAGGGGGCATAATGAGTGATTGGATGGTGAATGGAAGGGGCGGTTGGGGCTTACCAGTGCCGAGAGCTTCAGTTGGTTGCGCTGGTGGCCTACGACTGCCCAGGAGGATAGAGAGTGAAAGGATGGGTGCATGGAAGAGACCCCTGCCTAGATCCAGGTTTTCGAGGGATTCGGGAGTGGAGGCGACCGGATCAGGAAACTCTGGGGACTATAATGTGGGCAATCCGATCGAGGTGGTGACGGGCAGGAGATATTGTGACGGGAACCGGAGGACAGGCCATTTTTGGGGAAGGCGCCCCTGGTGTTTAGTACCGGTGGCGTGTTCCAGTCCTCCGAGTTCAATCCCAGGTTCTGGTCAGCGGATCCTTGAGGGCCCCGGCTTTCGACTGCTGCTACTCAACGCCAGGTCAGTAAACAACAAAGCCCCTCTCATAAGTGAATTAATCACGGAGAGAGGGGCTGACCTGGTGTGTATTACCGAAACCTGGCTGGGCCCAGAGGGAGGAGTAGCACTCTCAGAGATGTGCCCAGCCGGATTTCGGGTGTGGCACCAGCCGAGAGACCGGGGTAGGGGAGGTGGGGTGGCAGTTATCATCAGAGAATCTTTGGTGGCTTTCAGGGGCCTTGCTCCACAAGTATCCGGATGTGAGACCCTGTTTTTCAAGTTGGGTGCCCGTGAACAGTTGGGAGTGTTGCTATTGTACCAGTCTCCTTGCTGCGTAGCAACCTCCCTGCCTGAGCTGCTGGAGGCCGTCTCGGGGTTGTCGGTGGAGTTCCCCAGGCTTATGGTCCTGGGGGATTTTAACTTGCCGTCCCTGGGATGTGCCTCGGAAGTGGCTCGGGAGTTCATGGCTACCATGGCAGCCATGGGCCTGTCCCAGATTATTCAAGACCCGACTCGAGACAGTGGCCTCACTCCGGACTTAGTTTTCTTGTCAGAGCAGTGGCAGGGTGATCTGAGGGGAAAGTTAGAACTATCCCCGTTGTCATGGTCAGATCATGTCCTGATATCTCTAGGGTTCTCTTATGCCGCCCCACTCCGCAGGGAGGCAGGACCTATTCCATTGGTCTGTCCCCGGCAACTTATGGACCCATTGAGGTTTCAGAAGGAGCTGGGGGTAATACCTGAGGATCTGCTGCACGGTCCAGCAGAGACACTGGCCGCAACCTGGAATAGGGAGGCAGCCAGTGCCTTGGACAGGATCACGCTGATGCGACCTCTCCAGCCCCATTTGACCCGTCACTCCCCGTGGGTTACGGAGGAGTTGAGGGTCTTGAAGAGGGTGAAGAGACGTCTAGAGTGCCGCCAGAGAAAGACGAAGACGGAATTGGACCGAACACAATCTAGAGCCGCTATTAAGGCCTACCTTGTGGCGGTAAGAGCGGCGAAACGTGAATATTTCTCCACTCTTATTGCATCCGCAGAATGCCATTCGACGGCCCTGTTTAAGATTACTCGATCTCTCTTGGGTAGGGTGGTATCAACCACCCACCTGCAGGGCCGTGCGGAAGAATTTTATGAGCATCTGCAGGATAAAATCGCCCGGATTCGGTCTAAGTTGGACTCCATGCATGAAATGCAGTCTGGGGAGATGCCGGGAGAGTGGTCTTGCCCTATGATCTGGGAAAGATTTGATCCTGTTGGACCTGAGGAAGTGGACAGGATCCTTCGAATTGTTAATTCCACCACATGTTATTTAGATCCCTGCCCTTCCTGGCTGGTGAAATCGGCCAGGGAGGTGACAGGTGGATGGGTCCGGGCTATGATTAATACATCCTTGTTGGAGGGGGTGGTTCCAACTGCCTTTAAGGAGGCGTTGGTGCACCCCCTCCTCAAGAAGCCATCCCTGGACCCTACCATCTTGGACAACTTTCGTCCAGTCTCCCACCTTCCCTTTTTGGGAAAAGTAGTTGAGAAAGTGGTGGCGTTGCAACTTCAAAGGACCCTGGATGAAGCGGATTATCTTGACCCTTTCCAGTCAGGTTTCAGGCCGGGATATGGGATGGAGACTGCATTGGTCGTGCTTACGGATGATCTCTGGCGGGACCGGGATGGAGGTAGTGCATCCATCCTGGCTCTCTTGGATCTCTCAGCGGCTTTCAATACCATCGACCATATCCTTTTGGGGTGGCTTAGGGAGTTGGGTTGGGCGGCGTAGTTTTACGCTGGTTCACCTCCTTCCTCCGGGGCCGCTCCCAGTCAGTGGTGATAGGGGAGGAGAGATCCAGCCCGCGTCCGCTCCTGTGTGGGGTGCCGCAGGGTTCGGTTCTCTCTCCTCTCCTATTCAACATCTACATGAAACCGCTGGATGAGGTCATCCGACACCATGGGATGAGGTATCATCAGTATGCGGATGATACTCAATTGTATATCTCCATCCCTGGTGAAGTAAGTGATGCAGTGTCCACCCTGTCCCAGTGCCTGGGGGCTGTGAGGGCCTGGATGGGGAACAACAAGCTTCAGTTGAACCCTGGTAAGACCGAGTGGCTGTGGACTGATGGCTTAGCGTCTTCTGGGAAATTATGATCTTTGGTTCTCGATGGGGTAGCACTACCCCGTTTGGAACTGGTGTGTAATCTGGGGGTTCTTCTAGACTCACGACTCCTGCTCGAAGAGCAGGTGGCAGTCGTGGCTAGGAGGGCTTTTGTACAACTTTGGTTAGTGCGCCAGTTACGCCCATTCCTGGAGCGCGACGCCCTCCGTACAGTCACTCTTGCTCTCGTCATCTCCCATGTAGATTATTGCAATGCGCTCTACATGGGGCTACCCTTGAAGACTATTTGGAAGCTTCAGCTGATGCAGAATGCGGCCGCGCGGGCAGTTTTGGGTGCACCAAGATCTGCACATGTAACACCGTTGCTCCGCGAACTGCATTGGGTGCCGGTTTGCTTCCGGGTACAATTCAAGGTGTTGGTTATCACCTTTAAAGCCCTACATGGCATGGGACCAGAATACCTGAGGGACCGTCTTATCCCCATGTTATCGACCCGCCCCACCCAGTCATCCAGAGAGGGCCTGCTACGAACCCCATCAATTAGAGAATGCCATCTGATGGGGTCTAGAAGGCGGGCCTTCTCTGTGACAGCGCCCACTCTATGGAACATCTTGCCCCCAGAGTTGAGACAGATTTCCTCCCTCCCGAACTTTAGGAAAGAGCTGAAGACCTGGCTCTGCCGCCTGGCATGGGAAGGAGGAAGGGATAGTTCCTCATGGGGGTGGCTAATCCCCTAATTTTAATGTCCTTCTTTTTAATGATACCTCATCCATCTGGATTTTATAATTATTTATTGTATTGTACATATTGTGGCTTTATATATTTTTAGATTTTATTTTAACTTATTTATTGTGAACTGCCCAGAGTTCCCCATGGGGGGAGATGGGCGGTCATATAAATTAAACAAACAAACAAACAAACAAATCAATAAATAAATAAAATATAGGAACAACCACAGAATTTCAGCAGCTCTTTAAGGGAAGCATAACTTCTTTCAATTTTCTCCTTGTAAACAAAAGACAATGAAATGTGATTTTCAAAAAGAAGCACCTCATAACTAAATTTGGACAAGTAAAGCAATCCTTCATTTTCATATCACAAATGTACTGTTTCTGTACACAATTGCAATCATGCATATAGACCAGCCTTTTGGAAGGTTAGCAGCTGTCAAAAGAAAAAGAAGGACAGGCCTATTCAGTGAAGGAGGAGGCAGAACACAAGCCAGGCCTACTTTTGTGTGGGCGAGGTGGTGTGGGGAACATGGCTGTGACAAACTTCGTGGAGCATAAAACAAAGAGCGATAAAGTAGTTTTAATTAATATTAAATAATAAAATAAAATAATAAAATAAAATAAAATAAAATAAAATAAAATAAAATAAAATAAAATAAAATAATAAAATAAAATAAAATAAAATAAAATAAAATAAAATAAAATAAAATAAATGAAATGAAATGAAATGAAATGAAATGAAATGAAATGAAATGAAATGAAATAAAATAAATAAAATAATAAAATAAATAAAATAAAATAAAATAAAATAATAAAATAAATCTAATTATTTATCTAAGGGCAATCTGGTATAGGTATAACAACAATTTCCACTGCGTTGGAAAGTGACTAATTTACATTTGAATGTCAACCTGTGCATGGTGATTCTGGGTGGATTTTAGTGAGCACAAAGTTCTGTGATTCCCCCGTCCCATTTTTCCCCCCTTCATAATACAGGTTTAGATTAAAGTAAAACTATAACAGGGTTTTCCAAAAAAATTTCAAGGCTGCAGAAACTGTTAGTTAAAAGAAACATTCTAGGAACCTCTGTTAGAGAGGCAAAGGTCTAATGATAGAAAATTCCCTGCATTCAAGTGAACCTTTTTTGCCCTTAGTTTGTCACCGAACCCCATCAAGTTCTTACAGAATCCTAGGGTTCCACAGAACACAATTTTTAAAACCCTGTCATAGTATAGAGTTGTAATAGGGATTGGGTTTTCATGTCATTGAAGTTGGCTTCCATCTGAAGTCTATGGATACTCTGATTCTTTCAAAAAAACTGAACTCAATTTGTCATATTTAGCAAACAGCAGTACAATCACAAGGATGTTCAGGTTGGAGAAGTTTAAAAGGAGGCATAAGCCATTTCAGGTGGGACAAAATCTGATCCTGTTGACATCTGGTCAAAAATGAGTGGAAATAGGATTAGGCAAGAGAAGACCAAATGATCCAAATCCTTGTGGGGTCCCATGCTATCCTGCAGTCACTGCCTCTGAGAAGGTCCATCTTTTTTTTTTTTGCTGTTATTTGCAGCCAAGACTCACATCAGTGGGGTATCCATCTATCATATCTATCTATCTATCTATCTATCTATCTATCTATCTATCTATCTATCTATCTATCCATCCATCCATCCATCCATCCATCCATCCATCCATCCATCCAGCTATCCATCCATCCATCCATCCATCCATCCATCCATCCATCCATCATCCATCCATCCATCCATCCATCCATCCTCCATCCATCCATCCATCCATCCATCCATCCATCCATCCATCTATCTATCTATCTATCTATCTATCTATCTATCTATCATCTATCTATCTATCGCTATCTATCATCTCTTATCACATAGATAGTCTTTGCTTAGGCCATTGCCTCAACATGGGGCTCACTGACAATCACCAGAGCTTCTGCATGGACTGTTGCTATTCTTCTTACCTTTAACAGTTGCTCATTCACTGACCTAGGAGGAAGAACCAGGAAGTATTAGGAAATACCAGAAGGAGAAACCACTCTTGGCTTACTTTCTGCTCATTCTCTCTGACAAGTGGCAGTGATGGGGCTCAAGGCAAAGGGAGAGCAAGTGGATGAATGCAAGGAGAGTGGGGCACATTATGCCAAAAGCCCCTACACTACACACAACTATTGTTTTCCTGATCTCCAAGTGCAGCATTTTTCATTCAGGTTTCATCCCTTCAAATTACTGAATATTGGGTAGAAATGTCAATTTACCACGTGGTCAACTTGAGCTCTTTTTCTCCCCCTCTCTTCTCCTATTATGTAACTTGCTTTTTAGTTTTTAAGCCCACTAGTAGAAATTGTATCTCATATTTTAAATTGGAAGAATAAAACATTTTATGTAAGTAAATAAATAGCCTTCAACCCTTACAATAAGATTTCCTTCTGCTTTTATTAGATAATCGCATAATGAATGCTATGACATCATGATAGAAAAGCTTCTTGATCTGGCCAGGTAGAATGACAAAAACAGTATTTGGAGCTTCATTTCAGAATAGGTATTCTAAACATTTTTGGCAATCCATGAAATATTGCAATAGGACACTGACGCATTTGTGAAAATCAGCCCACTCTTATTGTTCCTCCAAAGTTACTATATTAACTTACTGAGATATGGGGCTGGAAAGGTATTCTATTCTAATGAATATCTAGTGTCTTCAAGATCTTGGGAATAAAAATAATGCACACATTGATCTTTTACAAGATAAAGTGTGTAGTTCTTGGTGTAGGTCAAATCTCTTTGAAGTCCAGAATATCAACTAGTTCTAGTATCTTCCAAGAGAAGAAATCCTTCTCCGAATTCAGTAGGCTGGCTCTGAGATTCCTATAAAATTTATATACTTACTAATCCATATGATATTAAACACGATTTTAAAGCAAACATACTAGTATATCTATCTAATAGTGTTTTTTACAACATCTGTTTATTTTAAAATATAGAGATTGACCAATAGCAAGGAAACAGATACATAATCATGCCTTGCAAATTTAAATACGGAGTGTATTTTAACACAACAACAGCAATCTTGAAGCTTCATCATTGTTATTGCCAGCCAGCTCCAAACAGCTTTTCTGGAATATTTCAGCTCCCCGATCCACAATTACTTTTAAGAGGAAAACTGATCTCAGATCCCACCCTGGAAAGAAAGTGCTTGGAATAGCTAACATGTTTGAGCAGCTGTGACGAATAGTGCTCTAATGGAAGATGAGTGACCATTATGAAATGAGCAAGGTATCCAAGTCTGGTGGAAGAGCCCTTTTGCAAAAAAAACAGCATGTCAGTAAGAAATTCTAAAAAGTTCTGCTAGATCAGAGCAAAGTTCAAGCTGTCCAAGATCCAAATTACTAGAGAAGCCAGCCAGATACCTTTGGAAACCCCACAATCAGGATATAAAGGGAATAGTAGCAGTTTTGTATTCTTCCTCTTCAAACAAGTAGCAATCTTCCTTTTTGGGAAAGGTTGTAGAGAAGATGGTCGAACAGCAGCTTCAGAGGATCTTGGAGGAAATAGATTATCTGGACCCATTTCACTCAGGTTTCAGACTGGGGTACAGTATGGAGACAGCATTGGTCACGGTTGTTTGTGACCTTTGGTGGAGCCAGGATGGGGGTAGTGCATCCATCTTGGTGCTCCTTGATCTCCCAGTGGCTTTTGATACCATCAACCATGGTATCCTTCTGGACCAGCTGAGGGGGTTTGGAACTGTGTGAGTGATAGGCACTGTGTTACAGAGGTCCTACCTCAGTGGTCAGTTTCAGTTGGTATTGATTGGGAGGGAGAGGTCACACCCACAGCCCCTCATTTGCAGGGTGCCTCAGGACTGACACTCTCATTTCTCCTGTTTAATATCTACATTAAACTGCTGGTGAGGTCATCTATTGGTTCAGGGTTTGGTGTTATCAGTACACTGATGATACCCAGCTTTATATCTCAACCCCGGGCTGTGGAGGTGGGGCTTTTGATGTACGGACCCAGTATCGGGAAGCTGTTTGGGTCTGGAAGGGGAGAACAGACTTCAGCTCAATCCTGACAAGACTGTGGCTGTTTGGTCCCCCAGGGTTAGGGTCATTTCCATCATTGGTCTTGGATGGGGTAGCACTTCCTTCTTCTGGACTCGCAGCTACTGTTTGAAGAGCATGTGGCAGCTGTGGCCAAGAGGCCCTTTTCACAGGGTAATCTTGTGTGCCAGTTGTACCTTTTCCTTGACTGGGAAGCCCTTCAGATAGTTACTCATGCCCTGGTCACCTCACAACTGGATTATTGCAATGCGCTTTACATGCGGCTGCCCTTGAAGACCAGCTGGTACAAAATGCCACAGCACGAGCGGCAATGGGTGCTTCTGGATATGCCCATGTGTCACTGCTGCTACGCCAGCTGCATTGGTTGCCTGTTGGCTTCTGGGTGCAATCCAAGGTGCTGGTTGTTGCCTATAAAGCCCTTCATGACACAGGGCCTGGATATCTGAGGTACTGCCTATCTCCAATTGTTTCTGCCTGCCCACTGTGTTCCAGCAGACTGGTTATGCTCCAGGTCCCTTCTATTAAATGTTATAATCTTATGGAACCGAGGAAGGATCCCTTCTCTGTCATGGCCCCCACCCTCTGAAACAGCATTCCTCCAGAGATACCAATGGCACCCTCTCTCCTGGGTTCCAAAAAGCCCATAAAACCTGGCTCTGGTCTCAGGCCTGGGGTAATGTGGTGCAGTTTGCTATTACGATTATTTTAGTCCAGGCTCCCTGTGTTGTTCTATGCTTTTAACTGTTTTTATTGTTTTTTGTAAGCAACCCAGAGTCTACTGGAGTGGATGGCTCTAATAAATTTAAAATAACAACAACAACAACAACAACAACAACAACAACAACAACAACATGGTTAGAACTATTGGGAAAGAAAAAGATGATTAAAAACACATTAATACAAAATGTAAACCTCACCTGATTTTTGTTGTTTATTCGTTCAGTCGTTTCCGACTCTTCGTGACTTCATGGACCAGTCCACGCCAGAGCCCTCTGTCGGCCGTCACCATCCCCAGCTCCCCAATGGTTGAGTCCGTCACCTCCAGAATACCATCCATCCATCTTGCCCTTGGTCGGCCCCTCTTCCTTTTGCCTTCCACTTTCCCTAACATCAGCTTCTTCTCCAGGGTATCCTGTCTTCTCATTATGTGGCCAAAGTACTTCAGTTTTGCCTTTAATATCATTCCCTCAAGTGAGCAGTCTGGCTTGATTTCCTGGAGTATGGACTGGTTTGATCTTCTTGCAGTCCAAGGCACTCTCAGAATTTTCCTCCAGCACCACAGTTCAAAAGCATCTATCTTCCTTCGCTCAGCCTTCCTTATGGTCCAGCTCTCGCAGCCATAGGTTACTACAGGGAATACCATTGCTTTAACTATGCGGACCTTTGTTGTCAGTGTGATGTCTCTGCTCTTAACTATTTTATCAAGATTTGCCATTGCTCTCCTCCCAAGAAGTAGACGTCTTCTGATTTCCTGGCTGCAGTCAGCGTCTGCAGTAATCTTTGCGCCTAGAAATACAAAGCCTGTCACTGCCTCCACTTTTTCTCCCTCTATTTGCCAGTCATCAATCAAGCTCGTTGCCATAATCTTGGTTTTTTTGAGGTTTAACTGCAACCCAGCTTTTGCACTTTCTTCTTTCACCTTCCTCATAAGGCTCCTCAACTCCTCCTCGCTTTCAGCCATCAAAGTGGTATCATCTGCATACCTGAGATTGTTAATGTTTCTTCCAGCGATTTTAACTCCAGCCTTGGATTCCTCAAGCCCAGCATGTCGCATGATGTGTTCTGCGTACAGGTTGAATAGGTAGGGTGAGAGTATACAGCCCTGCCGTACTCCTTTCCCAATCTTAAACCAGTCCGTTGTTCCGTGCTCTGTTCTTACCGTTGCTACTTGGTCGTTATACAGATTCCTCAGGAGGCAGACAAGATGACTTGGTATCCCCATACCACCAAGAACTTGCCACAATTTGTTATGATCCTCACCTGATTAAATGCAGTTAAAAATATGTCCTCTGCTAGCTTCAGGAAAATACTTAAGCTAAGACTTTGGCGAGTCTTCAGTGGAGACAGCGAAGGGAAGCCTATTAGAGACAAGCATGACCTGAGCTCCCTGAACCTGGCCCAGAGTGTCCTGGGCTGATCTTAAGGGTAATAAATATGGATCCTTTTCATCCATGGGTCAAGAGACGTTGTTCAAAGGAGATGGTAACTTTTGAATCTCTCACTTCATTATTTTAAAGGGCCACTTGGCAACAGTTCAAAGCCATCTGTTTGAGTCCAATGTATTTTTGGACAGCATGTCCTCAAGTAACCAGGCCAGACAAAGGCAATTTCTTTTCACACACAGGCACTTCTTAAGCACTGTGAACTTAGCTCCCTCTGTTTAGCGTTACTGATCCGTTAGTCTTAATATGCTAGAAAGCAATTTGATGGGAATCATTTCCAGTAAGAGAGGATGTTTCTTCAACAGTTTTCAAGTTGACTCTGACTCAGGCATTCTCAGGAGACCCTATTTAACTGATCATTAGGGAGACAGCAAAAAGGCATTGAGGAATTTCATAACAAAAATAAGTATCCTATAAAAGATCTCTTGAGAATCCTTCTGGCCATGGGCTCTCGGCATGCTTGAGAGATTTTACTAATGCTCTGAAAAAGTAGCACTGTAGCCAATTTATTATTTGTGTAGAATTTTAAAGATGTGGCATTGTACTTGCTCCAGCAATATGATGAAGTGCTATGCTTGTAAAATGCTGCATTCAAGCAAACCGTAATGAAATGTTTAGAGCCGATTAACACCCTTTATTGGAAGTTGATAATCAATCCAGAAATAATTATAGTAAGTTACTAAATGGCTGATAGTCAGAAATATCCTAATTTTTCTACACATATTTTGCTCATGGGTTTATATGCAAAGCAACTGTTTAAAATGTGAGCTTAAGCCATAATATTCAAAGACCTTAATTCAAAGACCTCTGCCTATAACTTTTTAGCTCCATTCTATGCATTCTGTGGTATAAAATCTGGCCCATTATTAAATATCTTGCTGATTGCTTGATTCTTACATGGATTTACCTTTCTGTCACTTTTATAATACACTTCTATGCTATACATGTGCAAATGAAAGTTTTATGTAGAAGTGCAGATAGCATTTCTGAAGAGTAGTCACTCTCATCCAGGTTGACAGAGATATGATGTAATAGATGCAGATGCATTTTAAATCTTACAGTAGGTCTTTATGCTGTAGATACAATATCCTGGATGTGAATCCTACTAAACACAATTATGCTTATTTATGGGTAAATATGCAAAGGATTGCACACTAGATCTGTTGCCCAATCTATCTTCTCTGTTCACTTATAAGATTTGTGGTAGTCGTAATGGGCTTTGGACTGTAACTTATTTGTAAAATGTGGTATTACTGATGAGAAATATGCAAACCTCCCCTGAAAACCACAGACATTTAGTTTCTCATATGTCAGGACTTCAGGAGCCAGGATCTGATCTTTTGTAAAATTCAGTGTCCAAGAGAACAGTGAGAATATGTCAGTTAGTCATTTCCAGTTATGCTTGGTAACATTGAAAGGAAACAAATGAAATAAAGACATGGAGCGATAACAGATCTGTAGAATATAGAAGCAGATGTCTGAAAAGATCTTTATATTCTGATTTAACCCAATACTGTCTTATCGATCAAAAGAGAAAATATTTATGTTCAGCCTGCTCACTAAGGTTGGAAAGTGATGAAGAAGGAGTATACACACATTTCAACTGTAATTGGGGCAAGGTTTTTTTCCCGCAAACAAAATATTTACTCTTTTGGTCAATTCTAATAAAAAGGGATGGTTTTCAGTAGTCAGTGAAATGCTATACAAACCCTTGACAACCCTCACACAATGGCAACCAGTAAATCCAAAGAGGACATCCCCACAATATCACCTTTTCACTTCCCAAGTCCTCAGAAGGCCTTTGAAAATGATCTTTGATTGTCATCACTTCTGCCCCTTTGAAATGCTGAGGATACAGGGAGAAAATCACTGTCCTGCCTTGAACTATTGCCAGTCTGCACCAACAAAAATCCACTCATTCTCACATTCTCATTCTCACTCTCTCACAAGAGGTAGCCAGGTGCCCAACAAAAAGGAGAAGCTGGCAAAACTCTTGTTAATTTCACCTTTGCTTTTTTTCTCTAGGTACTGAAGAAAAGCTGCAAACCATCAAGCCACCATTTCCATTTTGGGGCCCAAACTCAAGAGGAGGAATAAAGCAACACTTCCCACCCAGCCCACAAAACAAAACAAAACAAAACAAAACAAAACAAAACAAAACAAAACAAAACAAAACAAAACAAAACAAAACAAAACAACCCATCTTTGCAACCATTTCAACTATGGTGAAAGTGGAAATAAATCAGCCTAGCACTTTGTGTCGGTTCTTTTAGGATTGTGGCAAACATAAATCAACTTTGGTTTGAGCAAAGACTGTTACTATCAAAAGATAATTTATATAATAACCCTTGTGACTTAAATCTTTCAGTAGTGAGCAAAATACAGTATGTACAGTGACTCTGTGTTAAAAAATACTACTTCCCCCCCCCCCTATATACTAATCTTCTATTTCCTAAGTTGCTCGTATGTTACAGCTGTTATTTTATGGCATCTGTTTTATTCTATCTGCCTTATTTTGGCCCCTTTCCTCCACTTTACACTGTTTGAACTTTGCTGTTCTCGGCCCGCTCTTTTGCTTCCCCTGTATTGTTTCTTACTTATCTTTTAACCAGGCACTAACTTTTCTCTTGAGAGCCAGTTTGGTGTGGTGGTTAAGGCACCAAGCTAGAAAGTGGAAGACCGCAAGTTCTAATGCTACCTTAGAAATAAAGCCAGCTGGGTGACCTTGGGCCAGTTACTCTCAGTCTCTCGGTCCTAGGAAGAAGGCAATGGCAAGTCTCTTCTGAAAACCTTGCCAAGAAAACTCAAAGAACTTGTCCAGGGAGTCACCAGGAGTCCACACTTACTCAAAGGCATAAAAAACAAAACAAAACCCTTTTATCTCAGACTGATTTGGGAAAACTCCTTAGCATTCAAGCTCCTTTTTTTGCTAGGCAACTCTGGGTTCTTCCTGCCTTTCCCTGCCAGTTATCACTAAACACTTTTCTGGGGGAAAAGAGAGATAGCAATTAGGTAGACAGAAACCTGCTTGCTGTTTCTGAAGCTCACTCTGTTCTCTCCTTCTTGTTGTCTCCTGGTCACTGCTCCATTGCCAGTCACTTTCTGGGTCTCTGCCATACCTCCTATGGACCATCACAGACCTCTTTCTCCAGCACTGACTTCCATCTCTCCAGATACTGCTGAGGTTCTGCTCCTCTGGACAGATGCAGGTTACTCTTGGGAATTCTTCCACTATTAAGTGCCATGCCTTCTTCTCCTGAGGCTGTGCTCTCTTCCTTCTTCTTCCTTTATCCTGATGTACAGAGACCTTCTCCTCTCCTACGAGCAGCTGCATCTGGGGAAAAAAAAACTTAACCATCCCATATCCCTATTTTAAAACCTTTGACTTCATTTCTTGCCTTCTATAAAAGTATGTTCATGCTAGACATGTTTATGAAAGAGATGGAGATATGAAAGCCTGATGATCTTGGCTGTCTTCCCACATACTCCAATGATGTGGAACATGGAAATCCACAGCTGCTTATGTTGTTGGAACAAAGAAATCTAGAATACATAATCCATATGTGGAAATGCCATTACTTTCTACTGTAGTATAGAAGTTGCTCTAAGCATGTATAAGTCATGCAGCCAATTTTTGTATATTTTAAGACTACATAGGCTATCATGTAATAAATATATATTATCAGTCTTCATTCATATAATTATAACTTCAAAAGGCTAATTTTTAAATAATTTGTTTTGTGTAGAATCTTCCATTATAATAGTTCAGATACATTGGCTTTCTCAAAATACTATGCTTTAGATTTAATTTTTGTGGGATATTGGTGGAAATCTGGGAAAGGCTATTGTATCAGGTAGCTGACCCCACAGAGTGAAAGGCTCTGTATCCCCAAAATCCTCTCCTAGAAGCCATCTGGGTCTTCACATCCTGATCCTGCCACCTCCTTTAGAGTAGCAGCTTGGCAGTTTGATAGTTCCTGCTTCTATCATTTATCTTGGGGAATCGCTTACCTGGCATCTTCCTGTTAATTATGGTTATGTGTGTAAGAAATAGGGTTGTATGTTGCCTTTATGGCAATGAAAAAGTAAAAATGCAGAAAGTGACATAATTTCAATAGTTCTACCTCTTGGCTATGTAGCATAGAGGTGTAGTGGCTAGATATTCAGACCTTCTTTCCTCCTGTGGGAAATAAATGTCACAGGAGATAAAAAAAATCAAGGTTTCTTTTAAAAAAGAAAGACAATATATTAGAAACTCTTTTTACTTTAAATATTAAAATAAAAATATTAAGTGTTATAAAGATAAATACAGAACTAACCAGATAATGAGATATAGCAGTTAAAAAGAAAATTCAAGAGATAATATAATGCTCTGACCAGACCTCAAGTTCATTTGTTGTTGTTGTTGTTCAGTCGTTTAGTCGTGTCCGACTCTTCATAACCTCATGGACCATAGCACGCCAGGCCTTCCTGTCCTCCACTGTCTCTCGGAGTTTACTCAAATTCATGTTCATTACATCGGTGATGCTATCTAACCATCTCATCCTCTGCCGTCCCCTTCTCCTTTTGCCTTCAGTCTTTCCCAGCATCAGGGTCTTTTCCAATGAGTCCTCTCTTTGCATTAGGTGGCCAAAGTATTTGAGCTTCAGTTTCAGCATCTGTCCTTCCAATGAGCAGTCAGGGTTGATTTCCTTTAAGATTGACTGATTTGACCTCCTTGCAGTCCAAGGGACTCTCAAGAGTCTTCTCCAGCACCACAGTTCAAAAGCATCAATTCTTCGGCGCTCAGCCTTCCTTATGGTCCAACTCTCATAGCCATACATTACTACTGGGAAAACCATAGCTTTAACTATACGGACCTTTGTCGGCAAGGTGATGTCTCTGCTTTTTAATATGCTGTCTAGGTTTGCCATAGCTTTCCTCCCAAGGAGCAAGCGTATTTTAATTTCATGGCTGTAGTTACCGTCTGAGGTGCTCTTGGAGCCCAAGAAAATAAAATCTGTCACTGCTTCCATTTCTTCCCCTTCTATTTGCCAGGAAGTGATGGGACCAGATGCCATGATCTGGGTTTTTTTAATGTTGAGTTTCAAGCCAGCTTTTGCATTCTCTCCTTTCACCCTCATCAAGAGGCTCTTTAGTTCCTCTTCACTTTCTGCCATTAGGGTGGTATCGTCTGCATATCTGAGGTTGTTGATATTTCTCCCGGCAATCTTAACTCCGGCTTGTGATTCATCCAGCCCGGCATTTCTCATGATGTACTCTGCATATAAGTTAAATAAGCAGGGTGAAAATATACAGCCTTGTCGTACTCCTTTCCCAATTTTGAACCAGTCGGTTGTTCCATGTCCAGTTCTAACTGTTGCTTCTTGACCCGCATACAGGTTTCTCAGGAGACAGGTAAGGTGGTCTGGTACTCCCATCCCTTTAAGACTTTGCCAGAGTTTGTTGTGATCCACACAATCAAAGGCTTTAGTGTAGTCAATGAAGCAGAAGTAGATGTTTTTCTGGAACTCTCTTGCTTTTTCCATGATCCAGCGAATGTTGGCAATCTGATCTCTAGTTCCTCTGCCTCTTCGAAACCCAGCTTGCACTTCTGGTAGTTCTTGGTTCACATACTGCTGAAGCCTAGCTTGTAGGATTTTGAGCATAACCTTGCTAGCATGTGAAATGAGTGCAATTGTACGGTAGTTTGAACATTGTATTGTCGAAGGCTTTCACAGCCGGAGTTCGATGGCTGTTGTGGGTCTTCCGGGCTGTGTGGCCGTGTTCTGGAAGTTGTGGCTCTAGGAAATCTAGGAAATCTCTCAGAGATTTCGCTTCTGTCTGTGCTCCTGCCCTCTGAAGATGCTGGCCACAGATGCTGGCGAAACGTTAGCAACCACAACTTCCAGAACACGGCCACACAGCCCAGAAGACCCACAACAGCCAACAGTTTGAACATTCTTTGGCATTGCCTTTCTTTGGAATTGGAACGTAAACTGACCTTTTCCAATCCTGTGGCCACTGTTGAGTTTTCCAAATTTGTTGGCATATTGAGTGCAGCACTTTAACAGCATCATCTTTTAGGATTTTAAATAGCTCAGCTGGGATACTGTCTTCTCCGCTAGCTTTGTTGTTAGTAATGCTTCCTAAGGCCCACTTGACTTCACTCTCTAGGATGTCCGGCTCAAGGTCAGTGACCACACCATCGTATTTATCAGGGATATTAAGATCTTTCTTGTATAGTTTTTCTGTGTATTCTCGCCACCTCTTCTTAATCTCTTCTGCTTCTGTTAGGTCCCTGCCTTTTTTGTCCTTTATCATGCCCATCTTTGCACAAAACGTTCCCTTGATATCTCCGATTTTCTTGAAGAGATCTCTAGTCTTCCCCATTCTATTGTTTTCCTCGATTTCTTTGCATTGTTCATTTAAGAAGGCCTTCTTATCTCTCCTTGCTATTCTCTGGAATTCTGCATTCAGTTGTTTATATCTTTCCCTTTCTCCCTTGCCTTCTGCTTCCCTTCTTTCCTCAGCTATTTGTAAAGCCTCATCAGTCAGCCACTTTGCTTTCTTGCATTTCTTTTTCTTTGGGATGGTTTTAGTTGCTGCCTCCTGTACAATGTTACGAACCTCCATCCATAGTTCTTCAGGCACTCTGTCTATCAGATCTAATCCTTTAAATCTATTCCTCACCTCCACTGTATATTCATAAGGGATATGATTTAGGTCATACCTGATTGGTCTAGTGGTTTTCTCTACGTTCTTCAATTTAAGCCTAAATTTTGCGATAAGATGCTCATGATCTGAGCCACAGTCAGCTCCAGGTCTTGTTTTTGCTGATTGTATAGAGCTTCTCCATCTTTGGCTGCAAAGTACATAATCAATCTGATTTCGGTATTGACCATCTGATGATGTCCATGTGTAGAGTCGCCACTTGTGTTGTTGGAAAAGAGTGTTTGCTATGACCAGCGTGTTCTCTTGACAAAACTCTATTAGCCTTTGCCCTGCTTCATTTTGTACTCCAAGGCCGAACTTGCCTATTATTCCGGTTATTTTTTGACTTCCTACTTTAGCATTCCAGTCCCCTATGATGAAAAGGACATCTTTTTTTGGTGTTAGTTCTAGAAGGTGTTGTAGGTCTTCATAGAACCGGTCAACTTCAGCTTCTTCGGCATCAGTGGTTGGGGCATAGACTTGGATCACTGTGATGTTGAATGGTTTGCCTTGGATTCGAACTGAAAGCATTCTGTCGTTTTTGAGGTTGTACCCCAGTACTGCCTTTCCCACTCTTTTATTGACTATGAGAGCTACTCCATTTCTTCTAAGGGATTCTTGCCCACAGAGGTATATATAATGGTCTCCTGAATTAAATTCACCCATTCCTGTCCATTTTAGTTTGCTGATTCCCAAGATGTTGATGTTCAATCTTGTCATCTCATGTTTGACCACATCCAGCTTACCTTGATTCATAGATCTTACATTCCAGGTTCCTATGCAATATTGTTCTTTACAGCATCGGACTTTCCTTCCACTTCCAGACACATCCACAACTGAGCGTCCTGTTGGCTTTGGCCCAGCCGTTTCACTCTTTCTGGAGCTACTTGGAATTGCCCTCCGCTCTTCCCCAGTAGCATTTTGGACACCTTCCGACCTGAGGGGCTCATCTTCCGGCGTCATATCTTTTAGCCTTTTGATACTGTCCATGGGTTTTCTTGGCAAGGATACTGGAGTGGTTTGCCATTCCCTCCTCCAGTTTTGGACCACGTTTTGTCAGAACTCACCGTCATGAACTGTTCTTCTTGACCTGACTTCATTGAGTTACGCAAGCCCCTTTGCCACGACAAGGCAGTGATCCATGAAGGGGATCTTTCTAGAACATTCCTAGACTTCACTAATTCCTGGAATAACAAACTCTAATCAGAGGCCATGGGGAAAGATGATGCTTTTTCCAGACTCAGTCCACAGACTTCAATGAATCAGTGACCAAAACTTTTCTATCTCCACCAAATGGAGAGGCAGGTTTATTGGTTCTGTATGTGATCCAGAGCACCCTTGTAGGATATATATTGACAATCTGGTAGGAGAGGCGGGAAGCAGAGTACATACAATATGATTGTAAACCGCCCAGAGTCTACCGTAGAGATGGGTGGTGATAAATCGAAATAATAAATAAATAAATAAATAAATAAATACACAGTAGTAATCAATATATTGTAACAGTGTTCCAGAATCTGTACTGTCTTTCTCTACTTTTCTTAGCTTAATGAAAGATGCTCACAAGTATTTATGTAAATCATTTTTGTTGTTTATTCGTTCAGTCGCTTCCGACTCTTCGTACCTTGAGACAATACCTATGTAATAGAATGTATTTAAGAGTTTGAAGGATTTGATTGAAAGTAACAAGGCCAAGCAGCATTCTGTTTTTCTCCTTTTTATTCAAACTACTGATAAAATATATTACAGAAGTAGTTTCATTTCCACTCTTCATGCAAGTATGATGTACAGTGTTTATTTTCTCTGCATATTATTGCAAACAGTTCTCCCTCCCCTTTTCCAGATAAGAGATTGCTTCAGAGGTACAAGTGAGAACGTTTTTTTCTGTACTCCAATTTTCAGCTGCAGCCACCTCTACTGACGTGCAGTTTATTGTACAAGCTTAACATATGTGTGTTCTATTCTAATTCTATCCCTATATACTCATCCTAATTCTAGAATTAAGAAAAGCCTTACAGGTATAAATTACAAAATTTTTTCTTTGGTTCAATCAGCTGAAGCAGCAGCTAGCTTGATTTAGCTTGTGCTCTTTTAACAAGTGAAACCTTTCATCTTTTCTCTTCCATCACCTTCAACCCTAATACTGAGAGTCCTCTGCAATGACAAGATTCAGCACAGATCCTCTTCATCTTCAGCAGTCTTCCTCCAGATCATGCCCTCAAAAACCTACAGTAGTGGACTTAGGATCACTTTTAAAGTAACAAGCCTGCATCTGTGAGTATAGCTGTCTAAGCCCAGGGGTCGGCAAACTTTTTTTGCCGGGAGCCATTTTGACATGCTCGTGCACATTTTGAAGTGCTCGAGAGCCAGGGGGCGGGGTTTGCGGGCGGGGGCCAATCGCGTGGAAGGGGGCGGGGTTTGCAGGCGGGAGCCAATCGCGTGGAAGGGGGCGGGTTTTGCGGGCGGGAGCCAATCGCTTGGAAGGGGGCGGGGGAGGTTTGGAAAAAGAAGGGAAAGAGAGGCTCGACTGCTCCAGTCGCTTCTCTTCCGGAGCCGCTCACGCTCCCAGTCCAGGCACAGTAAAGCTGGCGGGGAATCCAGCGCAAGAGCGGGGTTTGCGGGCGGGAGCCAATTACGCACACTTAGGGCTGTGGGGTGGAAATGTGCTGCTTTTGCACGGAGAAAAAGAGTAAGCAGAGCAGCAACGAAGAGGTTAAGGCAGGGCTTTCCAAACTTTTGCCGTTGGCGACACACCAACGGCCAGCCCACAAAAACTGGAAGCACCGGCGGCGGTGCTTCCAGGTTGTCGCTGCGGCGGCAGCGGCTGCCCCTTCGAAAGGGCAGGCTCCGGGGACCCCGAAAATGCCCTCGGTTCTGGCAGGGAGGCAAAAACCTCCCTTCCCCTCCCCGCATGCACACGCTGCCCTGGAGTGGGGTGGAAGTTTTCCCCGCAGAACAGCTGAGCGCTGCTTGCGCGCAGCCTCCCTGCCTAAACCGAGGTGCTTCCCCTTCAAAAGGGCAGGCTCCGGGGACCCCGAAAATGCCCTCGGTTCTGGCAGGGAGGCAAAAACCTCCCTTCCCCTCCCCGCATGCACACGCTGCCCTGGAGTGGGGTGGAAGTTTTCCCCGCAGAACAGCTGAGCGCTGCTTGCACGCAGCCTCCCTGCCTAAACCGAGGTGCTGCCCCTTCAAAAGGGCAGGCTCCGGGGACCCCGAAAATGCCCTCAGTTTAGGCAGGGAGGCTGCGCGCAAGCTGCGCCAGCTGTTCTGCGGGGAGAACTTCCACCCCGCTCCAGGGCAGCGTGTGCGTGCGGGGAGGGGAAGGGAGGTTTTTGCCTCCCTGCCAGAACCGAGGGCATTTTCGGGGTCCCCGGAGCCTGCCCTTTCAAAGGGGCAGCGGCAGCAGCAGCAGCAGTGCTGCCCCTTCGAAAGGGCAGGCTCCGGGGACCCCGAAAATGCCCTCGGTTCTGGCAGGGAGGCTGCGCGCGGGGAGGGGAAGAGAGGCTTTTGCCTCCCTGCCAGAACCGAGGGCATTTTCGGGGTCCCCGGAGCCTGCCCTTTTGAAGGGGCAGCACCTCAGTTTAGGCAGGGAGGCTGCGCGCAAGCAGCGCTCAGCTGTTCTGCGGGGAAAACTTCCACCCCACTCCAGGGCAGCGTGTGCGTGCGGGGAGGGGAAGAGAGGCTTTTGCCTCCCTGCCAGAACCGAGGGCATTTTCGGGGTCCCCGGAGCCTGCCCTTTTGAAGGGGCAGCACCTCAGTTTAGGCAGGGAGGCTGCGCGCAAGCAGCGCTCAGCTGTTCTGCGGGGAAAACTTCCACCCCACTCCAGGGCAGCGTGTGTGGGGAGGGGAAGGGAGGTTTTTGCCTCCCTGCCAGAACCGAGGGCATTTTCGGGGTCCCCGGAGCCTGCCCTTTTGAAGGGGCAGCACCTCAGTTTAGGCAGGGAGGCTGCGCGCAAGCAGCGCTCAGCTGTTCTGCGGGGAAAACTTCCACCCCACTCCAGGGCAGCGTGTGCGTGCAGGGAGGGGAAGGGAGGTTTTTGCCTCCCTGCCAGAACCGAGGGCATTTTCGGGGTCCCCGGAGCCTGCCCTTTCAAAGGGGCAGCGGCAGCAGCAGCAGCAGTGCTGCCCCTTCGAAAGGGCAGACTCCGGGGACCCCGAAAATGCCCTCGGGTCCGGCAGGGAGGCAAAAATCGCGCGTGCAGGCTGCCGGGCTTCCCGACGCACAGCTGATTGGCGCTGAGAATTTCCACTCCGGGTGGCCTGGCAGCGCGCGCGCACGCGATTTTCACCTCCCTGCCAGAGCCGAGGGCATTTTCATCAGCGCTTCCGGCTTGTCACGCGACACACTTGGGGGCCCCCGACACACAGTTTGGAAAGCCCTGGGTTAAGGCGATGGGCAAGTGCCCGTCGTCAAGATGGCTGCCGGAGACGGAGGCTTCCAAACTCCCGCGAGACTGTGTGAAGCCCGTCCCCGGAGGAAAAAGAGAGGCTGGGCCTAGGTTGCCAGGGGTATGCCCACAGCAACGCACACCATGCCCACTGCTGCGCCTGCCCCGCCACACTCGCTGCCGCGCCTGCCCCCGCCACGCCCGCCACGCCTGCCTGCGGAAGAGCCACACTCAAGGGGCCAAAGAGCCGCATTTGGCTCGCGAGCCGCCATTTCCGACCCTTGTTCTATGAGAACTATTTCCTATCAGAATCTAATCTCAGCTCCTGATCAGAAAAGTGATCACAAACTGTTTTGTTTCGGTGTCTGCATGTGAAGACCCAATGAGAAACTATACAGTACCTGAAAGGAACTCATCATAGCCTACTTCCAAGCTCTTGGAACAAGACAAGTAATATCTCCAAGAAATAAATAAATAAATACCTCTTGATTTATTGAAGTTAAAAGGAACAAAGCTACACTGAATCCTAAGAACAAAACTGGGAGGATGGGAGGATAGCTCCCTTGTTGTAGAATACTTTAGCAACAGAAATTAGGCTTGCTCCAACCTGTTTGCCTTTCAGAAACAAATTAAAATAGAACTTAAAGCCTTCGACAATATAAAATAAAGCCTTCGACAATACATAAAATAGAACTGTTCCAGAGGGCTACTCTAATTAGTTTAAATAAAGCTGTAGAACTGTTTATGTGCTCTGGTTTTAAGATAATATAATGTTGTATGATTGGTTATATTATTATTTGATTATTTCATTATGACTTCTTTTTCTTGTAAGCCACCAAGAGTCATATGATTAAATTATAAATAAATAAATTCCTGGTAGGGAGAGGGTCTAACACATTTGGTGGAAGCAAAGACAGAAAATGTTAATTCTGTTAGGAACGCTGCCTTATTTCTGTACTTAGGAGAGCAGTCCTTTCCTTCTGCAGTGGTTTGGGGAACGATATTGTCAGAAAGCAGTTCAATCAGCCCCATTACAACAGCTACATATTATGTTACACAAGCACAGTAGAAAACAAAGCTACCCACACAGGTCATGGCTGTTTATCTGTGGGAAGCCACTCTATGAGTTTAAGAATTAAAGTAAACATGGAGCATTGATACACATGCCAGGTATGCTTCAGGCCACCTCTGTTCTACGTGCGCCCTCTCTTAGTGAAAATAAGCTGCTGCTTGGTTTGTGGCAAACCTCAACTATTTGACTTCAGTCCTGGAGAATTGTCAGACAGATGCAATATGAGATTACTCCTTTTTTCCTTTGAATGTTTTCCGCACAGTGCTGCAAAAGACACCACATTCAATTGTTCATGATTAAAAAAACCTTAACTTTTCCAAAGAAAATAATCTAAAAGAATTAGAGCTCACCATTTGCCTAACTTACTCTTGTTTCATGTGATGAGGCTTTAGTTATCAAACCCAGACACAAATAGTCCTTGTTAATATTTTTTAAATGTTCCAACCTTGGTGGGATTGTATATATTCATTAGTCTGAATAATAAAGAGACATATTAGATATTACATGTATTAGAAGAGAATTAAAAATATATATTTTATGTTCAAGTCTACAAGTTATTAAGCTATTCTAGTCAAGGTTCTTTCCAAGCACTTAGTCAGGCCCGAAGCACTATTTTATACAGATTGCCTCAACATTTTCACATAAAACTGTCTCATACTATCCTTACTTAGCACCAATCATCAAGAAGAAAAATCACAGAAATCTGGTAAAATATATGCCTTCTATTACAGGAGATTCCAGATTCACTTCTGATACCTCCAAGTAAAGCTGAGAGAACTCTCTCTTGTCTCAAACTTTGGAGAATTCAGCAAATTTGGGTAATCAAAATCCCCAATCTCCTGGAATCTCTCTGTAGCCTTTTGAAGAAGACAAACATCAGATTTCAATGAGAGCATGTTCACAGTGGTTCAAATGTGCACATTCACAAAATGGGTAACACTGAAGTATTTTAGGGAGGATTGGTTAAAACTGAAGTTTCATTGGAGTGTTGTTGCTTACAGAGAATATTATGTAAGATCAACAGTTTTGCTGCCAAAAAATATATGTTGAAATATATTTTGTTTCATTATGTTTTGTTTGCAATTGTTTGTATTAAATATTATACAGACAAAAGAAGTCACATTTTTTAAAAAAAAATCCAAAGCAAACAAAACTCTACATCCTTGGACCTTTCAGTACTTGAGGAAACGTAACAGTCACCTAGGAGAAAGGGATTATTTTCATGTTCTTCTTTGGAGATTCCACAGGCATCACATTTGGCACTGTGGAAAATAATTTGGACTTGATAGGCCTTAAAATTCCTATAAGCATCTTATATACTTAGGTGCTCAGAAGTAAGTCTTACCATGCTCAGTGGGGTTTGCTAGCAAGTAAATGAAAATAGCTTCTTAGGTAGATCCTTTTCATATTCTGTCTTGATAATGAATAAAGGGTTGAAAAGATTTGCCATGTATAGAACCAGAAAGCAATGGAAAACTGGAGGTGTTTCCTTAGGGTATGGTGACTGGCTAGTTAAAAGTGTAGCCTGCCATTCCTGTTACTGCCAAGAACCTGTCCAGTTCCTAAGGCATTGTTTCTCTCCACCCACATGTATGGAACACCCATGTAGTAACAGCTAGATTTCCCAGAATGAACCTGGCAAGGAATATGCATGGTACTTGGCTCTCCTTCTAATCTTAACCTTTAAATGTTTTTTTTAATTGCATAACTACTGCTGTATGGTATGTTGTAATTTTAGTAAATGCAAAGTTAAAAAGAAGATATCTTATTTCCTTATTCCATTCGCAACATCTCCAAAAGGCTGGACAAATGGTTAGCAAAGCTGTGGGAAGAAGATCGGGCTGCTTTCCACAATATCTTTTCTACAGACCATGTAGTACAGGAAATTGTACTACATTGATCACTGAGAAAAGGCACCATGACAGCATTGCAAAGCTTTGCTCACCTGGGGAATCATAATGGGATATATCTGGATATATTGAGGGAGCACAATTTTTCAGGAACTAACTCTTGACCGACTGTCTATGAAGGTTCTCAGTCATCCAGGTGGAATTGTCAGTAGCTTGAATCACGTCAACTGGATTTCTATTTTCTCAGTGGAAACGTTTCGCTCCTTATCCAAGGAGCTTCTTCAGTCTGAGCAAAGTTAGTAAGGTAGTAGTCTTGACCAACTGCTTTAAGGTCTTAGATTTCCTTTCCTATTTTTTCCCCTTATATATTGGTCTTGGACAGATAACACTTCTAACATAGCAATATGTGGCCTTTCAGATGTTGTTGGACTGCAAGTCCCATTATCCTCCATCATTTATCCAATATGTTGTTGAAGCATATTTGGAGGGCAACACACTGCCATCCCTGGGAATGTCTTCAAATAGAGAACTATCTCCGGTAAAGTAGGGCAAACAGTCATCCTACGATCCAGTCCGGTGTTTCTCAACCTTAGCGAATTTAAGGTGTGTGGACTTCAACTCCCAGAGTTCCCCATCCAGCTTTCCTTTGAGTAAGTTAGGCTTTGCTGGCTGGGGAATTCTGGGAGTTTATTTATTTATTTATATTTCCAACTTATATCACCGCCCATCTCCCCCCATTCCGGAGTTGAAGTCCACACACCTTAAAGTTGCTAAGGTTGGGAAACACTGCTCCAGTCTGTATGACAATGAGGTAATTGACTTATCCTAGGAATGCCAGTGGGGTTTTCACCTTCAAGCAATGTATAGCAACCCAGGGGAGTGAATCAGTTCTAATCTAGATCAGTTTGGGAAATGTATCCTTTCCATCCAACTGTTTTCATGGGTACTTTAGGTCTAAGACCCATCACATGGAGGTTTTCCATTTAGAGCAGTATTAGATTTATTTCTGCACAACCAAGAAGTTGCTTCAATGTCTCAGCAATATTGTAGAGGTAATAACAAAACATTTCAACAGTTAGAGAGAAATGGATTAAGGTCAGGGTTAGTCAAGAAACCAGGGTTTGTGCACTATTCTGGATAATGTCTGTTATATCAATATGCATGGCATAAATCACCAACCTGATATGCATATGGAAGACTGAAATCACACAGCGTTTAAGAAGCTGAGATAACAGCCTTTGAAATGAAACCACGAAAATGTATCAGGTCTCTGTGGTTAGACCTCAGGTACCATCAGCTTTATCATCTCCACAGAGTGGCACCTCTGTGGCTGTCATACCACACACACAATTACTTTGCAGGGAGCTAGCCGGAATAGGCAAACTACAGGCTAAAAGAAGACAAACTAAGCCATTTCAAAATTCACAAGGGAGCGTAGTTTTCCCTTGGTGTTACAGAAACTCTATAATTATGTCTGTCAGCAAAATAATATTTTCAACAGATCATGTAAAAGAGAGCCAGCTGATTCAGTCAGGTCTGCTGAGAACAGCTTGGTAGTGTGAGATATATTTATGAGAATGAGGACTCTGTCTCTAAGCTAAAACAGTAGCTACAGAAATCCTCCCGAAAAGAGCTGACTGATTAAAAATCCCTGCTGTTAATAAAATAAACAAATTTTAATGTTAGGTTCAAGCAGCTTGTGGATTGTTTTGAAGGCCACAATAGCCACAGTAATTGTAGGCTTGTGAGGGCCAACCCCATGAAATATCCCTCAGAAATGTTGAAATGTTTAATCAAATAGCTCTGGCCTTCTCTTTGGAGCCCACTATCACTAGCAGCACATAAATATGTGCTGCAGATTTTCCTTTGGATATTTTTTTCCGACTAGCAGACTTTACAGGACACAGAAATGTTCAGAATTTCATGGGGAAAATAATGGGAAGTGGGATAAAATATATATTAAAATAAATAACAAAAATAAATGAATACATCCCTAAAGAGTTTTCTGTGCTCCTACAAATGGGAGGTGGCAACCAGAAGAAAGGTGGTTTTTTTTAGTAATTGCACCTTGCACTTGTAGAATGTCCTCTCCACTGAGATTTCCCCACTAGATTGAAGAATGCTAGGAGTGTAAATGTCAGCATTTTAATTCTAAATCACTTTTCCACAATCTACTTTCTCCATATACGTTGTACAGGTAGTCCTCGCTTAACGACCACAACTGGGACTGGAATTTCAGTTGCTAAATGTAGTCATTAAGTGAATCCAACCCGATTTTATGACCTTTTTTGTGGTGGTTGTTAAGTGAATCACTATGGTAATTAAGCGAACCATGTGGTCGTTAAGGGAATCATGCGGTTCCCCATTGATTTTGCTTTCCAGAAGCTGGGTGGGAAGGTAAAAAATGGCAATCATGTGACTGCAGGATGCTGCAATGGTCATAAATGTGAAACGGTTGCCAAGTGCCCAAATTGTGTTCATGTGACTGCGGGGACGCTGTGACAGTCATAAATGCAAGGACCGGTCGTAAGTTGGTTTTTTCAGCATCGTTGTAAGTCTGAACCATCACTAAATTAATGGTCGTTAAGCGAGGACTACCTGTACTACAGTTTTCCTTGTCCCTATAAAGGTCTAAGCCATCTGAATGGCCCCAGATTAGTAAAATGTTTTAAATTGTGATTAATTTGTTTGTTCTGTACTTGTATTTTTAAACTCTTTATAAAGTGGCTTGGGACCTATTGCATATTAAGGGGTAGATATAAAATTACAGAAACAGTTCAAAATAAGACTAGTTCAATTAATAGTTTAAAAATAGTTTGCATATTTACCCTTACCATGTTTGTTTGTTTGTTTGTTTATACTTAGGAATCTTCATAATCTCAGGTTTTAAATGACTAAATGTGACTTCCCTTTATCTTCTTCCCCATCAACTCCTAATGTATATTCCATTCTTTTTCTCTGAGAATTCCACAACACAACAGGGATGGATATGTGGGCATGTATATGTAAGGAAAAGAAGAGGCTGTTTCTAGCTAGCAAAATGGAGTCACAGATAAAATTTGAAGAAAAACAATTATACATCAGTATATATCATGAAAATACAAATATTGTTATTGTTATTTCAATTTTTATTTTTTTTCCTTTTTGCCAAAAAAATATGTAGTTTTTAAAGTACATGCTTGGCTTTCAAAATATGTTCATATAAGGAAGAACCTAGCAATACTTTCCTTTAAAAAAATCTAATGAAATACACTAATTGTTGATGGATGGCTCAGTACACCAGCCAATTACTTTGAACATTCATTGTTTCATTTCTTCATCTTGAGGTGATTTTTCAGCCAGTTGAAAAATGAGCCCTCCAGGGAACAAAGATTGAGGAAAGCCATCAGAGATAACCTTAATCTGATCAGTGTTTTAAGTTACAACTTTATTTCTCTTGCTATTTATTCCTGACTTGATCCATGCTCTTTAGTTCATGTCTAAGGGAGTTCATTCCTTTAGTTTGCTGGGTGACATCAAAGCATAAGGAACCAAAATGGGTTGACAGATTTTTAAGAAAAATAATATTCTGTTTGTGTAAGGTTTTTATTTGGAATAAATGTATGGTAGATAAGGTGTAGACATTATTAAAAGCAAAACACTTTATTATCATATTCTGGCTATTTGAAGAACTTCTAGTGCTTGTTTTTTTAAAATAAGCACATGATTAAGTCTCTCCCAGCAAAACTAAGTGGTGAAGTGCCCTGGATTGTGCCTTGCTCTGTATGATTGATTGATTGATTGATTGATTATGTGCTATCTAGTTGGTGTTGACTCTTACAACCATATAGATAGATTTTTTCCACATACAGTAGATGGAGAAAAACCTGAAAAGTCCTTCAGGTTTTCCAATGGTGAACCAATTGTTGTTGTAATTGAATTGATCCATCTTGCTGATGGCCATCTTCTTCTCTTTCCTTCCACCTTTCTCAGCATTAGAGCATTTTATAGACAGCTAGGTCTTCACATAACGTGTCTTTGAGCCTGTGAGCCCTACAAGGTAGACCAGACAAGAAACCAATGCCATATAGGTCAGGACTACTTTTATTGCAACAGCTATAGTAACAGAATCTTCCAAGTCTGAATGTGCTTCCTCCTCCCCCACTTTATCTTTCTTTGAGCTACGGAGGGCTTTGTCTGAGACAGTTTCTCAAGTTACTTTCTTGGCCCAGGCTCAAGCTCCTCTTATCTGACCATTGCCTTGGTAGCGGCTCTTCATCCTGTCCTTCAAGACCATTCCCTATGCCATAGCTTTCCAAAGTGTGTGTTGCGACACACTATTGTGTCGCCTGCGGTGTCCTGGTGTGTCGCACGCAAACTGGAAGCGCTGATGGGGGGAACCATAAGGAGCGGTGCTGCTCCTTACGGTTTCCCCCATCAGCACTTCCGGGTTTGCGTGTGACACACCAGGACGCCGCAGGCTGCGCCGCCACTGTGCCGCCACCGCCGTTGGTATGCGTCGCTAACATTAAAAGTTTGGAAAGCTCTGCCCCATGCTCTCTACAGAGCCTGTCATTTGTGCTTTGAGTGAGAACTCTGGGTTGATTTGTTTGATGATTTGTTTGTTTCTTGGCTGTCCATGGTATTCTAAGGAGTCTTCTCCAACACTACAGTTCAAAAACATCAAGCATTTGAATATCTTTCCCAAGGTCTTCATGGCATTCTTCATTCATCCCTTGCAGGAACACCCCCTCTTGCCACAATGAAGCAGCACAGCAAGAATTGGAAGGGTGCTGTGCATGATAGAAAGTATTTATCCTAATGCATTGAACAGCCTGTTGCCTCATATTTCTTCCATAGTGGGCAGAAGAAAGAGGATATCTGGAAATCTTTGATGTTGTATGGATGGATCTCAGGGTTAATCCCCTTTTACTAATGTAGAAGTCAAACAGGGCACTGCAGGGCATTTCAGGATACTTAACCCATATCTTGTGCATACAGTGGAATATTTCAAGTATGGAACAGACTTCATTGCCTTGGATTTTTTGTAGGTTTGTTTTCAAAGGGTAATATTCCGAAACAGTCAAGACAGTCTCATAGGAAAAGGAAGACATGTACGAAAGAAAATATAAATATAATCAAGAGCATTAGGTAATAGGTTAGAAGCTAAATTTAATAAATTTAAGGAACAATTTTAAAATCCAATGGGCTTTGAGCAACCTCTGCAGTGCTCCACTGATTCCATGTCATTCCACAGTTGATGGCCTGGTGTATATTAACCAATGTTATAATTTTTCCTTAGGTCTGGATGGTGGGTTTACATAGCCAGGGATTTGCCACATTTCATAAACAAGTAATGATAATAAGGCTACCAGATTTGGATTCCAAAAATCCAAATGACCATGTGATGGCAGCAAAGTGTGTTATTTATATACCAAAAATGTATATAATTTACATAAAAAGGCCCACAGCAATTAAAAGAGGCTATTCATATGTCTTGGACCAAAAAATAAAAAAGATATTAGAAGGGACAAAAATATTTATCACATTTGAAACTTCAAAACCCAGACTATTTGAAAACAACAACAACAACTGTTATTATTTTCTGTCTCTTTGAAACAGGCCTTTAAAGTGTTCCCGTATTTGTCATGTGTTTCAAGAAGCAAAGGTTTTCTGGGCTAAATTATTATCATGAAACTTTTGCAACATATTTTGATTCATTTTTTCCTAAAATAATTCCATCCAAAAGTGTAAATAGAAGCAAGTAGCTGGGGAGCTGAAGTTGAGACACACAAGGAATTTAAGGAATCAAAGAAAAGGGAACAAAAAGGGGAAAAAATTGTACCTTTATTGCTGTCTCATGCTGTGTCTATATGTAGCTACATATTACATATACAAAATACAATATTTCCCAGCATGCTGGCTGGGGAATTCTCGGAGTTGAAGTCCACACATCTTAAACTTGCCAAGGTTGAGGCCCTCCGAACAGTCACTCACGCCCTTGTCATCTCCCGTATAGATTACTGTAATGCGCTCTACATGGGGCTACCCCTGAAGAGTATCCGGAAGCTTCAGCTGGTTCAGAATGCCGCGGCGCGAGCAGTTATGGGTGCCATGAGATCGGCACATGTAACACCTCTGCTACGCGAGCTGCATTGGCTACCAGTTTGCTTCCGGGTCCAATTCAAGGTGTTGGTGATTACCTTTAAAGCCCTATATGGCATAGGACCAGGGTACCTGAGGGACCGTCTCGTCCCGATAACGTCGGCCCGCCCCACCCGTGCATGCAGGGAGGGCATGCTTCGGACCCCCTCAACAAGAGAATTCCATCTGGCGGGGTCCAGGAGACGTGCCTTCTCTGCGATAGCGCCCGCCTTATGGAACATCTTGCCCCCGGAGGTGAGACTCGCCCCCTCACTCCTGGCCTTCCGGAAGGCCCTCAAGACCTGGCTCTGCCATCGAGCCTGGGATGACAGAGGTGGCAGTGCCTCCTGGGGTTGGCTGGCCCCGTAGGAATACAATCTACACCACGGTCTCCAATCCATCTTGGATTTAGATAATTTATTACTGTATAGTATTATTTATTATTGTATTTTTAGAGGATATTTTTATAGTTTTTAAACTTTCAATTGTTGTAACCCACCCAGAGTCCCTTGCAAGGGAGATGGGCGGGGAATAAATTGAAATAATAAATAAATAAATAAATAAATAAATAAATAAACACTGGTATATACTGTATAACACAATTTCAGTTGCAAAGATGACCCATCTCAAGGTAAAACTAATTTCAATGTGCAGTAATGTGCATGGGCATATCATAATCACATAAACAAGTCTGGCTGCATTTTATTGTAACTTTGTCCTGTTTGTTGGGTGGTCCCTCATTGTGTGGAATCATGTCATCAAGAAGTCCAGGAAGGAGGAGAAACAGCAACCAGAGATGCATGGGCGGTACTGAAGCCATAGCAACTGAACATTGGAAGGAAAAGATTAAGCACAGAGTATTTTAACCAACTTATTTATACTTCACCAAAAATGCTAAAAGAAACAGAGGAATATTCAGTGTATCCCTAATCTGCAAATCAGTGTTTTTCTTTTTATGGAAGGAAAGAAGTAACAATCTGTCGGAAACAGCCCTCATATATGTAAATGATTGCCTATCCTGAGAAAGACATATATACCACTGGTTTTTCAGAAATTGCTGACACCTAAATATTTTCACCTCTAGTTTATCTTGGTATTAAGCCTAAACAGACACATGCTTAACTTTTTTTAAAAAAAACCACCAATAACAACAATCATGTATTTGTGCAAACAACATTCTCAGTAGACATAACTATATTATGTCTAAGATTCTGAGTGAAGTAAATCATTTGGGGAACCTCATTGGTACATCTTCCTCTATATGAATACATCAATCTACTTGGAAAAAACAAATTGGCCAAGATCTGAGACAGTGTGAACTGTCAATACTAGTCCGACTTGCTTTAGGCCTAGAAAAAACCCTGGCAGAACTTAAGCAGAGGGAATGGGACATAGACATTCAGGTGGACATAGCCAAACTTTCCCATCTCTCACACAGACAAATTGCTCTCTCCCCCTGGACACTCCCCAATTATTTCTATAAGATTCTGCACAGCCCACATAGAGTGGTCTTATATGCTCTCCCTACTAGGGTGTCAGCTGGTCAATATGCCAACCTTCCATCTGAAGATCGAGTATGCAGCTGCTCGAATAATGAGGTTTAGTCTGTTTCACACTTATTTTTAAAGTGCTCACTGTACTCACATTGGCGATCAGAGCTAGCATACCCGCTCTTGAGTCTGATAAACGCCACACATGATGAGGAGATTGAGGTATTCCTATTAAATGACCAATATCCAGGTGATTTGGATGCAGTAGTGAAATTTTTACACACAGCCTTAGCTTACAGAAACTTAGCTTAACTTAGCTTATAGAAATAGGTCCCTTCTATGAAATGTTAATTTTATAGCCTTTTGTCCTTTTATATACAGTATGTATGTACTATATATAGTTACTTATACATGTATTAATGGTGTATGGTGAGAGTAATGGTGAGAGGTGATGTGCCTGACTCAATCATCACAGTACTAGTTCTATTACTTAGGAGTGATTAAAATAATTTGTAGCTCACTATCAGTAGAATCTCCTTTGTTGAACTATAACAAAATCATTGGAAATGAAAGAGATTTTTTAAAAAATGAGTCAATTTTTTTTTTTTACAAAAACTATCTTAACTGTCCTCCATTTTCAAATAGTGACTAGCATTTTAAAAGAGGTATATTTACATGTTGCGAGTTTGAGACAAAGTGAACTGTAACAACACTAACGGGTTTTAATGAAGAGATGCATAAGGTCTCTGAAGTATTTGAGGGAACCTTTGCTACTTGTGGTTTTGTATATGGTTATGGTAAATAACCATGCTGCTGATTTTTGTGGTCTGGCCTTTCCTGTGAGCATTACAACTAGTAACACATTTAACCCTGACCTTGCCCTAGATATAGCCTAAACAAAAATCAAGGAGGAGCAATGGGGAACAAGTATAAATTAAAAGAAAGAGGAGGACACAGGCAACCAGAGTGAAACTAGGAGGACGTCACTCAATGACATGGCTGTTTCCTGGGCTAAAATGTTTTGTTTGAACAATAATAAGAATATGGCTTTGTGGTGCTAAGAGCTTAGGAAACTCTATTAGATGTTAGGTTTACCTCTGTGAGCTTTCCTTTTCCCCATGGCTGATTCCTGCACATTCTCTCCTTAAATGAGCCCAGAAGGGAGTCCAGATGACAGGGCTGAGGCCTCGAACACCGTTAGCTGTACCTCACAGGGGGATAGCAAACTTTGCTTCTTGACAGAATGCACTCAACCTGAACTGAAGCTGGAAGCAAGAATGAGTGTCACAATCTGCATATGTAGCCCAGAAGCACATGTTTTGGACCTAGGGGGTTTTTCATGAGATGTTTTTATCCATCCTGCATTATACTCAAAACTGTTAAAAGGAAATTAATAACATCACATCTGCCCATAAGCAGCCAAAGGAAACAAGAAAGGAACTGGAGAGGCAAGAATCCATCCCAAATTAATTATACTACTTCAGATATTTTTTTAAAAAACACATTAATTTAGGTGCCCAGAACTTGGAGGTGAAGTGAACCATGTTCATTTCCCGTTAGCTCAGCCCTTCACATTTTGTCTACATTTAAAGCTTTAGTATATATGAAGGTTTAATTAACGCAAACAATATGACACATGTACAGTAGAATGAAATGTATACTGCAGTCTTCCCTAATAGGATTTAACCTAATTAATTCTAGCTGGAACTGTGTTATGCACTTTTTCCTAGTGCTATCAAGTTAGTTCACCCCAAACTCTGGTTTAAAAAAGTATATTGATCTGAAATAATTTGTTGAGACTCACAGGATGTCTGGAAATTAATACCAGTTCTGAATGGAGTCTGAAATGGATGAAGCACTTAGTTGACGTCAGCTGTACTAGAACTTTCCCTGCTGGATGTTTCATCAAATTTACTGAGGAAAAGTAAAATTGCAGGAAAACTTGGATATATAACATGGTATCAGGGAGATAACTGGCGAAGAAGGAGGGGGCTCCCTCCAGGGGGAGAAACGCATGCGTAGTACTGAATCGCTTTGCTTTCCTCCCAAGAGGCTAAAGAAGGCCCCGCCCTGATTTCTTGGACCCTTTCTCTGAGCATTACCAGTTCATTTTAGTTTAGCTGGATTCTGTCCAGTAGAGTAGGACAATAAAACATTAGAGCTTCAACTCCAAGTCTCAGCGTGTTTTCCTTCACTCGAAGTCAGGACACATGGCAGAAGCACAGATCTGAGGTATTTCTGAGCACACAATATTTGCAATGGCATCTGGGAATGCTGAGAACTACAGGAAATATAGCTCCTAAGTTTTCCAATATTCCTTTTTATTTTATTCAGAATTTACATTTGAGTAGCATTGTGGAATATTGGAAACCATGAAAAATAAAGCAGTATACGAAGGAAGAAGTTATGCAACATAAATACTAGATAATTTCTTTTTTTTAGATAAAAAAACCCCATAAAATACAATGAGAAAACTAAAAATAACCTTCAAATTATACTGGAAAACCCAGCAAGAAAACTCATGGGAGTTAATGTGATGTCAGACCATAATGCATTGTTCAATGTTTATCCTAATAGCTATTTTTAAATTTTTATTAAAATTTTAAATGCAATTTTAATCCGTGTAAATCAGGCATGGGCAGCTCATGACCCATGGCCTGTATAGACCCTATAAAAATTTTGGGGTGTCCTCCAAGCCTTCTTCTTACATGTTACTGAAAAATTAGTGACGGCACTGAATTTCAGGAGTGGTGGACCTTGCAGCAAATTTTGACAATAAATTACTTACTGTTGAATTTTGGCAGCCCAGAATCCTTTTTCAAGAAATAAAAAGACACATAACATTGCAGTCTGTATTCCACTACTTAGATTGTCTCAGAACAAAGAATTGATTGGAGGCTAATGATATACATCAACCCCCAGGACTCTGAAGTCTCTTTTGGGTGGTCCTTGTAACCATGGCTACTGAAACCTAGTGGCATGATTTCAGGTATAATATAGCCTCACTCACATTGTGGACCTTATCGCTAATTTATGATCAGAGCAGACTGAACTTAGTCACTTTCAGGGGGGGAAAATATGGGTTTGGCCACATTTCCTTTTCCGGATTGAATGTGATCTTCCATTCAAGAAATGTTGCCTTTCTTTGATTAAAATAAAATAATAAAATAAAATAAAATAAAATAAAATAAAATAAAATAAAATAAAATAAAATAAAATAAAATAAAATAAAATAAAATAATAAAATAAAATAAAATAAAATAAAATAAAATAAAATAAAATAAAATAAAATAAAATAAAAAAATAAAAAATAAAATAAAATAAAATAAAATAATAAAATAAAATAAAATAAAATAAAATAAAATAAAATAAAATAAAATAAAATAAAATAAAATAATAAAATAAATAAAACCTATTAGACCATTCAAACCAACTGCTCATTTAAAAAAAATGACTTATGGAACTGGTATCCAAACATGTTTTATACAATGGCTTAGCTTTCACATTTTCACATTATATTTCTTCAGCATAATTGTAAAATATAAATCAAATTGGCATGTTCTTATACTTTCAAAAAGGAATAGGAATAATTTAACAGACTGCCCTTCCGACAGTGTCTCACACATGAATTGGAAACTATCTTAGGCTTGAGGACACAACAGGATTGTTTGCATATACACCAGCCTTAACTTACTCTTTCTTCATTGCAGTCTTGTAAAATCGAACTGACAAATTGATTGGACAAGCTAAGCATCCAATGTATTAAAATGAATTTCATGTTAGCTGTTATAAACTACAGCTCTGATTTGTATCTCAATACAGAATGTTTTCCTGGGGCTGTGCCAATGGTGCCTCGTTGTCTGATTTCAAAGCACTGTAATTGAACATTAATTGTGTGCTCCTTATTTCACCTAATACCAGGCCCAGTAAACTTTGGAGCTATCAGGTAGAATGTAAGAATTCAGTAAACAATATATTTACAAAGGAACAGATAAATTTTAACATATTTCACAAATCCCTGTTATAGATACCTTGTTTTGTTTTGTCAAATAGTTGTGAGATGCCTTGATTATTTTTAAATTGGGGTTGCTTCATAGGTTTTTTATACTGTGTTCTTAGTCTGTATTTTTTGTTAGCTGCCTAGAGTTACTTGTTAAGATGGATGGCCATATAGATTTGATAAAATAATAAACAAACAAACAAACAAACAAATAAATGGTTAAGGCGCTGGGTTAGAAACCAGGAGTCTGTGAGTTCTAGTCCCGCCTTAGGCATGAAAGCCGGCTGGGTGACCTTGGGCCAGTCACTCTCTCTCAGCCCAACTCACCTCACAGGGTGGTTGTTGTGGGGAAAATAGGAGGAGGAAGGAGTATCAGGTATATTCGCCGCCTTGAGTTATTTATAAAAATAATAAAGGCGGGATAAAAATAAAATAATAAAATAAAATAAAATAAAATAATAAAATAATAAAATAAAATAAAATAAAATAAAATAAAATAAAATAAAATAAAATAAAATAAAATAAAATAAAATAAAATAAAATAAAATAAAATAAAAAAATAAATCCCTTATCCATTACTACAAGTGTATCAAACAAATTATCTTAAATGAGATCAATTAATACTATGCTGTCTGGTTTTTTTGTCACTTGGCAATAACTGCCTTTATGTAATCATGCAACCATCACTTATTACAGAGTACTATAGAAGTGGTATCAAGAGACTGAACTGCAGATATGTCACAGTGCCAATTTTTCAGAAAATTCCTTAAAGTTATTTAACATTTACTTTTCAATCACACTTAATTTTTTTAAATTGTAGAATTTAGACCATCCCATGCTCCATACAGAAATTGAAATTATATCATCCCCAACAGATGATTATGTAGTAATTTATTTATTTATTGGATTTGGAAGCTGCCTGACTTCAGAAAGATGCTGGGTGGCTTGTAATTTAAAACAGAAAAAAATAAAATTAAAAAGCAACTAGAGGATCTGAACATTAATATCCACATAACAAAACACTGATAGGGCTCCACAACCACCATACCCAAAGATCTGGTAGAACAACCATGTTTTCATAGACCTTTGGGACATAATTAAGGTAAGAGCAACATGAATTTCTGGGGGATACCATTCCAGACAGCAGAGAAAGCATACTTCCTAGGACCCGATAGCTGGAAATATTTGATTAAAGAGACCTGAAACACACCAAATCTGTCTAAGTTTATTGGATGGGCAGAAACCATGGAGATAGGCATTCCATATCATGTCATGAAGGGCTTTATAGGTGATATAACCAGCACCTTGAATTGCACCCAGTGCAGCTTGCAGAGCAGTGGATCACATAGGCATACTGAGGCGTGTCTCAACACTCCCTACACCAGAGCTTTCCAAACTGTGTGTGGCGACACAAAAGTGTGTCGCCACACACAGTCTGGTGTGTCGCCACACAACCTGGAAGCGCTGATCATCATCAGCACTTCCGGGTTTTCCCGCGGCGACACACCAACGGCGGCGCGCAAAAAATGAAAGCGGCAGCAGCGCTTCCGGGTTTTTGCGTGCTGCTGCAACGGCGGCACTTCCAGGTTTTCCTGCGGCGACACACCAACGGCGGTGTGGGAAAACTTTGGAAAGCTTTGCCCTACACTATTGCATTCTGCATCAGCTGTAGCTTCCAACTGGGAAGGGCAGCCCCATATAGAGCACACTGCAATTATCCAATTGTGAAGTGACTAGGGCATGAGTGCCTGTCATAACCTCTGTCAGTCTCCTCTTTTCAAGACTAAACATTCCCTGTTCCTCCACTCTATTTTCTATTCTCCAGTTTCCCATTCGCCTTTATTGTGCAAGCCCTACCCCCTTTTGAATTTGATGCAATATCAACATTTGTACAAATGGGATGCAACACTCTTCCTTCTTGCTGATTTTTACCCCATCCCAGACACTACTATCTATGTGTAATCATCCCTAGTGATCTGTCTCTCTTTCCGTCTCCTCTATGTATCCTCTTTTTATGCTAATCTCTTTACTAATCTTCTTGTACAACTAACTTGGCTTCTTCTATTGTCTTCCATTTTTAGAGGAATTCTAGTTGCACTTTTACGGTCTCTCTTTTCAGGGGCTCTCACCAGTTGCCTCCTATGGAATCTTACTTATCCTTGATCCAAATTTATTAAAACTCACTTTTAAAAGTCCAAGATACATGTTCAATTATAACTTGACTTTCAAGTTTCCCCTAAAACCAGGAAATGCACTTTTCTCCAGTGATTCTGCTACTTTAATTCCTCAAACACGTCTTCTGTATTAGCTAGTGCCTTTGGTCAGTGGCAGTTATGAAGTCAGTGGATGAAGGCTAAATGCAGAGATTATCATATGTTCAGGTTTGCCAGGCAGTTCAAGTAGTCAGTTTTGAAACTTACGTTTTCCAGATTGAAATCAATGCAAGTCTGAATTAAAACCATGTGTTCAGCTCTTTTGGGGGGATGTTGATTTTGTAACCATCTTTTTGGGACTGGTAATGGTAATAAAAATAGCATTCAAGCTATTCATGAGAATTTAATTAAACTGTGCTGGGAGCAAGGGAGCAAATGTCAAAGGTGTCCATTATGATGTACAACACAAACCATGTAAGTTACATTCTTGCATCTGATACTGTGGCCCAAGTAACCAAAAGCTGGGATTTGTGTTGTAATCACATGATAATCTATCGCATTGTTTTCTTTCATCTTCATGATTTTAGTGGATGCCTGTTCTTCTGAGGTTTCTAAATCAGGTTGCTCTCTGGGTGACATACTGATCTTTTGTTCAAGGGATTATATGATCCTGCAATAGTTAAGTTTCAGAATGTCCATTTTAATTTTCTTCTAACCACAATCCCCAGGCTTTGGTTAGAGATAACAATATTGTTCTCACCAAGTCACATAGGACACAAAAAACTACCATTTTATTTACCAATCTCAATCTGTCAAGGGTCAAGGGTCAATAGTGCAAAAGAATCATTCTCAGTTGTCTATAGCACTTCCATCATTGATCAACAAGTTCAACAGGTTAACAATATCCATTTGTTCAGTGCTTATGTACCCTCTGTCTGTAGAAAGAAGTGACTATGAAGCTTTTAAATGGATTTCTGTTTTGCTTTAATGGTCCTTCCATGTAGCATAGCTATTAAAACATGAAGGCTATTGACCCTATGTTATGTATATTTGGAGAATTGAAATGACACAAAAAATACAGATGTCAGATTTAAAGCATATATGATCTGATATTTACAAGGCCAACTTAAAAAGGATAAGTTACCTAGTATTTTCTATCAAGTAGAACATATATTTTAAATGGAAAACTACTACCGTGTCTTGCCTGTTGCCTGGATTACAATACAGTACTACAGTATGTCCAAGAACAAATGCCAAAGTAGTATGCCTTAAAAATTCTGGAAAGCAAGTATGTCTTTTTTAGGAGTTGCCACAAAGTTATCATAATCTAAGGGTTGATTCATATGGTTTTGTGAGAATGGTTTTGTAATGTTAGAAGACTCCAATAATCTTCAGCCAAAGTCAGTTTAATAAAGTGTTTTTCTATAATAGATCACATAGGCTAAAACAATAAAACGATTCTGCATACTATTCAGTATTGTTATGATTTTTCTGACAAAAGAATATGTGGAGGAGTTTGCAGCATGACACCCCCATAACTAATTCTAAACAAGAACTATAATTCTTCCCTTTTTGTAAATTGGCTTTCAGGCATTGGGTTGCTAAAACTGAATATGGCAATACTATTGAGCCAATTGAAAATAAGAACAGGAAGCATTGTTTTCTATTTAAATTGGTATGTGATATCAACTGGGAATTGGTTAAGGTAATATCAGCTGTATTGGAACAGGTGGCCATTTAAAAAGACATGAAGCTTGAAAACACAATAATAATTTTAAAAAACCCAATAAAGAAATAGAAATAGGGACTATGGAAAATTTGAAGAACTTTGATGATAAAAGTTCCAGTTTGGTAAAATGCTTTTTTTCAGGCGAGAATAACAACTTACAGAAAGATGTCATGTAAGTATCTGAATTTTTCACATGGTGCAATCAGTTCTGAATAGTGAACGTATCAGTATGCATCTAGAAAGAATAACTTTGGTGCAAATTTTTCATATGATTGGATCACTCTTATATTGTTTTTGATAGTTTATCTCACCGATATCTGTGTTGCCAAATCTCTAATATGTGTTATAATGTTCTGTACTTTACACTATAGTTTGAATGAAAATAAGGGGCTCTTAGTATACAGTTTTATAAGGGAGGAATTACTCTCCATATGTATACTAACCAAGATGATTTACAAGTATGACAGTATTAATTTTGTTTAATCAGGAAAAGTGTACATTTAATATATAACTAAGTGCTGGACATTAGAATTAATTTAACTGTTCTGTTATCATGAGAATGTATTTGACTTCTATTTAACATGTAGCCTAAAAGAGTCCATTGGAGTTGGTGACTTATACATTCACATATACTGTATATACCTTTTATATATATATATATATATATATATATATATATACATATATATATATATACACACACACATACATACACACACACACACACATATACATACATACACACATATACATATACATATACATATACATATACATATACATATACATATACATATACATATACACACATACATACATACATACATACATACTATTCCAGGATTTATTACACTCCAAAGTTTGTTTATTGTTTCACATCAAGGACAAGCTAAAGGGATTTTTTTCAGCTCAAAAGAGTTGTTGGTTGCAAGAAATGATGAGGAATGGTGAGGCGGTAAGAAGGAGTAAGATTAAAAGTTGTTGTTTTCAGATGCTCACAAGCTGCCAACACCTAGCAACCATGCTTTCCAATGGATGATTTCCAGGATGGCTACAAGGATTTAAGCAGCCTAATGTGGATGGGAACACCCATTAAGATGAATGGGGCAATTGATAATAAGCAAGGGAGGGTAGATTAAAAGGCTTAGAAGGACATACTGTATGGTGGATAATACAGTGCATTTGGGTATAACATAAATGTTGATAAACACAGTTTGGAGTTATTTAGAGGAACCAAAGATTTCTTTTGGAAAACTCATATATCACATTGTTGGTTTCACTACTCAGATTGATATCACAGAAGGGGAAGGATGGTAGTGGAGGAGAAAGAGAGAGTTGACTGTATAGCAGGCAACTATTTTTCTATAATTTAAAGAATATACACATATACAGTATGTCAAGAATGCCCTTCTCCAATCCAAGCACTTTTGCTGCAGACTAATCAAAAGCCAATCCACAGTGAAACACCTGGATTGTTGTACTGATATACATAGTTCCAAGTGGTTCCCTTGTGATTCATTTGTGATATTCATCTGTGCCCTTGGGTGTGCTGGGAATCCATTAAAAAATCAATACCATAATTGGAAAACATATTGCATTCTAATGCCAACTAATGCTCATATGCATGATGACAAGCCTTTACTCTTCTAGTGCATAGACTTTTCTCATGGCTTTCTGACCAAATGGAGGTCGTGGTGATGGAATATATCTATATCTATCATGATGGATTTCACCTCATATCAGCCATATTCTTTCAAAAATTCCCAAGTTGTTATCTTCTGAAAATTTGAAAGGTCTAAATTCGGATTAATACTTTCAAAGAATGTGTATTCACATGAATTTGTGTCTGCATAAGTATAATCTGAGTTGTTTTTGTTGTTATTGTTATTTTCCATTTTTTGATAAGTGTTAAAGTGTATACATATACAGCATATCGTGTGACAACAAGGAATAATCAGAAAGGTTTGGAACCAGGCTTTTATTTCCTTACTGAATGTAATTTTATGAATTTTTCCATTCATACAAAAGAAAAAAAAATGAGATTGAATATAAGCTCCTGCTGGAAAATAAAGAATGACAATTTTGTTTGATTCTCCTTTTCGCCTCCAGCACCACCTTCCAGATTACTCCCGAGAGTCCTCGGAGCCTCCAGAAAATCTTTTCTGAAGGTGCAGAAGGCTCATAGCCAGCAAGGCGGGTAAAACATTCTCCCTGCCTTCCTCCAATATGAAAAGCCAAAAAGTAGAACTTTACTCACAAGTAGGCTAGACCCAAGATCCAAGTTCTGTTAAACTCAAAATATGGGATATTGACACTTGCAATGCTTCAGTACAACATTATAATTCAATTTCATTACAGAGAATATAAATCCCTGATACATTCCGCACGATTGTTTCATATTTATTATATAATTCCAAAATACCACTTATTATAAAATAATAATTATCATGCTATATTAACCAACATGTTCAGATTGGGGAAATAATGTTCCTGGCTGTGCATGAATAAGAGGTTACTGCATTTACAGTGCAAGCCAGTGCAGATTTAGGGAGTTTCTTCCTTGGAAGTGTGTTTTTAGGGTTGCTTTCTATACACATGTACTTGTGAGCAATTTTCACTGAAAATAATGTGATTTTTGAGTAGTTGTGTTTAGAATTGCATTAAATCCATTCATTTAAATAGGCCTACTCTAAACATGACCAATAGGCCAAAACTCTTAAGTACATCCCACCTATTATGTTTTATGCATATACAGTATGTATATACAGTAAACAGAAAAAAATGCTTGGAAAATATAATTGCTAGGTCTAAAACTGTTTTTTGATTTTATAATATTCTTTTGAAAGAAATATATAGATATGACTTTCAGAGCCCAAGCTACACTTAACTCCGTTCTGTGTGTCTTTGCCTTCATCTCTTTCAGTCTCATAAACAAGAAAATAGAATTTAATGTATTGGTCCTTTGAGTCTAAATCTAATCTCCCCTCCTTCTTCTCAATCTTCTTGAGACTCAAGGGATAGAAAATACTTTCAAGTGTCTCTTTGGGAAGCTCACTGCTCATGTCTTCAGCTTTTGCTCTTACAAAAGGGCAATTATTACACATAAAGTATAATTTCAGTACTTGCATGCCTTCCCTGATCCATTACCTCTCTTCTGTTTTCTGACAGTACATCCAGACATGTACACAGTTCAAAAGTAAAAAAGAAAAAAATACAGTGCATTAAACACCGCCTCCCCCCCCCACACTCAGCCCTAAGTTCTCTTTCATAAAACCCTAGACGAGGGTTAACTTGTATATATGCTTTTAGTCTGATGCAAAAGTTTTGTTAGATCAAGCTTGAGTGACCGATAACATAAGTTTATAGATGCCAATCAATTGATGAACCAATATGGGGGAATGACTTGCATGCTCTTGGAGAAAATTATCATTAAATACAGCCTTACAGATTTGCACGTTTTGTTTATGTGTGAATTTCATAAAGTGAAGCAGACTCACACACCAACCACACTGATTTTTCAAAGCTACAGTGTATGCATTTCCCAATATTGAAAATCCTCTAAGACTATTTTCATTGGCATTTTTAAGCAGGCAGTGTGTGGCAAATGATTTTCATACATTTAGTCAGGTAAGTTCTCATTTACATAAAAATTACTGCTTTCAATTACTTATCAAAGTTTAATTTAAACATTTAAAACAAAAAAGGGGATGACAAACACAAACTGAATCTTCATATATCACCTTTCCTTACCGCAAACTACATTACTAAATATAGTTTATAATTCATTTGTAATTCATGTGTACAGTATTTCATCTGTAAATTACCTCAAATGTTATTCCTGCACATTGGTGAACAACCTTAACAACCTTTGAGTACTTTCTGACTTACAGAGATTATTGCTGTTACAACAGCTGGTGATTATGCTAAGACAGGACTATATACGTATATTAGAACCACTCGGTTATTTCCCATCGGGCAATTTTATGCCACCAGGATGCTGATTGTAATCTGCTTCTGCTTGAAATAGCAATAAAGTAGGTTTTATAGAAATGTTTATTATTAGTACAACCTTCCTGCCGTCTCTCATAATAGTAACCAAAATTAATTGATTTTGTCCATCCAATGAAACCCTTCCTAACTCAATCCCTGAAATTGTTGAAACACTATCTGACAAATACTTCTGCCTAATGGGCACATCAAAAGATTTATTTATTTATTTATTTATTTATTAATCAAATTTATCACCGCCCATCTCTACCACGGTAGACTCTGGGCGGTTTACAACAAATGTTAAAATTAAAGTTAAAAATCAATAATCATTAAAATACAATAAACAGTACAATAAATAAGAATATAAAAATCCAGAGGATGGTAGGATCTTAAAAGGAGGTCATTATTAAACTAACCACCCCCAGGAGGAACTATCTCTACCTTTGTCCCACGCCAGGCGGCAGAACCAGGTTTTTAGGGACTTCCTAAAGGCCAAGAGGGAGGACGCCTGCCTCACCTCTGGGGGCAAGATATTCCACAGGGCGGGCGCTATCGCAGAGAAGGCACGCCTCCTGGACCCCGCTAGATGGAATTCCTTTGTTGACGGGGTCCGCAGCATGCCCTCCCTGCATGACCGGGTGGGGCGGGTAGATGCAATTGGGATGAGATGGTCCCTCAGATAGCCTGGCCCCATGCCATGTAGGGCTTTAAAGGTGATAACCAACACCTTGAATTGGACCCGGAAGCAAACTGGTACCCAATGCAGCTTGCGGAGCAGTGGTGTTACATGTGCTGATCTTCTCGTGCCCATAACCACTCGAGCGGCTGCATTTTGGACCAGCTGAAGCTTCCGGATACTCTTCAAGGGTAGCCCCATGTAGAGCGCATTGCAATAATCTATATGAGAGATGACAAGGGCATGAGTGACTATTCGGAGGGCCTCTCGATCCAGGAAGGGGAGCAACTGGCGCACAAGCCGAAGCTGTGCAAAGGCCCTCCTGGTCACAACTGCCACCTGCTCTTCGAGCAGGAGTCGTGAGTCCAGGAGGACCCCCAAGCTCCGGACTGAGTCTGAACGGGGTAGTGCCACCCCATCCAGAATTAAAGATGATAACTTCCTGGAGGCCGAGGGGCCATCAATACATAGCCACTCTGTCTTACCAGGGTTCAGTTGAAGCCTGTTGTTCCCCATCCAGGCCCCTACAGCCCCTAGGCACTGAGATAGGGTGTCCACTGCAACACTTACTTCACCCGGGATGGAGATATACAATTGAGTATCATCAGCATATTGGTGATACCTCATCCCGTGATGAAGGATGATCTCACCCAGTGGCTTCATGTAGATATTGAATAGGAGAGGAGAGAGAAGAAGGGCCCGTGGGTCAGATCTCTCCTCTCCTAGTACCACCGATTGCGAGCGACCCTGGAGGAAGGAGGTAAACCAGCGCAAAACTACACCGCCCACCCCCAACTCCCTGAGTCGCTCCAAAAGGATACCGTGGTCGACGGTATCGAAAGCCGCTGAGAGGTCCAAGAGAGCGAGAATGGATGCACTCCCTCCATCCCGCTCCCGCCAGAGATCATCCATAAGTGCGACCAATGCAGTCTCTGTCCCATATCCCGGCCTAAAACCTGACTGAAAGGGGTCTAGATAATCCATTTCATATTTATATGAAGCATATTTATACCTGCTTAGATCATCTTCTAACTCGAGATAGCTAAGGCAATCTGTGTGACAAAAATAAGCTTGAAAACAGATTGAAATATATGAATAATTGATGCCATCCTAGACACCTGGAATCATGCAATTTTTACTTATTCAATACCTTGATCGAAAAAGTGATATTAATCAATAAATATTACAGGATTTTTGCCCAAAGATGGGGGTTTGGTTTTTTTTTTATGAATACTTTCATAACTGAATTTTATAAAATGCCTGGGGCCACTTTGTTTCTAAAATTTGGAGGTGATTAAGGGGAAAACCAATGTTTTCAATTTTTGAAAGGCATAACCCCCTAAGCAGGTCTTGGGGATGCCAATTTTTACAGCATAGCGCTTGACATGCAAACCCTGAAAAAGCCCACATACTAATGGAAGTTGCACATTTCGTTCTTACAAGACCAATTTTCAGAGACTTTGCACCGGCTATGGTACATGACACATGCTGGTCTATGACCGTAATAAGGATTTAATAACAATAATAATGATATTGTGGCTACTAATTTCTGGCCCCATTCTTCGAAAATCTCCTTTAATATTTCAAATATTATAGTATTTTGTGTGTTTTTGTAAATCCCAATACTGATCAAAACCAAAAGCAAATTTACATGTTTTTTTTTCTTTTTGCCTGGAATCTTTAGTCCCCTCTAATATCCAATTTAAATCAAAGTCTCTAATCTCTTTTATGACTTACAGTAAACAAAATAATTTTGGTTCCCGTGAAAAGCTGTTTGTTTTATATTTTGTTGTTGTTCAGTCGTTAAGTCGTGTCTGACTCTTCGTGACCCCATGGACCAGAGCACGCCAGGCCTTCCTGTCCTCCACTGTCTCCCGGAGTTTACTCAAATTCATGTTCATTACATCAGTGATGCTATCTAACCATCTCATCCTCTGCCGTCCCCTTCTCCTTTTGCCTTCAGTCTTTCCCAGCATCAGGGTCTTTTCCAGTGAGTCCTCTCTTCGCATTAGGTGGCCAAAGTATTTGAGCTTCAGCTTCAGTATCTGTCCTTCCAATGAGAAGTCAGGGTTGATTTCTTTTAGGATTGACTGATTTGACCTCCTTGCAGTCCAAGGGACTCTTAAGAGTCTTCTCCAGCACCACAGTTCGAAAGCATCAATTCTTCGGTGCTCAGCCTTCCTTATGGTCCAACTCTCACAGCCATACATTACTACTGGGAAAACCATAGCTTTAATTATACGGACCTTTGTCGGCAAGGTGATGTCTCTGCTTTTTAATATGCTGTCTAGGTTTGCCATAGCTTTCCTCCCAAGGAGCAAGCATCTTTTAATTTCATGGCTGCAGTCACCATCTGCAGTGATCTTGGAGCCCAAGAAAATAAAAAGAAAAAGAAAAGAGTGAGATAAAGAAAAAGAAAATATATAAAGAAGTGACTTCCAATATTCATCCCAACAAATATAAACAGGTTTGGTAGCTCTTCACCCCCTATAAGATTACAAACAGAGATCTCTTCTTCCCATAACCCATCCCTTATCTATAAGCAAATCCATAAGACATCAACTTTTCAATTTTGGTGTCAGCAAAAAGTCCATAAAGGGTTGCCAGACCTTTATAAAAACATGTCTTATTTTAACTTTGATCAAATAAACCAATTTTATATTCCTTCCTTTTACTTCTGACAATCTTGATCTTTAATTCATTCAGATGTTGTTGTCGGATTTGGTCTCTCTTCCATTTTTATTTTTCCTACCCCAAAGGCTTCTTCGAAGCTTTAGCAAACCTCTTTTGTAAATCCAGTAAAAAGTCATTATCCAGGTCATTCTCTTGGTTTATCATTTGTATTTCCCCTTTAGTTTTTAAAACTTCAGCCATAAGCCACAATATCAACAATATCAGTAACAATGTCTGCTTTCTATGGATAGATACGTTCAGAAGATGTTAACGAAGTAATGACAGATGTGAAACAAATCTTGCTTGATGCAGAAATAATAGGATAAAAAATATTGGATAAAAAAAAAGAGTGGATTACAAGACAGAGAAGGCATTTCAAGTGGAAATACAAGTGACAGGCCCAAAGCATGACCTGTCTTTTGGAAGTTTGTATTAATGAATGTATGTACAAAATATTGGACTTAAGAGCAATGCTTGGAGTTTTAAAAAAATAATGTCTCCATCCTGATTCTGGAAAAAAATATTCAAAGTGTAATTCAAGTGTTTTATCCAAATAGCATTATATTTGACTCAATCTCCAGAAAGTCAAGCTTCTGTGTCTTTCACGGGGAAGAGAAGCAAGGCTAGTAAGATGAAATTGATGGGAAGTTTGTTAACAGCTATAACAGAAGGTCACATTACAGGTAGTCTTCACTTAACGACTGCCCTGTTTAGTGACCATCCGAAGTTACAATGGTGCTGAAAAAGTAACTTTACAACCAGTCCTTGCACTTGACTGTCGTAGCATTCCCATGGTTACATGATCAAGTTTCACAACCAGTGGGCATTTACAACCGTTGCAGCATCCCACGGTCACATGATCACCACTTGCAAGCTTCACAACTGGCTTCCAACAAGCAGATTCAATGGAGAAACTGGCAGAAAATCGCAAGTGGCAGTCATGTGATATCTCACTTAACGACTGTGGGGGATTCAATTAATGACTATGGCAGAAGTGAGGTCATAAATCCATCACAGACATGTGATATCTTGCTTAATGACCATGTCGCTTAGTGATGGTCGCCAGTCCCAATTTTGGTCGTCAAGTGAGGACTACCTATGTATCAATGAAAGCCCAGCCAAAAAAGAGCAGGAAAAGGATTCCAGAGCTTAGCAGCACTGTGTTCATTTCATTTGAAACTTTACTTTTAATTATTACTTTGTGGGGCTCCGCTCCAGGCTGGGCAGCTTTGGTGCCCACTGCAGGATTGCCCACAGCTGCACACTGTGGATGATTTGGGGTGCCTTGCAAGGACAGTCCAGGTTCATTACTTTCAGGGCATACCCTGGGTAATCCTGCCATGTTTGCACCCAGCCTAGAACACTTGCAATGTGCAAATTAGGTGGCCGTATAAATTGATTAAATACATAAATAAAATTTGGGCAGCACTCTTAGTTCCTCTTAGCCTTCTTTGTCAGTGCTCCCTGAAGACGGCTGAGAAGTGTTAAGCAAAACAAGGTCTTGTACAAGGGGACCACAGTGCTTCATGGAGCAGCTTCAGGAGGGGGTTTTGTGTGAAGGTTTCTTAAAAGAAAGTACTGATTCACACAACACTACTATATTGTATGTACCTGGTTACGATGACATTGGTTTAATTTGGTATTTCAGCCTCAATATACTGTATATTGTAAGGCCTTATATGTAGGATGCATTTAAAAAATATTTTAAATGTTTGTCAAATATAAATTCTAGTTTTTTAAGAATACGAAACGGTAAGTGCCATAATAAATAATTAAAAGATTCCATAGAACTGTGACTATAAGATGCACATAGATGCTTCTTACCATGTTTTTGAAAAAAACAATTCTAGCTTCCTTTTTTCAGCAGTGATTTATTTCAGATATATCCAAGAGATTTGACCTCAAGAAATATTAATTCAGTTCATTTTTTTACCTCCATGTCTTTCAAAATTGCTGTTTGTTGCAGTCCATTACAACTTTTTCCAGTTCAATTAGTATGTCAGGATATGACTGTACAACTTTATTAAATGCAAGAAAACTATTGCCCTGGAAATCAGCTGATCAGATTGTAAATCTCTGCAACATTCATAGCTTTTTAACTAAAGTAGATATTATTTAATGTGTTATACAATAATTTTTGCTTTGTCCAGATATTATCCAGGCAACAGGTTCTCCAATGATGCTGGGGGCAAAATATTCACTTGAGACTTCACCCCAGTACTTTTCTCTCACTGGGTCCTGTGTCAATGTCTTTTTTATCACTCTTAGAAAAAAATCCCAATCTTTGCAAAAAAAACTGTTACAATGCCATGGGAATTCACAGAACAATATATAAAACTGAGAGGTCTAAAACTGAAAGATAAAGATATAGTATGGGTTATATATATGGTCTTCTCTCTTCCTCTTAATTAATGGAAATATATTTTTGGATCCAGTGTAGAAGTTCAAGAAGGGAAAGGTAGCCAACATTTTAATAGTGATGGGCTTTCAGCACAAGCCCAGCTAAGCCGCCCTTATACAATGGATAATCGAAGAACACCTAGAGCAATCTTGCTTCCAAAACACATATTTCTGAAAAGCTGATCTTCTGGTTTCAGATCTCTTGGTGTCAAAATAAAGAGGAGCTTTAGCATTAGCACATTTTAATCTGTTACCCAAGTGCCATACTAGAAACAAAATTCTAAACGCAGCACAGCTCTGCCCACATGGTAATGCATTATTGAGTCAATAGGTAATTTTCTGTTATTCAGTGTATTCTACAATTATATTCATGCACATTTTATAACATGTTAATTTTCTGGTTCACTGGTATTTATTTATTTATTTATTTATTTATTTATTTATTTATTTATTTATCATATTTATATCCCGCCCATCTCCCCCACAAGGAGGGACCCTGGGATATTCATTTTATCTTAATTTTTTAACTGTTTGGTTTTAAATGTTGCAAAATTGTGTTTTATATATATAGAATTCAGCAGAACCTGACTATTTTATCTTAATTTTACTGTTTTAATTTATTTGACTGTTAGCCTTTCTTGTTTTCTTGCTTTACTATCTGTTTTAATGAATTTTCTGGTCATTCTCCATAATAAAGCATATACTAATGAAACAGAAACAAAAGAAAAAAGCATTGAAAAAAGCATTTTATATAATTTGAATGTTATTCTTTTTTTTTAAATGGACAGACAAACCTTTGGCTTTAAAAGTCAGATAATATACATTCTTGTGTGAGTACAGCCAGAATTTGTAGAAGAATTTATTAATTTATGCTAGTCCACAATCCTTGAACACAAATTAAGATTGTGACCCTTTATACAAATCACAGCCATTGTCTACCAGGAGACAGCAGAGGTCTTGCAATGAGCTTGGGAAATGCATTTCTGATAAAAAGTAAAGAACACACATTCCTGGCAAACAAAAGATCAATTAATTTTCTCTCCTTTGAACTCAATTTTTTCCAAGAAGAATTCACTTCTCATAGGTAAGATTTTTCTCCTAGTTTCCCCAAGCTTTATTTTCTTTTATGAGAGAGATAGAAGCTACATGCATGTGTCTGAAAGAGCTACTGGAACTTCTGGATAGCTGCCTGGTGTGGTAAGCCACTGAACCATAGATCAGGGCTTATCAGTGAAATAGACTTATACTCTCAAACCACTGGATTCTCTTAGATAGGAAAGAGTGTAAGTGTGTTTCCAGTTTTAGCTGAGCCTTATTTGATCAACAAGGTCTTCTTATTTTATTTTATTTATTATTTAAATTTATATGACCGCCCATCTCCCCCAACAGGGGACTCTGGGCGACTTCTTGAACTCCAGTATATTTTTGTGTCCTTGGATGTGCTTCAGTTCAGCTGCTTATCAGCCATGATGTCTGGCTAATTCGTCAACTTTACTTCCTACTTTATATTTAAGACCTCTATCCTTTTGCTTGGTTCTTGACATTAATGTAGCTAGGGCTAGACTTTACAACCAAAGTCCAGGTGGACTCCAGATGACCTTCTAGGGAATAGCAGATAAGCAAGGCAAAGACAAACATAACAAATAGGACAAGTATCAGTATCTGGGCGGGCATGAGCAAGAGAAGAGTTATATCCCACGAGTACTGGGGGGTACCTCACCAATGTCATTAGGAGGGAGCTAAACTATAACAAAGATGGGAGGGTGGAAAAAACCTAGAACTGAATATCCCATCAAGGATATTTCCTATCCAAGAGAATACAGCACAGAGTCAAAGGAAGAAACACATGCATAGAGAGAGGGAACTTTGAGATTGTCAGGAAACTACAATAACAAAACCTATAGGGAGTACCACACAATATCTTAGATGCTTTTATAGCAGTGCAGGGTATGGGGAACAAACAGTAAGAACTTCAAATCCTAATACCGGAGGACAAATATGATATCATAGGCAACCCTGAGACTTGGTAGGATAATATGCATGACTGAACACAGCCCTGGAAGGCTACAACATATTTAAAAGAAACAAAAGGAAACAGAAATGGAGGGGACATTGCACTGTGCATAAAGAAAACACATCTACACAGAAATTCACAAACTGGAGCATGGAAATCCTAGGATTATATGAATAAGAATAAAAGGAGATAGAAACAAAAGTGATACTGTCATGGGAATTTATTATAGAATATCTGGACAGGCAGAAGATATGAATGAAGCCTTTCTGTGTTAGATAACTAGTCTTTCAAATCGGCATGTAATAGTGATAATAGATTTAGATAATCCTGACATAAGCTGGAAATTTTTGCCCAATAATTGGAAGTCCAACAAATTCCTGTCCTGTCTTGCTGAAATGTGTCTAAAAGTGGAAGAAGGAACAAGAGGATCTGCTATTCTTATAAACAGGGAGAATTTGATGGAAAAAAAGGAAGCTAACTGGAACCTTGGGAGAGAGACCATGTTATCCTAGATATCCATGATATTAAGAAGAGGAGGAATATAGAACAGTCAGAATTGAATACTGGTTTTCATAAGAGTGGATTTTGACCAGCTCAATTGGTTGACAGATCAGATCCAATGTATTGAAATCCTGAAGGATACAAGTGTCTAGGAAGGATGGGAAATCCTACTTAAGATGGAACTGCAAAAATTCTTACTAGAAAGGAAAATGGGAAATATCTTCAGAGACCAGTGTGGATATCTATACATAAAAAATAAAAAGGGACATATATACGAAATGGAAGGAAGAGTTTGTAAGCAAAAAATAATAAAATCACCAGAAACTGTAGGGACTATATCAGAAAGGCAAAGCTCAGAATGAATTGAAACTTGCAAGAAACAGCCAAAAGAGCAACCTTTTATTCCAGAAATAAAAGGAAAGACAAAGAGATGATAGGTCTGCTGGGAGAAAAAGGATGAATTGGTGACGTGCATTCTAGCATGGCGGCAGGAAGGCAGCATGTCTTAACTAATATTTATTTATTTATTTATTTATTTGATTGATTTGATTTGATGTTGCCCTACTTCAAACAACTCTGGACAGCTCACCATACACCCAACAATATGCAAACAATATAATAGAAACAGAAGACAACAAAACCAAACTAAGAAAAAGGATCTTCCAGATCACAGGAAGAAATTTTCCCAATCTATTTAGCCTTTGTTAGGTCCTACTTAGAATGTTGTGTCCACTTCTGGACACTGTAGACCAAAATGGACATCAGCACACTGGAGTGAGTTCAAAGAAGGGCTATGAAGATGGTGAGGGGACTAGAAAGCAAATCCAGTGAGAAACAGCAGTTGAAGGGTAAAATGGAAGAAGTATAAATGGAGAAGGAGTTGTACTGTATGTTAAAAGTATCCGCTCATGTTCCAAAATCCAACTCAAGGAACTTGGCAATGCTGTAGAGAGCATCTGGGCTAAAATGAATAGATGAAAAATAAAAGCAATACTGTTGTTGGTGTCTACTATTGCCTGCCTAGCTAAGATGATATGGATAATACATGCCAAAAGCAAACTGCAGAGCTTTCAAAGAGGCATGAAGTAGAACTGGGGAACTTTAATTACCCTGACATCTGTTGCGAGGCAAGTTCTGCCAAGCATAGTCTTTCCAGGAAATTCCTAACTTGTTTTGCTGACAACTTTCTCTCTCAGAGACTTGAGGAAGGCACAAGAGGATCAACTATCCTTGACTTGATGCAAATCAATAGGGAAGATTTTGTTGAGGAAGTAGAAATAGCAGATGCATTGGGAGAAAGAGATCATATAATGCTGGAATTCTTGACTTTAAGGAAATTGAAGCAGAGTGTAGTCAAATGCATATCTTGATCTTCAAAATCAGATTGTAATAAATTGTGAATTTCATGGCAGGAGAAGCTAATGGGAAAAGGAGATCAATATGACTGTGAGTTCCTTAAAAAGGAAATACTATAAACCAACTGGAAACAATTCCAATTAGGAAGAAAAATTGAGGCAGAAGAAGCCAAAGTGGCTATAGAAAAAAGATCATGAAGATCTGAAAACATGAAATGAAATGTATAGGAGGTTCAAAATGAGGCAAAGGAAAGGTACTAGAACATGCAGCCTTTCAGATTCAAAAGAAGAAAAGGTGCTATAGAGTATGTGAGGGGCATTCATATAGAATGAAATTCTTTAAACCAATGTCTATAAAGGTTCTCAGTCATCCAGGTGGAATTGTCTGTAGCTTGAATCATGTCAACTGGATTTCTATTTTCTCATTGGAAACGTTTCGCTCCTTATCCAAGGAGCTTCTTCAGTCTGAGCAAAGTTAGTAAGGGAATCCTTAAATATGTTTCTAGGTGGCTGTGTGACCTTGCACCTGGGGCTAGGTCATGGTTATTTTGAGATGTTATTTCTAAGTCCCTTAATCATCTAAAGGAGGATCGTTAAGATTACCATGCTGCTGTTGAGCTTGCGAAATGGTCTTAATCTTCCTAGGCACAGAAGACAAAGCAGGAAGGAAAATAGGGGAAAGATTGTGCCTGAGGCCCCCACCTCTATTCAAGGAAGGATTTTCCAAGTTGGCATAAATTGATTCCTTGACCCCTCTCTCAAACCACCTATCTTCTCTGTCTAAAATGTGAACATTTATGTCCTCAAATGAGTGTCCTTTTTCCTTTAGATGAAGATAAACTGCTGACTCTGGTCCTGTGGTGTTACTTCTCCTGTGTTGGGCCATCCTCCTGTACAAAGGTTGTTTGGTTTCTCCAATGTAGAGTTCAGAGCACTCCTCACTGCACTGGATTGCATAAACTACATTGCTTTTCTTGTGTTTTGGAGTTTGATCTTTGGGGTGTACAAGCCTCTGTCTCAGTGTGTTGGTGGGTTTGAAATATACAGGTATGTGGTGTTTGCCAAATATCCTTTTTATCTTTTCAGACACGCCAGCCATGTAAGGAATGACCAGGTTCTTCCGTTTACTCTGAGTCTCAGCCCTATCTGTCGCTGTTTTAGGTCTGGTAGATGTAGATTTAGTGAAGGCCCAATTTGGATATCCACAGGCCTTCAGAGCTGTTCTCAGGTGCTGATTTTCATTCTTTTTGGAATCCATGGAGGTGGGGATGGTTTCTGCTCTGTGTGACAATGTCCTGATGACTCCTATACTCCATACCTGTATATTTCAAACCCACCAACACACTGAGACAGAGGCTTGTACACCCCAAAGATCAAACTCCAAAACACAAGAAAAGCAATGTAGTTTATGCAATCCAGTGCAGTGAGGAGTGCTCTGAACTCTACATTGGAGAAACCAAACAACCTTTGTACAGGAGGATGGCCCAACACAGGAGAAGTAACACCACAGGACCAGAGTCAGCAGTTTATCTTCATCTAAAGGAAAAAGGACACTCATTTGAGGACATAAATGTTCACATTTTAGACAGAGAAGATAGGTGGTTTGAGAGAGGGGTCAAGGAATCAATTTATGCCAACTTGGAAAATCCTTCCTTGAATAGAGGTGGGGGCCTCAGGCACAATCTTTCCCCTATTTTCCTTCCTGCTTTGTCTTCTGTGCCTAGGAAGATTAAGACCATTTCGCAAGCTCAACAGCAGCATGGTAATCTTAACGATCCTCCTTTAGATCTTTAAACCAATGTGTCTTTTTGCAGGTTCTCATGTCACCAGTTCTGTGATACCTGAAAAAGACTCACCTGCTTTAAGCAGTTGCAAACATGACCTACTTGAGTGCCCCCATAGGTTCCAATGTACCTTTTTGCCTTCAGATCCAAAGCATTGCACAGACCTAAAAATACATACAGGTAGCCCAGAAGTGTAGTATAGCATCAGAAAAAGGAGCTCAGAATTAGCTGAGTTTAGCAAAGAATGCTAAGAATATGCCCCCCTGCCAGTTTCTTCAGTTATATTCAAGGAAAATAAAAACTAAATATACCAGCTTCTCAGTAAAAAAGGCAAAATGCTAACATGTCAAAATAAAAGGCAAAGCTAGTTAACTCCTATTTGGATTAAGTCTTCTCAACAAAGAAGTATATGTTCTATGAGGAAATTGTGAAAGCAGGATGAAGGGGAAGAATTGAAAACTGATACTGAGAGAAGCATAGTCAGGGAATGCCTATTTCCTTTTAATGAGTTTAAATCTCCAGGGGCAGATGAATTGCTTTCTAGGGTACTGAAGGAAATTGCTAATAATTGGACTATATGCTTATGTATTGCATGTGAGAAATCCAGGAGAACTAGTGAAGTGACAGGGACTGGACAAGGACAGTATTAAAAAAAGTGGAAACTACAGACCAATCAATCTGGCATCAATATCTGAGAAGATTCTAGAGCATATCATAAAATAATATACCTGTAAGCATTTTGTAAATAATGTGATAACTGCCAGGCATCACCATGGTTTGTCAAGAGTAAATATTCTAGACTGAGTTTATTTCAGTTTTTTTCCTGAGATCAATCTCCTTGGTAGATTACAGGAATGCCAAAGAAGTAATATATCTTGATTTCAGCAAAGCTTTTAATGGAGTAGTCCATGGCATTCTAATCAAGACATTAGTTAAGTGTGGGCTGGGTGGCATGCAATTAAGTGGATTATAGCTTACCTGATAATCGTATTTGTACCACTCATCAACTGGAGAGATCAAGTGCAGAGCTGCAAGATTCAGCCCTGTGTCCTGTATTCTTCAACCTTGTTATTAACGATTTGAATGAAGAGATGGAGGAAAAGCCTAACAGATTTCAGATTATACAATATTGGGTTTGATGAGCAATACTGTAGAAGACAAGAGAGAAATTAGAAGAACCAGAAATATTTAGCCTTGAACAGTAGTCTGAGGGTGGATATAACAGTACACTTCAAATGCCTGAAAGGATGCTACACAGAAGATTGTGAAGACCTGTTCCCTATCATTCCAGACTGCAAAACACAGAATAAGGGATTTAAATTAGAAGAAGGCAGATTTGAATGGAGCATTAGGAATTGTTTTTCCTAAGAGTAAGAAGACTTTGACAGTGGAGTTAATTATCAAGATAAATTATGTGCATTTTCTGTGTCAAGGATATTTTACTTTGGATTCCTGCTCTAAGAAGGAGATTGAACTCGATGGTCTAATTAGCACCTTTCAACCCTAGGATTCTATATGTCACTTTTCTCAGTCTTGTTCTGAGAACGTTTTTATTTATTCATCTGCTTCTGCCATTGTTTCTCTCTGGAAGTATTTATAGGACAAGGCAACCCTAACCAACCAACCAACCAACCAACCATCATGCTGTAATTAAGCTAATATCATACCATATATTTAAACTGGTTAGTTATACAATTATGTTAGTGAGCCTACAATTTTCAGATCCATACACCTTGTTGCAACACACAGTCTATCTAACATTTTCTGCAAGTCATTTGGATTCCTAGTCAACAACCACAAGAAGAGACCAATTCACAATGTATCTGTTTTTCTTTCATTTCATTTGTTAATTTATGCTGTTTGCCATATATTCCTCTTGCTATACATTCCAAGTTGCAATCTTCCACACATAATGGTCATCAACAGAAGGGCCCATGAGTATTGACCTCCACTGTGTTGATCAGTTGGAATTTTCATATTTTACATTTTCATATTTTAGAAAGTTAGACAAGAGAAGCTTATCAGATTTACTTGTACCCATGCCATGTGCAACTTTAGCCTCTAATGTAAAGACACAATAAGAGTCAGTTTTGGCACATTTGGACAGAATGCTTCAAGTTCAACAAAAGCCCAGTTTTACTCCAAGCATGCTCACAGTATTCTATGGATGTTTACTATTTAAAGACTTAAAGGTTCTATAGATTTTAATGTAGAGCCTACCTTACAAGCCAATATATTGTCCACATCTCACTAGCTAATCAATATATACAGTATACTGACACATTCAGGACATAATAAAAGAGAGCTACACTATAATTGATACAACATACAAGCCACTTAAAATTGAATCCTTTCAGAGATTGTTTAAAAATAAGTGAAGAAAACGAAATACCAGTTTAAATTTTAATTCACTACAGTAAAGTAATAGCTTATTTGAGAAAGTAAAAATAATGCTTTCTTATCAGGCTTTGGCATAAATGCAGAATAAGATTTAAAGCATCTTTTCTATGATTTGTTATTGGAAAAAGGCCCCTGAAGTGGTTTTACTTTTCCTGTTCACCTACTGTGAACTTTTCTTGTGGATGTATGTCTTTGGAGATTGGTTTTATATATTCTTTCATGGCATAGTGCAGTCAAAGTTTTAAAGTTTGAATATTATGTGACTTGGCAAGTTATACCTGGTAGACATGCATAGTATTTAACTGCATGTCCTACTGCCTGTGCTTCATTCTCCTAGTAAAAGCAATGGATCTGCATTCTGAATCATGCCCGATAGATTTAATGAGATACTAAGGAGTTTTTAAACTAAACTCTAGCTAACTATAAATGTTATTTCAAGTATAGATATTGCCTTTTACAGTATAACTTCAATAAATTAAATATGGAGGAAAAAATTAATGACACTACAATGTTTATATTAAGAAGTAGTTTTTGTATCTTCCATACATATAGGAGAACCAGAAGTATCTATGCAACTTAAAATGCACATTTTTCAGAACTTTAGATTACAGTCTGCAACTCAAAATATTTACATGAAAGTGCACATATTAGGGGAAAGAATACATAGGCTGCATTTTATTATGGGACAAAATGCTTGGAATGTTCACTATAGGAATCATGCATATACAATATACAGAGAAAGAGAGCCCACTTTGTGTCCAGACATTTGTGTAACTATCTGGGGCAAATATGTAGACTGATTGAAAAGAGAGCTGAACTGAATGTATGTTTTTGCAAAATCCTGCAAAAATGGAAATGACAGACTTATCCATCCTTCATACTGACTCTTTGGTTTCATAGAAGATCACGTAAAGCTATTATCCTCAGTATATGAAATAACACAAGGTCTAACCCTGTTTTTTAATTTTGTTCAGTCTGCTTTGGGAAGCCCACAGGAACTCTTAAGGTTATACCAATCCTCCTGCCTTAACTCCAGAAGTGGCAAAAAAACAGGTCAAGAAATCATTTCAATATATTCCTGAAATGGAAAATTACAGGGAAACGGCATCCATTCCCAAGGGCTAACTTCACTCAGAGGTTAGAAGAATAGCTTTACATTATTTCACTTATGGGTTTTGTAGCAGTCACTCCTATGCAATTGTTATGAGCTTACAGTGACTAAGATTAAAAGAATCATCACTTAAAATGCAAGTTTACAATTTTTCTGTGGATGCTTATCAGATAACAAATCTGAGGGGAGGAGGGGCAAACTCATAACGATTCGGCTCACACGATGGAATGAAATGGTAGCTGGCTATTGAATATGTTGGAGCCAAAAGCAGACATAATATAGTGAAATAATATTCAGGCTTTGAGTCAGCCTTTCAGTAAGTGAAGGGAAATTACTGTCCCTCAGTGAGTTTCTGTAATGAATTTGTCTGAAGGCCAGTCCTATCTGGGCTTAAGGGCAGACTTAGTTCAATTTGTTACTTGTGGAAATGACTGGGTACTTTTACTTAAAGAAAATAAAGCCAGCTAAATAAAAGCTCAGATTTAAACTGTAGCCAGTCTAATTATGCTCTGGTGTTCTTTTGTGAAAGTTGGGCTGATTTTGATTCTCTCTTTTTGTATCAGTCATGGAAAGAGAAAGAATGAACACTTTAACAATATTGTCACTAATAATCAGCTACAAATAGATATGATGGTGCGTACAACAAATAAATTTCTTTTCAACTTTTTTTCCCTTCAATGAAACTGTTCCAAGTTGATCTTTTTTGGAGAACCTTCTTCATGTTTTCCACAGATTCTGGGGCACATAGTAGAAATAGGCTTTCCAAACTTTTGGAGTTTTGAAAGTATATCATGGTCACATTATAAAAATACTGCCAAATGTTCTTAACTAGCTTTATTAACTTTTTTTTTTCCGGATAGGTGTGCGTATTTCCAAACAGAACACTAGGCTTCAATCACCTACCATTTTAATTTTTAATAAGGCATTCAGGATCTATGTGTGTCTTAGAGGCATTGTTGGAAATAAAGATTATGGTTTGCTTCCCTTGTAAATCCATCCATCCATCCATCCATCCATCCATCCATCCATCCACCCAAACATGGAGTCCTGTAGGTTTAAAAAGAAGTCTATGCAGATATATTAGCACCATGAGTATTACATTAACAGCCTAGGTAGGAGCATGTAGTCTGAACTGGGATATACTCTGGGACAGGGACATCCAAATTTTTGAGCCTGGTAGGCCACATTGGGGTTTGAGAACATGCTGTGGGAATTCCCACAAAGTGTCTGCTAAAAGTCTGGCCATTCACAAAATGGCTGGTATACTGAAGTCAGTTACAATTTGCCAGTTGCTACATGCCACCCTTCTAGCCTTTTCTGCCACAGGATGCCCTCTATAGCCATGCCTACCTCAATTCCAGGTAGATGGGCACACTTCCAGACAAAACTCTGGATCCCAAGTGCCCATCGTTCCTATTTCTAAAGAAGCTGATGGGGCTTACATGCTATCTTAGAAATAAAGAATGCTGGAAGCTGAGGTGGAGAGGCAAGAGGCCTTGCAGGCCTTAAAGAAGAATGTGTCTGTGGGCACATTATTATTCTATGCACTACACTGGGACCCCACACATACTTTTAGCACAGCTTCAAATGAACTAAGAAAGTATACTTCTGTGGAGAGAAATCATAGATGGAAGAGAAGCCAAACCACCTTTCCAGAAACAGAAGGCCACAGCAAAAAGATATCACTAGAACTCTGACAAGAGATGAAATGCAAAGGAACACAGCATCCTCCTCTTGGGAGAAGAGAAGGAAAGAGATATAAAAAGTCTGCTTCCCAAGGTCCAAATCCTGGTCACTAAAATCTCATGCTTCTTGTGTTCAGGAGGAACATGTGAAAGGTAAAAGAGTGTTTTATTCACAGGCATGAAAATGTGAGTAAAAGTCTCAGTGCAATCAGAAATCTTGTCATTCCCCTTCAGTGCAATATTTCATACTCTTTTGCGAAAGAAGGCAAAACTATTCAAAACAGAATATCTGTCATGAGGAGAGAGTCAGTACCTCTTTAGCCTGATACAGTTGTGTTAGTGCAGAGCTTTCCAAACTGCGTGTCGCGACACAAAAGTGTGTCGCCACACACAGTCTGGTGTGTCGCCACACAACCCGGAAGCGCTGATCATCATCAACGCTTCCGGGTTTTCCCGCAGCGACACACCAACGCCGGTTGGTGTGTCGCCGCGGGAAAAACTTTGGAAAGCCCTGTGTTAGTGGGTCAGAATATGAATGGACTTCTTTTCTTTTTCAGTATTAAGGCTGGTTATTAAAAACCTTCGTTCTATAAAGTTCCTCAAGCCAGCGTGGTGTAGTGATTAAGGTGTTGGATTAGAACCTGGGACACCAGGTCCAATGTTAGCCATCAATGAGCCTTCTCAAAGTCACAGTGAGCTTTCTCTCAGCCCAACAAAGGCTGCCAGGAGTACGTAACACTGGATGTGTATGTTTTGCATGGAATACTATACGGTATACTGTATATCACCATTGTCCTAGCAGTTGGGATCTTTCAGTGAAGAATTACTTTCAGATCAATTAAATGATGGAGAAGGGAGGGGCAGGAGCAAAGTTGTGGATTGTTGTGAGGAGAACCCCAAAAAACAAAAGGTGGAGGAATTTGCAGAGTTTTCATACATCCTAAAAGAAAAGCAAACTCTATGAAAAAAATAATCAGCATATTCCAGGAAGGAAAAAAATATTACTATGCAATTTAAACCATAAAATGCACCCTAGATGGCAATTGGGCAGCTATCTAACCACCCTAATTTCTCCTGCTCAACAAAGAGCTTTTTTCAGAGCTAAGCATGAGGTGTTCCCTTCTTCTGTGCTTAAGGGGAGATTTACTAAAATTCCCCTGTGTCAGAGTACTTGTCCCTGCCATACAGGAGCCATTGAAACTATCACACACATGCTGCTCTGCTATCCCTACTAACAGGACAGTCACCAAAATTGAAGAGAATATTTGTAGCTCAGGATTGAACTGTGGAGTCCATGGTGCTCTCTGAGCCTAGGTTGGCAAGAGTTGGGGCGAGTGCGGGATCTCACTCCGTCAAGTGGGGCTAGGGATTCGAACCTCCGAACTTGCGATCTTCCAATCAACAAGCCTGGCGTCTTACCCGCTGAGCTACCACGCCCCCTTCTTATCTTCTTATCTTCTTATCGGACAGGAAACCGTTCATTACATATAATGCAGCTAAATTTTGTGTGGTGACAATCAAAATTCGCAAACACACTGAAAAATCTCTTTTATTTACTTTCACTATTTTTCCATCAACAGTGTATTGAGTCAAATCCTTTTCCTCTATTAAAACTGCTCTAATAATTTATCAGCCCTATAACGCAGTAATAATTTGTTCCTTCTTTGTTGACAGGCTTAAAATATTAGTTTTATCTCTGAGTTTTAACCTGAATAATAATTTATTTTATCATTCTATTTTATAACTATATTACACTATATCTGAATGTTCAAGAGCTCACATGGATCTGGTGTTCTCCACTTTGTATTTGTTCTTTTACTGCTTGCTCCATTATTTCACTGTTCTTGTTTTTGTCTGGTTATTGTGTTATGCTGGTCATTGACCGAAATAAAGGAACTTATTTACCACTATGCAATTTTGTTTTAAATGACAAGAACTGTTTGGGAATATTTCTGTGTTAGTTGGTATGATTAGTTTATCAATATTTATGTAACAGTGTGATTGTGTCAGCTTGATTATATAAGATTTCTCATAAAGTGTAATGGCAGCTTAGCTGACCTCAACTTGTACTTCAGCTAACAGGTTTGTTTTCTCAGGCGAAAGAGCTTACCTCATAACCCGCAAGGAAAGTACAGAGGAAGTAATTATCACCTTCAGAATTCCACCTCACCTGTAAAAGCCAAACATGACTCCAAAGCCTCATCCAAAGCCACAGTGAAAGATTGAGAGATGCCAGGTGAGAGGCTGATGAGTGGAGCAAAATCATAGGATTAGTAAAGGATCTGTTGCTGTAAACAAACTAACATTGCCAAAATAATGATGCATTCCTTTCAAGCAGAGGTAATCAGGTGGGAAATTTGAACAAGCTAGTGGGAAGAGAGGTTTTGTAAAAAATGTAAGAAAATTTCTTCTGTCTTTCCAAAAGGAACTCTTCCTTTTTAACTGGCTTCTCTGCCTCTTTGGTTCCTTGGGGATTTCTGAATCAGATGTTGACATTTCTGTTTCTCCATTGTATACACATCTGAAGTACACATGATTGCATACTTTCTGCACATATTCTTTATTAATTCTGGTATCTATCATGAGAATCTTCTTTCTTGAACTGAAATGGGCATAACATTGGAATTCAATAGAAAATATAGGCCCCATCCCAGAGTCTTGAAAATGTTAAAATACTTGTTGATTTGTAGGTTATGCTGGAAGTGATGTCAGTTTCAAACCAAGCAATTAATCATTGGAGGGTTGCTTCAAGGCAGTGGGGAAAACTCAAATGAACACTTTGCTTTAAGGAAATATGAGATTGAAGTGACATCTGAAACACAGGGACACCAGTCACGGAGAGGGAAAGGGGGATGCTAGTGCATACATGATGGATTTTCATCTGCACTGTGTAAGCGTCAACTTTTCTATGGAATAAAATCAGTTAAATTATTCTTCCGTTCATTCAAATCTCTATGTGGAGCTCCTGGGATTGCCAAAGATATATAAGGATAAAAAAAGGGAAATATTTCATTACATTGTCCATAGTCAAACTATGGAATTTAGTACCATTAGATGTGTGGACAGTTGTTTTAAAACCATCTAAATTCGAAGTATTCAATGGTTCAATGACTTGTACAACTACCTGAGTCTAAACATGTCTTAAATGCTACTTGCTAGAGAACAATAGTGGAAGATAGCTATTACTGTTATGTCCTGCTTGTGGGCCTGTTTTGGAAAAAATTAAAAAAAGAAGACAACTGTAGATGAAACATCACTAGACAACATATTGGCAATCAACTGCTGTAAATCAGGTAGCAATGCATTCTTCCAATGTTGTATTTTGGCTGATAAATTCTAAGTCCTGGGGATGGAACTAAGAAAAATATGGGCATCCTTGATGAGCAGCAATTGTTGTAAAGTTATCTTGACTAATCTGTGGCTTGAATCATGTCAACTGGATTTCTCTTTTCTTAGTGGAAACGTTTCACTCCTTATCCAAGGAGCTTCTTCAGTCTGAGTAAAGTTAGTAAGGGAATCCTTAAATATGTTTCTAGGCTGGCTGTGTGACCTTGCACCTGGGGCTAGGTCATGGTTATTTTTGAGATGTTTGTTTCTAAGTCCCTTTATCATCTAAAGGAGGATCGTTAAGATTACCCTGCTGCTGTTGAGCTTGTGAAATGGTCTTAATCTTCCTAGGCACAGAAGACAAAGCAGGAAGGAAGATAGGGGAAAGGTTATGCCTGAGGCCCCCACCTCTATTCAAGGAAGGATTTTCCAAGTTGGCATGAATGGATTCCTTGACCCCTCTCTCAAACCACCTATCTTCTCTGTCTAAAATGTGAACATTAATGTCCTCAAATGAGTGTCCTTTTTCCTTTAGATGAAGATAAACTGCTGACTCTGGTCCTGTGGTGTTACTTCTCCTGTGTTGGGCCATCCTCCTGTACAAAGGTTGTTTGGTTTCTCCAATGTAGAGTTCAGAGCACTCCTCACTGCACTGGATTGCATACACTACATTGCTTTCCTTGTGTTTTGGAGTTTGATCTTTGGGGTGTACAAGCCTCTGTCTCAGTGTGTTGGTGGGTTTGAAATATACAGGTATGTGGTGTTTGCCAAATATCCGTTTGATCTTTTCAGACACGCCAGCCATGTAAGGAATGACCAGGTTCTTCCGTTTATTCTGAGTCTCAGCCCTATCTGTCGCTGTTTTAGGTCTGGTAGACTTAGATTTGGTGAAGGCCCAATTTGGATATCCACAGGCCTGCAGAGCTGTTCTCAGATGCTGCTTTTCATTCTTTTTGGAATCCATGGAGGTGGGGATGGTTTCTGCTCTGTGTGACAATGTCCTGATGACTCCTAGTTTGTGCTGCAGTGGATGGTGGGAGTCAAACATCAGGTATTGATCTGTGTGTGTGGGTTTCCTGTAGATCCCTATTTCTAGCTTGCCACCGGTCCCAATGAGGACTTCACAGTCTAGGAATGCCAGTCTGTTGTCCTTGGTGTCTTCTCTGGTGAAGCTAATGTTGGCATCTATAGTGTTTATATGGTCCGTGAAGGCCTGTACTTCCTGGGCCTTGATTTTGACCCAGGTGTCATCCACATACCTAAACCAGTGGGTGGGCACCGTTCCCTGGAATGTGTTGAGTGCTTTCTTCTCTACTTCTTCCATGTATAAATTGGCCACAATGGGTGACACAGGAGAACCCATGGCACAGCCGTGTTTTTGTCTGTAAAAGTCACCTCTGTATGTGAAATAAGTGGTGTTAAGACACAGGTCCAGAAGATGGCAGATCTGGTTTGGGTTGAGATGGCTTCTCCTTTCCAGGGTGCTGTCCTCTTCTAGTCTCTTCCTGACAGCGGATAGAGCATGAGTGGTGGGGATGCTGGTGAAAAGGGAGGACACATCAAAGGAGACCATAGTTTCATCTGTATCCAGTTTCAGGATCTTTGCTTTGGAAACAAATTCTTCCGAATTATGGATGTGGTGTTCAGAGTGTCCAACTAGAGGTGCTAGTATGGTAGAGAGGTGTTTGGCAATGTTGTATGTTACCGAATTGATGCTGCTGACTATGGGTCGGAGGGGTGTTCCTTCCTTGTGGATCTTAGGAAGTCCGTAGATGCAGGGGATGGCAGCATCCCCACCACTCATGCTCTATCCGCTGTCAGGAAGAGACTAGAAGAGGACAGAACCCTGGAAAGGAGAAGCCATCTCAACCCAAACCAGATCTGCCATCTTCTGGACCTGTGTCTTAACACCACTTATTTCACATACAGAGGTGACTTTTACAGACAAAAACACGGCTGTGCCATGGGTTCTCCTGTGTCACCCATTGTGGCCAATTTATACATGGAAGAAGTGGAGAAGAAAGCACTCAACACATTCCAGGGAACGGTGCCCACCCACTGGTTTAGGTATGTGGATGACACCTGGGTCAAAATCAAGGCCCAGGAAGTACAGGCCTTCACGGACCATATAAACACTATAGATGCCAACATTAGCTTCACCAGAGAAGACACCAAGGACAACAGACTGGCATTCCTAGACTGTGAAGTCCTCATTGGGACCGGTGGCAAGCTAGAAATAGGGATCTACAGGAAACCCACACACACAGATCAATACCTGATGTTTGACTCCCACCATCCACTGCAGCACAAACTAGGAGTCATCAGGACATTGTCACACAGAGCAGAAACCATCCCCACCTCCATGGATTCCAAAAAGAATGAAAAGCAGCATCTGAGAACAGCTCTGCAGGCCTGTGGATATCCAAATTGGGCCTTCACCAAATCTAAGTCTACCAGACCTAAAACAGCGACAGATAGGGCTGAGACTCAGAGTAAACGGAAGAACCTGGTCATTCCTTACATGGCTGGCGTGTCTGAAAAGATCAAACGGATATTTGGCAAACACCACATACCTGTATATTTCAAACCCACCAACACACTGAGACAGAGGCTTGTACACCCCAAAGATCAAACTCCAAAACACAAGGAAAGCAATGTAGTGTATGCAATCCAGTGCAGTGAGGAGTGCTCTGAACTCTACATTGGAGAAACCAAACAACCTTTGTACAGGAGGATGGCCCAACACAGGAGAAGTAACACCACAGGACCAGAGTCAGCAGTTTATCTTCATCTAAAGGAAAAAGGACACTCATTTGAGGACATTAATGTTCACATTTTAGACAGAGAAGATAGGTGGTTTGAGAGAGGGGTCAAGGAATCCATTCATGCCAACTTGGAAAATCCTTCCTTGAATAGAGGTGGGGGCCTCAGGCATAACCTTTCCCCTATCTTCCTTCCTGCTTTGTCTTCTGTGCCTAGGAAGATTAAGACCATTTCACAAGCTCAACAGCAGCAGGGTAATCTTAACGATCCTCCTTTAGATGATAAAGGGACTTAGAAACAAACATCTCAAAAATAACCATGACCTAGCCCCAGGTGCAAGGTCACACAGCCAGCCTAGAAACATATTTAAGGATTCCCTTACTAACTTTACTCAGACTGAAGAAGCTCCTTGGATAAGGAGTGAAACGTTTCCACTAAGAAAAGAGAAATCCAGTTGACATGATTCAAGCCACAGACTGTTCCACCTGGATGACTGAGAACCTTCATAGACATATCTTGACTAAGTCTGGTCATACTCTGAAAATGACTGGGAAGAGATGCTTCAAAATCTGTGAGTGCAGCACCTGCTTAAAGCAACTACATCTTTTTTCAGGCTTGAAAAAAGACACACCTGCTTTAAAGAGGTGCCACCCTCTCGTTCCCAGATGTTTTAAACCACAACTTTCGAATCATTTTCTAAACATGCATAGACATAATCTTGAACATCCTGTGAATTTCAGACCAAAATATGGCTACAATAGAACACACCACATAATGTTCCAAATCTTACATTTTATCTCCAACTGGAAGATTATCAAAGTCAGAAATAATAATGAGCTGACTTTTTTAAAAGGTAAAGCCACCTTATCTCAATTGCTTTTTCTTCCAGTGAAGGGTTGTTCTTTAAAAAGTGAATGTATTTAATCATATTCCAAGACAGCCGAGCTTGGGGGAAGAAAGGGGCCCTGAATGAAAATTGCTAGGAAAGTCTCCCCAGTTATAAATTAATTCAGCAGTAGCTATTTATTCTATATTGGAAGATTTATCCCTCGGCCAGTCTTTAGAGTTCCCAGTCCGAGGTGGAAGAGTATTGCTATGCTAAAGATCTCTCTGCTGAGTGACTACAATGATGTCCCACTGTGGATATTTCAGTTTTAAAAGTGAGATGAGACCTGATAGTGATACCACATTAAACACATCACCTATTGATTCTCTCTAACCTTGTGAAAGAGCTGCCTTGCATTAAGTACCTTTTATTTCACTGCTACTGATGGGACCACAGATGTTAACTGCTGGCTAAATATCCTCAGAGGTCAGCAGACAGGGCACTTGAGAGGTCACAAAGTCATCATTTCCTGGCTAAAAAAACCTCCAACAATCACAGTATTTATTTCTCTGCCCTCTACTGCAGTTTGAGGACAATGTTGTAGACTGATGCCTAAAGTTCATTTATCAGCGCAGGCTATAATAGTTGAATTACCTTTTTCTACACACTTTTCGTAAATACATTAAAATAATTTATGTGAGTTGCTGCCTCTAGACAAACTGCTTTATAATGAAGCTATCAAAATATACTGTATATGCAGTTGTTCATGATTGGAAATACCTTGCTCTAATGTATATATTTTTCCCATGGGTATTTTTTTAAAAAAGTAGGAAACTTACACTGAATATTTGGACAAATATATTTTTTATATGAACCAATGTAATCCATGCTTCCTAGACTAATATGTGAAGTGGTATACAGTTCTTCGTTGTTATTGTTGTTTACTTTTCCATATTTTGTGAAGGAGCTATTAAATTTTGTGCAAACATTTGAAGAAACTGTGTACAAAAAAGCATATAGTAGTTAAGTAGAAGTACCTAAGGGACCGCCTCGTCCCCAGAGCATCGACCCGCCCCACTCGGTTATGCAGAGAGGGCTTGCTACGGACCCCGTCTACAAGAGAATTCCATCTGACGGGGTCCAGGAAGCGGGCATTCTCTGCAGTGGCACCCGCCCTCTGGAATATTCTGCCCCTGGAGGTGAGGCAAGCCCCCACACTGATGACCTTCCGAAAACAATTGAAGACCTGGCTCTGCCACCTCGCTTGGGATGGGAGGAGTAATAGCTCCTCTTGGGGATGGCTTGCTCCGTAGAGTTCTTTTAAACTTAACATCAGAGCCTCTTGGGTTTTATATATTTAATTAATTTATATAGATATACATTTATGTACAGTATTTTATATGCTTTTATATGTTTTAATTGTCAACTTTGTGTAAACCGCCCAGAGTCCCCTCTGTGGGGGGAGATGGGCGGTGATATAAGTATGATAAATAAATAAATAAATAAATAAATAAATTTACATGAGGCCACTATAATGTACTAAATAGATGTATATTTATTTATTTATTTATTTATTTTTATTTTATTTATCATATTTCTTTAATACAATTTCATCTTTCACTGAATTCTCAGTTTCCTACTGATAAAAATGAGCAACATCCACCCATTTTATAGTTCATCTCTGATCATTCTAATTCACTATATGTCAAAAAGTTTTGCCTGCTGGACCCTCTACAAATGCCACCTCCAACTTCTTGAAAGATTCCATCAACGCTGCCTCCGAAAAATTCTGCAAATTACTTGGGAAGATAGGCGGACTAATGTTAGCGTATTAGAAGAAGCGAAAACCACCAGCATTGAAACAATGATCATCCAACATCAACTTCGCTGGACCGGTCATGTTGTTCGAATGCCTGACCATCGTCTTCCAAAGCAGCTACTTTACTCCCAACTTAAGAATGGAAAACGGAATATTGGTGGACAGCAAAAGAGATTCAAAGATACTCTCAAAGCTAATTAAAAAAAATGTAATATCAGCATTGAGAACTGGGAAGCCCTAACTCATGAGCGTTTCAATTGGAGGTCAGCCTTTATTAATGGCGCTATGAACTTTGAAGAAGCACGAGTACAGGGCGAAAGGGAGAAAAGAGCTAAAAGGAAGGCATGTCAGGCAAACCCTCATCATGACCGTCTCCCACCCAGAAACCTATGCCCTCACTGTGGGAGGTTGTGCGGATCCAGAATTGGCCTTTATAGCCACTTACGGATCCACTGTTAAAATTTTACCTTTGGAAGACAATCTTACTCGACTACGAGTGATCGCCAATGATGTCAAAAAGTATGGTACTGTGTTTATTGATTTCTTTCACATACCTACAATGACTACTTTTCACTAGACATTCTGTTTAGACATTCTGTTTGAGTGTGATGCTGAAAATACATAAATAAGAAGGTGGCTCTTGGAGACAAGGAGAGGGAAATTGCCAAAACAGAAATGTTATGTTGGACCAAGAAAAGGCTCTCCTATATAACATAAACAAAGAGAATTAGGATACAACCATTGAAAAGGTTTGCTTAAATACTACATTTAACACTACATTTAACACTATTTTTAACACTAGTTTTTTAGAGTTTGGCAGGTGACCTTGGCTAAGAAATTAACATATTAAAGAAAACAGATATGATGGCTACCCAAATAAGATTTTGTTTTTGTTGCTGAATGGAATGGTTTTTATTGATTTTTTTTGGTTATTTAAGACAACCTTATGTATGACATGACAGTAGATAGTATGCTTTATACTCCATATCTGAAGCCTCGGTGATGCCTGATGTCACCATATACTCCCATGGATTAATTAAGAACAGAAAGCTTTAACTTACCTGAACTTCTTGAACTTCCAGCGACTTCCTGAAGAGTCTTAAAGCAGCAGTCCTTTGATCTGGAACCTAGACCCACAGACATTTTTGATCAGCTTCAGCTCTTGTTTTCCTTTTACTTGCCCTGGCCTGCAGGGAGTGTAGAGGATCACACTCTTAGTATAAAAGGGCCAGTTTCTCAGAGGAATCTGGCTCCAGGATTTCCCATTCATGGGGGCATGTGGCTCTGCAGTCCATGCTTTGTTTCGAAGCCTTTCTCTGGTTACTGCTCTCTGAAGCTTGCACCACTGCTTCGCCTCCCACTTGGTGTTAGAGTTGTGTACACTGCTAGGGTCTAATTCCTAAAGTTTTCCTCAAATACATCAAAATGAGTAATGTTTACATGAAATAAAAATAGATTAATTGACTATTATTTCAGGAAAACCAGTATTTGATAATCAGAAATTTATTTGGTGAACGTTTGTAACATTCTTTCTTGAAATCCCATCTTGAAAAATGGCAGTTGTGGCACTAAAATGAATCCTTAAACTTAACCTCAAAAGAAGGAAATTCTTTTGAATGAAACAGAAGCCCTCAACTGAGGCAGAGGGAAAGGGAGGGGAAGCAAGACGGAAAGTTGCAGCATTAAAACACCACTTTCTGTGGAAACAATTAGTGATGTAAGTGTATTCTTGAAAATGAAGTACTTTAGAAAGAAATTACTTACAAGCATCATCTCTGCTAAAATACCCATAAAGAGTCCCACAATTCTGAGAAGTCCTCTTCAGAGACAACGCTTATTGGAATTCATAGACAATATTTCATGCTGTACTCTGGCTAATGTTTGGGTCATGCATAGTCTTCAAATGGCCAAAATCCTAGGGTTTTGATGTAGGGAAACATGATGTGGCATATAAAGTATTGAAAACACAAATATACTGTATATTTACAGATGCCTACCAAGGGGCATCTTAAGCGGCTTCTAAAAGTTAAATATGGCAAGTTGTCTTGGCCACATGCAGCAAAGACTCAGGTGCTAATTTATCTAAAGTGTAAATCTTTTGTTGTTATATGTTTTACGCAAGTCTACATTTCATTCCATCCAACCCCCTGTTGCTACAAGTTGTTTAAACAAGTATCTGTTTTATATAAAGAATTAAACAAGTATGAATTAAAAATGAATTAAACTACTATCATTCCTATCCATATCAAGTCCTATCATGCCTTTCTCTCACAGCCCCACAATAAATTTGGCCCATTCACTCGAGGTAGGAATGTTTATCAGTGGTCTTAGCAGGCCACAAAAAGGATACACAATTTTTCTGTCTTTCACTGTATATTACACCTGAGGATGATGGAAAATTGAAATGATATAGGTTGCTCTAAGTTAATTTAAGGTGATAGGGAAGTTGCTAAATTTGCTGTTCATGGTTTGGGGACCCTTGGAGTAGTGAAGAGACTCTATCTAAAGTTTGACCATACATGAAGTTGTGGAGCTTCATCATGATGAGTATGAAGATTTCCTTCTAACATGTAAAATTCACTGTTTTTGGTTTCAGACTCTCAGAAGGCTTTTCTGCAGTGCCCAGTTGCCTCATCACCAGAATGGGCCTGCAACCATTCCTGGAGGATAAAAACTGTTAACATTGCCCTCTCCTGATACCCACTCAATGTCAAAACAATCTCAGGACACTTTTTCTGCTCTACTTCTGAGTACACTTTCCTGTGTTATGTCACCTCAAGAACGCCTGTCCTTTTCTGCCCAGTGTGTTGCAGGCTAATCCCTTGGCTACTTTGCAGAGACAGAAACTCTTCTTGAACTGTGGTTCAGTGGTTACTGTAGCCACTAATATATCTTCAGGTACTCTTACCTTGAATGCTGTAATAGCATACTGGCTAAAGCTCTGTGTTTGTAAAAAAAAAAGTTGTTCTTTTCAAATCCAGCACATTTTTAAAAATTGCTATTTTCCTTTCCCTGAGCTTCTTTCTTTCTCTGTGCTTTTTTCCATTAATTTGTCCAGTCACATGTGGTGTAAGAATTTCACCTCATCTTCTATGTAGCCCAAACAGAAACACAGACACACAGACAGAAGCATAAATGTCTAGGAAGAGCCACCCACAGGAAAGAAAGAGATTGGCAATTGCTTTGCTGGAACAGAATGATGGCAAGGCATAGCAGCTGTAAAATTGTCCAGTGAAAGGATGTGATAGCCTGCTGTCCAGAATTCCTTGCAAGCTGTTGCCAAAGTGTCTTAGAGCAGACAGGATTTTCTTGAGACAGCCAGCATGAATACTGCCTCCTACAGAGCAGGAGCAGTTTAATTCATAAGCATTGATATGCCCAGAAACTAGATCAGGTGAGGACGGTTGATGAGGAAGACCAGCTCTTCTTCCTCTTTTTGTGTGTGTACATTTTCTCTTTTTCACCTTTGAGTCCAACATCACATCACATCTTACTTTATTCACTGCTTATTCAACCCAATTCTCCATATAAGAAATAATTGCTTGTTTTCTTCTTAAAACTTTTTCTTTTTCACCTATGTGTTTCTGCTAGTGAGAGTTTGTGGTCAGCTACTCTCTTGACATTTTATCTTGCTGTGGTTAGCTAGCATCTTATTATATATCTAAAATTTTTTAAAGAAGATGTGAAGGGAAATGGCAGACTGGGTTGGAAGAGCGCTATAACCCTACTTTTGGATAACAAAATATCAAAACAAACCAAAAATCAATGCTTCTGACATGACTTTTTTCAATCCCACTTCTCTTCACATTTAATAAAATTGTGTCTTGTTTGACCGATTTTGCTTCTTTTTTCTACATGTGGGTATGATAGAATTTTTGAAAATAAGTCTGAAGCTGGAGTCAATACAATCTGTTTTGTATCTGCTGCCATGTTCCTGAAATGCACACACTGATATTAATATTAATAATTATTATTATAATTAAAATAGTCTGGTTTCTCTTTAAAATAAAATGCAGTATTGGTGTAATCATACAGTATGTATACCTCCATTGGCAATATACTTTTACAAATTGGCAAAATAATCTCTCCAAAGAGACTTGGAGACTAAAAATTACATGAAGATAATTTCCTTCCTTAACAGAAGTAAATGCTTTTTGACACAGTACATAGTTACATTTCATATGGCAATGTCAGTATTTGTGGTAGTGCAGCCAGTTTGGATAGTTTTAAAAGGGGACTGGACGGTACTCATCTTATATTCTTAAGACTGAATTTTATTTTGCTTAAACAACAGTACAGTATATCAGGTTTCCATACATGTCACCCAAATGCAACTCTGTGCTGCATTATGTAAATAAACATAATAAACATTATGTTTATTGAATGGTGTGAGCAGATAGTATGCTCTAAAAGTTCCTAACATTTTCTTTCAGCAACTCATTGTGGAGAAAAAACAATAATAGAAAACATATCAGCATTCAGGTACCTATACCACCATCACCAGTCTTCTCAATTCTAGAGCTTCTGCACACAGACATATACTTTGCTTGGGAAATCACTCAATCTCAGAAGATTTCATCAATCAAGATCTTATGTGTGAATGCTGAAAGCCCCTCTCATGAAATTTCAGAATTCTCATGCAAGATCTCATAAAAATAGCTAAATTACAGAGAGTTTGTTTTCTTTTCATTTTTTTAAATTTGCAGAGTTGTCCCTATTTTTCAGGAATGATTGGATACCTGATATATATTGATAGCATGATACTGATTCCTGCTATATATTAAAATATGTCACCTTCTTGTCCCGAAGTAAGGTTTGTATGTACAAAACAACTCACAGATTTAAGATGTTATTTTGGGAACCAAAGTAAAGCTACATTTTATAATACATGCACTAGTTTTGTTGAAACATTTGCATGGGATGAAATGTCTACCTCAATTTTTAAAAATCAAAACCGTATTTACTTTACAGATGTGGCTGAAGTTTTACAAATCTTTCTGATTTTCCTCTCCCTGAAATTTTCACAAAAAGAATTTCAGTTTCAGCCTGGTGAAATGAGAACATCAGAAGAAAGAAAGAAGGAAGGACAATATGTGTGGGAAATACATACACAGGTACGCACACACAACCCCACCCCAACTTGCCTAGCTGACAGTATTTACACATCTGAAAACATTCTGTAGTAATAATGAGTCATGCACACACCTTCATTCAGCAAAACAAGTCTTCAGTTTACACTTGAGCTGCTAAAGGGATAGACAAACACAGAAAGCAGGTCAAAACGATAAGAAAGTTCAAACATGCCTTTGCAGTAAAATTAGCATGGACTGCATCAATAGTGCACAGCAGCAGCATGAAAAGAGTTCACACATCAAATCAACTAGCATTTTTACATGTATTCGGAAATATCCATGAACAAAAATATAAGGAAATTCACAGAATGCACTAATACCATAGTCTAAGCAAGGCTACCAACCAGTTACTGCTCTTTCAAATGTACTCAGGTCAAAAGCTCCAAAAGAACCAATATACATTCTGCCAACTAAACTAAAGGAAGTTATCCTTACAGAGAACTTTTAGAGAACAAATATACTCACCAGTCATCGCTAGCTTTCACAGTAGCAGAATCATCAGCACTGAACCAAAAAGCCATAGGTTCCTTGCAACAGTTTCTTCTGTAGCAAAGAAGCAAGATAATATTCTAATTACAACATCTAAAAGAGCATTGAAAATGGACATGCTTTTTTGTAGTCAAAACAAAATACCCAAGGACCTATGTTTTGTTTTAAACATAGAATACAGAATGGCTGAAACATTTGAAACATTTTATACACCCCTAAATTAGCCCCAGTGTAATTCACATGATAGCCATATCACTTTCAGTTCAGCTTCATAGACTCACCTGTGGCTTGGGGGACCCTCAGGAGAAGCAACTATCCATAAGCATCCTTTTACCTGTCTGAGTGTTTGCTTTTTTTGTTGTTTATTCGTTCAGTTGCTTCCGACTCTTCGTGACTTCATGGACCAGCCCACGCCAGAGCTTCCTGTCGGCCGTCACCATCCCCAGCTCCCCCACGGTTGAGTCCGTCACCTCTAGGATATCATCCATCCATCTTGCCCTTGGTCGGCCCCTCTTCCTTTTGCCTTCTACTTTCCCTTTGATTTTTTTATTGTTTGCTAGCTTTACAATATTTGTATTTCACCCCAACTGAAATGAGTAGTGTACGGAAGACAAAACCAAAATTCAGAGTATCTCAAACAATTTAAAAACAATAACAATAAGTAATAGTAATAATAGATGGCTAACCACCAATCATCCTAAGGTCTGAAGACCCACTGAAACAAAATAAATTTAAGGGCCTTCTAGAATGACAGCATGGTAGGGCCAAGTGTATCTCTCAGGGCAGTGTGTTCCAAAGTGTGGAAGCTACTACTGGCTTCTGGATCAACTCCTTGACTTCACACAGGACCTTTAGCAGGACCTCCTAGGTGTTCAATTTGAATGGGCAGAATCATATTTATTGGGGGACAATTGATAGACCACCTCCACATGGTGTCCCCTGGGCCTCCTAAGATTTTTGCGAGTGGCTAAATGGTCTATCACATACGAGACAGCCAGATAATTCTATGGATCTCCTGGCTAGAGCACATCCATCTTTGTCATTTTCATCATCATATTTAGTAGGCAGAACCTGATATATCCCAGCGGCATACTATATAGGGCTTTATCAAAGAATCATAGGGTTGGAAGTGATCTTGGAGATCTAGTCCAACCCACTGTGCAGGGCTGGAATACCCATATTATTCTGGACAAATGGCTGTCCAGTCTTTTCTTGGAAACCTCCAGTGATGGAGTCCCTACAACTCTTCCATTGCTTAATAGCTCTCGGCTTTATAGGTAATAAAGAACAGTGTGCATTGGGCCTGGAACCCACATTTCAAAGCCTTGGAAATTCAGTAGAATAGTCATGTATCAGTTTTTCATAGAATTTTACTGTGATTTTCTTAAAATAGAATTTCCTTAGAAATTGTCAAACAATTTCCTTTTTCAGGTAATCCTCAAACTGTGATTTTTCCCACTGCTTAGTTTTACAACTGACAAATAGGATAGAGAATTTTAAGTAAAACTGAGATCCAGTCCAATATATTTTAATATTGATAAATGAGATAATGGGCTGCCCTTACTCCCTTTATTCTTCTTCTTTTGGCCATTGCGTCATTCATTTTTTCAGTCAAACCCATGTGTAGACACCTTTTTCATGCCCAGAAGCCATCACACGATATTATGCAATCTCATGGTTGCTAAATATCTGGGGTATTTGAGGGAGTCTTAAATGGCATCTGGGGTATCATTGTTGTTCTGGCCCTCGTAAACCCCATGTTTCTGACCTCTAGTATGAATTGATAATGCAGTTTCATTCCATTTTAATAAAGCCAAATTTTCTCAGAAGAACTTTATTTTTCAGAGTTTTAGAGAATGCACTTTCCTGCTTTTTGATTCCCCGCCCCCAAATTAGGTAGAAAATTGTAATTCTGAATTTCACCATAGTCATGACCACGTGCTGATTTTGCACCGTATTCAGACATTCCTGTCCAACCAAACAAGATTGACTACTCTGTTGATCAGCCTGAGAGCCTGTTCCAAATATAGTTTCTTGAACAGAACAGCCCTGTCTCTCCTACCCAGAACTAACCCTTCTGAGGCAAATTGCAATATAAATAGAGGGCTTCAGAGTGCCTTTGGAAGCACATTGGAAGTAAAAACATATGTAATAGGTCATGGTTATCATGGGTCTCCGCCAGCATAGTACTGTAACATTCATTAAATCTGGACCTTCTCTATAGAAGACAGGTTAAATTTACTACTAGCCAATGTTCTCTTTTCACTGATCCTCCTGCCAGACTGCAACAACAACAACAACAAAACACCTTAAAAACATTTAGATCTATTGCCATTAAACTGCCTACTTTGATGATGTCTTAGGTGAGGAACAGAGTCTACTCATTTATTTAATATTCAGATCTGTCACAGTAAAAATACCATTAAACTGTCCTCATTTAATGGTTTCAGTTACATTATAAAAACTAAATGATTGTAATTTACCTTTTTGACTCATTTATGTTTCAAACTGGCCATTTGTCTGCTCTTGGCAGAATTTCAAAATTACAGATGAAAAGTTTGACTAAATCAACTTGCTATGAGAGAATGGGATTGCCTACCTATAAAAACATTAATTTGAGTATAAATTTAGAATGAAGAAGCAAAATCATCATCATCATCATCATCATCATCATCATCATCATCATCAGTAATAGATGCCTAAATTTATGCACTACATACGATTTTTTAAAAAAAATCAAACCCACTTACGATAGTTTTATATTTCTACAAAAAAAATCTAGAAATATATAGGTAGTGGAGAAGAAAGAATGAATGTGGGAAAGAAATCAGGCCAATGTTTTGAGATAAAAGCCCCCATATTAATCTGCCTTCTCAAACCTACAATGCAGAGTCAGTGCAAGAAGCTTGTTCTTCAAGGTACTTAACATTTCAAAAGCAAGCTTGTAGCAATTAGTGCTTGTTGTGCGATGGAGTCTGCTGTGTTGACTGAGCCAATTAAGAGATCAATTAGCACAGTACAGAGTGCTTGGAGAGGTAGTCTTGGATGACATTGGTCAGGTGAGTAGTCCACAAACAATAGAGTACTGGGATGGCTAAAATGCATTTAATGGCCATGAATTTAAAGGAGTACTAAACCACTTATCTCACTTTTTGAATCTAAAAGCAAAATCACATTTGCTGCATTGTCTTTAGAAGCCTTTGTACATTGTAGAAGCACTCAGTGTAGTTTACTATTGTCTTTGGACACAAAGTGGCAAGCTCAAAATACTGCAAATTTTATAGTTTTCTTTATTTTTAAAATCAGATTGCTAAAAATAACTTATTTCTTATTCCCCAGCATGAAAGTGTGGCATAAGGAGGTACAGAAAAGGAGGGTCATTTGGGGTCATGTTTCAAAATCAAGTGTCTTGATCAGTTCATTATTTGCCCTTGCTCTGACAGAAGTGCCTTTAAGGACAGACAGTCATGCCTTTGTGTGCTACTTTTAGAAGTTCTATTGGGGTCTAAATGCTTCTGAAATAAAGTGGTTCTGTCTATTCTTTACCTTCTTTGTTATAATGCAATTGCATGACATTTTTGACTGGAACTATAGGAGGAGGAGGAGGAGGAGGAGGAGGAGGAGGAGGAGGAGGAGGAGGAGGAGGAGGAGGAGGAGGAGGAGGAGGATGAGGATTCATGTGTACTGTATGTAGAACTTCCCAGGATAAATTGTAGCATAAAGTTTTAATTTAAACAAATAGTATGAACAGACAGGATAGACAGAATTGAAAAGAAAGGGAGAGGCAATGATAGAAAACAATGTGGACATAGTTCACACATATGATGTCTGGGAGTTCCACTTATGCCATTTCTTTTTTCCATTTTGAAAAAAGAAATTAATAGAACTGCAGAATACTGAGACACTGTCTGTCTGCAGGATTTTTACAGTGCAAAGACTGGCAGAAAAAAAGACTAGTAGGAGAGAGAGAATATGCTCTTAAACAAAACAAAAAATTTCCAAACAAATATTAAAAAAGAATACATGAAGAGCCACTAAGTACATCTTTTTGAAAAACACCTCCAAATGACCCTTTGGAACCTTGACTTGTGAAAATATGGTGATTTTCAAAAGGATTTCATGAATATGCCAATAGGTGGCAGAGCAATCTATTGTTTTTCCCACATTTCAGGCTCCACATTTCTCTACTGCATTTACAGAAATGATAAACAAGGCAAACTGTCTTCAGTGTTCACAATGTATATTTGCTTAGCTTGAAATAGTACTTCTTCTAAACAAGCATTTTTAGCTTTCTTTATATTGATCTTGCAAAAGAGCAAGTATTATGGTCCACAGAGGATGAAAGTAGAACTAAAATAATAAAATATGACTGCTCTTTATTTAAAAACTGTAACATTTAAACATAGTGTGCATTAAAACTTATGAAAATAAACTGTCACAACTACTCTTCCAAATGAATCAGAATGAGAGATTGTACTTATATCCAACACGCCTTCTTGTTGCTGCTGCTGGCATTAGTGTATATGACATTATTTATATGTGCTTTACATTCATAACTTTTCTTCAACAAGCTCAAGATGAGATACAGGTCTCTTCTTCATCCTCATGTCTTTCTTTGCAATAATCTGGTGAGATAGGTTTGATAGTGGACAGCTCAAAATCATCCTATTAGTTTCATGGCTTCATTAGGCCTTTAAGCCTGGGTCTGTCCAGTTTTAGTTCAGCTTTCAAACTACTGAACACATGGCTAGCTTTCATAATCTGACCCAGGAAAGAAAATAAAGACAAAGAAATTAGAAGCAAAATGCAAGTAGGATATGAGTTTAAATGTGCATGTAGGATACAATCCTGTAGTAATTACCTCATAGTAAGAATTACTGAGTGCAGTGAGGCTTATTTCTGAAAAACCCTGCATAGGTTTTCTCAGATTTATTTACAATAAGAATGTAGATTAAAGGATTATTATTCCAAATGCTTAATAGAAAAAAATGGAATGTGGAGAGATTTCAAGGAAGTCATCTTTGCCTCTTTGCGTGCTATCATGTTCATTGCAAATCTACTAAAAACAAAAGAATTATACTTACATTTACAAATTTACATTCTTATATGTAAATTATATTTCCATTTAAGTTGTGTTATAATTTTTGTTATAATGAAAATTTTTGTCATGACTCAAAATGCTATATTGTTGTTTATTAAAGAAAATGAATAGAAAACTGGATTTAATTATATTTATAGCATGATGTAAAATTAAAAGTCTTTCACAAATGTATTTACTTATTACATTTATATCTTGCTGCAATTCCATTAAGGACTCTTAGTGGTTCACAGATATACACATACACAATTAAAACAACTGGAGTAAAACATGAATAAATATTTAAAAATATTTTTCAGGCTTATGATTATGCTTCATCAAGTTGGTGTTGACTTTGAACCACCACATAGACAGAACATTCTTTAGGATGACTGGTCCCCAACCTGGCCCTACAGGTCTTCCCACAGTGCACTCATTGCCACTGTAATTGAGTCCATCCACCTTGCTGCCAATTGTCATCTTTTTCTCTTCCACATTTTTCAGCATTAGGGACTATACCAGGGGTCGGCAAACTTTTTATGCTGGGAGCCATTTTGACATGTTTGTGCACATTTTGAAATGCTCGAGAGTCAGGGGGTGGGGTTTGCAGGCGGGGGCCAATCACGTGGAAGGGGGCTGGGTTTGCGGGCAGGAGCCAATCGCGTGGAAAGGGCTGGGTTTGCGGGCGGGGGCCAATCACGTGGAAGGGGGCGGGGTTTGTGGGCGGGAGCCAATCACGTGGCTTATTGGGGCGAGTGGGAGGGCGTGGGGGAGCCGCACAGGCGCCAAGGGGGGCGGGCCTGGCGGCGGAGGTCCGGGCCGCCCACCCGCTCCGCCCGCCCGCTTGCCTGCCTGCTTGCCTCCCTCCGCAAGGCCCACCGCTGCCTTCCCGGGATCCGAGCCGGAGAGAAAGGGCGGCGGCGGGGCCGTGCTACCGCCGCTCGGTGCGGGCGGGGCTGCCGCTTCCGCCTCCATGTTGTCTCCCCCCCGGAACGCTTCCGCCCGCCCGCGTCGGGCCAAGGAAATGATGGGGGGCGGGAAACGAGGCGGGCGGCGGCGATGACAAGTGGCGCGCTTCAGGGGAGCCGCCGCCGGCGCCGCCGGGTGGGTCCCCTCAGGGCGGGCGGAGGGAGGCGGGCAGCCGCTCCTCCTTCCCTCCCGCTGGTGGAGGAGGAGGCGGCGGCGTCCTCTTCCTTGCCACCTGGCTACGGATCGAGCGCCTCTTCCCCCAGCAGCAGACCAGGGAAAGAGATGGGGAAAGTTGTCCACCTCCACCTCTGGGCTCCGCTGGCTCCAGCAAGAGCGAAGGCACCCCGGAGGGGGTGGGGTCGTCCTCCTCGGCCCCCGACCCCACCGCCCGCCCAGCAGGACCCGGCATCCCCCCCACCTTGCTACTCCCCCGGCAAGAGGCACCCGGGGGTGACCACTGCCCAGACCGCAGCGATCCGATGCGGCTGCCCGGGAAGGAGGGCGGCCGGGTGCGCCCAGCATGGCGACGCTCTCCTACCTGCCTGGCGAGCGCTTCGGGGGGCGGCGGCGCGCCAAAGGCGAAGAGCCGCCTGCTCTCCCCTTGGCCGCTTCCGGTCGTAGCCGCTTCCCAAACGAGCGGCGCCGCGATCCCCGACCTGGCCATGCGCGCCTGCCCGGGAACGCCGCGGCACCCAGCGGAGCCCTCTGCACATGCTCCGTGACGCTCCCTCCTTCCCGCCCCCTCTCCTGAGCTGAGCTCCGCAGCCGAGCCTGGGCGTGCGTGCGGGAGGGAAGCCGCCATCGCAGGCTTCCTTGCCGAGTTTGTCCGACGCCTGCAGGGAGGGAGGTGGGGGGGACAGGGCTGGGCGCTGGGGCGGGGGCAGGGGCCGCGGACGGCAGGCCAAAGGGAGATGCCAGGGCGACTGTAGTGACCGGAGGCGGCCAAGGGGAGAGCAGGCGGCTCTTCGCCCTCGGTGCGCCGCGGGGCCAGATGAGCCTCTGGCTGCTGCTTCCTGCGCCCGTGGCCTCTTCGCTGCCGCTGCCGCCCGCCTCGCCTCTGCCGCTCTCCGCTTCTCCGCAAAGCTCCCGGTTGATCTTAATGTTTCCTTTTCCTCCCCTTCAATATGTTCCAGCAAGCGAGGGGGAAGCGGAGAGCGGCAGAGGTGAGGCGGGCGGCGGTGGCAGCGAAGAGGCCACGGGCGCAGGAAGCAGCAGCCGGAGGCCGCCTCGCCTCTGCCGCTCTCCGCTTCCCCCTCGCTTGCTGGAACATATTGAAGGGGAGGAAAAGGAAACATTAAGATCAACCGGGAGCTTTGCGGAGAAGCGGAGAGTGGCAGAGGCGAGGCGGCCTCCGGCTGCTGCTTCCTGCGCCCGTGGCCTCTTCACTGCCGCCGCCGCCCGCCTCGCCTCTGCCGCTCTCCGCTTCTCCGCAAAGCTCCCGGTTGATCTTAATGTTTCCTTTTCCTCCCCTTCAATATGTTCCAGCAAGCGAGGGGGAAGCGGAGAGCAGCAGAGGCGAGGTGGGCGGCGGCGGCAGTGAAGAGGCCACGGGCGCAGGAAGCAGCAGCCAGAGGCTCGTCTGGCCCCGCGGCGCGCTGAGGGCGAAGAGCCGCCTGCTCTCCCCTTGGCCGCCTCCGGTCAGTACAGTTGCCCTGGCATCTCCCTTTGGCCTGCTGTCCGCGGCCCCTGCCCCCGCCCCAGCGCCCAGCCCTGTCCCCCCCGCCTCCCTCCCTGCAGGCGGCGGACTAACTCGGCGAGGAAGCCCTTGATGGCAGCTTCCCTCCCGCACGCACGCCCAGGCTCGGCTGCGGAGCTCAGCTCAGGAGAGGGGGCGGGAAGGAGGGAGCGTCGCGGAGCATGTGCAGAGGGTTCTGCTGGGCGCCACGGCATTCCCGGGCAGAGCAAAAGGCTGCGTCCTCTCCACCGGGCGGGACTCGCGCCTCCTTCCCTGCGGGCGGGCGAGGCAGGGAGAGAAGGGGAGACGGAGGGGCTCCCTCTCTGGCCTCTGCGCCCCTTCAGGCCCGTCTCTGCAAAGCCCGGCGCGGCAGGGAGGCGCTGCTGGCCCGGGACGCGGCGCTGTCGGAGGCAGCGCAGGAGCAGCTTCAGGGGCTGCTGCGGCTGGAGATGGCGCTGCTCCGCGGCATCCAGGTGCTGGGCGAGGGCGCAGGCCCGGGACGCGAGCGGCAGGGCGGCGCAAAGGGCCTGGCCGAGGCGGTGGTGGTGGTGGCGGGGGGACGGAGCCGGCGGAGGTTTGCCGGGCGGCAGGACGGGGCAGGCGGCGCTGCTGGGGCTGGTGGCGGAGCTGGAGGGAGCGGAGGGACCAGGCGTTCCCGTAGGCGCAGCGCGCGCTCTGCAACCTGCCTTGGAGAAGCGGCCACGGGAGGCCCTCCAGGTGCACCCTCCCGCCCCATCAATCCCCCACCCTGCCATTCGGCGTCCTCTCCCCCCACTAACCCGAGCCAGGGGGCGGGGTTTGCGGGCGGGGGCCAATCGCGTGGAAGGGGCGGGGGTGAGTTCAGCTGCGGAAGAGCCACACTCAAGGGGCCAAAGAGCCGCATCTGGCTCGCGAGCCGCCATTTCCGACCCTTGGACTATACAAAGGAGCTGTGTCTTCACATAATATGATAGTTTGGTCATTAGTGCCTCGAATGAGAACTCTGGGTGGATTTGTTCTAAGATCCATTTGTTTTGTTTTCTTGGCTATCTGTGGTATTCTCAGGATTATTCTGCAACACCAAAGTTCAAAAACATCAATACTTTTTCTATCTTGCTTCTTCAAAGTCCAACTTTCATTTCTGTAGAGTGTCACTAGGAGAATCATTTCCAGTTCTGATCTTTGTAAGTATGGACCTGTCACAGCACTTGAATATCTTTTGCAAGGCCTTCATTGCTACCCTACCCTACCCTACCATTGCTACCTGCTATTCTGCAGCATAAATCTTGACTGTTAGTTTCCTTACTGCTGATAAAAGACAGAGATTATCCACTACTTAAATATTTTCACTGTCAATTCTAAAGCTGATTGCTATACCTGTTGATTTGGTCTTCTTTATATTTAATCTGAATCCCATTTTCTTTACTTTGCTCCTTGACTTAGAGCTTGCACATCATTTGCATTTCCAGCTATTAGAACAGCATCATAAGCAATGTGCAGATAATTGTTATTGACAGTGTGACAAAGTATGAATGCAGTTATTTATATGCAGTTCATAAGTTTTAAAAAATTATGCACCTTCTCCGTGAGAAAGCCATATATCTTCTTCCATTATTTTTCATACATTTGAATTTGCAGATCTTCATGCATATCTATTAGAAGTGATATAGAAACTAGTAGACAGTTGTTACTATTAAGACATATTTGTGGAGATTTCAGTTTTGGTTGATATTTATAGGATTAATGGTTATCAGGCTGATAATATGATGCAATATTCAGTTCAAGAACCTATCATATGAGACTGTGTTATGTGTAGAAATGCATCAGTTGAAAAAAAAATTCACATTATCTAATTGCAAATGTAAAGGCTCAGATATGTAATTGTTGTCCTTTAATGGGAAGATGTAGCGAAAAGCAAAGACCAAATGGGCACTGGTGTCTTAATGGACAAAAAGGAGTGCATAGTGAAAGCCAATGTGGTATCGAGGTTAAGATGTTGGATTAGGGGCAGAGAGGGACCCAGGTTCTAGTCCACCTTCAGCCACAGGAGCTCACTGAATGACTTTGGGCCTCTCTCTCTCTCTCAGCCCAACCTCCCTCACAGGATTGTTATCATGAGATAAAATGGAGGGTGAGCTCCTGAATGAAAGGTGGAATATATATTAGTACATTAGATAATATTAATGAGAGCCTAGAGTTGGTCTAGTGGCTAAGGTGTGGGACTAGGAATGGGGAAACTTGAGTTCTAGTCCAGCCTTAGGCACAAAAGCCAGCTTTGGGTCAGTCATTCTCTCTCAGCCCTAGGAAGAAGGCAAAGGCAAACCACTTCCAAAATCATTGCCTACAAAACTGTATGGATTTGTCAGCTGAATCCAGAATTATGTCTTCAATCATCTGAGAGCTGATTTAGAGGAAAGATGGGATATAAGGGAACAACAGCAACCAAAGGACAAGAGATATCAGGAAACTGAGAAGAAAGATTTGAACATGTAGAATAGCCAGAACATTTTTTAAAAAAAATATCTGAAAACAATGTCAACATCAAGGCTAGTGTGAAGCAGTATGATTTAGGGACAGAGTCCCAGCATTTTTAAAATTCTGAGCCTGACTGTGAAATCCATACTCCTAAATCTAGGATTATAAAGGGTAAATTTTGATTTATTTTCTTGAAGAAAAAGATCATAGCAGGGAATATTGTATTAAAAAACAAAAGGAGAATTTTAAGAATCAGTCAGAAGGACAAATCTTGACTGTGGATAAGAATCCATCTCAGAATTGCCCCATCTCTTGAATTATTAGCTGCTGTAGGAATCTCCTGCTGGCATTAGCATATGTGTCTGAGAGCAGATAAATGTTGTTGATTTTACCATGGCCAGAGGCAACACCCCCCCCCCCTTTTTTTTTTTTGGTCAGGAAGTAACAGTTCCAAGTAGAAAGCAATTCTTTATTGATGACAGACATTGCAAATGCTTTGATGACCCACTTGTTGGAATTACACAATTACATTGGAAGCTGGCCAAAGCTAAACATGCTTAAATCTCACTGATTTTCAATAGAAATACATCCCTAAATCTCAGCTATTACAGTCAATGAGATTCATCTGGATGGTGCTCTTTCTACTTTTTAAGAAAATGTTCAATGCATGTTCAGTGGATGTGCATAGGACAAGATTCTGTAACTGCACTTGTTCACATATAAATTTGCAATGTTACTAATAGGGAACTAACTTGATAGGAAAGGCTTCTGACTATTTAGAGAGGGATGTGTCCTCCCTCCCTTCCTGGCAGTCGATTCCTGGTGATTACATGCATAAGTCCATGCAATTTTCTTGTAGCATTCTTTGGCTTGCCATTGCCTCCTTCATAGGGCTGAGAGAGAATGACTGGCTCCAGAATCACCCAGCTGGCTCATGCCTAGGGCAGGGATAGAACTCATAGTCTCTCACTTTGTAGTCAAGTGCCTTTAAACCAGTACTCCAAACTAGCTGTTTGTAAGGCACTCCATCCGATATCTATAATCTCCCTGCTCTAGAGTAACTCACAGACACATGAGTTCTTAGAAGCAGAAGAGTTTATTATAGCATACAGAAGCTAGCACGAACAAAGACTTGAATGGCTGAAACCAGTAAAGCATGCACATTTAAATCTTCCCCCCCTCCCAAGGTTCTTTGGTGGTGACATGTGTAACTCGTGTCTTTCCAAGCTGCTCAGATATCCGCTCCCGGAGATGTGTATTCGGGATCGTCAGCTAGATGTGAACCGGTCTACTTCAAAGCCAGTGTCTCTCTCGTGTCAGTTGCAGCCTCCTGAAATGTGCATATCAGTCTAGCATCTTTGGCAGAGATCTGCCGATCTCTGACATGCTCCCGGCCCAAGATGCTCCCCCCACCCCCTTAGCTGCGTGTGTTATTAACCCAACAAATTAATTACACAGTTCCAGACATTTCCTGTGAGGAGAGAGCACAAAAGTATTTTAGCATATTGCATTGTTCAGCCGCCTGTTTCAATGCGGTTTGTCCGGGAACTCCCTGTGAAAGGTTTTTACTAATTTGGGAGCGCGTGTGTGTTTCGCCATAACCCACTCCCTGTCTCCAATCGATAGATGTTGCCACTTCACTAGATACTGTAACTGCCCCTTGTGCCATCTGGAATCCAGAATCCTATCAATTTCAAAGTGTGGTTCTCCGTCAACCAATAATGGGGTGGGTTCCTCTGGTTCTGGATGCCATTGTTGTGAACTGTGGTGTTGTTTTAACAAACTAATGTGAAAAACTGGGTGTACCTTTCTTAGTGCTTTTGGCAATAGCAATTTTGCCGTTACTGGGTTGATGACCTCAATGATTGGAAATGGACCTATGAATTTTTGAGCCAGTTTCCGTGACGGCTGTGTTGCCCTCAGGTTTTTTGTTGACAGATACACCTTGTCCCCTACTTTCAACTCCCATTCTTCTGCCCATTTTCAATCTGCGTGCTTTTTGTATCTTGCCTTGGCTTCCCGCAATGTTTCTACCATGACTGGCCAATTACTGGTTATCTTCGCTATTCAGGCGTCCGCTTTCAAAAGTTGCTTTAGTTCTGTGGTGTTGGACATGGCCAGTTCGGGGATGGGGACAAATTCCTGCCCTGTAGCTACTTTGAATGGCGAAAACCCCGTGCTTTGGTGAAGCGCGTTATTGTAAGCAACCTCTGCGAACGGCAACAGTTCAGCCCAATCGTTCTGTTGGTAATTAATGTAGCATCTAAGGTACTGCTCCAATGTGGCATTAATGCGTTCACTCGCTCCGTCTGTGCACGGATGGAATTCACTACTGAGCCCCTGTTCCGATCCAATTAGCTTTAAAAACGCCCGACAGAACTTGCAAGTGAAAGTGCTGCCGCGATAGCTGATTATGCGTTCCGGTGTTCCATGAGCTCTATAAATGTGCTGAATGAACATCCTAGCTAGTTTTGGAGCATTTGGTATTCCCTTGCAAGCAATGAAATGTGCCTGTTTAGAAAATAAGTCTGTGACCACCCAAATGGCTGTGTTCTTTCTGCTCATCGGTAAGTCAACTATAAAATCCATAGCAATTTGCTTCCATGGCTGTGTGGGGTTTGCAACCTCTTGTAATTTCCCTGTGGGTTTTCCCATTTTCCGTTTGGCGGTTGCACACACTGGGCATGAGCGCACATAGGCTTTAATGTCTGTGCGTAGTGATGGCCACCAAAATTTGCGCCAGATTAAATGTAGAGTTTTCACAAATCCGAAGTGCCCTGCCATTTTGTGATCATGATGTAGGTTCAAGACCTTTTGCCTTAAAGGCTCAGGGACATAGGCTTTGTTGTCTTTCCACCCCACTCCATCTTTCTCCACTAGGGTGTGTTTGTGTTTTCTCTAAAACCCTCTTGACTAATTCCATGTGTTCATCCAAATTTTCAGAAAAAATCAATATGTCATCCAGATATACAATTACCCCTTTGTACAGAAATTCATACAACACTTCATTTATGAACCTCATGAAAATTCCCGGTCCCCCCGCAATCCCAAACGGGAGCACGTGGTATTGAAACGATCCCAGTGGGCAATTGAATGCAGTTTTCCACTCGTCCCCCTCCCTTATGCGCACATGATAGTAAGCCTCCCTGACATCTAATTTCGTGAAAATTTTCCCTTTGGATAGTTGGGCTAACATGTCTTTCAGTAATGGGAGAGGGTACTGTCTCATAACCGAAATTGCATTAAGACCCCTGTAATCCGTGCAAAGCCGGAGGGACCCGTCTTTTTTCTTCTTAAATAATACCGGGGCTGCCAGGGGTGAGTTGGCTGGTTCAATGAACCCACGTGCCAAATTTTTATCTATGAATTTACGCAATTCCTGTAATTCGTTTTGCGTCATGGCATACATCTTGGGCTTGGGAAAGGGTGCCCCTGGGATGAGGTCAATGGTCGCATCAGACTGCCTGTGTGGGGATTCTTGCTCACATTCCTTATTATCGAATACCTCCGCCACAGGGAGGTATTTTCCAGGAATTGTGCCTGTGAGTGTGCCACCCCCTCGGTCCTGCTCCCCCTCCTCAAGTACCATTCCGGATGCCCCCAGCTCCAGGCTATTAGGTGTGCTATCATTGTCCATCTCATGATAAGTTCCATCCATAAAGTCCAATTCTCCCGAAACCCAGTCCACCTTGGGGTTTCTTGCCCTCAGCCATTTCAGTCCTAACACGATGGGTCGTGTTGCAATGGGAGCCACTAAAAACCGCAAAGTCTCTACATGAGTCCCCATAGTCATTTGCAGTCCTTCAGTGTAAAACTCCACTGCCCCCCCCCTTCAATTCCGACCCATCCAATTGGCAAAATGTGATGGGCGTTTTAAGCTTAAACAGGTCCAGTCCCATCTTTTCAGCTACGTTCGGGTGCATTAAGTTTCTAGAGCAACCCGAGTCTAGCATTGCAACCCCCGCATATTTTTTCCTCCCACCCAAAGTTCTCAACTGTACCTTTAGGTGCATTGTCGGGTTGTTGCGACTACTTCCTTTGCACCCCTTTGTGGAGGTCTGTCCTGTGGCGCTCATCAGAACAGACCTGGCTCGTTTCCCGCCGTCTGGATTTCAAATTCAGAGTCATCACTGTCTTCTTCCAGGTCCGGATTCTGCCATGGGTTCACAGTTGCTGCAGCCGCTCCTTTTCCTTTGGTGGGTGTTGCTTTGAGGGTACTTCTGTCAGCTGCCTTTTTCGCCGGAGGTTTTTCCTTAAAGCTCGCTTTCCCCTGAGGGCAAGCACTTATTCGGTGTCCCTCCTTCCCGCAGCAGAAGCACAGTCCCTCTCTTGTCCGGCGATCCTTCTCCTCTTCCCAATTCCGCTGTTTCACGTTCGAACGGGGCTGGTTACTGAAAGTCCCCTCGTTCCTCTGCCTGAATTGTAAGTTTCTGATACTTTGTAGCTGTAGTCTGTTACTCTCAATTTTCCCAGCTAATTGGATCCACCCCTCTAAAGTTCCAGGGTCATCTCTATCTAATGCCTTTTCCAGTAGGTCCTGTTTTAATCCATACTGGAAGTGTTCAATCTTTATCGATTCCGGCCATTCCGGCAGGTAAGATAAGAGCTTTTTAAAGTCCATAGCATATTCAGCTACTGCTCTGTTTCCCTGCCTTAAGTTCCTAAGTCGTGCCCTGGCTGATACTTTAGTCAGCGTATCTTCAAATCGTTTCCGGAGGGCATACATAAACTTCTGAAAGTCCAGTAGTTCCCTTGCCCCCCTGTCATGTAGCGTTATCAGCCAGTCACCTGCCTCCCCTTCTAAAAAGCTGGAGACACACCTAACTTTACTCTCCTCCGTTCGGAAGGTGTATTCAAATTCCCTCATGAACCCTTGTACATGTGTTTAAAAGCATGCTAAATTCTTGGGGTCTCCATTAAATTTCGTCTTCAATTCACCTATGCCAAATGGTGTGTGAACCCCCCCTGGGGCCGTGCATTGATTGTATAACGGGGTCATGGGTGATTGATTGTAGGGGCGAAATTCTTCTTCTTCCTTCCCCTCACTTTTGATGTCCGGTTCCCCGATGTCCCCCTCTTCTTCGGGTGTCACCAGGCTCTGTTCCCTCACTCTGGGTTCATCTAGTTTGTCCATCAATTTCCCAAAGGCTGCTCCCAACGAGTCCATTTTGTTGATCAGCAGTCCTATATTCAACTGCACATGGGACATCTGGTCTTCTAAACGCACGATGCGCTGGGTTGGTGTGACCCTCTTCTTGGTGCCTTTTCCCCCTTTCTCCACTATCCCTTCGCCGACAGATACGGACCATCCCGCCAGCCTCGGCTCAGTGCTGCTTAGATGGGTGGGGGTTTTGGTTACCTCTATGTGTTTTTCCTTCCTCTGTGCTTTCTTGTCCTCCCGCTCACCGGCAGCTCCCTCCATCTTCTGGGTGCTTGCTGAGCTGGGTCCAGCTTCTTCGTTGATTTCTGCCACCTCTACCGATTCCATTTCGTGCTGTGGTAATGAGGTGTGGTTGTGTGCGTGGCCACCTTCAACCGAGGGTTCGCTGGATATCAGAGTAATCCCCGGGATAGGTAGTCAAATTTTTTTTCCATTCAAGTCTTTATGTAAGGCACTCCATCCGATATCTATAATCTCCCTGCTCTAGAGTAACTCACAGACACATGAGTTCTTAGAAGCAGAAGAGTTTATAGCATACAGAAGCTAGCACGAACAAAGACTTGAATGGCTGAAACCAGTAAAGCATGCACATTTAAATCTTCCCCCCCTCCCAAGGTTCTTTGGTGGTGACATGTGTAACTCGTGTCTTTCCAAGCTGCTCAGATATCCGCTCCCGGAGATGTGTATTCGGGATCGTCAGCTAGGTGTGAACCGGTCTACTTCAAAGCCGGTGTCTCTTTTGTGTCAGTTGCAGCCTCCTGAAATGTGCATATCAGTCTAGCATCTTTGGCAGAGATCTGCCGATCTCTGACACTGTTACCTATGTAATGTATTCCATTATATATACTGTACATAGTGTGCTTAGAATGAGATTATTCCATAGCCTTACAAATAAATTTGATGTATAAAAAGGCCTACCAACTCATTGGAAAGTAAATAATATTTTTAAACACTCATTTTAAGCAATACCATAATATAGGTATTTCTTTCTTTAAAAAAGTGCAATGTAACTATTGACAGTTCTGTATTAAGGTTCATTATGCAAGGTGCTATTTTAAAGCTTAGTATACATCTGTTCCCACTCCTTTTTTTCAGTTTTTAAATCTACATCCAGTCAGGGTTTTTTAATATTTAAAATTGTCTGGGATTAAACCTACTTCCTTTTTGGTGGAGGAAGCACCTGGATGAGGCCAAGAATTATTTGTCTTCTACAATAGAGCGCTTGGTTCCTGCATGCTATACAGTATGTGCTACAAGATGGATACATGTCCAGATGGCACTTACAGCACCCAAATAGCTCGGTGATTTTGATGGATATACATTAGAAGCTTTATTTGCCTGGGGAGCAATGCAGAGAATGTAAATAGGAGGCAATTGTCACTTAAAAGTGACTGTGTCAAAGCACAGAATGGAAAGGTGCCAGCATTAAACTCAAGAGGATATAAGATAAGAAGATGGATAAGAAGATGGAAGATATGAAAAAAGAGATTACCCAGGAGATAAAACATGAATTTAAAAAAGAAGTACAAACAGTTAAGGAAGTTGTGAACTCTCTGTCAGGAGAACTTAAAGATATGCAAGGTCAGATACAAAAATTAGAGACTAAATCAGAATATGCTACTAAAGAAATTGAACACAATTTAGATATTACAGCATTAGCAGAAATGAGAGAGAAGGAACATATTTTGAGATTGAGAGCAGTCCCTGAGCAAGCAAATGAAGATGTAAGAGAAAGGATTATTTCTGTATTGGCTAAATTTCTAGAGATAAAAGAACAAGACTTAGATTTGGAAATAGATAAAATTTTTAGAGTGAATTCACGTTATGCTAGAGAAAATAAAGTTCCTAGAGTCATATTGATATATTTTGTGAGAAATGTGGTAAAAGAGCAAATTTTGAAGAAACATTACAATAATAGATTAAATATAGAAGGAAAGGAAGTAATTGTATTAAAAGAAATACCTTTGAGAATATTAAGGAAAAGAAGAGATTACTCCTTCCTTACAGACAAATTAAAACAACATAATATCCCATTTAGATGGGAGAAACTAGAAGGTGTATCGTGTACGTTCAAAGGGCAGAGGTTCAGAATAAGTTCCATTTTAAAAGCAAAAGCATTTTTAGAAAAATATAAGACAGAAATAGGTGTGCCATCTGGAGACTTGGAAGTAGGAGGAGAGACATCTAAAGACAAAAAGAGGAATGAAGACTTATCTGAGATGGGAGCTGCAGGTCTGGATTTGAAAAAGGGATTTTAACTATCAAAACAATTATGGATTACAAATATCTGACATGGAATATTAATGGTGCTAACACCCCACAGAAAAGAAGAAAGATTTTTCATTTTTTGAAAAAATTGAAATTGGACATAATTTGTTTACAAGAGACTCATATTTGCAAAAAAGACACTAAATATCTGATTCAAAAACAATTTGGAGAAGAATTTATTTCGGCTGGAAATAAAAAAACGAAGGGGGTAGTTTTATATATACAAACAAAATTAAATCCAAAATTGATATTAACTGATGATGAAGGTCATTATGTTGCAGTTGAAATTAATATACAAGGAACTAAAACATTGGTTGTTGGACTTTATGCACCGAATATGGACAAAGGAGTATTTTATAAAAAATTGATGGACAAACTTTTGGATCAAACCTATGAAAATTGGTGTTTCATGGGTGATTGGAATGGGGTAATCTACCCTAAGATGGATAGACAATCACAAAAAGAAGTGAAGTATACACAGGGAAAATTACCACAAACATTTTTTGACTTAAAAGAGATGTTGGACTTCACACATTTTACCATATGTGGTGGACATGCGAGATTGCAAAGAAATTCTGGACTCAGATACATTCATTGATGCAAAATATTTTACAAATTCGAATTACATTTAAACCAGAACTATTTCTATTGGGAATAAAAATCATTATATTAGAAGATCTTTGTTAAGAATTTGGAATAAATATAAACTAACTTTATATTATAAAAGACCTTTATGGATTTCCACACAAGAAGCGTTTCATAGAACAGAAGTAAGAACTAAAGATAAATGGTTGACTTATAAAGACTTTTTTAAAAAAGCTGCATATATGAAAGCCATTGAAAGCTGTATCCCTCTGATACCAATTCTTCTATTGATTTAATTATATATTGTCCTTGTTCTTTCTTTAAAAAATCTTTGTAGGTTAACCATTTATCTTTATTTCTTACTTCTGTTCTGTAGAATGCTTCTTGTGTAGAAATCCATAAAGGTCTTTTATAACATAAGATTAATTTATATTTATTCCAGATTCTTAACAAGGATCTTCTAATATAATGGTTTTTTAAGTCCACATTAACTTTCACTTTATCGTACCACAAATATCCATGCCATCCATATCTTAATTCATGTCCTTCCAAATTCAATAATTTTTCATTTTTCAAAACTATCCATTCTTTAATCCAAACCAAGCAACAAGCAGCATAATATAATTTCAAATCCGGCAGACCTAGTCCTCCTCTTTCCTTAGAGTCTTGCAAGACTTTATATTTTACTCTTGGTTTTTTCCCCTGCCAAATAAACTTAGAAATATCTCGCTGCCATTGTTTAAAAGGTTCTTCTGATGCCAATATAGGTAGTGTTTGAAAAAGATATAAAATTCTTGGCAAAACATTCATTTTAATTGCTGAAATTCTACCTAATAATGATAATTGCAGTTTTTCCCAATGTTCCAAATCTTTTTTAATATCCATCCAAAGTGGAATATAGTTATTCTTAAACAACTTAACATTTTTAGTTGTTAAATATACTCCCAAATATTTTACATTTTCTTCCATTGAATATCCTGTTATTTCTTTCAATTTCTCTTGTTGGTGGTAATCCATATTTTTGGTCAAAACTTTTGTCTTCTGTAAATTCACTTTGAACCCTGCTAGCGACCCAAAGTCTTTTAGTTTCTGTATTAATATTTCAATTCCTTCTAGTGGATTCTCCAAGGTAATGACTAGGTCGTCAGCAAATGCTCTTAGTTTATAAACTTCTTTTTTAACTTTAATACCATGGATGCCATCATCTTGTCTAATATCTCTAAGTAAAACCTCTAATACCAATATAAACAGAAGTGGAGATAATGGACAGCCTTGTCTAGTACCTTTTTGTATTTCACATGGCTTACTAAATTCTCCATTAACAATTATTTTGGCAAAGCTTTACTGGCTTCCCATACGGTTTGAATATTAGTCCCTTTGTTCAAATTAAATTGAAAATATTCTCTTAATTTTTTTTTGCATACATCAACTACATCATTATTCCGTAGTAGCGACTCATTCAATCTCCATCTAAATACATTCCGTTTCCCTTTAAGAGTCAACATTACTGGATTATGATCTGATAAAGCCTTAGGTAATATATCAACTTTGTTAATGTCCATCATCAAATTTTTAGATATCAAGATCATATCTATTCTAGAATGTGATTTAAATCTCTCTGAATAATATGTAAATTCTCTGGAAGTCCCATTCATACATCTCCAAATGTCTTGTAAATCCAACATCTCTTTCAAGTCGAAAAATGTTTGTGGCAATTTTCCCTGTGTTTGCTTCACTTCTTTTTGTGACTGTCTATCCAGTCTGGGGTAAATTACCCCATTCCAATCCCCCATGAAACACCAATTGTCATACGTTAAGTCTAAAAGTTTATCCATCAGGTTTTTATAAAATACTCCTTTATCCATATTCGGTGCATAAAGTCCAACTATCAGTGTTTTAATTCCTTGTATGTTAATTTCTACTACAATGTATTCATCAGCTAATATCAATTTTGGGTTTAACTTTGGTTGTACATATAAGACTACCCCTTTAGTTTTTTTATATCCAGACGAAATAAATTCTTCTCCAAGCTGTTTTTGAATCAAATATTTAGTATCTTTTTTACAAATATGAGTCTCTTGTAGACAACTTATGTCCAATTTCTGTTTTTTCAAAAAATGAAATATCTTTCTTCTTTTCTGTGGAGCATTAGCTCCATTAATGTTCCATGTCAGATATTTAAGTTCCATTGGTGTTTTATTCTTTAAAATCCCTTTGTTAAGTCCACACCTGTAGCTCCTTTCTCAGATAGATCTTCAGTCTTCTCTTTGTCTTTCGATGTTTCTCCTCCTTTTGTCAATTCTCCTTCTGGTAAACCCATTTCTTTCTTGTATTTCTCTAAAAAAGCTTTTGCTTTTACAATGGAAGTTATTTTGAATCTATCCTTTGAACTCAAACGATACGCCTTCCAATTTTTCCCATCTGAATGAAATACTATGTTGCCTTAATTTGTCTGTAAGGAAAGAATAGTCTTTTCTTTTCCTTAATATTCTCAAGGGAATTTCTTTTAATACAATTATTTCCTTCCCTTCTATGTTTAATCTAGTATTATAATGTTTCCTTAAGATTTGCTCTTTTGTCACTTTTCTTACAAAATATATCAATATGTCTCTAGGGACTTTTCTTTCCTTAGCATAACATGAGTTTACTCTGAATATCTTGTCTATCTCCAAATCTAAATCTTGTTCTCTTGTCTCCAGAAATTTAGCCAATTCAAAAATCATCCTTTCTCTCACATTTTCATCTACTTGTTCTGGAACTGCTCTAAATCTCAAGATGTGCTCTTTCTCTCTCATTTCTGCTAAAGCTGTGATATCTATATTATGTTCAATCTCTTTAATAGCATATTCTGATTTATCTTCTAATTTTTGCATCTGGCTTTGCGTATCTTTAAGTTCTCCTGACAGAGAATTGACCACTTCCTTGACTGTTTGAATTTCTTTTTTAAAGTCTTGCTTAATCTCTCGAGTTATTTCTTTCTTCATATCGTCCATTATATGCAGCTTGTAGAGAAATTTAAATTAGATAAGAAAGACTTTGAATTTGAACAAACCAAATCGGAATTTGAGTTACAACTATGTGAGACAGATGATCATCTAATTGCAAAAATGTATAAATTATTGTTAAAAGGTGAAATGGTAGAGGAACAAGTTAAAGACTGTATGATTAAATGGGCTAAAAATATTGGCCATAATATTCAAATGCAACAATGGGAAGATATGTGGACCAAAGGGCTAAAATTTACTTTGTGCTATAATTTAAAAGAAAACTTTTATAAGATGATGTACAGATGGTATATGACCCCACAAAAACTTTCTAAAACGTATGGAAATGTTTCCAACTTATGTTGGAAATGTAAAAAAAAAGAGGGGTCTTTTTACCATATGTGGTGGACATGTGAGATTGCAAAGAAATTTTGGACTCAAATACATGCATTGATGCAAAATATATTACAAATTCGAGTTCCATTTAAACTGGAATTTTTTTTACTGGGAATAATTGATGGACAACCTGGGAAGCAATTTACAAGGATTATGCAATACATTGGCTGTTGTGGGTCTTCCAGGCTGTGTGGCCGTGTATAGCTCGGAAGACCCACAACAGCCATTGAACTCCGGCCGTGAAAGCCTTCGACAATACATATGCAATACATGATTACAGCAGCAAGACTTATTTTCGCACAAATTGGAAAAACCAGATATCGCCTACGATACAAGATTGGATGTTAAAATTGATGGATATGGCAGAGAATGATAAAGTGACATGTTTATTAAAAGAAAATCCAAATAATTATTTTCTTAAAGAGTGGAAACCATTAACTGACTATCTACAAGATGCGGGAGGGGCAAAGCTTATATGGGGATTTGAAGATTAATATATATATATATATATATATATATATATATATATATATATATATATATATTTTGATAGTAATAGACAAGAAATATTTTTTAATGTTTTATATAGACCTAGCATGTAAGATAAAATTTTTAAAATACCATGACCAGATACAAATCGGAAGTTGACTAAATTCTATGTTTCAACTTTATCTTTTTTTCCTTTTTCTTTTACTACACTTTTTTATCTTTTCTTTTTTCTTGATTTGTATTTCCATTTTCTTTTCTGTTTCAAACTTTTATCTATGTAAAATTAAAACCTAATAAAATTTGATAAAAAAAAAAAGACTTTTTTAAAAAAGAACAAGGACAATATAAAATGCCAGCAAAGCATATATGAGGGGCTATTTTATCCAATATAATGCTCAGATGAAGAGAAAGAAACAAGAGAGAATTCAATTGATTTTAGATGAAATAAAAAGTAAAGAGACATGTTTAAGAGATTAAATGGAAATTTAAATGGACGATACTTTGCTTACTCAAATTAAATTTTTACAAAAACAGATATCAATGATATTGACACAAGAGATAGAGACTCAAATGAAATTTACAAAGCAAAAATATTTTGAATATGCTAATAAACCCGGTAGATGGTTGGCTTATAAATTACGGAAACAAAGACAAAAAAACCTAATTTCTAATATACAACATGATGGAAAAGTTATGGTGAATAATATAGATATACAAGAAGCTTTTCATGATTATTATTCAAAATTATATAAAAAACAAGAAGTTAACTTAATTGACATTGATGAATATCTGTGTAAACAGAAATTAACTGTTCTCGATGACCAACAAAGATTAATACTTAATAATCCTATAACAGAGGAAATGGTAAAGGCTTTCAAGAAAATTAGTAGTGGAAAAGCACCAGGACCGGATGGCCTGTCAGCAGCTTATTATAAATGTTTCGAGGATGAATTATGTTTACCTTTACAGAAGACTATGAATTCGATTTTGGAAACAGGAACAATGCCAGAGACTTGGAAAGAAGCACATATAACATTGATCCCTAAAGAACAACAAGATTTGACTTTAACTAATAATTACAGACCAATATCTTTACTGAATAATGACTATAAGATTTTTACAACTATATTGGCAGAAAGAATGAAAAATATTCTTTAAAACTTTATCCATCAAGATCAAGCAGGATTTTTACCTAAGAGACAGATCCGTGACAATGTCCGAAATATATTAGATATATTGGAATACCTGGAACAACACTATGAAAAACAAGCTGCCTTGATATTTATAGATGCTGAAAAAGCCTTTGATAATTTAAATTGGCCTTTTATGTTTAAAGTATTAGAAAATATGAATTTTGGAGGAAACTTTACTAAATGGATTAAATCAATATATACTCCCCAATTTGCAAAAATAATTGTTAATGGAGAATTTAGCAAACCATGTGAAATTCAAAAAGGTACAAGACAAGGTTGTCCATTATCTCCACTTTTGTTTATATTGGTATTAGAGGTCTTATTGAGAGATATTATTCAAGATGAAGGTATCCATGGTATTAAGGTTAAAAAAGAAGTTTATAAATTAAGAGCCTTTGCTGATGACTTAGTCTTTACTTTGGAGAATCTACTAGATGGAATTGAATTATTGATACAGAAATTGAAAGACTTTGGATTGTTAGCAGGGTTTAAAGTGAATTTACAGAAAACAAAAGTTTTGACTAAAAACATGGACCATCATCAACAAGAGAAATTGAAAGAAATAACAGGATATTCAATGGAAGAAAAAGTAAAATACTTGGGAGTATATTTAACAACTAAAAATGTTAAGTTGCTTAAGAATAATTATATCCCGCTTTGGATAGATATTAAAAAAGACTTGGATCAATGGGAAAAATTACAACTATCATTGTTAGGTAGAATTTCAGCAATTAAAATGAATATTTTGCCAAGAATTTTATATCTTTTTCAAACATTACCTATATTGGCATCAGAAGAACCTTTCAAACAATGGCAGCGAGATATTTCTAAGTTTATCTGGCAAGGGAAAAAACCAAGAATAAAATATAAAGTCTTACAAGATTCAAAGGAAAGAGACGGGCTGGGTCTACCGGATCTGAAATTATATTATGCTGCTTGTTGTTTGGTATGGATTAAAGAGTGGATAGTTTTGAAAAATGAAAAATTATTGAACTTGGAGGGTCATGAATTAAGATACGGATGGCATGGATATTTGTGGTATGACAAAGTGAAAGTTAATGTGGACTTTAAAAATCATTATATTAGAAGATCTTTGTTAAGAATTTGGAATAAATATAAACTAACTTTATGTTATAAAAGACCTTTATGGATTTCCACACAAGAAGCGTTTCATAGAACAGAAGTAAGAACTAAAGATAAATGGTTGACTTATAAAGACTTTTTTAAAAAAAGAACAAGGACAATATAAAATTAAATCAAAAGAAGAATTGGCCTTAGAAGGATATACCTTTCAATGGCTTTCTTACATGCAACTTGTAGAAAAATTTAAATCAGATAAAAAAGAATTTGAATTTGAACAAACCAAATCAGAATTTGAGATACAATTATGTGAAACAGATGATCATTTAATAGCTAAAATGTATAAATTATTGTTAAAAGGTGAAATGGTAGAGGAACAAGTTAAAGAATGCATGATCAAATGGGCAAAAAATATTGGTCATAATATTCAAATGCAACAATGGGAAGATATGTGGATTAAAGGACTAAAATTTACTTTGTGTTATAATTTGAAAGAAAACTTCTATAAGATGATGTATAGATGGTATATGACCCCACAAAAATTAGCTAAAATGTATGGGAATGTTTCCAACTTGTGTTGGAAATGCAAAAAAAAAAAAAGAAGGGTCATTTTACCATATGTGGTGGACATGCGAGATTGCAAAGAAATTCTGGACTCAGATACATTCATTGATGCAAAATATTTTACAAATTCGAATTCCATTTAAACCAGAACTATTTCTATTGGGAATAACAGAAGAACAAATAGGAAAAAAATTTACAAGAATTATGCAATACATGATTACAGCAGCAAGACTTGTATATGTACAAAATTGGAAAAGTCAGATTACACCTACGATATAAGACTGGATGTTAAAAGTGATGGACATGGCAGAAAATGATAAATTGACATGTTTATTAAAAGAAAATTCAAATTATTACTTTCTTAAAGAGTGGAAACCATTAACGAACTATTTGCAAAATGCAGGAGGGGCAAAGCTTATATGGGGATTTGAAGATTAAAATATATATAAATTGATATATTAGACAAGAAATGTTTTTCAATGTTATATATAGACCTAGCATGTAAGATAATTTTTTTTAATTACTTTGACCAGAGATAAATCGGAAGTTGACTAATGTCTATGTTTCATCTTTCTCTTTTTTTCTTTTGCTTTACTACACCTTTTCTCTTCTTTCTTTGATTTGTATTTCTATTTCTTTTTCCTTTTCAAACTTTTATCTATGTATATTTAAAACTCAATAAAATATTTTTTTTAAAAAAAAGAGGATATAAGATGGGGTATCAGCCTTAACTGCCAGAAATAATCAACTATTGCAAAAGGGATTCAGTTCTGATGTTATAATAAACATTCAGTTTATTATTCAGTTCAAGATGGGCTGTGTCACGTAGTAGGAAGCCTGGCAGTTACAGTGAGATGCCTCTGTGTCATCTTGCATTTGGGATAATGTGCCACTTGACACATGCATGATACTTAACTTATGCATGCACAGGTAGACACATACATACCTAGCAACAGTGCTTTTTGAAAAGTTTAACTATTGTAATACTAGTTACATTGCAGACCATTTTCTCAGCAATGTATCTAAAACAAAACTGGGGTCTTCCTCAAACTGTTATAAAAGTGATTCCTGAAAATGATTCAGAGTAAACTTTACTCAGTAAAGCAACAACCCCAGTAAGGGCTCTGATCAGAATTTTTCAGCTGATACTTTTTTTCATAATTGAAATATAACCTGCTGCTACATGTAGATTTCTCACCAGTGCTGTCTGGAAAAAGAGGTATCATTTAATCTGATGTAATTCAAAACATGTCTCATCAAGCAAGACTATATGCCAGTGAAAGTTCAACCATGGTTTACCTGTTGTGGGGGAGGGCACATTCATTCTATCAGCCTGTCTGAATCATAGGCTGTAATGAAAGATGCATCTCACATGGCATCTAAGCATTAAATCTGCGTAGACATGCCAGAGGGCTTGGCAGTACAGATTAATACAGAGACAAGCCAAGGATCTGTCTTCATGCTTTGGGGCAAAATACCAGCCAAAACACTGGAGCTGCTGAATACACAATTACTGCATGGAGAAAGAAAGAAAGAAAGAAAGAAAGAAAGAAAGAAAGAAAGAAAGAAAGAAAGAAAGAAAGAAAGAAAGAAAGAAAGAAAGAAAGAAAGAAAGAAAGAAATCATGTTTCATGGTTAAGGTCACCATGACCACTAGAATATAGTGCTAGGCAATCTGGCTATCAGAGTGGGCACATAGCCAAGGCTCAGAGGGGTTTTGAGATCAGGTCAGACTAAACTTGCCTTCCTCTGTGCAGCAAATAGATGTTTAAAACATCAGGCTTTGGCATTGTGACCTTCCATAAATTACATTACATTTGTACCAAGCAACTTTCCCCTTCTCTTATGCCCTTTTAATTCATATGCTCTGGCATGTATAACACACCATTTTAATGGCCTTGGCTACCTTTTCTCTATATAGGGTGGAGTCTGTTTCTGTCCTCACTTCACTGAAAGTCTGAATTTTCTTTCATAAATATTTAGCACTTTTTTAAAAAAAAAAAAAGGCTTCCCACATGAAGGAGTATGGATATGAATAGAAGACAAACAGGCTAAACTAGAGCAATTCTCCTGTGTGTAAGAACTACTGCATACAGTACATAGATATACAGTGGAAAGCAAGGGAACTTAGCCATACTGGAGGGCTGATTCAGATGACTTTTTTAGATGAGTTGCCTTAAGGTGACCTGTTTGTGACAATTCACAAGGAACCAGGAGCCATTAAATGATCAAGCAGGAAATCAATTTGAAAAAGTCTAATTGCCGGGGGGGGGGGAATCACTGTGGAAAATGTTAATTTCTGGGAAATGTTGTAATCTGAACTCTTCAAACCACAGCTCCAGAGAACAACTTTAGGAAATTGAAGATCTAGTGACCAATATAACAAAAGTGATTAAACTGCCCCTCTCTACAATATTACATTTTTGATGCTGAAAAATTCCTTTATTATTACATTGGGATTAACATCTACATACATTTACATCTACATTTGAGACATATTTGAGATAACCACAACAACAACAACAATAATAGTATTTATGATTATTATTAATCATAATAATTTAACAGTAACCTTCTGCAAGGCTTAAACCAGCATTTCATCCCTTAATCCCCAACCACCAAAACAAGTAAAAAAATGTTGGTCACATCTCCTCTCATGATGTTATGACAACTGATCACATGACCTGATTTCAAAACAAGTGCAGTTCCTGGCTGCAAAAAAAGTTGTCATTCCCATCCTAGCACTAAAATAAGTGGTTTTCATTTGCAGTTTTGGCTTTCATTCTCTATAATCCAAGTTATAAATGAGTACCAGATGTGCTTCTATATAAAGATTTGGTAAATTTGCTCTTCCATTTATCTAATGGATCACAGAAATGTATATGGCATAAACATAAATTAAAAGTAAATGAAGTTAAATTTAGTATGTCTTTATCCTATCCCTGCCAACATTCTGGAATGTCTTCCCACTAGCCTACCAATGGAAGGATGGTCTCCATCCCTGATAATTCCTCATAAGAGGAATTGGCTTCCTTAATAACTTATACTTATTTATCTTTACACATATTTGTGTGGTGCTTAATCTAACAACTCTAAGTGACTCCACATACTTCTCCCTTACTTGACCATGCAACAAGTGGATGAAAGCTAAACGGCAGATGCAAATAAGGGAATAGATTTGTTTTGTTCTGCCCCAGAGGGCAGAACCAGAACCAATGGGTTAAAACTAGAAAAAAGCAGATTCCAATTACATTTCAGAAGGAACTGCCTGACTATATAGCCACCCACCCAACCAGGCGGCTAAATAAAATGGTGGGTTCTCTTTTGCTAGACATTTTCAAACAAAGGCTTTGTGGTCACCTCTCAGAAGTGCTTTAGTGCTCTCAGGAGGTTGGATTGGATGACTTCTAAGATCCCCTTCAACTGGGATTCTACAATTCTGTGATATGACAGGAGATAAAAGAGGGTGCTGCTAATATTCAAAGAGTTAACAAGATCTTTGAAGGAATATCATTACTGTGCATGCTTAGAAACATAATTTCTACTTTTGCTTCTCAATGTCTGGCTAGAACATAAGAACCATTTCCAGATCATTCCTTACCAATTTTGACAAAATTAAAGAGATGTAATTCCACCCCCTTTACCTTCTCTAACAACAAACAAAAGAAAGCTAATTTGTGGGACAGACTCTAGAGAGGAGAGGAAATGGGTTGCTAATATTTAAGCCTTTGAACCTCATGTTCAATACTGTGCAGTACTTACTAAGTGATAAGAGGAGAAATTGCAACTGAAAAACAGTGGGAAAAGGAAGTAAGGATTAAGAATGTTGATTGCCCGCACCCACCATCCCTTCCAAAGTACTTTTCCATTATAAAACAGTGTGATGCAGAATTGCTCTCTGGATTGAGTGTGGAATTTCACTCAAAGATTTTCCAGGAGCAAATAAAACAGAAGTGGCTGGGTAACTGATTTTAGAAAAGTAAGATATATCTCATCCTGACTTGCAGTTCAGATGAGCTAGAAAAATGGGTAAATATACAAATATTTCAAAGAACCATTTGGAGATAATTTGAAACAGTTATCATAAAGAATTAAATGTGAAAAAAGGGTTCATAGTTTTAACTAGAGATGCATACAATCATGAAATCTTGATTAAAAGAATCAAATGGTATTACCTCTAATAAAGCCTTTTGTATAATCTTCACCCTTGTACCATTTGAATGTCAGCTTTTTGATAATCAGTGTTCCTGATCTGTTATTGAGTTCTATTAATCTTTTAATAATTAATATTTAAATAAATAAATAGGAACAATATAATCCAATTAGAGTAGCATTTTTGTAGTTGGCAGATTGGCAGTTTTGAAATACCCATCTTCTGAGTGGAGACTGGACCAAACAGTCTCCAATTATACAGAGCAATTAGAGCAGATCGTCAAGACATTTCTGAGGTCTCGTTAGTAAAAAGTGCTGGTTGTTATAGACATCTCCCTAAATCACAACAGTGTCTAGGGCCTATTGTTCCCTCTCTTACACACACACTTTGAGGTACATTAGACAATGATTCATTTCTTGTAAAATAACTATTGCTTTTTTTCTATTTATTACTTTAATATTTTTTATATAAAGAACTAGGGTTAAAGTCTCTGTTGGTTGAAGCTATTTAAAACGTAGCTATAAAATCAGTATCTCTGTAAACTGGACTACAGTCCATAACAATCTCACTGTGTCTCAACATTGTGCTTTAGCATGAGGTGTTTGGAGCACCCTTTATACTTTTCCTATATTGCCTGCAGAAAAGAAACATTGTCTCTTTTATTTCTTCAATATCATTAAATTAATATTTATATATTGTACTAGAGTGGTTAGCCAAAGAATATGATTTCTAATAGAAGAGAATATATTTCAGTTCAGGGTTGAACTGTGAAGTCCTTGTTTGCTTGCAGACATTTCAAATTACCTAGTTGGGTAATAAACGTCTGCAAGGAAACAACCAAGCTCAGAGAGCACTAAGGACTCCAATATGATTTCTATATTCAGAATATTACCTTTTTAATAACAAAAAATTGGAGCTTTATTTTTAAATTTTTCATGTTTGTATGTAGAAATATTCAGTAAAAAAGGACACAGATCTATATAATTACTTTCAGCTCGTATAATTTGTGCAAATGCAAAGGCACGCAAGATCCACCAACAGCAAAGCTATAGCAGGTGTGGGCAACAGTGGCTATTTGATGGGCTGACTGGGCCTCCTTCCAGCTCCATTTTGCAACCCCTGAAGCTGAACACTTCCAAATTCAATGGCAAACCACAGAATTTGAGCAGAAAATATGTTTGCTTTTTAAAATTAAAATGTGGGCTAAGTGGATGTATTCAGAATCCACTGGAACCTAATATACATATTTTACCAGTTAAAAACTAGCCTTCCACAGAAAAAAATAAAAATGAGAAAAAAATTAGTCCTGTTCCTGCATTGAAGTCACCCCTATAATTGCCACAACCCTGCAGCTCTTGGAGATTCCTGGCCGTAAACTGTAGGACTTGGTGGAAGATCCTATTATTGGTGGGGTATGAGATAAGCCACCATAGATACATTGGCAAAACTTCCTAAAACTGACACCTAAACACTATGCCAGTTGAGTACTGCTGGTGAAAATAAGCCACTGAGTGGTGAAAACATAATAGAGACATGAATGACACACAGATTGCAATGAGGAAGGATGTCTATAGTCCATCAGTTCACATCAACACCTCCAGCAAAAGACCTGGCATAAGAAAAATATTTATATGCTACTATGGCTATAGTAGAAAAATATTTACTATGTTATACACTACTAACATACCTAGTAAAGTACAACACTGAAGTTCCCTAAATACATAAACAAAAAACAAACCACCCACAGGGGAAAAAAAAACACGATTTCCCTTTAATTGATTAAAGTGATTTAAATTGATTAAAGTGATTAAATATTTTTTTCAATAAAAAAACCAGCCCTTTGTCAACAGCTGTCCCCACAAGTAACTTACGTTGTTATAATTGAGCATAGGATATACTATAAATCAGCAGTGCTTATTATAGCATAGCATCATTATAGAAACTTCACCTGGAGTATCTTAACTTTTTTTTAATAAATAACTCAAGGCGGCAAACATACCTAATACTCCTTCCTCCTCCTATTTTCCCCACAAGAACAACCCTGTGAGGTAAGTTGGGCTGAGACAGAGTGACTGGCCCAAGGTCACCCAGCCGGCTTTCATGCCTAAGGCGGGACTAGAACTCTCAGTCTCCTGGTTTCTAGCCCGTTGCCTTAACCACTAGACCAAACTGGCTATCACTCTGGTCCAATATTATGTACTCTTAGACCTCACATGGAGGAATTCCCATTATGGAAACCATGGAGAAAGGAAATATTGAAGATAAAGAGGACACTTTGCATGAAATGCTTGTCCCCAGAATATGTATTGATAATACATACTGTACTTGTCTGATTAGTAGCTTAGCAGTTATCTCACTTCAGGATGCACATCAAAACACCCTATATGTCATGGCCCAGGACTCAAACGCTGAGTCTGATTCTGAAGAAGCTGCTCCAGCAAAACCTGTGGAATGTCAGTCTCATGAGACACAAAGCCAGGAATCACCTGGGGCTGATCAGGCACAGGTACCACCTGAACAGATGGAGCAGTCAGATGATGATGTCAGGCCTCCCAATCCCAGCATCCCCCAAATAGAGCAAAGAGCAGAGCACTGGCATTCTATGAGGTTTCTTGCCAAGCAAAGGAGTAAATCCCTTGATTACAGGCAGCTGGCTGCAGCCTGATTTAAGAGGCAGACCTGACCCATGCTCCCTCATTGGAAGCAACAGTCTGATCTCTGGCTCTTGTGTGATGTTTGTGTGGATTCTGCCTGTGAAATTCTGACCTCTGGACTGGCTGACAGCCCTGACCTGGCTCTCAGAACCTTGGACTGAATTTGGAATCTTTTTCTGCATGTTCCTGTTAAAAGCAAACCATTCACTCAAGCTTCTGTCAGAGACTCTGTTCTGGTTTGCATTATTTGTAATCTCATTGACCTTGAGTAAACTGAGAACTACCATAGCAGTTGTGTGTGTGTATTTGAAACCAGAAGCAGGACACTATAGCAGTGTTTTGCAGAAGAATCTACATATTGTATCATTTACAAGTGCTGTTTTCATACCACATGTCTTTCCCCTTCCATTGTTTTTGATATAAGTGTGTATGCAGATTAATTTTTTTATCATCAGAGTGGTGCAGCAATCCCTTTCAGGCATTGGTTGAGTATATGAAGAGGTTAGCATGAAAAGACAATGGGATTTCAGGATTTTCAAATTATGCTGACACCTGTACAAACATTCAAGCTAGTGCCAGTAGAGCTTCTTTTCAAACCTCCCCCCTGAAGGCATGGAGGTAGGTGAGAGAGTTTCCCCATAATTTGTGCTGTCCAGACTTTCCGAGAAATGCTGGGATAGGCCTCATTCTTAGAGAGGCTCACATTTTGCCACCCCCTAGTGGGAAGCAATATCTCCCACAATTAGTACAACTTTGCTGCTAGGCGATTTGAGACAGTCAGTTTGGTGAGCAGGAAGAAAAGGGAGAAGGGAATTTAGGCTTGGTATGATGCTAGCTAGCTACAAAGGGCCAAAACACAAGAATATGGTAAGGATGGGCTTCCGGTGGGAACATGGCAGTCTGAACAGCTGTGCTTGCAGGCTCTGTGAGCAGAACTGACAATGCAGCAGTTTTTTGGGCTCAGGCAGGTTTTTCCTGAAGCCCAGGAACGTGTTTCCGGAGAAAGGAAAACACTCGGAATCATCCCATCTGTCCTCAGGAAGGCTGCTTGCAGCCAGAAAATTGCAAACAGCGTTCACGATCGACTGGTAAGAGCAGCGGAGAGGCTGGGGCATCATCATTTCCAAGCTGCGCTGTAGCCTTAAAGGGATATTAAGACCGGCCACCCCATTTCTAAATCACCCAATTTATTTTTCTTTTAAGTATGTGTACCCTAAGAGAGGCTTTCTACAGCAAGGAGAAACACGTTCTCTTGGTGCTTATCATTATTTTTGTGATTAATTTCTTTTTTAAAAAAATTCTTTTTAAGTTTTGGACTTTGCTTTCCATCCAAATATTAAGGAAGGTTGAGAGTACGTAATCATCTCCCTGTTATTACTTTTATACTAAATTTGAAGATTTTAGCATTTTCCTACATGTTGAATCTGCTGTTCTGAACTTTCAGCTTTCTGTTGCTACTTTCCCTGGGGAACTGCCTGTTATCATACTTTCACTTGTGTAAACATGTTTCAGAATTTTTCTATTATCTCCTACTTTCGCTGGTTAAGTACCTAGGAGGCGCCATAATTTACTGCATGAGACATGGAGGATTTCAATCAGACTCTTTTGGATTTTCATCGAGACCTTAAACAGATTATTTTTTATTCCTGTCAAGTTTTTATGCAAGGCATTCAGGACATTGTGGAAAACATGAGGTCTAAAATGTGTCATCTAGTTGGGGATGTTGTGGAAGAAATTGAAGAGCTTAACAATGACAGAAATGTTCGTCTAATAGCGAGATCGGGGCTTCTGTTGAAATGCTAGATGAAGATTGAATAGTTGAGTTGAAGAAATTAAAGGGACAGAACAAGTTGCAAGTCATAAGTGAAATTGATTTTCTGAATGTTATGGAAAAGAAGGGGTTATTATGTATGGGAGGCTTTCTGTTGAGAAGTCGGAGTTTTTAAGGGGGGCAGTTGGGCTGTTTGATTTTTATGAAAAAAGCTCTGTGTGTATTTTGGGGATATATAAATGCTCTGGTTTATTTTGAAGTGGAATAAGGGTTTAAGAATATTTGTTTGGATTGCTTCTAGGGTTTGTTTGACTTCACTCATCTTTAATGATTTGGATTAAGATTACTAAGGTATAATAATAAATGCTTGGTTTTACGCTTAATATGATTAAGATTATTATAATTGTATTATTAATTATAATGGCAGACAATTTATATGCTTTTTAGTTTGATTTTTATTATGTAGACAGAAATGTATAGAATAGTAGTAGGAAGGAAATAAATAAATGTTATATTTGGGGGGAAGTTGATTAGGAGGTGTGTGTGTGTGTATGTATGTATGTATGTGTGTGTATGTATGTATGTATGTATGTATATATATATATATATATATATATATATATATATATATATATATCTTCTTTTTCTTTTAATATAAGGGGATGGAGCAACTGTATTTAGTGATTTTTACAATGTGCCAATGATTTATAGAAATAATGTGATTTTGGTTTAATATAGAGTTTGATTATGGAAAATTTGTTGTATATTCTTGCTGTAAATGCGCTTTAAATGGAGAAGCGCGGCTGGGAGGGGAAGGGAAGGCGAGGCAAGGCGAGGCGAGGCGAGGCGCCCATTGAGCGTTGTGGGCGACTTTGGAGCCCGTCATGGAGCCACTGCGTTTTGCCCCCTCCCTTCCCAAGGCTGCTCCGAGGGAACGGAGCTCGCTCCCCCCTCCCCGCGTTTCTCCCGCGCTCGTCCTCCTGCTCTTCCCTGGGGGCTGCGTTCTGGCGAGCGGCTGCACTTGGCCAGGAGAGGTCTTATACGGCGAGTGCCGTATTTTCTGGCGTATATCCCAAACTCTATATTTTAAATGGAAAAGTTGGGGGTCGTCTTATACGCCCAGTCGTCTTATACGCCGGAAAATACGGTATATAATTTTGTTAATGAAAAAACACAAATTGAAATGGAACTTTGTACAAATGATGAGCATCTTATTAAGAAAATGTATAAAATGTTGTTGCAGTTGAATTTAGAAGATGAATATGTCAAAGATTGTATGATTAAATGGGCTAAGAATTTTGGATATAACATTATGCTTGAACATATGTGGAATAAAGGTTTGAAATTTACTTTGAATTATAATTTGAAAGAGAATTTTTATAAAATGATGTACCATTGGTATTTAACCCCTGATAAGTTGTCAAAAATGTACAATGGGATATCAAATGTTTGTTGGAAATGTTTACAGGGTGAAGGAACTTTTTATCATTTATGGTGGACTTGTGGAAAAGCTAAGAAATTCTGGAATCAAATATCTATTTTTATTCAAAAGATTCTTAAACCGGAGCTGTTTCTCTTGGGTCTGATGGATCAACAGTTTGAGAAGCAGCATGGGACTCTGTTTTTACATATGATAACAGCAGCAAGATTCTTATATGCTCAAAAATGGAAGGACTTACAAATCCCTTCAATGGAGGACTGGATGATTAAATTAATGGAACTGGCGCAAATGGCTAAACTGTCAGAATTGATAAGAGAAAATACCGTAACTGGATTTGTTTCTACTTGGAAGCCACTTTTGGACTATTTGCTTGTAACAGAAAAAAATGAAGTTTTGATTTTGGCTTTTGACGATTAAATGGTTTGATTTTAGAGAAACAATGTTATTAAAAGTTTAATTAAGAGTAAGAGATTAACTTTTTCATATGCTTTTATATCTGTGATGAAGAAGGTCAGAAGTCACCTGTCTTTTATACTGTACCTTTCTATCTATTCTTGCACTGTTTTAGTTTTGCTTGTTTCTTTTTAGATCTGTATTCTGTTTTATATTCTGTATTTTGTATTTTATTTATACTTTGAAAAATATTAATAAAGCTTTAATAACAATAACAATAACAATAACAATAACAATAACAACAACAATAACAATAATGAATTCTTATGCCAGGGAGACTAAGTGTTCTTATGGTTGCAGGATTCCTATCCTGAGAGCTATACATCTGCTTCTTGTGTGACATCTCTTGTTTTTGTCTGCAGTGCTTTAAAACAATGGTTGTCAGGAGGGTTGAAAGAATGATTCTGGGATATTTGGGGACTGAAACTTAATCTATTTTGCATATAACCAGTTGAAGTAAATATTAAAAGTCCTATACTTATTCTGCATGTATCACTTAGACTTGCCTCAGACTCCTTAAATTATTTGTCAAGTCTTCCATGGAATATCTAGCATGGCATCAAGTAACTAAATGTGAATGTACCATTGCAAGCTTAATGGTGAAAACTAATACTGCTTGGATTTTCATGTCATTCCATTTTTGGCACATCTTCTGCCAGTTCAGGGCAAACAGCCAATGGTAAAATTTCCTTTTTAAAAGAAAAGACACTTCTGGACATCTACAAGGTGATCCTGTGGAATACGCCTTACATCACTCTTAGAATTATACTAACAGTGATCCCAAGCAGAATTTCTAACATGATCCTCTTTGAGAAAATCCTTGACAGCAAAGAAGAAGGGATTACACTCCGCATTGCTTTGTGCATTGCTCCTTGAAAAAACTTGTACATTTGAAGAGAAAGGTAATGCATGACAACTCAGACAGGGGATAGGGTGGAGTGATTCCAGACTGTAAACAAGCTTCCTCATTGAAGCAATGATTAAGATGAAAGGCATTCTTTAAGAGTTCAGCCTTGAGTGGCTCTCTGGAATCAGGTTTCTGGCATCTGACACAGTTGAAGATGCATAAAAGCTAAGTTTAGAAATTCAGTGTGCATTTTCTGAGCCATACTTTCCTTTTATTATCTTCCCATGATATATATTAGTATAAATTCAAGTAAGTCCTTCTTTTGCCCAGTCAAAACCTATGCTAGAAGTGATAGGATTGGGGACAGTTATGTGTTCGTTGCAATTTAAAGAATGATCCAGTGCTGTGTTTGGTCATCCTGCTACTGAGCCCTTGGTATGACAAATTCCAAGCTTCATGCATTACTAATTAAATATAAAGAGCTGGATGCTTCAGAAGGTTCAGTAGTGCCAATGTACCTAATGGTTGGTGGAATGCAGGAAACAGTATGTTGGCTTTCAAGATAGTCTATAGATTAGAGATGCTAGCTTGCATACAATAGCCTGAAAACGCCTAGAGTAAAGGTGGTCTTTGGTTGATCTTATGGCATACTGGCACAACTAAGTCAAAATAGATCAGTATTATCCTTACTGTTAGTAGGCGATACTGCACAGGTGCAACAAAGGCTGGTTACCTAAGGCTACACTTCCTCTATCTCATTAAAAAGTATGTGAAAACCTTGATGGACCAAATCCCTAATAGGTAACAGAAATCAATAACTGAGGGCCCATGTGGTCATGACTGGAATATGGAAGCTGGTGACTTGGGATTTAAAAGGAATAAATGGAAAAGAACATGAAGCAACATATGAAATGCAAATTAAATATATAGGTACATTGTGTGTCTATGAAACTAACAAAGAGGACAAGGATATTGTAATAAACCTGAATGAACATCAACTGATCTCGTGGAGTGGAGTTGATGTACATGCAGGGAGGCAAAGTGTATATTTAATTATGAATGAAATGTAATTATTGTATGTCAGAAATTATGTTGTTATTAATATTATTATTAATATTAGGTCTTTATCCCACTATATTTTATTTATTTATTTATTTATTTATTTATTTATTTATTTATTGTCCCGCCTTTATTATTTTTTTTATAAATAACTCAAAGCAGCAAACATACCTAATACTCCTTCCTCCTCCTATTTTCCCAACAACAACAACCCTGTGAGGTGGGTTGGGCTGAGGGGGAGTGACTGGCCCAAAGTCACTCCAGCTTTCATGCCTAAGAGAGGCCTAGAACTCACAGTCTCCTGGTTTCTAGGCCAGCACCTTCACTACTACACCAAACTGGCTCTCAGAGTTGGCGTCATGTAGGTTGTTGTGGTGTGTATAAAGGTAGGAATTCATAGATTGGTGATAGCTGCATGCTATGATCCAGCAAATGGTGATAATGGAAGAAACAGAGATGGGTTTGGAGAAAAATTGTGCAACATTCTGAATTAATGTAATTCAGGAAAAAAGGTATTCTGCTAATGACATGTATATGTGAGTAGAAATAAAACAAGGAACAGTATAAGCAGTTGTCCCATTTGATACCAAAGAATGAATAAGCATGGTGATTGCTTACTGGTTTCTTAGAAAAAAATGTCTGCTTTCAATATGTGGTTTAAGTATGTCTGTTCATCTGTACACATGGAAAAGAAATGAATATAAATCTAAAAGTGTAATTGATTTGATTATTTATGATAAAATATTGAAATAATAAGTGAGGAATAAAAGGGGATGTAAGGAAAGAGGATGTGGAAGCTGTTTGGAATAGAATGAAAAGAATTCTGTTACAAAGCACCACAAAAGTGTGTGGAGTTAAACTAATGGCAAGTATGAAAAAGGATGCTTGGTGTAATGATGAAATGAAAGAGACTGTGGATGAAAAAAAATAGAAATGAGCACAGCAAGAAATGAGAATGACAGAAAGATACTGTGTTATGTGTATAGGGAGAAAAATATTGTTGTAAAGAATTTCATCAATGAGCAAAGAATGGTTGAAATTTAAAAAAAGCAGAGACAATGCAGAGTGATTTTGGAACTAAAACATAGAATGGAAATAAAACATTGTTTTGGAAGTGGGTAAAAAGGGTTAAGCAAGGTATCTCCAGCTGAGTAAATGGAATTAAAAATTTTATTTATTTATTTATTTTATTTATTCAATTTATTCCCCGCCCATCTCCCATACAAGGGACTCTGGGCGGGTCACAACAATCAAAGTTAAAAACAATACAATAATTTTAAAAAATACAATATAAATAAATAAAATACAAGATGGGGGACGTAGGGAACGTAGCATAGTGTTGCTACGGGGCTAGCCAACCCCAAGAGGCACTCCCGCCTCCGTTGTCCCAGGCCAGGTGGCAGAGCCAGGTCTTAAGGGCCTTCCGAAAGGTCAGGAGGGAGGGGGCTAGTCTCACCTCCGGGGGCAAGATATTCCATAGGGCGGGCGCTATCGCAGAGAAGGCACGCCTCCTGGACCCCGCTAGATGGAATTCTCTTGTTGAGGGGGTCCGAAGCATGCCCTCCCTGCATGCACGGGTGGGGCGGGCTGACGTTATTGGGACGAGACGGTCCCTCAGGTACCCTGGTCCTATGCCATGTAGGGCTTTAAAGGTGATCACCAACACCTTGAATTGGACCCGGAAGCAAACTGGCACCCAATGCAGCTCGCGAAGCAGAGGTGTTACATGGGCCGATCTCTTGGCCCCCATAACTGCTCGCGCCGCCGCATTCTGCACCAGCTGAAGCTTCCGGATACTCTTCAAGGGTAGCCCCATGTAGAGCGCATTACAATAGTCTATACGGGAGATGACAAGGGCGTGAGTGACTGTTCGGAGGGCCTCCCGATCCAGGAAAGGGCGTAACTGGCGCACAACTCGCAGCTGTGCAAAGGCCCTCCTGGCCACGACTGCCACCTGCTCTTCGAGCAGGAGTCGCGAGTCCAGGAGGACCCCCAGATTCCGCACTGGATCCGAGTGGGGTAGTGCAACTCCACCCAGAACCAAAGATGACAACTTCCCGGATCCAGGGGGGCCGTCAATCCACAGCCACTCCGTCTTACCAGGGTTCAGTTGAAGCCTGTTGTTCCCCATCCAGACCCCCACAGCCTCCAGGCACTGAGATAAGGCATTGACCGCATCACTTACTTCACCCGGGATGGAGATGTATACCTGGGTATCATCAGCATATTGGTGATACCTCATCCCGTGGTGACGGATGATCTCGCCCAGCGGCTTGATGTAGATGTTGAATAGGAGAGGAGAGAGAACCGACCCCTGAGGCACCCCACAAGTCAGGGGTCTTGGGTCAGCTCTATCCTCTCCTATCAACACCGACTGGGAACGGCCCCGGAGGAAGGAGGCGAACCAGCGCAGAACCACGCTGCCCGCCCCCAACTCCTTGAGCCGTCCCAAAAGTATACCGTGGTCGACGGTATCGAAAGCCGCTGAGAGATCTAAGAGAGCAAGGATGGACGCACTCCCTCCATCCCGCTCTCGCCAGAGATCATCCATAAGCGCGACCAATGCGGTCTCTGTCCCATGTCCCGGCCTGAAACCTGACTGGAAGGGGTCCAGATAATCCGTTTCCTCCAGAATCCTCTGGAGTTGCAACGCCACCACCTTCTCAACCACCTTTCCCAAAAAGGGAAGGTGGGAGACTGGGCGAAAATTGCCCAGGATGGTAGGGTCCAGGGATGGTTTCTTGAGGAGGGGGTGCACCAGCGCCTCCTTAAAGGCAGCCGGGAACACCCCCTCACTCAAGGACGAATTTATAATCGCCTGGACCCAGCCACATGTCACCTCCCTAGCTGATTTTACCATCCAGGAGGGACATGGGTCAAGTTGGCATGTGGTGGCGTTTACAGTCCGGAGGATCCTGTCTACTTCATCAGGCCCAACAGGATCAAACTGCTCCCAGATAACATGGCAAGTACGGGCCTCTGGCATCTCTCCAGATCTTGTCTCACGCTTGGAGTCCAACTTGGAATGAATCTGAGCGATTTTGTCCTGCAGATGCTCAGAAAACTCTTCCGATCGGCCCTGTAAATGGGTCTCCCCTTGCTCCTGACCCAAAAGTGATCTTGTAATCTTAAACAGGGCCGTCGGGCGGCATTCTGCGGACGCAATAAGAGCAGAGAAATATTCACGTTTCGCCGCTCTTACCGCCACAAGGTAGGCCTTAACTGCGGCTCTAGATTGTGTCCGGTCAGATTCAGTCTTCGTCTTTCTCCAGCGGCGCTCTAGACGTCTCTTAACCCTCTTCAAGGTCCTCAACTCATCCGTAAACCACGGTGAGTGGCGGGCCGAACAGGGCCGGAGAGGTCGCACAGGCGCGATCTTATCCAGAGCCCTGGCCGCTTCCCTATTCCAGGCCGCGGCCAGGACCTCCACTGGACCGTGAAGCAAGTCCTCGGGAATAACCCCCAGCTCCTTCTGAAACCTCACTGGGTCCATCAGTCGCCGAGGGCGGACCAATCGAGTAGGTCCCACCTCCCTGCGGAGTGGGGCAGCAGAAGAGAGTCTCAGGGTCACCAGGGCGTGGTCTGACCATGACAATGGGGAAAGATGTAACTCTCCCCTCAGATCACATTGCCACTGCTCGGACAAGAAAACTAAGTCCGGGGTGAGACCACTGTCACGAGTCGGGTCACGAATAATCTGAGACAGGCCCATAGCTGCCATGGTAGCCATGAACTCCCGGGCCGCCTCCGAGGACTGCCCCAGGGACGGCAGATTGAAGTCCCCCAGAACCATGAGTCTGGGGAACTCCACTGCCAACCCCGAGACAGCCTCGAGCAGCTCAGGCAGGGAGGTCGCTACGCAGCAGGGAGGCTGGTACAGCAGCAACACTCCCAACTGTTCTCGTGAACCCAACTTGAAGAACAGGGTCTCACACCCGGTCACTTGTGGAGCAGCGCCCCTGAAGGCCACAAGGGACTCTCGGATGACCACTGCCACCCCTCCTCCCCTGCCCCGGTGTCTCGGCTGATGCCACACCCGAAACCCAGCTGGGCACATTTCCGAGAGGGCTACTCCCCCTTCTGGGCCCAGCCAGGTCTCGGTAATACACACCAGGTCAGCCCCATCCTCTGTGATTAAATCACTTATAAGGGGGGCCTTGTTATTCACCGACCTGGCGTTCAGCAGCAACAGTCGGAGACCGGAGCCCACGAGGATCTGCTTACCAGGGCCTGGGTATGAACACGGGGGGCCGGAACGCACCACCGGTAACAAACACCGGGGGCGCCTTCCCCGGTAATGGCTCGCCCTCCGGTTCCCGTCATACCGTCCCCTGCCCGTCACCACCTGAATCAAATGGCCCGCCCCCCAGCCCCCAGAGATTCCCGACTCTGGCCTAGTAGCCTCCACTCCCAGGCCTCTGGAATTCTTGGGCTTAATCAAGGGTCCCTTATCCCATTCACCCATCATCCAATCTCACAACAAATCGGGTAGTGACAAGACCCCCCAGTGCACCAGCTCACGCTCTCGGCACTGTAAGGATCCCGCACCACCCCCAGTCACGCTCTGTACCTCTCCCTCGACTTCTCTCACTGGTCAGGGAGAGGTACCAACACTCACCAGCAATCACTCCTACCCCACCTCACTCTCACTCAGGGGGGTACTCTTACCAAACCATACAGTCTTGGTTCCCCCCACCTCGTCTCTCACCCAGTGGGGGGTCCACATTCATACTAAGGGACCCCTATACACCCTCTGCCACCTTATATTAAATGGGACGCTGTCCAGGTCTTCATAGGGGTTAGTCCATGTTGATGTTATTTTTCGTATGTCCTGGTCTCCTGGGCTCCAGCCTCCGCCCCATCTGCACCTTCCAGGGCCGCAGGGTTCGCCTCCAACTCCAGCCAGATGTAACATCAAGGCTTCCAGCCCTCTCTAGAACCGGCCCAAGAAAAGTCCAGCTTGTCTGCGGGGGGGGGAGGGGGCTCGTCTGAGGACTCCGCTGCAACAGACCGGGATCTCTCCGTACCACGCCGGCTCCACTAGGCCCCACCAACTCCACTGGCCTAGTCCGGACCCCGACGGTCTCCGCCTCCAGCGATCGAAAACAGAGCCCCTCAGCAACCTCCGTCAGACTTCAGCTCTGCAAACTCTGCAAGCTCTGCCAGCCCAGCTCGATGACCAACAGCCTCCAGTCTCTAGCCTCCAGTCGCGTCCGGCAGCCTCCTGCAGTTCTGGTCTTTGGTGGGCTCTCGGCCTTTATCAGCTCCGCCGGCCTAGCTCCGGCCCAGCTGGCCCAGCTCCGGCCCAACTCGAACCCCCAAACTCCGGCCCGCAACAGACCTCAGAGGGCTATGGCGTCTTCGGTAACTCACCGGGCTCCTTTCCTTGTGCGGATTCACGGAGCTCCGACCCGGACACACGATCTCGCCCCTGCACTCCCCTCGGAGAAAGCCACTCAGCACCAGCACCAGCACCTCTCCAAACCCCAAAGGTGAATTTTTAGGGGTTTTTCGGTGGGTTTCGGTGGGTTTTTCGGCTTTCCCGGAACGGTCAGTGGCCGCGCTGACTTGCGGCCGCCATCTTGAATTTAGCTAAAATTCCAAATGGTGAAATTATTTGGAATGAAACTGAAGTGAGGGAATACTGGAAGTAATGTTTTAGAAATGTGTGTGAGAATGATAGTGATATGTTGAAGAGTAGAATTGAAACACATTTGGTGTCGCAGGAAAAAAAAACACTGACAAAATTATGTGAGAATGTTGGAAAAATGGTAAGCCTGCAGACATCCTGTAGGTGGTATAACTGAAGAAATATTAAAATATGGATGTGGTTTCCTAATGGAGTAGTTAGGCCACTTGTTTAATGTATATATCAAGAATGCATCTGCCCCTGATTATTGGAAGAATGGTGTCACTTTTTCCTAATACAAAGAGGAAGATAGTTAAGACTGCAAGAAAAAAAAGCACAGAGGAATTAGTTTGTTAAGTGTTCCTAGAAAGGTATTTAGCAGAATTCTGATAGGGTACAAGATGTGACAAAAAGCAAAATTTGGAAGTGCAGTGTGGCACTATACCAAGTTGGGGGTGCGCAGACAAGATTTTTGTCCTGTAGTTGGCATCTGAAAAATGTACAAATGTGAGAAAGAAAGTTTAGAGAAAGAATATGCTAAAGTGAATAGGCTTCAAATTGAACTTTTTGCATGAATACAAAGTTAAGGTATGTTAATGAATTGATCAGAGCAGTATATAATGGAAGTGAAGCATGTATAAGAATAAATGGAACATTTAGTAAATGGCTCAACAGTGAGCAGGGAGTAAGAAAAGGCTGTCTGATGCCCTCTCGGTTGTTTTATGCATTTATTAATAAATGAAAAGTGAAAAAGGTCCTCTGTGCAAGCACCGAGTCATTACTGACCCTTTGGAGGGATGCCGCTTTCAGGTTCCCCCCGCACATTTGTGCAGTCGTGTTCGACTCTAGGGGCCGGTGCTCATCTCCGTTTGTTAGCCGAAGAGCCAACGTTGTCTGAAGACGCTTCCATGGTCATGTGGCCGCATGACACGCACGGAACGCTGTTACTTACCCACCGAAGTGGTACCTATTCATCTACTTGCATTTGCATGCTTTCAAATTGCTAGGTTGGCAAGAGCTGGAGCTAGTGCGGGAGCTCACTCCGTCACGCAAGGCTAGGGATTCGAACCTCCGAACTTGCGATCTTCCGATCGACAAGCCTGGCATCTTACCCGCTGAGCCACCACGCCCCAATACAACATGTATACATGTGTAATTAATAGGATAGGGGTGTGATGAAATGTTTCCTTCAAGTTGGTCTGAGCTGTCCTCAGAGGTTGAACAATGAATTCTGCAGGTGCAGCACTAATGCATCAAGATGGAAGTACAGAATACTGGTTGACTTCCAGTTAAAAGTTGTTGCTACTCTTGGTAATGCATTTGAACTAACATTTTAGGATGGCCTGTTCAGTTCTTAAATGAAATTACTGGCAATTAAAATAAGGAATAGACTATAAAAACTCTGGTAAAAATAAACCAACATGCCATCTTCCGCCCTGAGGCCTATTTGTGAATCATTGTTTTATCATTAAATTTATTTCTTACTCTGAAGAAAAGACAGTAAAGAGACAGTAAATCAGGAATCAGGAATCCCACTCTTTCACCATGAGGCATTTTGTTCAGTAGAGTCAATCCTAGACTTGAGGAGACCATGGTATGCTACCTCCTCTACAACAAAATAACCCAAATCTTGTTTTTCCCCCCCAAATAGGGAACCAGCATGCAGCTGGCAGGGACAAGAAACAGGTAGCATACAGCTGGTGGTAGGCAGAAGTGCAAAGAAAGCCAGGAGTGAATTGCCAATCCAGGCAATCATCATTCCCTACCCAAATGTTAGGTTTATTTTCCCAGCATCCTTCTGGGCTCTGATGCCAGCACAGAAAAAGATAAAACATTGGGGACATGGCTCAGAGTTGCTGGGGATGGCTTGACCTTTGATTCCTTAGTTCAGGGCCCTAAATTAACCAATCCAATCAATCAGTGCCAGCAGTGGTCCTCTGGGTCATTGCTATTGTTAAGTATGCAATACCCTGGTTCTGGCCCTGGCCAAGAGATTTCATCAGATATTCTCAAACTTTTCAAGTTTCTCTTCTCATCTATAAGAATTGGATAAAAATACCTTTCATTTCTAAAATGAAATCAGAAAATCTCAAATTACAGATTATCCTCAAGCTTGGGTGGGACTCTTAAGCACAACTCAATATAATGGCTAAACCTTGTTTTGGCCAGTGTGTGGCACCAAAGGGAACATTTCCTATATTCATGAGAAAAATATTTTTTTGTACTTGAAAGTATTGGAAACAAAGGAAAAAATGGTTGGCCTGAGGCATGGAGGAGGAAGGAAGGAAGGAAGGAAGGAAGGAAGGAAGGAAGGAAGGAAGGAAGGGAGGGAGGGAGGGAGGGAGGGAGGGAGGGCGGGCATGTTCTGGAGGTTTAGGTAAAAGGAGGGTCTGATATAGATCTTAATAGGCAGTGGATTGTTTGTTACACACTGTTCTGATGAATGAAGTTAGGTTTAGACATTTTTTTCTCCAAGGATCTCTATGTGCTTGCAGACTTCTCAGAAATTGCACAATACAGTTGTGGGATACTAGAAACTAGCCATGCCTTTACAAGTCTTTACAATTCCATAGTGGACACCATATCCCATGGATGTTCCTGGATTCTGCAAACCTGAAAGACAGACAATGGAATCGAAAAAGATTATCTTGCATGAGAGGTATGGCAGCAGAAGAAATGTGTGTCTTTCTTCCATAAGCTTGGGAGCCTGGGATGTTATAGAACATTCAGAATCTCTTGGGGAAGTTCAGTTCAATTCCAGCACAAACTCGTTTGACTGGGCTGGGGAATCTTCTCAGTAGCTGCACCCACGTGGTGCACCTCAGTAATAAGAAAAGGAGGATGGAATCTCTGTCTCATAGCCTTTTTGCCACCCCTTGAAAGTTTGGTGGGGAAGAACAAGTATATAACCTCTGAGCTGCAGACATTTTTTAAAAAAGTTTATTGGCTATATACTTGCTGTATATTTAAATCTACTTTTTATTGTTCGATATTTCTTTTTCTATTAAGTCTGTAATATGTGTCTGATTTCGGAAACAGAGGTAGAACATCATTTTTCCTAGCAACTGAATGTGTTACCAGGGCCATCTCTTCACATATTCCAAAGTGATCTTAACGATCCTCCTTTAGATGATAAAAGGACTTAAAATAACATCTCAAAATAACCATGACCTAGCCCCAGGTGTAAGGTCACACAGCTACCTAGAAACATATTTAGGATTCCCTTACTAACTTTGCTCAGACTGAAGAAGCTCCTTGGATAAGGAGCGAAATGTTTCCACTGAGAAAATAGAAATCCAGTTGACATGATTCAAGCTACAGACAATTCCACCTGGATGACTGAGAACCTTCATAGACATATTCCAAAGCAGCACTAATTTTCCTTTCCAGATACAACAAACTTAATTTTACATTTTAGTTTTCTTTTACCAGCCCACTAAATTAGAGGAGATCCTTGTTTCTAAATTGTGATATTCCTAGGACTTGCACTACAGTTTGCAGCTGATTTCCACTTCAAAATGTTGGAAAATTTTGCCTTCAGTTTTCACTACTCATAGTCAGTGGTAATCTAAGGGAACTAAAAAGGGGTCTTGAGGTTGCAGATTGTTGCCGATACCAAGACTAGATGATCTCAAAGTTCTTCCATTCCCATGATATTCTGATTTGCAAGGTTTAATAACATGTTTAATATATCTTTACAAAGACTTTTAGAAATGAGACATGCTCACAATATCTACATCTTATTTTTCCTCCCTTAAAATCATAATACCCAAACAGACCATTTAGGTTAGGAAGTAGAATTAGATTTCTGCTTAGTGCATAAATCCAAATTAAAATATCCACCACTAATAGTTTTCTAGGCTCTGGTAAAATAATCCAGTAAAAGTTCCAACATTGAACTACTCTTACAGTTAGGATTTCCCCCCTATAATTTGACCAAAATTTGCAATCATGTAACTTAAATCCATTTTATTTTCCTAAGTTAAGCATTTTGCATTTTTCAATTTCTTATTTTCAGCCCATTCTCTAACCTATCATAATCATTGTGAATGTTAATATTGCCTTCTATTGTGTTAAGTATCTGTCGTGTGTAGATGCAGAAATAACACGCCGAGGCCAGGAATCTAGTCTCTAGTGTTTATTGCATACCTACAAGCAGGAATCCTGCTAAACTAACAGTGCCTGAAGATTCCCAAGTATATCAGCTCAACCTAGGGCGGAGCTTTCTTCTGACGTTTGGGGAAATAGGCTAGGCTCTCTGAGCTGCGTGCTCGCTTCTTATCCAGCACTCCGCCCTCTTCTCTGCTTCCCCTGACACCATCTCATCTAACTTTGTGTCACTTATTCCTTGGAGCAGAATTCCCTCTACGTAAGTCATTGATACAAATTTTGAGGACTACAAAACCTAGAACTGAATGTTGTTGCATACCTGACACCTCTTGGATGTGTGACCATTGATAACTATTCTGTAGATACAGTTTTAAAGTCAGATATGTAGCCACTTAGCTGTCAAAACATCCAGTCAGTATATAAATGGCTTGCGAATCTGAATGTCATGGAATAGTTTGTCAAATGCTTCTTCTGTGAGTAAGTTACACTTACGATGCAGTTAACATTGTTTATACTTCTTTATACTATTTATAAAATGTCACACATAGTTTTAGTGCTATCAATCTAAAGTAAACTAGGTAGATAGAAAAGTAGGAACATGAGTCTTCAATAACCTTTTCCAACACAGGATCCTTTGGATTGAACGACATTTCCTAGCACTTCCAGTCAAGAGTCCTGCATCTGGCTGAGAGCGAAGAGTCACATTCATTATATATGACAGGAAATCATAGAATCACAAAGTTGTAGGGTTGGAAAGGAGCATGTAGGTCTTCTAGTCCAACCCCCTGCCAAGGGCAGGAATCTTCATACAGCCCCAGACAAATGGCTGCTTGAAAATCTCCAATGAGTCTAGGAAGCAGGCCATTTCACTGTTCTCATGGTCAAGAAATTCCTCCTTATTTTGAATCTGGATTTCCCTTTGTAAAGATTCTGTCCACTGGTTCTTGTTCTACCCTTGGGAGCTATGGAGAACAAATCCACACCCTTTCTCCTGTGCCATAGGAAAAGCTGTACTATTTCCAATGCCAATAGTTCCTCTTGGGAGTGGCTGGCGCCATGAAATCCGCCTTATTATTAACATCTTTTTGTTTGGATTTTATATGTAAATTATTGTGGCTGTAATTTTATATTTTTATCTTATTTTATTATTGTGAACCGCCCAGAGTCCCCAGGTGTGGAGGAGATGGGCAGTGATACAAATTTAAATAATAAATAAATAAATAAATAAATAAATAAATAAATAAATAAATTTCACCCCAATGGCATAATTAGTCCTACATTCTGTTCCTATTGCTAATGGGAAGCCCATAGCAAAACATTACTAGAGATGGGGGAAGAAATTAGTTCAGTTTACATTTAAACATGAACTTATCAAATGTTGACTATTTTAACCAATATATGAACAGAAATTTAATTATCATTCAAAATGTGTGGCTGTTTGAACTTCGTCAAACAACTTGTCAATAATAGAAAAGTATCTCAGGGAAAAGTCTATATAAAGTGCAGATATTTGTGAAAATAATATACTAGCATTCATTATATTCAAAAATGCTGTTTGTATATATTATAATTGGGCAAAATTACAACAAAAAATTGTACTAACGAACCAAAAAATACATATTTTAATGGACATTGAACTTGACATATTCATAAAACTGATAAGATCTTTTGAAGTCACAAAAATGAGAAACTGAAAAAAACAAAACTGTGATATTTGTCCATCTCTACTTTCCACTTGTATTCCCCAACAATAGATATTCTATTGCCTACTATCATTGGTAGATCCCGATAGCCTTATTTTCCATGATTTCTCTAATTCTCTTTTAATACTGTGCAAATCTCCCACTGTCTGTTCTGTATCTTACACCATTCAGTTTCACCGGATGATTCAATGAAGAGAGGAATAATTTATTCCTAACCATTTTCTCCAACAGGTTTGAGAATGTAGTTTTCCAGTATTTGGTGAACAAAGTCCACCTTCATTTTGCAATAGCTTAGGTTTCCTATCAGAAAGAGACACCCTTCTTCCAGACAGAACCAGACAGAATCTGACAGAACCAACATTGTCTTCTTGTACAGTTTTATTCGGAAGGTCAGTCACATTCAGGGACCATCCACGAGGATTTCTTTGAATACGTATATACTGAATAAGGAATGGTGAACCAGGTACAAGTCAAGAACTGCTTGGCAGTTTTTACTCATGCTTGAATTTGAAAAACGAGTGACTGAACTAGAACTTTACACTGGAGACATTGAGGAATAACAAGGATGTGGTAAATTTGAAGGATTTCTGTCTATTTACTTCTGTTTCCCAGTGGGCAGGCCTGATATGAGATCAGCTGCTCTCTAGGAGAATCGTTATTCAGTCAGAAATCTCAGCCTCCCTTTTGGTCTTCTGTTGACTTTGGAAATCACAAGGGCTCCGGTCTAAGTTGGGAGGCTTGCAGCTGTGACACAACTCTCAAGGGGGAGAAACCTCTGGGTGCCAAACCTCAAATGCTAGACATTGTGCTGGCTGAGCAGATGCCATTTAAGGCATTTAAACAGGGTAGGCTAGCTTTTCAAAAGCTGGCAGTCAAAGGAAATAGGACCAGGCAAGGCATGTAATATAAGCATCGTGGTGTGCAGCACCAAACCCACTGCCTTATTTTGGAAGGTTTTTACAAATGGGAAATGACTCTCTGGTCATGGGATATGGGCAAAATTATGCATGACTAATGCAATGCATGCATAGCTGTGATTTTCTCCTTTGTGTGGTGCAGTCAAAGTGGCATGCCTATTAGAAAACTGCTTTTGGTGTCGTGTAGAATATTCCGATCTTTCTTCTCTGCATTAAGGAGATTGAGATCAGGGTACCCATCCTGTATGTGAACATATAGTGACAGGGATGGGAAAAGCCACCTTTTTTATTCAAGAAATATAAAAGGATATTAGAGGACAAAGGATCAAAGCGGTGCATCTTTACCGCTAAACAGATGGAGGAAACTGGAGATAATCTAGAGTGCAAGCCTGTACATATCTCTTTAAAAACATGCCCAGCTGAATGGAATGGGGCTTACTCCTAGTGAGTAAAGATATGATTGCAGAGAAAGGGTTTTATCTCAGTAGTCTCAATCTAGCTATCAAAAATTTACTACAGCTCATGTTTACATTTTACATCCTTTAGACATATACAAATTAATACACTCAGCTTTTGCCTGCAATGGAAATCAATCCAATATGCAACATTTCTACTGCTGTTATTAAAAAGTTGCCATGCAGCAACTTTAGTTATTTCTTCCCTGAAGGAGAAGCCTATTTTCTACTTGGTATTGCTTTACCCTGTACATGGAATTTGCATGGGGGCACCAGATGATGCTTCTTTCACTGTCTTTATTAGTCAGCTGCGAGTGAGTGTTGGTTGGCTCACTGTGTCCTCTGCATGTTCTCAATGTTCAAAGCTCATAAAAAATGAAGACAAGGGGGTCAGCTTTGAACTGTTTGGAATGGAAATGGTGTTGTAGAAGTCTCCTGTGCATCGGAAGCTGCTTTAGGATAATGCCAGTATGCAGATAAAATCTGTACTGTCCATTAGTGGAAAAAAAATCTTTTTCCATATTTCTTCATGCTTCAAACCAACCTTTCCTGACCTAACATTCTCCAGATATTTCAGATGATCACAGCCAGAATGGCTGGGCAGCTTTTGACTAAGAAGGTTGGTAATCCAAGGGCACCATAATCCAACAAGTGGATTACAGTGTTGGAAGTAAGTTGCTTTAAACATTTTAGATGTCAGGCCAGGCTACTCAGTTTTTAAATATGTGGATTTTTAACTGTTTTGAGAACATATTGCTTGCCATTTGACATATACCAATAGTAGGCAGTACTCATCAGATGGCAGCTTTACCAACTTAATTATCATTTTTTCACACTGCTGGCAAAGGGTGAAAGGAAATGACTCATATACCCTGATGCTCATTTTGCCTTGCTTATTCAATAAGACTTAATCCACAAATGTAAGAAATGTGTGATAAATGTGCTTCATTAAAATGTGTCACTTTAACCAGTAGGTAGCTAAAGTTTCAGCTGGGAAACCACAAACCAATGGAGTATAATGACATGGGTGATGAGGGGGAGAAAATCCTATCTGCTGTAATTATAGTCCACGAGGCCCTCACCAATAGATACAAAGCCACAGTTTGTGGTGACAGTGGGAAGCTACATGTATCCTAATTCAAGGGCACTGTAATCGGACATGTGTGAAAGGCACCACTGGAAGCAAGTTGGTTTAGGCATTTTAGATGTCAGGCCAGGCTTGTTTCTGAGACCCTCTTGTTTCTTAATGGGTGTCCCCATTCCATAAGTGGTACCACAAACTGAAATGTTGCATAAACATTTGAATGAAATAAACTGAGCCTGTTTTCAAATAGCTGATTTTAATTTTAATTACAATTTTAAGATCTTTTCAATAATGTCAAAGGTGCAATACAAGATATATCTATTCAGAATCAGCCATGCTAACTGTCAGGCAAGGGCATCTAGAGGGGTGGTTAAAAAAAGTCAAGAGGGCAAGACTGAAGCCCTGCTTCTTTTTACATGATGTACATGTAAAAAAAGAGCCAGTTTGGTGCAGTGGTTGAGGTATCAGGCTAGAAACCGGGAGACTGTGAGTTCCAGTCCCACCTTAGGCACAAAGCCAGCTGGGTGACCTTGGGCCAGTCACTCTCTCTCAGCCCTAGGAAGCAGGCAATGGCAAACCACTTATGGAATCTTGCTAAGAAAACTGCAGGGACTTGTTTCAGGCAGTTGCAAGGAGTGAAAAAAAATGACTCGAAGACCCTTATTCTTTTCAGGCTCATGCAGAACCCTGAAAAAAATCATGCTGTTTTATTGAATTGTGTATTGTGCTTGTGCTCTGTCTGAAGCATTTCTTCTCTATCATAAGGGAAGGGAAGGGAAGGGAAGGGAAGGGAAGGGAAGGGAAGGGAAGGGAAGGGAAGGGAAGGGAAGGGAAGGGAAGGGAGAACAATATACTATGTTGACTCTGTTTTTTTTCTTTTTCCCTTGAGAAATCTATAAATGCATTAATTAATGGGACATCAGAATTATAAAGTAAGTTCTACACAAGATTGATGTAACTTATTATAATTGCTTCTATAAGAAATTAGTGTTAAGAGAATGATTCAGACTTCTAGAATTCTGTGGTCTTATAGATTATCTAGGGGGCGCGGTGGCTCAGCGGTTAAGATGGCAGGCTTGTCGATCGGAAGGTCACAAGTTCGGCAGTTCGAGACCCTAGCCCCGTGTGACGGAGTGAGCTCCCACACTCGCCCCAGCGCTTGCCAACCTAGCAATTCAAAATAATGCAAATGCAAGTAGATAAATAGGTACCACTTCAGTGGGAAGGTAACAGCGTTCCGTGCGTGTCATGCCGGCCACATGACCGCGGAAGCGTCTTTGGACAACGTTGTCTCTTCGGCTAACAAACGGAGATGAGCACTGGCCCCTAGAGTCAGACACAACTGTGTGGGGGAACCCTTACCTTTACTATAGTATTCTCTAATCTTAAAGCAACATTCATGCTAGCTTCCCATTTTGATATTAAGTCTGCCTTTGTTAATTACTGATACTAAACTCTCAGGCTTCATCCTGCAGAACTTTTCCAGTATTTTAAAAAGAAAGGCCAACAAAAGGTCAAATGTACAAAGTTATCCTCCACACTTTGAAACTGAATAAACCCAACCACAAAATAAACCACTGTAAAAAAATGAATTACAGTGAATAAATACCTTTTGCATACATGGTTATCTAGAGGGCACTGTCTTGTCACAGAACAGCCAATTGATTTCAACCACAGTATTTAAATACCAGCCTAAGGGAATGGTTCTATCTTTCATAACCTTTTTTTTAAAGAAATGGGGCTGTTTTCTACTAAAACCCATGAGGAAAAAAAATAAACCCAAATAACTATGGATTGTATCATGACTTTGAACATGTGAATTTTGAAATGCATGTTCTCCATGAACAATTCACAACACATTTTCGTATTTACCGTATTTTCCGGCATATAAGACGACTTTTTAACCCAGGAAAATCTTCTCAAAAGTCGGGGGTCGTCTTATACGCCGGGTGTCGTCTTATATGCCGGAAAATACGGTATTCGCCGTTTAAGACCTCTCCTGGCCAAGTGCAGCCGCTCGCCGGAACGCAGCCCCCAGGGAAGAGCAGGAGGACGAGCGTGGGAGAAACGCGGGGAGGGGGGAGTGAGCTCCGTTCCCTCGGAGCAGCCTTGGGAAGGGAGGGGGCAAAACGCAGTGGCTCCACGACGGGCTCCAAAGTCGCCCACAACGCTCAACGGGCGCCTCGCTTCGCCTTGCCTTCCCTTCCCCTCCCAGCCGCGCTTTAAATGGAGCGGGGCCCCAGAATTGGCCGTGTTTCGGGAAGCCTGGTAGGAAACGCGTTGTGGGCGACTTTGGAGCCCGTCGTGGAGCCAAATGGCGAGTACCGTATTTTCCGGCATATATCCCAAACTCTATATTTTAAATGGAAAAGTTGGGGGTCGTCTTATACGCCCAGTTGTCTTATACGCCGGAAAATACGGTATATATATATAGCAGGCAACAATGAACTAACATGTTTCTTATGACTCCATAATTTGATGGTTGTCAGACTATCCATGTTATTTACTTGTATACTGTTCTGAAATCTGTTATACCAAAAGTTTTCTTCCCTTACAAAAAGGGCTTCTATTTTTCTAGCTCATATCCAAATTTTTTTAAAGCTTACTTAATCTTGCAGAATGGAAGAGAGTGCTGGTGTTTGGGATTGGTTTATATTGCTTTATTGCAGTGTGTCCAGTTGCCCAATTTGAAAAAAGCCAGCTGGGTGACCTTGGGCCAGTCATTCTCTCTCAGCCCTAGGAAGCAGGCAATGGGAAACCACTTCTGAAATCTTGCCAAGAAAACTGCAGGGACTTGTCCAGGCAGTCACCAGGAGTCAAGACTGACTTGAAGGCACACACATACACATACACACCATGACCCTACCACATGTCTTTGGCACACCAATCCTCCCTATAATTTTTTTTTTACTAATTTAGATCATTTATGGAATAAGCAGTGCTATGGATTATATAGTAGTTGTAATGTTCTCCATAATATACTGTACACATCAATTGCTCTATTTTAATTTGGTATTTTATAGTAATTATGGTTTTTTATTATTATCACTAGTATTTTATTGCTTGAGTGAATTTGTGAGCCAACTGCAACGAAATGTCATTCTATTGTGCACTTGTATAGTGGGATGACAATAAAGTTATTATTCTATTCTATTCTATTCTATTCTATTCTATTCTATTCTATTCTATTCTATAATTTGCCCTTTTGAACAGGATATTGATTATGTTGACCTGTTGAGACTGAAACCTATGATTTCTAAATCATGATTTCTTGAACCGTGGTCTGGTTCAGACATAACATTAAAATCTGAACTATGGTTTACAAGCTACCATAGCTGAGTTCATACATTACACTAAGCCAAAGTCAAGTAAGCTACATAGTAGCTTATCCAGGTGTCACAATCTACAGTTCCAAGACCATATGCGGTCTCTCCAAAACCTTTGAAGCCTGTCCAGAAATGGCTGCCAAACTGTACTTTTTAAGGTCAGAAAGGGAAATTTGTTAAATGGGAATATTAACTGTATTTAGGATCTTTAATTATAATTATGTTTGAATTAAATATAATTTTATTTAATACAGTATAACTTATATTTAAAGAGGAAAGCCAGTTTGGTGTAGTGGTTAAGGCACCAGGCTTGAAACTAGGAGAACATGAGTTCTAGTCCTGCCTTAGGCATGAAGGAAGCTGGGTAGCCATGGGCCAGTCACTCTCTCTCAGCCCTGAGAAGAAGGCAATGGCAAACCACTTCTGAAATCTTGCCAAGAAAACTGCAGGGACCTGCCAGGCAGTTGCCAGGAGTCAAGACTGACTCAAAGCCACCAAAAATATATATGTATATTATACATACAAACAATTTTAGCTTTTTCATGGCTCCACTCACCCTTTTTTATAATGTGACCTCCTACCCTACGCACCACCCAAAAGCCAATGAGGGTAAAAAAAAAGATTGTGCAACCATAGCTTCAACAAGATGTACAAATCCACTATGCTATTGTTTTTTTTTTTGTTTTTTTTTTGTTTTAAAAAAGGCTTAAACAGGCAGGCTAGCCCAAGTTGTAGCTTGTGTACAGTTAAGTGAATTTAAGTATGCCTCATAGGAGAAATAGCATGCCTACCAATTCTCAAGAAGGAAGACTGTTTCAACAATGGGATGCTATTGTCTCCCAGCCATTTTTTTCTTGCTACATTGTTCAGTTGCTTTCTTCATTTAAACCCATGTTCCATGTTTAATATATGGCTTATTGTATTACAGATTTTAAAACAATCCTACAATATTTGTGCCAAGATGATAAAAATGAGTATCAGGGGAGCTTTTTTCACATGTCAAAAGAGTGAAGCAATCATTAGGCAGTGCTGGAAACACTGACAAAGTATCTGTACATAACTTGGTAATAATATCATCACTGTCTAGACAACTAAACAATTAGTATCCAGACATACCAAAGCCTTCTTTAAGTCTCCAACCATTTCTTTTCTTTTTAAACATCCATGGGGAAGAAAGCCACAATTCACCTTTCACGGGCATTTGTAAAATTAATTTTACTTTACGCTTATTTTTGTGTAGATGGTTTTAGAAAACTGGTGGGGGTGTTTGTATTTGGAAAATTGCAACTGATGGAGGAGCTCTTGCTGAAGCATCTGTTTTCTTGTTTCTGTATACAAAGGTAGCTAACTAAAAGTGTTTGACGGGGCAGCCCTTCTGCACTTCCCTTTCTCTTTCATTCGGGTTTTAAAAGCATGGAGTTGAAACCGTGCTGAAGTGAAGAAACAGAGCCCTTCTCTGAAAAGGCTTGGGCTGCCTTCGTCTTTCACTCCCCTGCTCTGTCCTTTCCCTGCTCTTCCTCATCCTTGGTCCCATCATGACATCCTCCCCTAATCCTGCCTCACCACCTTCTCAATGAATCACATTGCTTGCCTGTGCAGAAGGATCTGCATGATGTTTTATACTCTTATCTTTTATCACTGGTTCTTCTGAACTGGCCACTCGAGTGCAAACTTTTTACTAAGCAACTATAGCATCCTATTTTCCAACTCAAGATAAAGCTTAAGGGCCTGGTCTGCTTATACATGTAAATTCAACTGATTTTAGAAAAGGCATATCCACACTTCAACTTGAAGGGCAAGGCTTGGCAGAGAAGAAAGTAAAGAGCAACATGCAAAAAGAACAGCAATGCTTGAGCTGACAGAAGCAGGAAAACACAACTTTGAAAGTGGGGCAGAAAAAGGCCCCATTTAGAGTGGGTGGTGGGTGAGTGCAAGGCGGTGCTGTCTGCTCCAGCACTCCGAACTGCCCTCAGTTTAATGAGGGGACTATAGCTTTGTATAAGACAGAATCAGGCACTTGCTTTTGTCTTTACCAGATTTCTCATTCAATTTGTTGATACAAGCTTCTACTCTTATAAAATTGGCAGACCATGTATTTCTACATTCACATAAAAATTACACGGTGACTTTAGCAAACTTGGGAATCAGCTGTTCATCCAAAGCCTGGTTTTTCTATTTTAAATTACAGTGGAATCATTTGCAAAGGACACAGTGATGTTAATTTATGGCATTTTTTTTAAAAAAGATCTCTTGTGAGAAGTATTAAGATCATGTTTTAATCTCTAAAATAGTGCCTAAAACATCATTGGCCACATCATCCCCTAAAAGTCATTGCATAAATGCTCTGGTAAAATAGAGAGATATACTGTATATAGAGAGATGCTGAATTCTATTCCCATAAGCCAGTGAACACGGGTCATAGAGAAAGATTGCAGAAATTGTTTTTCAACATCTGGAAGAGCAGGGTCTGGATGTTGCCTTACAATCCTTTGCCATTGCCATGTGAGCTGAAGAAGACTAGAGTTGAAGTCTATTCTCCAGAATCTAGCATTATCTCAGGGTCAGGGCTTGTCATTAACAGAGTGGGTGTAGTAGTGCAAATTCTTTCTTGGTTTCCTAAATTTATATCTGCAAGGGGCAGTCTGGCCATCATCCTGTATTCTTTCCTGTGCTCCAATGTTTTGTTATAGGAATTCCATTTTGGGTGCTGTAACGGTTTTCAGAGAAAAGAGGTGGAGATTATTTGAAGAAAATTTTGTCAACTGCCTTTCTTTTTCTACTGTGGTAAGCAAAGTCTCAGATTATTTTTCCCTCAGAAATATCATCTGAGAATGTTCAGTCCAGTTTATGGAAAGTAATTTCTTCACTGTTGTCTGCTTAAAGAAGAAGAAGGGGGGGAATCATGGATCCATGCCAGTGGTATACAGTCTAACATGACCCTGTCCAAGTTCTTATCTGTTCATATCAACATGGATCACTTCCTGACTTCTTTAGAACACTTGAGTGGTTATATGTACATGTCATCACCTTGCAAGACATAAATCAGAGCCGTTTCAAACTAAGTGACAGAAGTGAAAGGTGTATTTGTAATGGTAATAGATTGTGACGCAGGGATCTTCATTTCATAAGCGACACAAATTAAGTTTAAATAATGTTTCATTGCCCAAGTGTGAGAAAAGAACTTAAGGGACTATTACTCTATGTTCTGTAGATTTACACTTATTAAAAGATAGAAACACTTGGTGGCAGATATGGAACAACATATTTCCACTGAAATTTCCTATTGCAGTGAGATAAATTAATATTTATTGTTTAAGCATTTGGCATATTACAGCTAAAGCCTTGGATGTGTCTCTTACAATGGTTATCATGCATCATGGTTTTTATAGATAATTACTTGCCATATGATTATAAAGGTCTGCACTGTTTCACATTAGCTTTCTAGGACTGATCAAAGTATTGGAAATTATCTTTGAAGCCTAAACAATACTCGTTCTCCTGCTATGAGCCTGTCTGGCTGTTAAGATCTGCTGGAGAAGTTCTTCTGAAGGTGTCCCTGCTTTCAGACTAATTTTACATTCTTTGAACAAACATCTACCGATTTACATAAAGAGGAATTTCAAGCTTGATCTTCTGAAGGTTGAATTTGAAATTCTTTGTGCAAAAATAGGGAAGAAGCCCCTTCCCCTTAAATCCTGATATACCATGAGGGCAACTGCTTTGGGTGAATCAGGTTGTAGATTATTTACTATCAGACAATTGGCTTATCACAAAGAATGCAAACAGCATGAGAATACTTTAAGCTCATTTAGGTGTGGTTCATAGGAGCTTTGTTAGAAGTACAAGAGATTTGGAAAAGGTCCACTAGACTTACAAGAATTTGGTGAATCAGAAGTTGAAAGTGACAGAATCACAAATCCAAGTTTTAGTGATATTTGGACAATGGATTCCATTTCTATTACCTTCTATCATCTTGACATAAAGTACTGTTTGACACTTGCCAAACAACTTGTCTGAAGCAGATATAACTAATGTCAAAAGAGGAGTGAACTATACTTACAGTAAATGGTAAGCCCATATATTTTAATTTTTAAGAAATTATGGGTCTTAGAGCAATTACTCCTCTCAAGGTTTTATGGCATAGTCAATTTCACACACATTCATGAAAAAGTATAGCAGCCATGATGAAGTTGATCCCACCGACAGGTTGTTATGTTACATGCTTCAAGGATCATCTACTACAGCCTTCCTAATCTACACTCTTTGCTTGTGTTGGACTTTAACCTGCATAATTCCCAGACAACGAAAGGCTGTTCTACTGCATAGTGTAAAAAGTAACACGAACATTAGTAGCATGTTTTTCTACCAACCATAATTGGAATAGTCCAATCTAGCTAGATACATCATTTCTTTAACACGGTACATAGTTATTTAAAGTTTGTATATCCTATATGTTAAACCAGAGCTTTCCAAACTGTGTGTCGGGACACGTTAGTGTGTCGGCTGCAGTGTCTGGGTGTGTCGCGGCTGCTGCTGCCTCCAAGCCCTGCCAGGATTCCACGCAGGTCCTAGTGCCTGCCTTGTGCCCTGCTGTAAGAGTGTGTCACGAAATGATGCATGTCTAAAAAGTGTGTCACCAACACGAAAAGTTTGGAAAGCTCTGTGTTAAATGCTGCTCAAACAAGCCTCAAATGCTGCATACACACAGAGACAGAGAGAGAGGCTTTAAACCATATTCTTTCTCTTCCAGCTGTTGCTCCTTCTGGGTTCAGCAATGTTCTTAAAGGAAAATATAGCAAAGAAACGTAAATGTTTTGGGATCCTCAGACTGTATGTGAGACCTAGCTATTCTAATTAGTGGTGACTTTGCACAAGGGATTTGTTTGGATCTATATTTGTACATGCGAGAACAGGGGTTCCTGAACTTTTTGCTATCACACCCCCCTTTAGTGTAATCACAATGTACACACCTGCCCTAAAAATCCAAACACCAAAATGAACACAAATGAATAATGAAAACAATACAATGAAACTTTGGGAAAGGCGGATTTATTGTAACAGTGTAACTAAAAGGTTCTACACGCATCCCCTGGACTCTGTCTGCACCTCCCCAAGGGAGGTACACCTAACAGTCTGGGAACCCTGTGCTAGAGGATGGGATATAATGAGAAGTACATTTGAAATGACTGAATTATTCACATGATGCATTTATGAAAGAGATCCTATATGATTCTGTGGTTCTGTATTCATGTGTAACAGATTCAGTGAATGTATGAATCTGTGTGTGTATGCATGCATGTATACTTCTATGCATGAGATACAGAGTGAGGGAGGCTGCTTGTGTTGCTACATATCATATTATTGTAATTTCAAAATGCTATTGAAGGTGGCGGTTCAGGTCCTTGCTAAGAATTAACTGTTTCTTCTGCTCGGGAAAGAGAGAAGGAGAGTGTCTGAGATGAAATGAGTTTCTCACCCACTTAGCACTCTGGCTTCAGTCCTGCCTACCATACAGCCACTGAGGAATTGTAGTTCTTAACAGAAAAAAAACACTGTTTGCTCATAGTTTATTGACTGTATAAATCATATTACAGTAAAAATTGTTGTCACAGAACAGAGCTCAAAAGAATCCTAGAGCAGATCACTCACTTTCTTGAGTGATCTGCTCTAGATCTGTTTTGAGTTCTGTTCTATGAATTATGTGTTTGTTCCAGATTTATCTTTTTGTATGTGTGCATGAAGGGGTGCACTTCTCTCTTTAATATTTTCTGTGTTCTCCTCTGGCATCACCTGCCAGTAATCTCCTTTCCTCCTACTTCACACTTTCATTTTTTATAGTAATTTTATTAAAAACTACAATTAAAAAGATAAAGATAAAAACCAATACAAACTAAAAAAGAAAAGAAAGAAAATTAAAAAAGAAAGTGCAGAAAAGACAAAAATAGAAACGAAAGAAAAATAAGAATATAGTAAAGAAAAATAAAAGAAATATATAAAATGATTTCCCCCTTCATCACAAGTATAAACAATTTTAGTAACTTATCACCTTCTCCTAAAATACAACAAATGTATTTTCTTTCCATATCCCATCTCTTCTCTATAAACAAATCCTTAAAGCAGAGCTTTCCAAACTGTGTGTCGTGACACAAAAGTGTGTCGCCACACAGAGTCTGGTGTGTCGCCACACAACCCGGAAGCGCTGATCATCATCAGCGCTTCCGGGTTTTTGCGCGCTGCCGCAATGGCGGCACTTCCGGGTTTTCCCGCGGCGACACACCAACGGCGGTTAGTGTGTCGCCGCGGGAAAACTTTGGAAAGCCCTGCCTTAAAGCCTCAGCATTTCAGTCCTGATCAGCAAAAGTCCATTAAGGGTTACCAGAGATAACAATATATCTATTTTAACCTTGATCAAATAAACCAACTTTATATTCCTTCCTTTTACTTTTAACATTCTTGAACTTTAGTCTCTTCAAATAATGTCCTAGAACTTAGTGCATTCTGCTCCAGAATGTATGTGCTGTAAACTCATTCTGATCTACAGTATACTGAGCTCTCGTTTGAAAACGTCTGTGCTACTTTAGATTGTACTTCGAATAAAAGCAAATTTGTAAAGTTTTTAACTTGTACTTATTTAGACACTGTATTAATAGAACAGACACCCTCAACATAATCTGCCCTGCTGTACAATTACTTGTATTAAATGTTAAATTCCTTAATAAGATAGTGAACATATGTGTAATCTGACACTTGGCATGCTTACTTGAATGATCTGGTTTTCCTGCATTTGGCGTTCTTATGTTATGCTTCTGCCGTAGCCAAAGTCTCCATTATGCACAATATACAGTATTTGCTTTGCTGATCTATACTGGGCTGATCACCATGTCTAGGTATACCTAATGAACATTCTTGCAGAAGAGCTCTGTTTTCACCGTCTCTGAAAAACAATTAGGAAGGGCACCATTCAGATTTCTGGGAATGTGTTTCATATTTCTGGGACAGACCTGGAGATTATTGAACTCCTTCTGATCTTACTTGAGAGTGTCACCATTCTGGCTGAGAAAATTGGATGTGCAATAAGCCACATAGTAAGTCCTGGGTGTCAAATTATAAAAGGCTTTATGGGTTAAAAGCAGCACTTTGAATTGTACTCAGAAAACCCTTGGTAGCCAATGAAATGCCCATAGTATTGCTCCTGTATAGCACAGGTGACTTTTAGCTGTCATCAAACAGGCTGCTACATTCTTCAACTTCCAGGCAGTTTTCAAAGGCAAACCCATGTAAAGCACACTGCAATAGTCATTTTGAGACATGGTGAAGGCATGGGTGACCATTACCATCATTTTCCAGGAAGAATCGCAAGTAGCTCACCAGACAAAGCTGGGAGAAAGATCCATCAGCCACAGCCTGAAGCTGTGAGGACCCTCAAGTCACAAACCTGCTCCTTTGGGGGGAAGGGGGTCTTCCCTGTCCAGAATTATTTTTGGGACAGGCAAAGTAGAAGATTTCTAGATAAACAGCCAGCACTGCCATCTTGCAGAGGTTCAGTCTCAACATTTTTCTTGCCATCTAGAACCTAACAGCCTCCAGACACCAGCTTGAGATGGTGATATATAATTTGAAATCATCAGCATACTGATGACACCAGCCCCTGAACTGACAGTTGATCTCTTCCAGCAACTACATGTAGATGTTAAGTAATAGAGGGGAAAGCACAACACATAGGAGCAACTAGACATCCTCTCCTCTCCTATTGCCACTGACCAGCACCACAGAACAATGCCTCTGATTGTTCAAATCTTTTTGTTTTTTACACTACCTGAAGTCTGGTGATATGGGCAATATAAAAATACTCAAATACATACATACATACATACATACATACATACATACATACATACATACATACCTTTCCCACTGAATATATTTTTGGCTACCACTTATATTTTTAATTACAGTTTGAAAAATAAGTTGGTTGCTCAAACTATATTTATGGACTTGGAATATCATCATGTAGGTCATTGTTTGATAATTGAATGTCTTTCCTACAAGGAACGAAATTGAGAAAGTAGGAACTATCAATTCCTAGGCTTTTATATTAACACTTAGTAGGTGCCTTATTATCTCAAGGCCAGGAAGGAAATAGCCAAATTTCTTTTGGCTCAAAAAGGTGGGAAGAAACAGGTATAGAATTTAAACCCTGGAGGATAGAGAGAAAAGAAAGATAGGCTTTAATTTATATATACTGCAGTAGGTACAAATCCATGGTTTTATTCTTGTCTGCCATAAAGCAAGTAATCTTTATGTTGGGTGTGTGAGCTTCTGCTGTGAGTTCCTGAATTAAGGGGAAAGTTTTTGGATAGTCAAAATTTATTGCCATGTCTGACATGAAGCCTAACATTTCCCATGCACCTTTAAGACAGTTTCATTAATATTATTAAGAGCAATCAAGTGATGTGGCAGAAAGACTCTGCTAAGTGAATGAGAAAGGGTATGGCATCGTCTTTCTTCCAGGCTACTGTATTGATTTTAAAAATAGGGGAAATGGAAAATTATAATCTCATCAATTTTATATTGAGGTATTTTTAGTCAGAGAATAATTCTAGAAGCAGCGAATAATAAATTTAAAAGGTAGCAAATAGATAGCCTGATTCACTAGTAGTATGTTGTAATAATCCACACCTCTACAACATTCTCCCAAAGGTTGCTATTTGCTAAAATACACCCTTTAATTATATATATGGAAAGAGGCTTCTGAAGATTTCAGGTAAAAGGCAATTTACCAAGGAAAAGCTAGAAAGAAGGTTTGTATAAGACTTTTGCTGTATATGGTAAACTGAGCAGATTTCTGTATGTTGTAGTCACTAACATTAATTTCATTACAATAGTGGTAATAAGTTGTAGCAGTCTTGGCTTTCTAGATGACTGAGAAAATAAATACAGCTGCATCAGAACAGCTGGAGAGCTTGGAAAAAGACCCCAGTGTAGCATGAACAACTGTTCAAAATTTGGTTACCTGAATTATACTATTCCTTGAATCTCCCTTTGCTGTAATGTACTAAAACATTTTTTATCAGATAGATGAGTTAAATGACTGGTTGTCAAATATAATTTAGTTGTTCCATTAATTATCATATTGCTGGAAGGCTACTGTGAAATCTATCATTTATTTCAATTTACAGATATTGCTAAGTGGAAAGGAGGAAAACCACCCACTTTACTTAATTTAGCCAGGATATTGTGTTTTTATGTTTTTTAATTCTGTAAGCTGCCCAGAGTCACCGTGTGTAAACAAACAAACAAACAAATAAACAAATAAATAAATTCAGATTTTTCCCTTATACTTTACTATAGTTTTTCTCAAACGCTTCACCTCCAGATGTGCTAGGCATAAAATAGTATTATTTTATGGACTATTTCTGATTTATTCTTTTCTTTGATAGTAATTGTTTTATTATACTTTGTTTTTTGTTGATTTTTATATTTTCACTAAGGAAATTAAAGTGGATATATATATATATATATATATATATATATATATATATATATATTTACTTTGCAAGGAGTATTGAGAGGGGACAGAGAATAGACCTCTATTTAAAGTTGCCCAATTCAAGTCCAGTTTATGGCTAAAGAATCATAAGGCAGAATAGGCCAAAACCTACTAATATTTAGATAGCAGACTGGGTAGAAACAGTCATTTGCTGGAAGGCTATTGTGAAATCTATCATTTCTTTCAATTTACATTAGAGAGGATGGATGGATGGATGGATGGATGGATGGATGGATGGATGGATGGATGGATGCCCAATGAAGACATGATTGGTCATGGACAGAAGATTAAGGCTTCTCCATGGAATTATGAAAGGAACAGCAGTTGAATTGTCATCTTCATTCCCCGAGCACTAAAAGTGTAGGTTTAAATTTGAGTAGAGCCATAAGGACCAACATTCTTGGATTACAATCATCTTTATAAAAGAATATGTCAGCATGATGATCTTTTTATAAAAAGAACTCAGTCCAAGAAAAAATTGTATCACATACATTCTGTTTTTGTAACAACAATAGCTAAAGGGGAGTAGAACATATGTAGTGATTACATGAATCTATAAATGGAATGTCTTCCTGGCATGTAAATGCAACTTTCTTTCATGCATGTTTGCCAGTGTGTACATAGAAGGTGCCCTTGTTGGAGGAATACTGTTCCCTACTGCATACCCCCCCCACCCGCAAAGTGAGGTCAGCCCCATCCTTCCTTATTTTCCGTAAGTCCCTCAAGACCTGGCTGTGTCATCAGGCCTAGGGGTCTCAGGGGACTGGTGAGATCTTGAGGTGGCTCCATTGCTGATTGAATCTCTTGTGTGTGCTTTTATTTAAAAAAAAGTTTTAAAAATATGACTGTGTTTGACATGTTTATTGTTTTATACTTTTTTGCTGTACGCTGCCCAGAGTCACTTCTTGTGAGATGGGCAGCCATATAAATTTTATAAATAAATAAAGGGAGGGGTCACAGAAATAACAATAATAGCCTTCACTCAGCATTACATTAGAGTGACAGTACTCTACCAGAGTCTATTTTGATGGTGGTGGCTCTCCCACAATGCCTCTTGTTTTACACAGAATTATGGTTCTTTCTGGCAGACAAGAGGATCATTATTTGTTCATGAGGAATTAGGCTGGAGGACTGAAAAATGAACTAAGCATAAAAAAAGGAGGAGGAGGAGATGCAGCAAAGTATACTACAGAATGTAGCCAATCTGACCATGACCACCATCTGCAAAACTCTGCAGCAAAATTTTTCTCCACTCTGACATCAAAAGAAGTCTGTTGCTTTAGTGGTTTAACCTGTAATAAGTGTATTTATATCTCTGTATCAGGCAACACATTTCTTAGTATTTAACTGACCTATAACCTCAAGATAAATAAGATATTTGAAAGGCTAGGAGCATGGCAGAGTTATGGCATCATTCTCAAGACAGTCTTATAATATCTGAAGTGTGGAAATACATACACACCCTTAAAACACTTTTTAATTTTTATAGTACTACTACTACTACTACTACAACTACTACTACTACAGCTTAATATAATATTTCATTTTAAAACAGAAATTTTTCAGCTTATTCTGCTGCCAGAATATCGCCAACATTCACTGTGCAGTTATGGTATATTATATTCCTAAAGGGCGAATCAATGAACAACTGCAATTAAAAAAGATTGTAGAAGGAAGTAGGAGAGAATCAAAAGAGATTTTAAAAAATAATGAAGATTTTACTTTTGCTCAAAAGCAAAATAAAAAATAAAAAAATCTGCTATTAAAATAGTGCTCCCATCCTAGCATTCCTTTTATGGGATCAGGATGCATAGGGCTCTTTCTGTAATTGCTTCTTGTAAATGATCTTTTGCTCTATAACACTTTACTGTAAACCACTTTCCTTTTGCCATCTGTTATCCAGTTGTTTTAACCGGGTTTCCAGTATTTGCATCAGTCATTTACAAGAACCTTTATAACCCCCTACAAAAAAAGGAAATAATTGAAACCCCTTCCTCTCATATTTTTGCTTTAGATTAAGGGGACTAGCTGCTAAAATTCATAGTATGGGAAGCCCATGTTAAACCTATGAAGTCTGCATTTATAATTGCTATAATCTATAAACTCTTCCTTCCTAATTTTGTCTAAGATGCTGAAATAAGTATTCTGCCATTTGAAACATCTTTAAAAACTGCTTCATATTAAGTTAGACCATTGGTCCATTTATCCTAATATTGTCTGTTCTGGTTGGCAGCAATTCTCCAGGCATAATTTGCAGTGTAACTTGCATGTCGATTCAGAAATAAGTCCAGCTGAGTTCATAGGGGCTTCCTCCTAAGTTTAATGCTGAAATCATAATGGCGTTTAACTTGGAATAATTCCAGTTGAATTTAGTGGGGCTTAATACCTTTGGGTTTTATTTAAGACAATACAAAAATATTATGATATGGCTACCTAAACATTTACTTGTCAAATGAGAAATGCAATAAAAAGTTGTATGTAGGTAAAGAGTAATTTCCAAGTAAGGTCTAATTCAGTTCAGTTCAGTTCAGTTCAGGTGTGTTCTCCTCTATGAGACTGACAGCCCTGAATCTCTATTGTGTCCACTTTGTTTCCTGGTTGACTATGGAATAGGAAAATGGATCTCTTCCACATTCCATGCCATCAACCAAATCAGGCTGGTTCATCCACCTTTATGTTTTTTTTCTCACCCCAAGAGAGTGCTGTAGAGCAGGGGTCCCCAACTTTTTTGGCGCCAGGGACCGGTTTCAGAAGATGCTTTTTCTGTGGACTGGGGGGGAGGGATTTCTGGGATTTCTGCAGACTAGGGGTTTGCGGGTGGGAGCCAATCACAAGCACTGGGGGTGGGGTTTGTGGGCAGGAGCCAATCATGCGGAAGGGGGTGGGGTTTGCAGGCGGGAACCCCATTGCCCAGTTCCTAACAGGCCGTGGCCCACTAGTGGGCCACAGCCCACAGGTTGGGGATCCCTGCAGATTCATCATCTCTAGTTGCCGTTGACCACACTTTTTTGCTTCTTCTGCCAAGTAGCCTGTTGGTCTTCACAGAGGTCCATTAGTATCTACAAGAGCAGAACTCTTAATGAAATTCCCAGGGATCACAGTAGGGACGTGGACTTGTCTTGCTCTCCTGCCCCTATTGGTCTAATTACCTGGGGATAAAAATGAGGAAAAAATGTTGATACAATCACTTCAGTTAGCAGATGCAGGAGAAATAATAAATTATTTACATATCTGGACACTCACATTTCTGAAATGTTTGAAGGGGTGGGTCAGTGAGGAATGTGCCTGGAAGACACAAACTGAGAGCCAGTTTGGTCTAGTGGTTAAGGCAACGGGCTAGAAACCAGGAGACTGAGAGTTCTAGTCCTGCCTTAGGCATGAAAGCCTGCTGGGTGACCTTGGGCCAGTCACACTCTCTCAGCCCAACTCACCACACGGGGTTGTTGTTGTGGGGAAAATAGGAGGAGGAAGGAGTATTAGGTATGTTCGCCGCCTTGAGTTATTTATAAAAATAATAAAGGCGGGATAGGAAATAAATAAATAAATAAATAAATAAATAAATAAATAAGGCATGAGGTTCCCAGTTTTCTGCCAAATACCTGGTCCAGGACTAAGCCAGAATGCTGTGGGAGGGAACCATATCAAATAAACCATATGATGGTGACAACTGCTACATCTTTCTCTCTTCTGTATCCTGTAGGCTGATGGATTCATTGGAGCACTCAGAGTTGCTCAATAATGATTGTGGTTGGTTTCTACAATGTGCTTGGCCATTATTTCTTAACCATGATTTGTTGTTGACTAAGCCATAATAGCCAGGTTCACTCATATGACAATACCATAAAGAATGGGTTCCAAAGCACAGCAGTGGACTTACTTATTCCATAAGCCAGAACTAAACAAGTGTCATTTTGGCTTAGTACAAAAGGTGAACCCATTCATTGTCAGGATCTCTGAGAACTAAGTAAAGATTTCATTGGAGGATTGCCTTGATAGGTCAGTGCTAGCAAAATACAAGCCAGCCCTGGAAACAGTTCTCATTCCAAGTGCGCACATTTGCCACCCAGCCAGTCATTTGTATCAGCCTTCACAGCAACACTTTGCAATGTTCATTATGTGCCACAGCATTTTTAACTGACAGGCTTCAACACAACTTCTTGAAACTGTCTAGCCGTTTTACCACATTGTAATTGGTACTGGAAGACTTACTGTTAGCACCTGGCTGGCAGTTGAGATAATTAGCCTCTCTTATTATCCTATGAAACAGGATAATAGTAAGTACATTGTTTGACTCTAGATTAGCAGCAAAAAATTGCAGACACTGAGCTAGGAAGGTGATATACAAATACAGCAAGGTATTGTGCACTACAAACTTTGATGTGGCAGGGGACCTTGGCTTAAAGAAAGGCAAGCATCAGACAGTTTCTCCCACCTCTGTTGCTTTTGTTCCATGCACTGCAAATCCTTATTTTCATCTGCAGTCAACCAAATTAAAGCTACCTATGTACAATTATTGTCAGGTGATTCTGAAATTGACCCATCAAAGTAGGATATTAGGCTTAGCTACCTAAGCTAGCTTCAGTGACAAAGGAAATTGTGGGCAGAAATTCAGAAGCTTCAGAGAAGTTTACCATTGTATTCTATCACAGATCTAAAATGTCGGAAATTAATTAATATCCAGGTGTTAGCTTTTAATAAAGCAACTAAAAAAACATAGATTGCTTTAATAAACCACATTCTTCCCAAAATAATTCTCTTTGCTTATTATGGTGTATGAAAAGGAAGTTTCTCTTTGCATCCATATATTCTTCAGTTGTATTTATCATGAAACCCTGTGTCTGGTTGTGTGATTAACTATGCCACTATAGGACGGTCAATTACTGGTGAAGTGGAGAGTTTGTAGTAAAGGAACACTGTCTTCTCTGGTTCTTCATTGACATGTAGAGAATAACTGGGAAATCTTTGCAGGATATGGTATGGATTGGAGATGTATGCAAAGGACCTCTTAAACATTGCATGGGCCCAAAAATGGGAGAGGGAACTTAGCATATTCCACTTCATCTTTGTAGGAGGTTGGGAGAATAAATTCTCTAACAGTAGCTGGGGAAACCAAGAGTCACTGTTAGCACTGACAGTGTTCCTTCATCTCCTCCACCACCATTTTGCATCAACTGGAATAGCATTATGCTCCAATCTTAATGTTAACATTAAAGTCATTACCACTATCTGGTATTGGTTTGTAGCACTGTGGAAGGAGAGAGGGGATAAAATTTGCTACCAAGAAATAGTAAAACAGTATCTAAAGAAATCTGTGCAAATTGATATTTTAAATTAGAATAATAAATGAAGGAAGTTTGAATAAAAGTTTAATAGAAAAATATTTTCCAAACAGCAGTTATCGGGGTGGGTGGGTGTTATAACAAGCAAGATTGTGGATGCACCATTATGATGCATGCCCCATCCCTTATGTCTGTTCATGCAACATCAAGCTATCATCATTATCATCATCATCATCATCATCATCATCATCATCATTATTATTATCCTGTGTCTCATAGGGATTCCTGCTTGGAATCGTGCTATTAATAGTGTTGTCAGTAAAAGTTCAATAGGATTACGTTTTGTTTCTCAGTGTTTTGCCAGTGAGCTTAAACCTTTCCAATTATAGGAAAGGGGTAAGGCTCCAATATCTAACTATATAATTTGGTATTATATTTGACACCCCTCAAGTCCTGGTGTGCTGCCTCATCGTGGTGGTGGTGGGTGTTCCTGGGAACATCAGGAGTGTATGCCAACAGCATATATTCCCAGCAGGGTCACCCAAGGCATGAAGGTCATCCCAGCTGCCCAGCTAAACAAGCAGGCACACATAATGGGCAGCAGCGATAGAAGAAGATATACTGTAGGCAGATGATCACTTTAGTGACAATGGCAAAGGCATCAATTCATACTGTGTGGGAGAAGGCAATGGTAAACCACTCCTGTATTTTTACCAAGAAAACAACATGGAAAGACAATATAAAATGATTGACAATATAGTGCCTGATGATGGGTCCCTCAGGTCAGATGGCACTCAGCATGCTACTGAGAAAGAGCTGAGGATCTTTCGGAGTACTAATGGTGTTTATGACATGTCTAGATTCAAGCCCTTGGGACATCTAGTTGCTGATGTTGCCATACCGGAAAAGAAAATCCAAAGCTGCAAAGAATTATAGTGGGAATGTGGAACATAAGAAACATGAATACAGGAAAGCTCAACAAAGTGAAAGATGAAATGAAATGACTACAAATTGACATCTTAGGCATCAGCAAATTGATGGACTGGGATGGGACACTTTCAGTCAGAAGATCACACTGTTTATTACTCTGGATGTGAAAAAAGCAAAGAAGGAACAGCATTGCTTTTATAGTTAGGAAGGGTATAGCAAGAACAGTACTTGGCTACAATGCAATCAATAACTGAATAATATCAATTAGACTTCGTGGACAACCCTTTAATATAATGATCATTCAAGTTTATGCTCCAACCACTGAAGCAGAAGAAGATTGATGAGCTTTATGATAAAATTCAATGTGAAATTGACAGAACATGCAAGCAAAATGTGCTGTTATGATTGGAGACTGGAATGCCGAACTTGGAAAATGTAAAGAGGAAAATGTAATTGGAATGTATGGCTTAGGAAACCGAAATAAAGCAGGAGACCAGCTTATCAAATTCTGCCACTCCAATGATTTCTTCATAGGTAGCTGTCTTCAATCAACCAAAATCATGCCTTTATACATGGACATCACCAGATGTAGTTCATAGAAATAAAATTGACTATATTATTGCTAAAATGAGATGGAGAAAGTCAATTATAGCATCAAAGACAGGGCCAAGTGCTGACTGTGGAACATCATGCTGCTCATGTGCAAGTTCCAAGTTAAGTTAAAGAAGAAGAAGAAAGCCAACCAGTTTCCATGATATGATCTTGAGCATATACCCACCATTTTCAAGAACATCAGGAATAGCTTTGAAGTCCTAAACCTCATTGATAGACAACCAGAAGAACTGTGGAATAAACTTCAAGAAGTTGGTAGGGATGAATGTGAAAAGAGATTGACAAAGGTGAAAAAACAGAAGAAAGCAAATTGATGTCAGAACAAACCATGAAAATTGCCAAGAAGAGAAGAGAAGTCAAAGCCAAGAAAGACAAAAATCTCAGGAAGGAACTTAACAAAGAGTTTCAGAGAGCTGTTAGAAGAGACAAGAAGCAGTATTACAACAACATCTGTTAAGAGACTGAAGAAGGAAAAACAAGGAAAGTCTTTCAAAATATCTCTGAATTCAGAAGGAGGTTCCAACTTTGAATAGGTATGCTAAAAGACACCAATAGACAGATAGTAACCAATTCAAAGGAGATCAAACAAAGATGGAAGGAGTATTATGAAATATTGTACAGTAGAGATGTCAACATCCAAGATACCTTAGAGCAGGGTTCCTCAACCAGGGTTCCTTGGAACCCTAGGGTTCCGGGAGAGGTCACTAGGGGTTCCCTGGGAGATCACAATTTATTTAAATAAATATTTCAAATTTGGGCAACTTCACAATAAAGAGGTAAGTTTCATTCTTTATTTTTAGTTTAAGAACACTATTAATGCATATATACAGGCCTACACATGAAACGAATATAATTTGTAACTTCTGGTCTATATTTGAGCTTGAATGTTCAGGGGTTTCCAGAGGCCTGAAAAATATTTTAAGGGTTCTTCCAGGGTCAAAATGTTGAGAAAGGCTGCCTTAGATGAAATTCCCTACTTACTAGTACTAGAAGATGAAGTTAGATCAGCACTCTGGTAATTACAAAGTCGGAAGGCTACAGGAACTGATCTGTAGCTTGAATCTTGTCAACTGGATTTCTATTTTCTCAGTGGAAACGTTTCGCTCCTTATCCAAGGAGCTTCTTCAGTCTGAGCAAAGTTGGTAAGGGAATCCTAAATATGATATTTATTATTTATTTATGATATTTATTTATATTTATTTATGATAATAAATATGATATTTATTATTTATTTATGATATTTATTATTATCCTAAATATTCATATTTAGGATTCCCTTACCAACTTTGCTCAGACTGAAGAAGCTCCTTGGATAAGGAGCAAAACGTTTCCACTGAGAAAATAGAAATCCATTTGACATGATTCAAGCTACAGACAATTCCACCTGGATGACTGAGAACCTTCATAGACATACAGGAACTGATGGAATATCTACAGAAATATGGCAAGCAACAGAAGAAGAATCAGTAAAAGTTCTAACTAAGCTATGCCAGCAATTCTTGAGACTGACACAGTGGTCAACAGATTAGAAGAGGTCAGTCTACGTCACAATACCAAAAAAAAAAAAAAGGAGACTTAACAGAGTGTGTAAAGTATTGTACTATTTCCCATGCTAGCAAAATAATTCACATGCTAGCAAAATAATGTTTAGGATCATCCAACACAGATTAGAGCCCTACATGGAAAAAGAGATGCCAGATGTTCAAGCTGGCATTAGAAAAGGCATAGGAACGTGAAACATTATTGCTAATGTCTGCTGGATAATTCAGAAAGCCAAACAATGCCAGAAAGAAATTACTATGTGATTTATTGATTATCGTAAAGTAGCTGCTTTGGAAGACGATGGTCAGGCATTCGAACAACATGACCGGTCCAGCAAAGTTGATGGAAGACAATCTTACTCGGCTACGAGTCATCGCCAATGATGAATGATGATATTGATTATCGAAAGGCCTTTAATTGTGTCGATCACACCAAGCTGTGGAATGTGCTTAGAAAAACATGAATCCCAGAACATCTAATTGCCTTAATCAGAAATCTATATACAGGTCAGGAAGCCACAGTATGAATAGAACATCGTGAAACAGACTGGCTCCAAGTTAGCAAAGGAGTGAGGCAAGGCTGTATACTCTCCCCTTATTTATTCAACCTATATGCTGAATATATATTAAGGGAAGCTGGATTGGAAGAAGATGAGCATGGTTTTAAAAATGGAGGAAGAAACATCAATAACCTGTGCTATGCTGATAACTATATCAGGATCTGATAGCTGAAAATGCAAGGGATCTGCAAGGTCTAGTAATAAAAGTTAAGGAGCATAGTGAAAAAAATGGGACTAAAATTAAATATAAAGAAGACCAAACTAATGACAAGAAAACCAACAAATGGATCATCAAACAAATATATTCAAGGTACAACGACCAGGCTCAAATTATCCTACTTTGGAGACATTATGTGAAGACCCAGCTCTCTACAGAAGGGCCTAATGCTGGGAAAGGTGGAAGGGAAGAGAAAAAGAGGACAACCAGCAGCAAAGTAGTGTAGATGGACTCAGTTACAGTGGCGATGAGTGCACCTTTGGAAGACCTGAAGGACCAGGTTAGGGACAGATTGTCATAGAGGAAATCTATCTATGTGGTCGCTAAGAGTCGACAGTGACTTGATGGCACATAATAAATTATATTTGAGAAACTGTTACCTCTAACCTTAAAAAATCTCAGGTTGGTCTGCACACTCCAAGTCATCCTTGTAAATAGACCTGGCCAGGCTAATGTAATAGGAAAAACAGTAGTTACATTTATATTTTGTGAGAAAATGACCTCTGATTACCACTTTCTTGTAGGTTGTTTTTATATCATTTGGCACATTTAGTGTAGTGAACAACACCACAGGCTATTAATATTGACTTTTCATTTCAGGAGTAAATCTGATAGTACTCATGTTATTTACACTTTAACTGCATAACAGGAAAGTGAAGAAAATCGCTTCTTGTTTATCTCTTCCTTTTTTCTGATTTATTTATTCTCAACTTATTTTTAGACAGTAAAAAGTGTCTGGGACTAGTCAACCTTCTAGACTGTTTAAATAGTATTAAAATGTGGGATTGGTTGTTATGATCATATTTTGCTCACAATTTGCCACCCCCACTAGCTGTGGATCTATATCTAGGCCTAATTCAACATGTTGATCTTTCGAGCCATGCAGGGCCTGCTCAAGAGGTGCTACTCAGTGTGCAACAGTGTCTACAAAGTAGCACTCATTGAATCATTAAAGTAGCTGCACTTTTTTCCAGACTCAGGTAGCTTGTGGGAAAGCTGCTCCAGCTACCTCCAGGTAGATATGCATAGGCAGCCACTTTATTTCACTTTTATACTAGCAAAGCAAAGTGGTTGTATATGACACATGTGCAGAAAAAGCCACCAAGCAACTTTTCAGTAAGTGCTTTTGCATGTTACAAATCTTTCAAGGATTTGCATAGTCTTACTGGCTTTCAGCTTTAAAGTCTAATTGGTGATCACTTTATTTAGAGGAACATCTCTTTTCAATCCAGCTGCTCAGACCTTCAGCTCACTGGCCAAAGGCCTCCACCAAACAAGGGGAGGGAAATAGCTACAAGAAGCCCTTTTCAGTGGTAGCTCTATTCCATCCTCAGAAGGAGTCTTCCAGCACCTAAAGATCATAACCCTCAGTGTCAGGTGGGCCTCTCTTGGATTCCACAGTTGGGGAAACAGTACAAATCTATTTTTAATACCACAGTGTCTACATGTCTATGAAGGTTCTCAGTCATCCAGGTGGAATTGTCTGTAGCTTGAATCATGTCAACTGGATTTCTATTTTCTCAGTGGAAACGTTTCGCTCCTTATCCAAGGAGCTTCTTCAGTCTGAGCAAAGTTGGTAAGGGAATCCTAAATATGTTTCTAGGTAGCTGTGTGACCTTACACCTGGGGTCATGGTTATATTGAGATGTTATTTTAAGTCCTTTTATTATCTAAAGGAGGATTGTTAAGATCACCATGCTGCTGTTGAGCTTGTGAAATGGTCTTAATCTTCCTAGGCACAGAAGACAATGCGGGGAGAAAGATGGGAGAAAGATTGTGCCTGAATAGAGGTGGGGGCCTCAGGCACAATCTTTCTCCCATCTTTCTCCCCTCATTGTCTTCTGTGCCTAGGAAGATTAAGACAATTTCACAAGCTCAACAGCAGCATGGTGATCTTAACAATCCTCCTTTAGATAATAAAAGGACTTAAAATAACATCTCAATATAACCATGACCCCAGGTGTAAGGTCACACAGCTACCTAGAAACATATTTAGGATTCCCTTACCAACTTTGCTCAGACTGAAGAAGCTCCTTGGATAAGGAGCGAAACGTTTCCACTGAGAAAATAGAAATCCAGTTGACATGATTAAAGCTACACACAGTGTCTACAGTATAGCCTTTGCTGCTGATTTTCCTTTGTTCTATTTCTTTTATCCTATTTTATAATGTGATTTTATATGTTGATGTTTTCACTTCCCAGAAAATGTAGTTCTTGGACACACTAGAAGCAGAATAAATAAATAAATAAAACAAGTAAGGCTTTGTATGAGGTAGACACTTCGAGTAAACTGTGCTTTAAAAAGAAATGTTTGGACCTATGCCAAGATTGTTAACTCTGATAGATTTGTATCTTCAGGAACTCTTAGCTGCAAGTTAGTTCAGAAATGGTTGAAACAGTTCAGTTGTGCATGTTTTGAGCAGATCTTTGAGACCTCAGGAAGGAGGAAGCACGTAAGCCATCTTTTCAGTCCTGACTTCCCCCATGTTTGATCAACATGCCTCCTTTTAATAACTTGCTTGACTCTAGATTTGTATTATTGTAGCTGCTTCTCATTAGATATATGCAGATGAAACTAGCTGGATCTGATATTGATTTGTCTAGATTGATTTCCCATCATTTCCTATCTCTGTTCATGCCTGAACAGGAACCAAAAACATATGTAGTGCACACAGGGTATATACCCTAGTCCATTTCTATATGACCTATGGTGCCAGCCTAGTCTTCATTCCTAGCATCTTAAAGGTTTGATTAGGAAGATCTAAAAGGGCTTCTCTGCATGTTTGTTTTGGCATTAGAAGAAGCTTTTATGTGGCTGGGAGCCTTCACAAAGTTGCAGAAGGAAGTTGCAAGTACTGATGCAGACGAAGGGACACGTCTCCTACACATGTTAAGAAACAAAGCAATGATAATAGTAGCAATTTCACTAGTCACTGAAATATTTAGTACACTGGGTTGTACTAAGGGCTGCTCAGAGGGCACATTTTTATTTCAACAAATGTCACTACATCAGAACAATTAGAAACAAAGTAGGGATGGGCTGCAACAATGCCCAGACATTTCAGTCAACATTGTCTATACCACATGTTGCCTCTTAAACAGACATGGAAAATTAGAACCCTGGCATCTGATAGTCTTTTTAACAGGATCTTTCTTCATGTGAAGAATGGGCTCTATCCCAAGATCATGTGTAATGTCAGCTGTGTTAATGAGTTCTAAAACTTATGTTAGAGAAAACAGAAGTAACAGCAGCTGCTGAAGCCGCGTGGTTCCAGCTTATATTTAATATTGTTTATGTACATACTTACTTCCTGTGGTTGACAAGCATCTGTGGTGGTGATAAACATCTAGTGGATTTATGGCTGGGAAGCTAGATTCTTAATTATTTTAGTGAAGGAAAGGAAGCAGGCTTAGGATACCGGTAATAGGGCTGTATAAATCAGCCCTGAAAATATTTGAATTTGAGGTTTTATTAGAATTTTTGATTTGAGGTTTGAACCAATTCAATTCAAGCTGCTTCAAGTTTCAAGATTGATCTGAGAAAAAATAGTAATTAATTTGATTAGTATCAAAACACTGGCAGCTGCTTCATTTGAGAGCAGGATACAGTGAAAATTGTAGTTATTGTACCACTTCTAGAAAACTGCCAAGTTTTGGCTGGATAGTGGAATAAATTTTTGAAATATTTTCCCTTACACCTTTTTAGGGCAGATAGCAAGGATGAGGAAAGAACAACACAGCAGCCTTAAAAATGTCCAGCTGTTCAGAGTTACTTGGCAAGCTTGAACCCTCCTTAGAGGACATCCCTGATTCAGAGACAATGCTACTGAGATATGTCATAGAGAAAGTGGCATTCATAGCCTCGCCTTTAAGAACAGTAAATGTTTGGGCAAGCATCTGTAGGTATTAGCCTGGTATCCATTAATGTACTGTCAAGAAATTTAAGACCCATCCTAATTATGCAGAATTTAAAATAGACATTTGATCCAATAGAACGGGTGGACAACATCAGGCCTGCAGGCCGTATAAGGCCCGTGGGGCTCCCACCTAAGGCCCGCGGGGGTCCCGCCCACAAACCCTGCCCCTTCCATGCGATTGGCTCCCACCCACAAACCCCGCCCCCCAGTGCTTGTGATTGGCTCCCGCCCACAAACTCCGGCCCCCGGTCCGCAGAAATCCCAGAAACCTTGCCCCCCGCCCCCCGGTCCCCAGTTATAAATATCCAAATGGCCCTTGGCAGAAAAAAGGTTCCCCACCCCTGCAATAGAACATACTAGTTTGACCTAAAACTTCACATTTGACTGAGCAGTCTTGAACCAATATTCACAATGCTCAGTTGAACTCCCAGTTGTATTGACAATATGGTTAAGACTAAATGTCACAGAAGCCTGTATAAATCAGGAATGGTTGGCCAAAACTGACTGTACTCCCCTTGGGCAAGCACAAATTTCCTTTTGTAATATATAGAATAATGCTTAAATATGCATATTGTAGATTAGCCTGTCCCAACCCAGACATCCTCCAGATGGGTGGATTTCCAACTCCTTGAATTTTCAGCAACAGACTAATTACATGAGTATTGCAGAATTCTGGGAATTGAAATCCATGCCCAGATTGTGGAAGGCTGCTGGATCATCAATTCTGTGATTTCTAGGTATTATTTTAAATGGAAATATTAAGAGAATAAAAAATCAATGATCTGTGTATGGTACTGATAGGATCAGCTGCAAAGCTTTATATCACTTCCCTTGAAAATTTGGGGACTGTAGGCTGGGTCTTTGTCAAACTTTACAGTTGTGTCAAGAAAACCTTCTCTAAGAAACCGAATTATACATTCCAGAAAATTAAATCCCCCTATATCACTACTGAATCATACTATTCAGAGGAAAAATGCTTTTCATGATTTTTTTTCCCAGTGGCAATCTTAATTAAAAAAAAAAAAAGTACTGCAGTGTAACTACTGGAAATAGCAAAGAGAAGCTTCTCATTTGTTCTTCAAAGCACAAACCCTCAAATGCAAAATCCATCTGCTTTGCATTACAGATCTGATGATTGGCAACTCACTCTTCCTGTTATAATTATTTCTTATTACCAAACTTCTCATATCTTTTCTCTGCTGAATCATTTTATTCCTATTTACTTGTCCCAAAATATGAATTTTCACTTCCTGGATTTGTGAAGAATTCACTGGATTTTTCATAAGGAGTGTGAGATCACCAACCCTTTTTCTATTTTAGTATTTTTTCAGGAGAAACGAAATGTGTATATCTTTCTGGCTTAAAATAGAAGTTAGCTGACTCTATATTATCTTCCAAGACGATCTGAAATTTTTGTTTCAAAGTTCTGTGGCTTTTGGACAGTGAAGTAGGATTTGCAGTTTCTATCCAAGCAACATGTGTAAATGATCTGAGAAACTGCATCTACATATTTTCAATGTTCTATGACTCAGATCCCCAAGCAGTAACATGCTTCTTCCCTTCCTCTGATTCCACTGACTCTGTTACCTGCTTCAAGTCCATTTTCAGAAAAAATAAATTGCTCTTTTAAAATTAAGACAACAATTTTGACACTTTTCTTAACAATCTAATTCTTTAGGGGGTTGTTGGGGTTTTTTGTTCGTTTGTTTTTGTTTTGCCATTATTATATTGACTTGGTGAAGATGTGGGGAGAAAATTAGTTGGTTCACATTTTAAGGCAAAGTTAAAATTTATACTTCCCAATCTATATACAGATCAATACTCAGTTATTTATTGAGATCCACAATTTTCCAAATTTTGTAATGCAGTTTGTAGCTGAAAAGATGCATGTGAAAATGTCATTTAGTAGGGGAAACATAGATAAAAATGTATGCATTTTAGGGAAATACACTGTGGGTTTTTTTATTATTGTAGGTATTTACTGTATATTATAGATGAAGCTTTATAAAGTCACAAATTGTTGCACAATAGTATAAAACAAATGAGATAAGAAAATTGAGAAATTAAGCAAAATATAACCTATTTGATCTGCCCATTTCTAGGATATTGTGGTGGTCAAATGCCTGACAATTGCTTGCTATGTGGCTGGAACTCACTGGAACTATTGACAACAAAGACTGGCTAGATGATGTTGCCTGATCGTAAAAAGGAAATGAAATGGAAAATGGTAAACAGCTGCAATTCAGTCAAAGGAACATGAAACGTAGGAAACTTTTAAAAGAAAAAAAAAAGGAAAAACATCATGAAAATTTTAAGTATTGGCACCATTTCAAAGGCCTCCCAGAATATGTGTATTTGAAAGTACACATATACATAAATATAGTCCCATTACAGTATTTCCTTGGGAGTAAGCAAGAATTGTAAGCCAAAGAAAGTTGGTCATGATGTAAGAAGAAGAAAAGGAAATACATTTAAATTTAGTTTACGCCAATACCACTCACTATACCTCTCCATACCTTTCTATCCTTGCAAACCATATTTGTTTCTATCATGTCCATACACCACTTCATATTTTGCTTTTGATTCTTTAAACTTCTCAGCTCTCTCTCTCTTCAGATATTTCATCAACTCCATCAAGACACAACATTCCTGGTATTTCCTTCCCTCTGAGCCTATTCACTTTCCCTTCAAATCTCATTCATTTTAATGTATTGTCGAAGGCTTTCAACAGCCATCCTCATTCATTTTCTCTATAAGATAGAACCACCCCACATCTTCTTTTTCTAATGTTGACTCACTTCAGTATTCAATCCATGTTAATTCAGCATCATTCATTCCTGAGCCTGTTTCTTCTGGTTCTGCCACACACGCTTGTTAAGGAACTCATTCCCACTGCAGTCATCCATTCCTACTGTCTCATTTTATGTTTCTTCTTTTAAGATACATCATTCCTATCCACCAAATTGTTTTCTTCATGGTGGAAAATAGAGGAGGGATCACTTGCTGACCTACTTTCCAACTCTATTCTGCTGCTATTAAGTACATAAAAGGGTTAAGAATTACCAAAGGCCACTCCTCTATGGACTGTCCATGCTAATTACCCACAGTATAATTTCCAGAGCCTTTTGATGTAGGCTCTGGATATCTCTTTTGATATAGGTAGATATAGATATACAGATCATACTGATTACTGATATTAAATCCTCCACCATTTTTATTTCTTGCCTGTTCATGTCTCTCCCTCCCTGCTTTTGCCTGTCTTTTGCCTTGCCTTGTTTTTGCCAGTTAACTATTTTGATGTTTGTTGATGTTTAATAAAGAAACATCAAGCTTTTTTTTTTTTTGCTCGCTGAACTGAGTGGGGTGTGTGCTTGCTCTAATCTGAATATAGGAATTGACTGGAAGTATGTGGGTGAAAATTGAACTGGAAATTACCCACAGAAATTTTCCAACACTCTTGACATACTGAATGCTCACTTCCATATAACAGAGTGGACAGAAGCTCACTCTTGCACAAAACCATTTTTGCTTTTTTCAACAAACATTAATTCTTCACAAGACTCTACACACTATCCATTACCTTTCTTTAAACATTTGCAAGTCTTAAAATTCCTCCATCCATTTTTCCACATTCAACCAAAGTACACAAATTCATATATTTGCTCTAATTTGTTGCCATTTATGTCAATCATTCACTCCACTTTCCTTGTCAAACACAAGGAAATCCTGGTCTTTGATCAATTAATTTTCAGATCCATATTTCAGATTCCTGTTGCATCATACAATCTGGGTAACAACATGCTGGAAATTATTTGGGTTCTTAGTTAATAGCATGGCATCACCTACTGTATATACAAAAAGACATACCCCTTCACATTCCCAAACAACAGACTTCTAATATCACCACAAAGGTTCCTTAGGGATAATTGATTGATTGATTATATGACTTCAAGTTGTTTTCGACTACTAGCGACCACATAGATAGATTTTCTCCATGATGATCTATCCCTAACCTGTTATTTCAAGTCTCCCAATGGTAGACTCATTGCCACTGTAACTGAGCCTTATGGATAAATGTATTCATAAAAACATTTATCCATAAATATCCTGAATAACCAAGGGGCCATCATACATCTTTGTCTTGCTCCCTCCTTATTGTTGAACCATTTGCTAAGCATACCATTTATTTATGTGCATGCTTTACTTCTGTACACTCTTACTGCATTCAGCAACCAACCTTCAACTATAATATCGCATAATTCCATAATTCCATAACTCCATAACATTCCATAATTCAAGCCTATTCATTTTATCATACACCTTCTATAAATCAAGAACAGGACAATAATATATGTTTTTTCTCACATATATACATTTCTCAATGATCTGATGAAGAGAAAAATCTAGCCTGCACACCCCCTGCCTGGCAAAACATCACATTGCTTTTCAATCAGATAGAGAAGCAGCAGTAAGAATCAGTCAATCCTAAAGGAAATCAACCCTGACTGCTCATTGGAAGGACAGATACTGAAGCTGAGCTCAAATACTTTGGCCACCTAATGCGAAGAGAGGACTCACTGGAAAAGACCCTGATGCTGGGAAAGACTGAAGGCAAAAGGAGAAGGGGATGGCAGAGGATGAGATGGTTAGATAACATCACCAATGTAATGAACATGAATTTGAGTAAATTCCGGGAGACAGTGGAGGACAGGAAGACCTGGCGTGCTATGGTCCATGAGGTCACGAAGAGTCGGACACGACTAAACGACTGAACAACAACATATTTAGGAGTAATATTTATGGCATCTGTGATATCTTTGCAAACATGTACAGCAAAATTTCAGGCCTGAAGACTGCCCACAGAACATTCTTAGAGTCTTCTTCAACATCTCTCCAGCTCAAGAAATTTTGGAAAATGGAATTTTATTTTTATTTTATTTATTTTCTATCCTGCCTTTATTATTTTTTTAATAAATAACTCAAGGCGGTGAACATACCAAATACTCCTTCCTCCTCCTATTTTCCCCACAACAACAACCCTGTGAGGTGAGTTGGGCTGAGAGAGAGTGACTGGCCCAAGGTCACCCAGCTGGCTTTCAGGCCTATGGCGGGAGTAGAACTCACAGTCTCCTGGTTTATAGCCCGTTGCCTGAGTTCTAAGTGGAAACTGATTTGCTGTGATTGTCCCACACTTCATGGGTCCAGAGCAAAATGGGTCTGCAGAAGACATAAATCTGGTGGCTGAGTTCGCCCCTGTTTATAAAGTTTGTCTCATCATTAATTGCTTCAACCCTCACACTGCATGGGATATAATAGGTGAGTTAGGTTGTGCAGTGTACCAAGCGTTTAGTGAATCAGCAAACTGCTTATAAAAAATATAAGGAAGTTAAGACAGGCCAGAGGGAAGCAAAATGGCCTCAAACAACTGGTGCAATTCTATTAAATGTAAGATTTGATTTGCATGACATTTTTCTAATGGCTGTACAGGCCATTGTATCAATATGCATCACTGATATTTCAAAATATAATTCCCATCAAACTGACTAAAAAATGAAGCTTTAAACCAGTGTTTCTCAAACTTGGCAACTTTAAGAGGTGTGGACTCAACTCCTAGAATTCCCCAGCCAGCCATGTTGCTTTAAACAATTTCTATTTGCTATGATTTATACTAACCTGGCAACAGATTACAACTAACTAGAAATGTACAACTTGGCTATTGTTTAATGAAAGGGTTATTGCTAGTGTCACTGAAACACACATAATGGATGTGAGGAAGATCTGCCTGTAACCGAGACAAACCTTAACATTTAATAAAATAATGGTCTTTCTTGAATTACCTAAGACTAGTATCCCTGAACAAACATTGTAACTACCATTCTCTCCTTCAGAGTATTGGCATCTTTTCATAAGATGGCTGCCTTATGCTAAAGGTTGGTGTTCTTACGCTGGGAGTTGCAACTGTGTGACCTTCGTTTTCTCCAAAGGGACAGAAAGGTAAATGTGAGGCCACACAGGAGCACTATTTAGACTTGCTGGGGTGACAGAAAAGCTTTGATAAAAAATAAATGTCACGTAGCCTCTGTTTTGACTTGTTTTAATGAGGAAAATATCAGTGTGATTATCATTAGTTAACGGATTTGGTAGCAATAAGCACTCTGAACTTTTGCAGCACTTCCCTAATTCCTGGCCAAAGGCTGTGCTGATTGAGGCCCATGGGACTTGTAGCCCCAAATGGAGGGAGCGATCTAGTGCTTAACCCTGGACATGAATTATTCTTCTATAGGCCGATCACAGGCACATCAGCCTCCATTGGCAGTGGGGGGGGGGCACAGTCAGTGATGAAAATAGCAAGAAATGCAGATACCCATAGGTGTACCCCATGTGATTGTATCATAGCCTTTTCAAGTAGATACCAATTGTCTATCTAAACAACAGGGTGTTAATAATTTTCAATTAATATGGTGTAAGTATCATTGCATGGAAACAAAGCAATGCATTAAGATTCACAACAACACACTAAAAAAAGGAAGAAAATAAAAAGCAGACACCAATTGTCAAGAGTCGTGTCTTGTATGATTACTGCCCTGCTGTTAATCCAGCAGTAGCCCCAGCCATAGTGCATTTCCTGTTGGTGTATTATTCTTTTGAGGAGTAAGTCTCAGCAATAAAGCCTTATTAGGTAAACCCCTGCAAACTTTAAAAGGTCAGGCAGCACGTGATCCAGGCTGAAGAGTATAAAAGAACCTGCCTGCCTGCCCTACCCTGATCACTACTTACTGCTTCTGCTCACTGTTTGTTTCTACTATCTGGTATGTGGATTCTGTAACACTTCCAGGGATCTGGAAGAAAACTGTAAATAGTATCTGTTTATATGAGTAACTAATACAACTGCAACTAAGTTACTACAATGACTGGTGTCATTCACTGGTCTCTAGTGCTAATCACTTTCTGATACTCTGCGTGTGCAAGAAAACACACACTCCAACAGGTTATGGGCCCAGAAAGCAGGAGGAGAGACCAGCTCAGCAGCAGCTTGTTTGAATCTGAAGACAAGTAAACAAGGCAAGTGAAGTGTTTTTCTCTTTGAAGTTACCGGGAGGCTTCTGGCAGCTATCTGTTTGCAGAAAAGCTTTGCTGAGAGGAATTTATGAGGTGCCTAGTAAAGATAGAAGCCATGGCCACTTATCAGTACTCAGGAATGCCACTTGAGCGATTATCAGATACTAGCTACATAAACTGGAGTTTAAAAATGGAAATGTATCTTCGGAGGGAAGATTTATGGGCTCCGATAGCTGAGCCAACTCCAGCAAATCCCTCCAATGCATGGCTTAGGCTGGATGAACACAGAATTTCGCAAGATTCTTCACCAAATGAGTTCATTAAACAAGAGGAGCAAGCTGAAAATCTGTCTGATGAGACAGATGCTACTCAGGAAAGTGATGGAAGACAGGTTGTTAGCCCTGTCCTACCTCGCAGGTCGCAGAGGAGTAATAAAGGAATTCCTCCTCAACGTTTTGAGGTGGATATGGTTAAAGCTTTCCACGTTTACTCTGAACCAGAGCCTTTACAGCAAATAAATGATATGCCACCTGAGATTGCAAAGTGCTGGTATGATGCAATGCAGCAGGAATTAGATTCCTTGAAAGAAAATAAAACTTGGAAATTAGTTAATCTACCTCCCAATGAATGCTGTCTGGGTTGTAGATGGGTCTTCAAACTAAAAAAAGATGCTAGTGGGAAAATTCAAAAATACAAAGCAAGGTTAGTTGCTAAAGGATTTTCTCAAAGAAAACATTTAGACTTTGACAAAACGTTTGCACCTGTTACCACCCTGCTCACTGCTCACTGCTTCTGCTTTCTGTTTGTTTCTACTATCTGGTATGTGGATTCTGTAACACTTCCAGGGATCTGGAAGAAAACTGTAAATAGTATCTGTTTATATGAGTAACTAATACAACTGCAACTAAGTTACTACAATGACTGGCGTCATTCATTGGTCTCTAATGCTAATCGCTTTCTGATACTCTGCATGTGCAAGAAAACACACACTCCATTTCCTAGAGGATCTCATTGGAAGGAAAGGATTTAGAGAACCAAACCCAAGATGAGGCTGTAGATTCACTCCATCCAGTAGAGGAGGCAGTTGTTTCATTAACATCAGTGTATTTTCCACAGCACTATTTCAACCAGTTTCTTCTTTCACTGGACTTTAAGAAACTGTAAACTAAACTCCTCTTAGCTTCAATCCTTTGCCTTCTACTCCTATTCATTAAGGCACTGTTTCTCAATCTTGGCAACTTTAAGATGCGTAGACTTCAACTCCCAGAATTCCCCAGCCAGCAATTCTGGGAGTTGAAGTCCACACATCTTAAAGTTTCCAAGGCTGAGAAATACTGCATTAAGGAGTCCTCTAGAAAATGGACAACACCAGCAAACTGTAAAGTAATTTGCATAGCCACTGTCCCAAACTGATTTTCACTGCAATATGTCCAATGCATCCTATAGAATTAACTCTTTTCTTTCAGCTCAAGTTATATTCATGATCCTAAAATGGCAATTTATTTATTATTCGAATTTATCACCGCCCATCTCCACGACAGTTTAATAGAAGGATGACTATAAGGGGGGAAAAAACCCTCTTACCCAATTCATTTTTTCACCTTATGTCACTCTCTAATTAACCCAAATGTGCGTCAGGCATGCGGGTGGGGGATTTGATGCTATATTGCTGGTCTTTACAATTATTCTCTTCTTGTTCTCTTTTAGAATCTGAGTCAAAAATGGCCATATTTCCAGGCAGGGTTTGGCAATGAAACGAAGCAGCTGTTCAGAAATTTCCCAAAGCACAACAAATGGAACCGATGGAGTTAATGTGTTTGGCCTTATGGTGGTGAGTCATGCTGAGCCACAACAAGCTCTCCACAATTTTAGTAGAATTTAGCTCACTGGGAAGGGCTTACTGTTAAGCTGATAACAGAGTTGATAATATATTGCCCATAAATTCATTCTGTCTTTGTGATCTCTATTTTCAGGAGTACTTTTGAGGATGTCTTCTTCCTGCCTGTGTGAGTACAGCAATCAGAAATTCAAACAGAAGCAGCTGCAGAGTACTTGAAATAACAGTAGAGCCTTTCATATCTTTCTTGAGATAGTCATGTCAACACAAGTTGAATGTTTTGAAAATGAGACTGACTTTTTAACATGGGGCTTATGAATGGAAAGATGATTGTTTTTTCCAGTAAGTCAAGTTCAGCAAAGGTGAGCTTGCTTAGATCCATGATGAATACAGACATTTAGTTGAAAATAAGGGGCTTTCAGGGTTCAGGCCAAGGCAGAGGCTCACCTAAATGCTGGTCCTTCTTGTTCTTATGAGCAATTATGGTAGGGTTAAGCTGAATATTTTGTGCGACTTAGTTATTGGTAGTCTTCTGCCCTAACAGTTTTCCAAAAAAACATCCTTTACTATGTCTCAAGATTTAATAGTTTAAAGATTTGTGATACAAGGAGATTTTTCTATTGAAGCTTGACTAGATTATTTTTCATCTCTCTTTTAAAATCCAAGATATATAGTCTCTGGCTGCTATCTGCATACCTGTCAGATTATAAATCAATATGGCTGGAATCTCTCTGTCACTCTCTATTTCGCAGCTATAGCATTTGGAAAAATAAAACATTTTGTTTCTTATAAATAATAACTTTTAGCCTACAGAATGGTATGTAATTGATTTATTGACTGATTGATTTATTAGTTTTGCATCTTGCCACAATTAATAAAATTCTAGATGGTTGAAACTTCTGGTGGGAATATGGCCGACTGAACAGTTCTGCTCGCGAGTGCTGTGGGCAGACCTGACAGCGTGGGTTTTTTGGGGGGCACAGGCAGCCTTTTCCTGGTGCCCTAGAGCATTTTCACGGACAGAAAATACTCAGAATCATCCCATTTGTACTTCGGAACGTCACCTCATAGCCTGAGGACTGCAAACAGCATTAGCGTTAATCTGGTAAGAGGACGATGGGAGTCGGGAACGCCATCATTTTCCAGACCACGCTGCAGCCCTAAAGAGACAATAGGTCAAGCCTTTCCCATTTCTAAATCACCCAATGTATATATTCTTTAAGTTTTTCTACCCCAAGAGAGGCTTTCTACAGCAAGAAGAAATGAACTCTCTTGGTGCTTATCGTTATTTCTGGATTAATCTTAAAATTTTATTTTAACTGTTGGCTTACTTCCCATTTAAACTTTAAAGAGGACTGAGAATAAATAATCATCTCCCCGTTACTATTTTTGTAATTAATTTGAAGGACTTAACATTTTCCTACACGTTGACTTTGCTGTTTTGAGATTTTAGTTTTTCTATCCACTCTTTTCGGCCACTGCAGTTGTTGGTTAGAATACTTTCTCTTTTGTCAGTATCACTTAATTTCACTCAATAACTTTTGGAAGCCTTCTATTAACCCACTAGCTCCTATCTGTGCTAGCTAAGTATCCAGGGGGCGCCATAATTTACTGCCTGAAACATGGACGACCTTAAAGAAATACTCTCAGAGTTTTGTTCTGAGCTTCGTTGCGACTTTAAACAGCTTCTCCATGATACCTGCCAAACTATTCTGCAAGGTGTTTGGGATATTGCACAAAATATCAGTTTTAAAATGTGTCATCTGGTTGAAGACCCTTTAGAGGAAGAATAAGAAGAGTCTAATCAAGAGCAAGATGCTTTTATTGACAGCGAGACTAGAGGCTTCGAGGAAATGCCAGGAGACGAATATACTTTGGTGTTGAAGGAGTTAAGACAGTTCGACTCGCAAGATATTGCTTGTTTTGTTTTTCTGAAGGATTGTTTTGGGAACGAAGCAGTTCCTTTTCATGGGAGGTTTTTAGCTGAGGAATCTGACTCTGTAGGGGGGTAGTTGGGCTGTTTGACTTTCATAGGAAAAATGCCTTATGTGTAATATGGAGACAAGTAAATGTTCTCGTTTATTTTGAGGTAGATAAGAAATGAAGAATATGTATGTGGATTGATATTAAGGCTTGTATGATGTTCTTTTTCTGTAATAATTTGGATTATGACGTATTCTATTGTTTTTAAAGTTTGTTTGATCTTTTAAGTTTTATAAGACACAATAATTAGTGTTTGGTTATAAGTTTAATAGGGTTAAGTAGAAAAGTAGAAAATTTAAATATAATTTTATTTTTATTAGTGTGGTTAGAAATATATAGAATAGTGGTAGGAAGGAAATATTAAATAAAAGGGTTCCTTTTTTGGGGGGAAGTGGATTTGGAGGTTTATATATTTGTTTATTTCTTTTTTTATATATATAAGGGGAAAGAGCAATTGTTTTTAGTTTTATAATGTGCTAATGGAATGACTTATAGAAATAATGTGGTTTTGGTTAGACATAGAGTAAGGGATTAATTATGGAAATTGTTGTATATTCTTGTTGTCGAAAGTCGGAAGTCATCTTGTTATGTAATCTAAAAATATTTTCTTTTTCTGTTTTTTCACTTCTTTTTTCTTTTTCTTTTTGTAGTTTTTATCTTTGCTTAAACTCCATAAAATTATTATAAAAAAAAGAAAATTCTAGATGGTTGAAACTTGTGTGGTAGTTGTTTTGGCTTCTTAGAAACTGACTGAAGACTCAATAAAGGAGCAGGATGATCTAGCTGTCTTTCCCTGTCTCTCTCTGTTCCTGGTGTTTAAGAACATTTTCTCCAGAGGAAGTGTCAGGACAAGTGGAAGCTTATAAATGCAAAATCTGAGCTTTGTCCTTTACACTCAGGTTGATGCCTGTTTTCACAGTAATTACCATGTGCATTTACTGGGAATAAACTCATTGGAAACTCTGTGAGACTTCATAGGATTTGATTAACTATGAATAACATATTGTTTAAAATGGAACATTAAATATTCAAAATTCTACTGTGTGTGTTTAGCTAAATCCCACTTCAAATAATTTTTATTCACTATTATTTTTTAACAAAAATATTTTCCATATTCAGAATGATTATACTCTGATGATGATAATAATTCAGACAAATTCCAATAAAATCAAAGCACCTGTTTCCAAGCAGTGTGATCAGAATGGATGTGTCTGCTGAAATGGTTCTTGATGAACTTGTGTAGAAAGAAATTCCACTGAAATGAAATTAAATATATCTATCAAGTAAATATATTTATGATTAAAGACAACTTCAGCCGAATTGAAATGATCAGTTTAAGATTGTAGATTGTTTAGTCTCATGGTACAAACACCCATGACACCTATAAAGCAGGCTTTTTTATTTAGCAAATGAAGTACAAAATCAAGAAATACATAAAAAATAACCTTTTTTATCATAGCAGAAAAAAAGGAGTGGTCAACTGTTAATTTTTTGTGTATACATTTGGTCGAATTTTTCTGGACAAATGATGGAAGCAGTCATGATAAAAAAAACCTCACACCTGGCTGAAGGTGGAATTGCTTGTGCAGGGTTTCTTCTTGGCCTCTTGTTAATTTATGTTTCCTAATATTGCCTATATTTTTGTGGTTATAATATACTATTTAAACACTTTAATGCCAAATACAGTTGCACTTTTGAAGCTGGCTCCAAGGGCTGCATGACATCATTGGGAAGGCACCAGGCCCACAATATTGCTTAATTAACATTTCACAACTAGAGCCCAGTTCCACAGATGCCTGAGTAGAATTTTCTTTTTCTTTTTAAATTCCGTCATTAATAATCCTGTTAAGTGATAGCTACATTATTCAGTTTTATTACTGCGATGACTAATGCCTTGTTGTCTTCCTACTTCAACACAACCTTGGAAGGGATACAGATGAATATAATTCACAAACTGACCAATGCTGCCCTTCCCAGTTTAATAAGCAGATAAGAACATGAGTATTCTTCATATACCATCTACAGCAGAGCTTTCCAAACTTTTCATGTTGGTGACACACTTTTTAGACATGCATCATTTTGCGACACACTCTTACAGCAGGGCACAAGGCAGGCACTAGGACCTGCGTGGAATCACAGCAGGTTTGGAGGCAGCCAGGCACAAGGCAGGCACTAGGACCTGCACGGAATCCTGGCAGGGCTCGGAGGCAGCAACAGCCGCGACACACCCAGACACTGCAGCTGACACACTAACGTGTCCCGACACACAGTTTGGAAAGCTCTGATCTACAGTATTTCTAAAATTTGTAATATACCTCTTCAACCCAAAAATAGCTTACAAGATCTGAATAGTAGGAATGGATGAAGAAAATAATGTGTAGATTGCAGATTTGGATAAAATGTTTTTTTTATATAGTTTAAACTTTATTGATTTTCAGAGTATAGCTAAAATACAAAATAGAAAATACAGAAAAAGCAAGAAAATAGAACTAAAGAAAACACTATAAAAATGCAAATAGAAAACAAAGACGGAAAAGTGACTTCCGACTTTCTCCAATACAGATGTAGATAAATTTAGAAAAATGATCTCTTACCAATGATTAAACCATAGTAACATTATTTCTATTAAAATAAACCAATAAAACCCAAAATCAGAACATTATTTTTTTCTACCACAAGCAAGTACTCTAGAAGTGGTTGCCAAACAGATAAAAATCCAGAAACTGAATGTTCTCTAATTAATGCTGTTAATTTAGCCATTTGGGCCATATCCATTAATTTAACAATCCAATCTTCAACCATAGGTATCTGTGGATCTTCCCATCTGTGTGCGTATAAAAGTCTTGCAGCTGTCATCATATATAAAAGCAAAACTCCATGTTGTTTCTCCAACTCCTTCTCCATCAAACCCAAAAGGAATAGTTCCGGCTTTTTTTGTATACTCACTTTTAAAATCTTTTGAATAATAATGCATATTTGATCCCAAATTTTTTTGGCTTTCTCACAGGTCCACCAGAGATGATAAAAAGTTCCTTCTCCCTGTAAACACTTCCAACAAACATTGGTTACACCATTATACATTTTTGATAGTTTATCAGGGGTTAAATACCAACGATACATCATCTTATAAAAGTTCTCTTTTAAGTTATAATTTAAGGTGAATTTCAAACCTTTATTCCACATATTTTCCCATTGCTCAAGCATAATATTATATCCAAAATTCTTAGCCCATTTGATCATGCATTCTTTAACCTGTTCATCTTCCAAATTCATCTGTAACAACATTTTATACATTTTAGTAATAACATGTTCATCATTTATGCCGAGTTCCATTTCAAACTTAGTTATTTCATTAACAAATTTAAAGTTCTTTTTATCCATTTTAAAGCGTTCTGACAATTGCATATACTGTAGGTAAACCAGTGACATGTAAAACCTTCCAACTCTAACATTTCCCTTGTTTTAAACTTTGGTTCACTTTCTTCAAAATTTAACAAATCTTTATATTTTAACCAACTTATTCCTCCCACATTTTCTCTTCTAACAAATGCTTCTTGAGGTGACAACCACAGCGGTACATTAGGAGACAATCTTTGGATAAAATGTAGTCAAAATGTGCAAGTACAAGAAAGCTGTTTATGAAAATGGGAGTTGTAATGCAGTTTTTTTTAATTACAAGAAGATATGGAAATGTGACAAAACGTATGTTTAACTGAGTACATACGAAACCAATATACAGTAGATTAGATATAGGCTAGTCCTTGCCCCCAGGATAAAACAAAGAATTTTGCACTAAACCTGTGCAAGTTGGCTATGTTTGTCTTGCTGAGGCCTTTTGCACCATGGTAGCAATGTAGTTCTTCCCAGTGAGGTGCTTCACCTCACTCTGAGCCTCTTCTCTGGCTGATAAGCAAGAGACTTCAACTGATGTGAAGCAAAACAGTGTATCAGATTCACTTTTCTTTTGAAAGCAAGGGGCCAAGTTGCTTCACAAAGCAGTTTCAAAAGAGTCTGTGTCATAACCCAGCATCCCTTCCAAATTTTACCTACTGGTTACTCCTCAATGAATACCTAGTTAACAATATAAACACGAGAGCCACTAGATGTCAGTCTAGAGAGAAATGTTATTTGAGTATGGAAACTTATATACAATTGTTATAGCAATGAAGCCATGAGTAGATTTCTCATCCAGTGATAACACAAGAACATTAGGACTAACGTCCTTAACACTGATCCTTTAAGTTGATCTGCCTTCTTATGGTTTGTTTACAGGCAATTAAGATAGGATTAAATGTTGTTCTGGGCCCATGGAATTTTAGTTTGAATTCTATTTTGCAATTATTTGAGTATTGTGAAATGAAGAATAACAAATACAGTTACCAAAAAAGAAGACTACACATAACTAATACAGATGTTTCTTGAATATAATCCTCAGTATATAATGTATATAATGAATTACATTTGAGGGAACTAGAGTAAATCAGACTAAAGATGTAATTCATTGATTTACATCTTAATCATCCTGGCCAAGATTTTAGCATATTCAGTGCAGATTGGTATTGGTTGATACTATCACACTTGTAACAGCAGATAAGGGCAAAGGATAACATGTTACACAATGCATCATCAATGTACTGTGTGTCTGGTGCAATTACTGGTGTTGTGTTGTATTGGGTTTCTGCTTACCCCACCCTGCTTCTGCCAATACCTGGTAAACAGGCAATAATGACTGCTACCATCATTTCCATTTGTGGCATAGGTAAAAAGACTTCATTCTTCTTGTCTCTTCCCCATCCTCTCAGCTCTGGTGCAGATAAAGATCGTTATGATATGAAAGAGAGTTCAAAATGCAGTTCAGGATACTGGGGTTAATCCCCATCAACTGTTTAAAATTTGAATGGAAACAATATGTGTAATGAATGCTTAGTCTATTATCTTCTTAAATTGTTCAGTACTTCCTTGTTGTTTAGCTGCCAAACTATCTCTTCCATTGCTGTTACATCTTCTTGGTTTCTGTTGCATTTTTAGGCACATGTGTTTCAAGCCTGGGAACTCTGCAAAACTGAAGATACATTTTAAAAAAAGCCCTCTTTGAACAGTCAGGTAGGAATTATGCCTTATTCTCAGTACAAGTGTCTGATATAAATTCGATGGAAAGTGGTCACTTGTGTGGTAGAAAAATGCAAGGCTGATCATGAAGGACTTCCGAAAGGGAATATCTGGAAACATCATTAAGCTTTCTTCTGTGTGATGGGGCAAGAAATGTTGTGAAAACTAGTCAGCAAGAAATGGCAATGAACTGATAACAGCATGCCCATGGCTATGTATAATTATGAGATAAGAAGGTAGGAACATGGAGCATCAGAGTTATCCATATGGAAGCCAAGCATACTGTATAATGATCGATCAGATCAGCAGTATGAGCTGAGACTGCCAAGCAAACCACTTTATACATCTAAATACTCAAAATACTCTGAGATTACTGTACCATTTGACCTTCACTGGACTGGTTGGCAATTGTAGTACTGAATCACAATAACAAGCATTCATTAAATGTAAGAAACAAATATTGGCGGTGGGGACACTTTAAAGCAAAAATAAACCTATAATACATCACTGTTGGGCCTGGCAAATCACAGAAATAAAGTCATTTGATAGAGCAGGAATGTCATCTCAGAGAAGGTCCCTCTCCATATTATATCAGCCATAACACAGAGACCAGGACCTGAAGAGTGTACGCATCTGGGATGCTGATATAGCTGAAGATGCTATTTTAGGTACTGTAAGTGAATCTGAAGTAGATTCTTCTGAGTCCAAAGGAGAAGCCATCTCAACCCAAACCAGATCTGCCATCTTCTGGACCTGTGTCTTAACACCACTTATTTCACATACAGAGGTGACTTTTACAGACAAAAACACGGCTGTGCCATGGGTTCTCCTGTGTCACCCATTGTGGCCAATTTATACATGGAAGAAGTGGAGAAGAAAACACTCAACACATTCCAGGGAACGGTGCCCACCCACTGGTTTAGGTATGTGGATGACACCTGGGTCAAAATCAAGGCCCAGGAAGTACAGGCCTTCACGGACCATATAAACACTATAGATGCCAACATTAGCTTCACCAGAGAAGACACCAAGGACAACAGACTGGCATTCCTAGACTGTGAAGTCCTCATTGGGACCGGTGGCAAGCTAGAAATAGGGATCTACAGGAAACCCACACACACAGATCAATATCTGATGTTTGACTCCCACCATCCACTGCAGCACAAACTAGGAGTCATCAGGACATTGTCACACAGAGCAGAAACCATCCCCACCTCCATGGATTCCAAAAAGAATGAAAATCAGCACCCGAGAACAGCCCTGAAGGCCTGTGGATATCCAAATTGGGCCTTCACCAAATCTAAATCTACCAGACCTAAAACAGCGACAGATAGGGCTGAGACTCAGAGTAAACGAAAGAACCTGGTCATTCCCTACATGGCTGGCGTGTCTGAAAAGATAAAACAGATATTTGGCAAACACCACATACCTGTATATTTCAAACCCACCAACACACTGAGACAGAGGCTTGTACACCCCAAAGATCAAACTCCAAAACACAAGAAAAGCAATGTAGTTTATGCAATCCAGTGCAGTGAGGAGTGCTCTGAACTCTACATTGGAGAAACCAAACAACTTTTGTACAGGAGGATGGCCCAACACAGGAGAAGTAACACCACAGGACCAGAGTCAGCAGTTTATCTTCATCTAAAGGAAAAAGGACACTCATTTGAGGACATTAATGTTCACATTTTAGACAGAGAAGATAGGTGGTTTGAGAGAGGGGTCAAGGAATCCATTTATGCCAACTTGGAAAATCCTTCCTTGAATAGAGGTGGGGGCCTCAGGCACAATCTCTCCCCCATCTTCCTCCCTGCTTTGTCTTCTGTGCCTAGGAAGATTAAGACCATTTCACAAGCTCAACAGCAGCATGGTGATCTTAACGATCCTCCTTTAGATGATAAAAGGACTTTACCTTCACACAGCTACCTAGAAACATATTTAGGATTCCCTTACCAACTTTGCTCAGACTGAAGAAGCTCCTTGGATAAGGAGCGAAACGTTTCCACTGAGAAAATAGAAATCCAGTTGACATGATTCAAGCTACAGAGTCCAATGAAGGTTTTTATTGAGTATATACAGTATGTAGAGTTACAGCATTGTTGCTTTATGCAAACCTCAACTAAACATTCACACATGCAAAAGGACAAGAGAAAAAGAGGGAAACAAGAAGAACTGTTAACCTAATTAAAACATAATTTGAACTATGGACCATTGATGCTTCACTCTGGAATCTTTCTCCAATATCATAATGCAGAGAGAGGCAACCATTGGATGGCTAAGGCCATACTTAATTTTTTTTAGGGCTGAGGATCATAACATAGATTGGTGCCATATCACAATTGTAGGTGGGACTGAGTTCTTGGTAGACGTTTGTGAGGTTTTCTGCTTTTTAACTTGCTATGTAACTTAAAAGCATTATACACATACAAGACATGTGTGGCAGCAAGACTGTTAGCTAAATCTCATTGTCACAAGGCACATCTAAGGGTTCAAAGAGATAGTACAAAACAACATTCCAGTTTTTGCTTCCTTGTTTATCCAAACTACTGATAAAACATAGCAGGAGCAGTTTCGTTTCTTCAGTTTTAAGCTTTGCAAGCACAAGTTACAGCCTTTAATTGCTCTGTGTATCAACTGGGAAAAAATCCCATCCCCTTCAGGTAAGGCAATGTTTTAAAAGTTCACATGTATTTTTTTCCTCCCATTTTCAGTTCCAGTCAATTCTGGGCATGTATATGTGTGCCAATTATTCTACAGGCTTAACATACAAGTGCACTATTCTAATTCTATCCCTATATATTTCAGGAGGAGAGCTGTGTGAGTCAAAGGTAGCAAAAAGGTTCCTTAATATGCCTACATCTTCATGGCTGACCTGGAACAACCTTATCTCAACTCTTACCCTCTAAAGCCCTTCTTTTACTTGAGATTCATGGATTACGGTTTCATCTTCTGGACTGATAGAAATGAATCTCATCAAATTCCATTATAACTTCAACAACTTCCACCCCGCCATCAACCTCAGCTTTGATCTATCTACAGAACAAGTCCACATCCTTGATGTCACAGTAAAGCTATACAATGACACATAAACACATATACATGAAACCTACAGATTGCCATGCATACTTACCTGCTTCCAACTTCCACCCAGAACACACCACCTAATCTATCATCTATCATAAGGATCTACACTATGATTGCATGTATTCTGATCCTCTTGGCAGAGATGTTCAACTGATGTGATTAAACTCAGGGCACTCCCAATGCAGTAATCAAGCTTGAGTCTGGGATGCCCCAAATTGAAGACAGGGCATGGAGACTATCAGTTGCATACTGGTTAAAGATTCAAATTTTTTCCTACAGGATTGCTACCATAAGTCTTAGCTGATAATTATCTCTCACTATGGACAAAGGCAGTAGAGCAGAAATTAAGAACATCTGGGGTGTCTGTAGATTTCTTATTATCTTTGGACTATGTTCAGGCCAAAAAGCTGGTGTTACAAACATTGAACGACATCAAACACCAGTCTGAAGTCAGTTCACTTGCTTAGAGCTTCGGAAGCGTGCCAGATGCAGGCTCCTGGAACCTGCAAGATATTTGTACACCCTTTCTTCCTCTAGATTGAGGAAAGGATTTTTCAGGGCCAGGCACAACATCCTCCATCTGATCCATTATTTGGCAAATATATCAACATTCCTCTATCTCAGTGCATTTGCCCTTGTGACTCTGGGGAAACTGAAAAAATCCAAAATGTCCTTTTTTATTGTACCTTTTCTAAGGATCTTTGAAAGGGCCTAAAGGACAAGCCCTGTTTTACTAAATGCACCTGGGAGAATGGAAGATTTTTATACCCACTTCTTATTTTCAGATTCAAATTGTGACACTACCAATTTGATAGCCATATCTATTGCTACAGCAGTTAAAATAAGGCAAAAGCTGATGTCCAGCACAACCTGATTGTCTTTTCTCTTTTCTCTTTTAATTATTTGATTTCATTTGGTTGTTTATATAACTGATCTTTGATCTTAAATAAAAGAATTTGAGACTTAGAATTAAACCAGGCATTCAGGAGACTGAACTACCCAGTCAACATTTCAACCTCCCAGGACACACTGTTGCAGACCTCCAAGTGACCATTTTGGAAAAACAAGACTTTAACAGCACCAATGAGCAACAGACTGCTGAACTTACATATATCAAAAAGTCTCAGGCAATCTCAAAAGGCCTCAACCAACACAATGGGTTTTTAACTTAATTATTAATTATAATCGGTCTCACATGTAACCTGCATCTGTATAACCAATCTCCCTTCTCCTTCCTGCCTCATCCCAATTAAAACTCTACATCAGCCTAGCCTCTGTATGTATTTGATGAAATGAGCTGCAGCTCACAAAAGTTTATGCCTTTTAGTACAATTTGTTAGTCAGAAAAAAGTACAAATAGACTTCTTCTGACTTTATCCCCACCTACTCTTCCTAATTCTAGAGTTAAGAAATGGCTATTAGTGATAATTTTTCTTCTTTATCACCCAGTCAGCTTAACTGGCAGCTGATCTTGGTCTAGCTGGTGATCCTCTGATAAGCAAAACCTTTGATCTTTTTTCCCCATCAACTTCAACCCCACTGAGAGACCTCTTCAGGACTCTTCTGCAGATGGTGCTCTCAAATATTTCATGGACTTTGGATTTAATGAGCCTTCAAACACTGCCTAATCGATTTTAGTCACAGACTACCTTTTTTCTAGATTGAAGCCAACAATCCCTCTTCACTACAGCTGCCTAAGTCCATGTTAGCCACTTTAGCTACTAGCCATTCCTCCCTTTCCCATTTTCTTTTCCTCCCTCCCTCCCTCCCTCCCTTTCTTGAGATCTTCTCTGATGGTTCTTAAAACTCCATCTCTAATGCCAATGTGACATCTGATATTGATACCAGCCCATGTACAGCCCCTCCTTTCTCCTATGAGAATCAAAACTAATATGCATCCTCAACTCCTTATCAGCAAAGCAGATATAAACTTTTTGGGAGGGTGTCTGCATAGATATTTGAAGAGCCAGTGAGAAGCTATGATTGAAAGCAGGCTCCTCACTCTCATCTTAGCCACAAACTCCTAAATGGGCTTATTTGCCTTTTTCTGCCACAGAATCTTCAACTGCATGGTGAAATTAAATATTGCCCAAATTTGCTATTGAAGATTTAAGACAATGTCTAAAGTTATTCTTAACATTAAGTCAAACCATGTTTAGACTTAGGCAATGTGTGACCATAAGGAAGGCTGAGCGAAGGAAGATAGATGCTTTTGAACTGTGGTGTTGGAGGAAAATTCTGAGAGTGCCTTGGACTGCAAGAAGATCAAACCAGTCCATACTCCAGGAAATCAAGCCAGACTGCTCACTTGAGGGAATGATATTAAAGGCAAAACTGAAGTACTTTGGCCACATAATGAGAAGACAGGATACCCTGGAGAAGAAGCTGATGCTGGGGAAAGTGGAAGGCAAAAGGAAGAGGGGCCGACCAAGGGCAAGATGGATGGATGATATTCTGGAGGTGACAGACTCAACCATGGGGGAGCTGGGGATGGTGACGGCCGACAGGAAGCTCTGGCGTGGGCTGGTCCATGAAGTCACGAAGAGTCGGAAGTGACTGAACGAATAAACAACAAAATGTGTGACTCCCAACTAATATGTGGATTTGCAAAATGGTTTGAACATCTGAAATATGGTGCACAACAGCCTTCTCCAACCCTGTTCACTGTGCTGACTAGAGATTGTGGGAGCTGAAGTACCAATACCTCTGAAGGCATTAAATTCCTACATTAGAAAAAGAACTAACAAGAACTAAGAATTAGAAGAACCACTCCCTTACAAGTAATAGGAAATTCGTCTCAGGTTTATCGGATGAATGAGACATTAAAAACTTTTCAAAGGAAAACAAAGGCTTTTTTAAAAGAAAAAGATTGTCACCTACAGGCATTATGCATCTTTGCTACAATTGTGTTTGTCTGAGTTGAAGATGATGTGTATTGATATTAGAGAAGCTTAACTCTTATGTTCATGCCCCCATTGGCTACTAGCCAACGCAATCTGTTGCATCTGAAAACAGCTACGTTCTTAGATGCTCAGCCACCCCAGTTCTTTGATCAGGATTGTCAGATAAATGCTGTCATAGCTGTATTGCTGCTAAGAGGACAGCTGTAATATCTGCTCAGATATCTCATTCCATCCACCCACACACAGGAGCCCTCATCTGTATAAGCCACAAGTTAATATGCAGCAAAGAAGTCATGGCAGCTTGGCTTTTTTATTCACCGGGAAAAACAAGCCCCATTGGCAGCTGAAAAGAAAGTTTCCCAGAGGACCAATTATTCTATTTTGCACTGAACAAACTGCAGCAGTTGGCTGCCGGCTCTCTTGGGAGCAACTCCATTGGGCTTCAGTAACAAGGGCCAGCCTAATACTCAAGATGCAAGTTGTTCTTCATGTCAAAACTGCTGTTAATGACACAATTAACTAACTGGGGACTCACTGAGAAGCTTTTAATTAGGTAAACACTGCTCTGTGAGAAATGATTGCCTGCCTTTAAGCATCCTTTTGCATGTCAGTTTGTTACAAGGTGACACCTTGGTGTGGAAATAAAGTTTGTTCTCTTTAAGGTCAGATTGAGGAGCTAAAGCTCCAACCCACTCTAGGTATTTTTTTAAGTGAAAACAAATGAAAGATCAGAGACAGTCTCTTCTGTCATGGGTTGTGTGTGTGGGAGAGAGGCGGGTGGAGAGAGAATTGCTGAGGTAATTTCTAACTTTTATTAAGCAAGAGCCTGAGGAAAGAAGAATCTTAGCTAACAGTTTCATGGACAGGGCCAACCTGGATGGAGACTATATACTGCATGTAAGGCATTTATTCATACCACATTACCTCACTTCCTTCTGGTGAACTTCTGATTCTCTCTGCTTACATTGCATTTATTTTCTGTTGTCTGCAGCTCATTTCCTCCCACATCTGCCCACTATTACTTTTCATGCAGCCAAGTCCAACTAAGCACATATTTATACAGAAGCAGGATCCCCCATGCACATTTCTGGTCTCTGAGGAACTATACCAAGAAACAGGGAAAGCTTCTAAGATTTTCACCTGATCCATCTTCAGAGACTGAATATGTATCTTATCAGACAGCTTCCAAAGAACCCATCCATTGTTTTCTGAAGAGGGTTATGGGGTTTACTCCCCCCTCTCCCAGCATTCAATGTCTCATTTCCAGAACAGTGACCCAATCCAGGCTGCTCAGAGCAACTATATCTACATGTCTTAGGATTATGGCAGGGAAATGAGATAGGATTGCTTATTTATCATTTATTGTATTTACATAATACTAGGACGCCATTTTCCCCTCATAACAACTGTGTGAAGTGACTGTGAGAGACTGGGCCAAAGTCAACTATTGTTTCATGGTTAGATGGGGATTTCAACCTGCCCTTGCCATTTCTATTCTAACATTCATCTAATTAAACCAGCCTCACTAGTCTAGCACTCAGTTATCAATGAATCAGAGCTCCATGAGTGGCTGGGATACACTAAGCCATTATGTGGTTTGTTTGATTTTGCTTTAGAATGTTGTATGAATGTAGTCACTGTGGTTTGTAACCATGGTTTTGACATAGCATGTTGAAGAAAGTTAGCTATTTTGAACTGCAACTGTAATTTATAGCTTAGTATGATATGTGATGTATGATGTATGATGAGACCCAGTTTGATGTAGTGGTTAAGGCATCAGGCTAGAAACCCAGAAACGGTGAGTTCTAATCCTGCCTCAGACATGAAGCCAGCTTGGTGACCTTGGGCCAGTCACTTCTCTCAGCCATAGGAAGGAGGCAATGGCAAACCACTTCTGAAAAACCTTGCCAAGAAAACTGCAGGGACTTTTCCAGACAGTCTCTGAGAATCGGACACCATTGAACAGATTAAAAAAAAAGATGTTTGAACCTAGCCAATGCAAACCCATTTAACAACATGGCTTAGCCGATATATGAACCCATTCTCCTGTAGGTTTTTTCTCCCAGGTCTGGTTTCAATAACTCAGACCTTGCTTTGAAAATGACTCAGCAGTTACATTTGGTGGAAAATGCAGCAGCCCAGCTGTTAATGGGCAAGAATTGTATAGTAGTATTTTCACCCAAAGGGTCCTTGTCATGCCAAATGATGCACCTTCTTTTAGACTGAGGCAGGGATAAATTGCATAAATAATCAGTCAAAAAGTGGTACAAAATAGATAATGCAGGATCTTTCAATGGACCAGGTTCCTTTGATGATGGAGCATGGAATTGTTAAAAGAAGAATTCTATATAACTAAAAAATCTGCTTGGTAATCCTCACCTACTGTCAAAATGTTTTAAATAATTTGTTTTAAAATATTTCCTTTAAGAAACCAGTTGCTTAAAGGAACAACAACAGAAACTTGTATTTCACCAGCCAATATTCAAATGAGCCACTAATGCCTGTGTGTTAAAAGCAAGCAGTCACATCAGGATCAGTTTAGCGATAACAGTTATGTCAATGAGAGGTCCCCTCAAAAATTACTTAGAAGGTATCTTTCAAAACTGAAAACTACTGCAAAATATGAAAGCAATGAACAAACTCAGTCATATTATACACCAAAAAGAAGGTAAGGAACTTGCTTTCAAACACATAATAGCTGTGAAAATATATCTTTTTCTAGGGATAGGCTAAAAGGTATTTGATATAGGGAAAAATTAAATTCCTCCCCCACACAATGGTCTGATCTAAATTTCTCTTACTACCAAGGCTGATTTCTAAGAGCAGAAAATGCATCAGGAGTTCTAATCTCAGAACTCCCACCTAATGTCTAGTATGGTGAAAATATGTTTGAATAAACCTATTCAATTTACCTTGTTTATATTTTATTTATGATAAAAATAGAAAGGGGCCAAACAACTATCCTCAGACACTTTCACGGTTGAAGCCATTCTCCTGAGAACAAGTTTCCTTCGGCTGCGCTAGCCTGCATTCTCTTCATTGAGCTACAGAAGCCATTCTGGATGTACAGGGTAGAAGTGATAGGACGACGCATCTGGAGGATGCCATGCTGGTGAAGCTGCAGTAAAGGGAGCTTCTGCCTGCACAGGTTTTTAAGCCTCTTCCTCTGAAAGCTTTATGACTATAAATGAAAATGCTGAGAAAGAACCCTTGTGTTATCCCAAATTTCCCCTCCTGACATGGTATCACCTTTCCACTTCCAGATAACAAGTTATATAAAGCAGATGAACAATAAACTTAGTATAATATGATGCTCTGCCAAATAACTGCCTTCCCCTAATAACCAACCTCTAACACTTGCTTTATTACCTGATGAAATTGGAATAGAATTTACATTCTTCTTGGTATCTCCTGCCCTTATAAAGATCTCAGGGAGAATATCCCATTGCCTTCTCAGTTCAGGGAATGGGATTGTCTACAACAGGCTTCAGCAGTAGAGAGGCAGAAAATGTGTGGATGATAGTTCTGTTCTGAAGTCAGCCTTCAGGGAGTCACCTGGATATTATTTTCCTTTGAAACCTATGTGTTACACAGTATAAAATAAACCTCCCTGTAAAATCCATTATGAAGTGAAGGCCAGGCGAGAATTGCACAATGGCATCATAATGGAAAGTAAGCCAGCATTTTGTGTCTGATCTTTTTCATTTTTTCCCGTTCCTTCCACTCTTCCTTGGGGTCCTGAATACAGTGAAAGATCAAAATGTGCTGAGCAAAGAGCTGCAGGAGACATGATTCAGCTACCCACTGCAAATCAAAGCAACAAGCTTGAGCTGGTTCCAAAAACGTCCTTTGCTTCAACATGTTAGTTGGGTTCTTCTGCTTTTTTCTGCTCCCTGCTTTCATCTGCATTTCCAGAAATGCCTCATCACTGTGTAAAAACTCCTCTACCAGGGCAAATGCTTTCCATCATTCTGGAGAGGCCATGGCTCAGTAGCAGGGCACACGTTTTGTGTGCAGAAAGTCCCACGTTCTATATCCAACATATTTGAGTAGAGCTAAAACAGACTTCTGAAATTCTGGAGAGTTAATTAATGTTGATAATACTGATAATCCCTTCTTAGTTTGTATTAGTTTTTTATCTTTGTACTTGCAAACTTCAATAAAAATTATTTTATATAAAAAAGATAATTCTGATAATCCCTCTTACTTCAACCCTTAGCTTTCCTCTGCCCCACAAATCTATGAGTTGTGGATATTTATTTATTTAGACACACTGGTTTAAAAAAAACCACATCCAAATTATCAGTAGTGCTCAGAAATAGCTGAAGTGACACGTTTCAACTTATTACTCGGGCCTGTTGAAAGGCAGCAAGAGCCTCCATTCCCAGCACCTCTCATACACTTTCACCAAAGCCCATCCCACCACACTTCACTTAAGGAGAGTGACTGGTGGTAGGTTTTGGTTCCTGCTGGCTGGTAACTCTGGAAGGGAAGGGAAATGAAGCCAGAGAAATTCACTAACTGCTGCAATTAAACTGTCCCACAGGAACACTCTCAAATCTTGTTACTGAAGCAAATTAGAGCCTGGCTGTCGGGGAGTGTAAATTATGCTGGCGTACTTTTCTGCCGATTCAAGGGCTAGAGAAATGCCCATTAATGTGGCTGTGAATAAGGTTGCTCAGTGTGGCCTACTATACACAGGTGCACAATACAACAGAAGTACTGTAGCATGGAGACATATCCCTTAAGGATGCAGATTCCTTATTACTGTTTGCGGGGAGTGACTTTATTTATTTATTTATTTATTTATTTATCTTATATGACATTAATAGTGGGTAGAAGTGATTTTAAGCAAGGTAACAGGAGGAAGGGCAAGATTAATTTCTTCCCAGCAAGTCTTCTGAAGATCATTGGAGGAAAGGGGAAATGCACCCCAATAGGTCACCAGATGCATTCCTTAATGCAAAAAAAAAAAGGCTCATACCCCTGTCTTCCTGGTATATAATGACTCTCTGAAACTTTCATGAAATCTTAGCCTTGTCATTCTTGGAAAATGTGGATTCCATTTACTGATAATATATTCATACTATCTGGTGTGGACTAAGAAAAGCAGTTGAGAGAAAAATATAGGACTGAAGACAGCCAGTTGAAGAAGACTGGACTAGAACAGTCTCAAAATCTCACACTTGTTGGAGGTATGACTCCAATGGCACCGATTCTTTAGCACCTCATGACATACTGACCCCAAGGGAGCAGGAGTGTGGTTATGAACTTACTCTGGATCCCCTCTTTGTCCATCACTCTGCCTGCGCTTTGTCTAAGAGGTGGCTAATTTGAAGTCCCTTCTGTCCTTAATGCATGCATGCTTGCTTGCTTGCTTTCTGCCTTTTCTTCCCAGTCACCATGCTCTTTGAATGTCTTCCTGCTCTGATCTGATTCCTGCTCTCAGGAATGCTCTTACTCTCTCAGAGATGGAGCAAAAGCACACGTCAACCCCCAACACTGCTTTGGGTAGTCAACCTGCCTTTATAGTATAGCATTACAAATATTATATATATGGAATTATTATTTATTTATTAAACAAATTTATAAGGCTGCCCAACTTACACATGGTGACTCCAGGAGGCTTACAGAATCAAAAACCATAAAAACACAATACACACCCCACAGTGGCAGCAAATACATTCATATCAACCACTAGTTTGGATGACTTTATTTAATAAGCTGGGGCAGAAATAATAAGTTTGTGTATGTGAGTGTGTGTGTGGTATGAGAAAAAGAAACATTTTTACTAGCTTTCATTACAATTTTCCAGTTTTCCCAACTAGAAACTTGCAGAGGTTTTTTTTTAGAGCTTAAATTAGTATTTCTCAACTTGGCAACTTTAAGATGTGTGGACTTCAACTCCCAGAATTGCTCAGCCAGCCATGTTGAAATAATAAATAAATAAATAAATAAATAAATAAATAAATAAATAAATAAATAAATAAATTCTGGCTGGGGAATTCTGGAGTTGAAGTCCATACATCTTAAAGTTGCTGAGGTTGAGAAACACTGAGTTAACACAAAGCCAATGGGTGGATCTGGGTGGACCTCAAAGCCCCATTGGCCTGAGGTATGAAATGCTTTCTCAGGGCAGAGTGACAGAGTCAGGTACCAATAGGTTATTTGCTTTTACCCCATCCATTCACTCAGTCATAGCTAACTTCCATCTGCCACTCTATTTAGGAAGCTCCCATTTTTTCAGGCCCAATGCACACTGGGGTCCCCTTAAACTGGGACTGCTGAAAAAACTGTACAAGCATGAACAGAAACTTTCTTCCACATTAAAAAGAGAACACCACATAGAATATTGTGTTGTTAATTCATTCTAATGGTATATTAATAATAACCGCCCAGGGTCCATCCTTGTGGGGGAGATGGGTGGGATACAAATGTGATAAATAAATAAAATATTGCTACAACTTTGTAAAACCTTTGAAACAAGAGCTTCATAACATATGAAAGTATATACAAAGCACCTCTTTTCAAATGGCTAAAGCAGCTACATCTTTTGCCAGGCTCATGCAACTGCCCTAGAAGCTAATTCTGGCTGACTCAGCATGTTTCCTTTTAAGCAGATGAGAGAGCTCGGGAAAAAACCACGCAGCTCCTTTAATAATTCAGGCTGTATATACACTTGATCACATGATCAAATCAGCTCTCTTGATGGGTTTGCACAGCTGTGCTTCATAATAAAAGTATGCCCTGGACATAATTTATGAAAGAAAGAATTTTAAAAATATTTTCAGATTTAACAAAGTTGGTTTAACAAAATTAGTAGCCAACTTTTTTCTTGATGCAGAATACACATACACACACACACACACACATATTAAGGAATGGGTGATTTCTTTTTTGTTGTATATGTAGTTTGCATGTGTTCATTCATAAATTAATTCTCTCCTGTTATTCTGGGGTTTGTTCTAAATATCGTATGAACACTGATATTTAAATATTTATTTAAATATATTTTTGAACTTACTTCTATACAAATGCTCTTTATCCTACAAAATTCAGACATATCCTCTTATTTCTGAAACTCCCTGAGGATAAAGTGGATAAAGATGATAAAGTTAGCACCAAAATTGTGGCAACATTTTTGCATCTCCCTTTGGGGGAGATGGTGCGGTGATAGAAGTTGAAAAATAAATAAACAAACAAACAAACAAACAAATGTAGTGGATGCCTATCTTCATTCCATGTATTCAAATGTAGATAGTCAAACACATTTGCATACACGTTTAATTCCCATCCAGCATGGATAACAATTTCAGGAAGGTTGCCCTATAATTTCTATTTTTAAAGCCAAAACTTAGTAATTATGTTATTGAGTTACGGGGCTGTGATCATTTCTCTGAATTAAAATGATATAAATGAACTTTCCTTCTCATTCAAGAAGTTTCCTAGTCTTTGATAGAGCAGAAAATGAGGCTCCCATGTAGACTAAATGCCAACTGCAAGCTTTTAGATATATTGGCTGAACATTGAAATAACAAAATATGAAAGTGTTTCCATGAATAACTCCCTTGAGAAAGTCCACATCAACATGAATTTCCTTGTTTCACAGGGTTCCAGCTTCAAGCCTAATAATTTCTCACACCCACATGTCAGCTTCATGGGAAATCACTACTCCTGATATGATTTTAGTGAAAATGATGGGAACTACATCTCCCTGGACTAGCCATGCTGGTGATTAATGCCTGACTCCTGTCTGATCCATTGCTTTTTAGATATTAAGTTACACACATGTTCTAGAAAACAGTATCTTCAAACAATAGGAACCAGGAAGTTCTTTTACCAGGAACAGAGGTGGAAGACTTGTTCTATAAAGCCTGCCTGAAACACCCACTCAGCGCAGCTGCAGCCTATCTAACCTAACATCATAGCGGTGGCTATTTGCCCAGAAAGAGCATCAGCAGCTTCAGAGTGGAAGGAAGCTGGAAGACATCTACAGATATCTTGCCAAAGTGCCTAGGAGGCACTGTCCAGCACTGTCATCATTATTCACTACTGCCTCTTAGAAATAGTATCAAATACTGTATATATGCGCCCGTGCGCGCGCACACACACACATATATATATATATACATACATACATACATACATACATATAAAAATTCCTTTCTCACCTCTATGGGTGGTATGTGTCTTCCTCAACCTCGGATCCTCTACCAGAGGCCTGGGAGTTTGAGGGTTCTGCGCAGTATCTTAGCTGTTCCTAGCATTGCACTCTTCTGGACAGAGAGCTCTGATGTTGCTCCTGGGATCTGTTGGAGCCACTCTCCCAGCTTAGGAGTCACAACCCTGAGTGCTCCTACCACCACTGGGACCACTTTGGCCTTCACTTTCCACATCCTATCTAGTTCCTCCTTCAGGTGCTGGTACTTCTCCAGCTCCTCATACTCCTTCTCCCTGATGTTGCTGTCACTTGGCACCACTACATCTATCACCACCACTGTCTTCTGGTCCTTGTCTACTACCACAATGTCTAGTTGATTGGCCAGTACCTGTCTGTCTGTCTGGATCTGGAAGTCCCACAGGATCTTAGCCCTGTCATTCTCCACGACCTTCTGTGGAATCTCCCATCTGGACTTGGGAGGGTCTAGCCCATACGCTGTGCAGATGTTCCTGTACACAATGCCAGCTACTTGGTTGTGCCATTCAGTGTATGCTGTTCCTACCTGCATCTTCTACCCTGCCACTATGTGTTGGACTGTCTCTGAGGCCTCTCTGCACAGTCTGCACCTTGAGTCCTGTCTAGTGTGGTAGACCCCTGCTTCTATGGATCGGGTGCTTAGTGCCTGTTCTTGTGCTGCTATGATCAGTGCCTCAGTGCTGTCTTTTAGTCCAACCCTTTCCAGCCACTGGTAGGATTTCCCAATGTCAGCCACCTCAGCTACCTGTCGATGGTACATCCCATGCAGGGTATTGTCTTGCCATGGCACTTCCTCTGCTTGATCTTTCTTCCATGTCTGCTGCTGCTTCAGGCATTCTCTCAGCAGCTCATCTTTAGGTGCAATCTTACTGATGTACTCCTGGATGCTCTGGGTCTCATCCAGGACAGTGGCTTTGGCACTCACCAGACCCTGCCAGCCCTCTTTCTGGCTGGTGTATAGTCTCTGGGTGTTGGACTTGGGGTGATAGCCTCCGTACATTGTGATGAGCTTCCGGGTCTTCACATCGGCAGCCTCCATGTCCTCCTTTGGCCAGCTCACTATACCGGCAGGATATCTGATGACTGGCAGGGCATACATGTCAATGTCATGGATCTTGTATTCCCATTGAGTTGGCTCTTCAGGACCTGTCTTATCCTTTGGTGGTACTTGGATGTTGCTGTCTTCCTTGCCTACTCATCATGGTTCCCATGTGACTGTGGGATACCAAGGTACTTGTAGCTGGTCTGTATGTCTGCTATGTGGCCTGCTGGTAGTTCCACCCCATAAGTCTTAACTACCTTCCCTCTTTTTACTACCATCCGGCCACACTTCTCTAGTCCGAATGACATCCCAATGTCCTCACTGTAGATCCATGTCAGGTGGATCAGTGAGTCGATGTCTTGTTCACTCTTAGCATATAGCTTGATGTCATCCATGTAGAAGAGGTGGCTGATGGTAGTTCCACTCTTGAACTTGTATCTGTATCCAGTTCTTGTGATAATCTGGCTGAGGGGGTTCAAACTCATGCAGAACAGCAGTGGGGACAGTGCATCACCTTGGTATATGCCACACTTGATGGCCACTTGTGCGAGCTGTTTTGAGTTGACTTCCAGTGTTGTCTTCCACAGTCCCATTGAGTTCTTGAGGAAGGTCCTTAGTGTCCTGTTGACTTTGATACCCTTTTATATCCTTATAAAAGATTATAAGAAGATTATAGAAGGGGTGTGGTGGCTCAGCGGGTAAGACGCCAGGCTTGTCGATCGGAAGATCGCAAGTTCGGAGGTTCAAATCCCTAGCCCTGCGTGCAGAGTGAGCTCCTGCACTAGCTCCAGCTCTTGCCAACCTAGCAATTCGAAAGCATGCAAATGCAAGTAGATTAATAGGTACCATTTCGGTGGGTAAGTAACAGCGTTCCACATGTGTCATGTGGCCACATGACCGTGGAAGCATATTCGGACAACGCTGGCTCTTTGGCTAACAAACGGAGATGAGCACCGGCCCCTAGAGTCGGACATGACTGCACAAATGTGCAGGGGGAACCTTCACCTATATCCTTATATCCTTAGTCAACAGGACACTAAGTGTGTGTACTGTATATATATAAGTGCTTTAACAGTGTTTTATTTTATTTTAGTTTTTTTTATTTTAAGGGCTGTTAAAGTCCTTATAGATGATGGACAGCTACCAATCTGAAGGAAATGTCCTGAAATATTTATCTTATCTTGAAAAAAAAAACTTTTGTCCAGCCTCCTGTAGTCCAAATGGGTTGTTAACAGCTCTAATTAAAACCCAGCTCTCCCAGCACATGCGATGCAACACATGGATTAAATTAAATACAGGAAGAAGAATTCTTCCTTGCCATTAAGTCAATGCCAAAAACAGTACATTAAACTTGAATGGTTTCGATTTTGTTACTTTAAACTTGTTCCAGTAAGTTAAGCTCAGTATATGGATTTGGTGCAGGAATGTAAAGGATAACTGAACCTTAAAAGAGAGAGAACTTCTGGCACTCAGCTGAATAATAAAAAAAAAAGTATTTGCTGACCTCTATCCACACCAAGATCTGCTGCATTTGGTTTCATATTATATTTTCTGCAAGCCATTCTAGAATTTTGAATATAATCACATTTATTTAAAACAAATACATGTTATGTGGCTTCATCTGTTCATTTGAAGCCATGTGAAATCTTCTGTAAGAAAAAAGCTCAACATAACTTTATACTGGGAAAAATATGTTTGTATGTGGAAATAGATAGAAATCTTGAGATAAACAACATATTTGAGAATTGTGGCATATTCCAAAAGGGCATTTAGATGCTAATCAGATTAGCTAGATAAAATATGCCTAGAACTGAAATCCCTCCCCCCAAAATATCCCCTTGAACTCCTGTGTCTATGAATCAATTTCAGTTCAACCTAATTTGTTCATATTGAGACTTCAAAGCAGAAGACAGTTAGCTGAAGACAATTGATTTGTCATGATAACTTGAAATGATTAAAACAGTCTGAAGCACTGATATTTTTAAAACTTGATGTTTGTGGAACAAGATCAAAAGGGACATTGACTCTTAACTCATTAACTCTTGCATTAGGCCAAGAGTTCTGTCTCGGACAAAACAAATTCAAGAATCTCCTGTAAGTTGTGACTTGCGTTGACCTAAGGATGAAATTAAAAACTGAGAGGAAAGAAAACAAAATTCTTATCTAAAAGGGATTTCATACATGGACTACTTAAACAAAAGTCAAGTAGTCCTAAAATACAGGCTTTGTCAAGACTTTCATACCCTGCTGAAAGCATGATCTTTTAAAACAGACTATTCAATATTTGAGAGGCTAAAGGGCCACAGTTGGATCATGAATGTTGTGTGAGGAACCATACTAAAAGAGCAGGAATGGGCAAGACAAAGAAATGGATGGGGCAGGAAAAAATACATTTGATTTAATTTAATTTGGCCTTAGTCTGGCATTTTACTGATATTCTAACCTTGGACTGTTTTTCCAATCCCATTGCACATTATTTATGGAAAGAGACAAGAATGCCTATAAGCAAAGTTGGAATATACAGCAGCCTGTTTAAATTGTGCTAGATTTGGTGGCATTCTGTGATTCATTTTGCCTTATCCCCTTCTTTTTATAGCCACTGATGTGTTACTTGAACACAGATGGGCACTAACAACAGGTAATTCTGCTCTAGTCCTTTATAAGCCTTAAGCATTTGTGTACATTATTTCATTTAAAATACTTATATTAATTTTCTTAAATGTGATTGTCCAAGAAAGAGCTGAAATCTGAGTGTCCTTCAATGTTTATCAGATGTTGTCAGTAAACCATGTTGTGGGGAAGTTCTGGAATATTAGAAGGGTGCTACTGGGACCCTCATAACCAAAACTGCACAGAGTTTCCATGAAATCTTCAAAACTGCAGCCAAATCAGGACAAGTACCAGCACTGAGTCATAATTGGTCTGAGCCAGAATAAATTTAGTCATAGATGAATCCAATCTAATTTCAACCAAAACACTGGTTGGTTGATGATCCTGTACACATAATTTAATCATTGTTTCTTTGAGATCTGGACATTTTATGGCATGCATAAGATCATAGGATTATAGTTTCTGCAACAGATCATGCTAAAGGGATATTAATTTCAATAGTTACAGAGGCAAAATATCAGTAAGACAGCTGAGCATGAACATCTTAAACTCAGTCATTACATTGGAAGGCTTATTAAATAAGCGTGTTAACTCAGGAAAAGTAAAAATCCCTCTGAGTTCGGTAAATCCTATTTCCTAATAAACATGCTTAGAATTATTGCCTAAATGTGAGTTTCTGGATTTGATCAACTATTCATTCCTAACCAGGAAGGTGATATAAGAAATGTAAAACAATGAGAACCAGTGTGGTATAGTGATTAAGGTGCTGGATTAGGACCAAAAGAAAGAGGTTAAACATTCCACAAATGTGGAAGCTCATTAGATGGTTCTGGCCTTATAATTTTCTGTTGATCCAATATCTATCACAGTGTTGCTGTTGTGAAGATATATTTGGAGGAGGAAGCACTATATATGCTACCTTGAGCTGATGGAGGAAATGCAGGACTTAAATATAATGAATAAGTGAAGAATAAGTGAAGGAAATATGCCACAAATTGTCCTGGGAACAAGTCTGGCAGTTCTTCCCCAAAGGAATCCATGGAATGATGAATTAAGTCTAATATGACTATCTAATGAAGAAACATCACCTGTTCCATGAGCATTCCTGGAGGTACCAGGGAAGGAAAGAAAAGCCTCTATGGAAAGTGCCACAGCTCCTGCAAGCACAAAGATTAACTGGAATAAATCCCCCAATAAATTCATACTAAAAAAATATGCAACCTTAATCCACCCTATCGAATATGAAAAATACAACTTCAGATTTGGGGGGAAATGCCAGGCTCCAAATGGATCACGTTTTTTGGAGTTTCAAATTCCAAATACTATATCAGATAAGATTTACGATCTTTCTGAATAATGAGAAAATAATTTCTGATCATATAGTCCCCACCCCAACAAGACTACAGTTTTCTTGAAGTAAAGCATATTCCTTTAGTGTTTTTGATCTCACTGATTGAAGATATGGGGCATAAGTGTTGTGTTGTTGATACTACTTTTTAAAACCATTTAAAACAAATATTTTTTTTTAAGGATCATGTGTAAAGAAGAAAATACTTCAATATTCCCATAGACTTCTGCTGTTCCTTAGGGAAATCAAGTATGTGGTTTGGGAAAAATCACCTAACAGACTGCTTCCTGTTGCTTGTAAGGACAGACAAATCAGTTTCTTTCCAGTGATGTCGCTGTCACATGTATTCAGTTATAAGCCAGTTTTATCCAATTTCAACATCCAAGGATTTTTCTAACTGAAAAGCCTGCAGAAGAACTGCATTAATTTTATATGCAATTTTCTCAATAAAATGCACATGTAGGTAGATTTTATATGCAGCATATTCCAGTTAAACCTTCAACAATATATACATATTTGCAATCACGTTTATATAAGATATTTGACCTAAAATTGCATTGCAAATTTTGGGCAGTCCAAAATCCAAAAGACAGCTGTCTTTTGAGAATTGTAAATTGTAGCAGCCAAATTAAATCCTCTCCCATTGTTAGTTGTTTGCATTTAAGATGCTCCATTTTCAGCTGATTCTTACCATTGAACTTTAACTGATGTTTAAATAGGTAAATCAAACTATACAACAGCTAGAGTAATGGTGAGGGCAGTTGCAATCTTTACTGTATGTTAACAGGAATTCTTCAGGCATAAATATGAAAGATAGAGCATGATGATGAATACGAGCAGGCTGGAACTGATTAGCTTAACTAAATACAGAGTACAAGATGTGTTTTGCCAGTTGAAGTGAATAGGAAAAGCAAAGCATTCTACTGGCATGGAACACTCTGTAGAAGCACATCAAACAAGAGTAACTGAATACTGTGTCAGCCCCAAGCCTTAATAGACAAAGTGAGAGACTTATAGTACCATAAGGTCTCAACTGGGCCCTCTCTCTCTCTCTCTCTCTGATCCTTTAGCCTGTTTCTTGAACTCAAAAAACAAACAAACAAAAAACATATTGTAAAATGCAACATGGGCTAAATCTTAGTTTTACTGAAAAAGGTCATTTCCAAATACTAGCTTCATATTTTTCTAGGCAATCGGTTTGACTGAGTTAAATATAGTCAATACTGAAGTCATAGTCCTGTGCAGAGTTAACTTTGGCATAAGTTCCATCAGACTCATCAGTGAGGATTAAACACTACATCAAGCTATGTGTGGATTTATTAAATAAGCATAGGCATCTGGGACAAACTTCAGCGATGTGAAAACGATAAAACACAAACCTTGGCCTTTCGTATTTGCATCTCAGTATCAGATACCTATGAGAACAATGTCAGAACCAAACCTACCATATTGCACAATAGGTAGATTCACTTGCTGGGACATACAGTACTAAAGGGGTGCGGTAGCTCAGCGGGTTAAACCGCTGAGCTGTTAGTCTGCTGACCATAAGGTCGGCAGTTCGAATCCGCGTGGCGAGGTGAGCTCTCGTCACTAGCCCTAGCTCTCTGCCAACCCAGCGATTCGAAAGCTAAATAGCAAGTAGATAAATGGGTACCACTCACGTGGGGCAATATGCTGGCATCCTGTCGGGGAGTCGCCTCGGAACCAAAGATAAAGATCTGGAGAAGCCCGTGGATGGCGGCTGAGGACGGCAGCAGAGGACGACGGATCCCAATTTAACAACTTCCGGGATGTCAGCAGCCGGCTCCAAAAACGAGGCATTCTGGGGCTTGTAGTTCCGATGCCTAGAAAGAAGAGCCAGTTCCCTCACCCCCTCCCTAATCGCGCGGGTATTGTAATATATATGGATGTATAATTAAAATATATGTAATGATGTTGTAAGCCACCTAGAGTCCTCCATTAGGGAGGGGATAGGCGGGGTATAAATAAGACAAATAAATAAAATAATAAATACTTCAAAGTATTAGACTTATTTGATTCAATTGCATGTTCCCAAACCAAGCCTTATGTGACTAAGCTAAATCCCAAGGCTTTCAATTTAATTGTACTGGGCCAAAATACAAAATCCAAGCTACGTGTCAGTTGTTCATATAAAATTAAACTAAATATTCTTTTCAACATGTGTCAGGCCTTATTAGATTAGAAATGCCTTCTCACATTCAGTAAATGTATACAGTAATTTATATTTTAACCGATTGTTTCATAACTTTTAAACATACTTATGTTCCACTGATGGTCATGGATTCATAGACCAGAACTATACGTCCCAGGTATCTATCCCCTTGTTTCTCTGAAGTATATGTGGTGAATTCATTATTGAGGACTAACAGTAATTTTAAAAAAAATAGAGAATTGTGTTTTCAGAAAGAAGTGGGAAACATATTACAATAGCAAAATAGCCGTTAATTGCTAGAGGTAAGAAATATTGAATTATACTACACATATAAGAAAAAACAAAGAGTAATGACCACTCATGGTAACAGGCTCTTGGTTCAACAGGCTTTTGGTTCATATATATAACACTATATAATACCAAGATAAATGGTTAGTATTCATAGTTATTCTCTTCCCATGTATGTATTTCTCCATGTTCCCCTTTCCTTTTGTCTTTCTGAGCGATATCTACATTTTTAAAAATCTGTTCAATCGTGTCCAATTCTCGGAGACTGCCTGGACAAGTCCCTGCAGTTTTCTTGACAAGGTTTTTCAGAAGTGGTTTGCCATTGCCTTCTTCCTAGGGCTGAGAGAGTGTGATGGGCCCAAGGTCACCCAGCTGGCTTTGTGCCTAAGGTGGGACTAGAACTCTATATCTACATTAAGGACCTACTAATAAATCCTTTCTTCCCAAGGAACCCTAGGAATGTACATAACTGTACAAGTTCTGTTGCTTTGTGTTCTCTAACACAGGCTTCTTTAGAGTAGCACAGTTAAGCTGGTATCTAGCCTGTCCTACACCATTTTCTCCAACCTTGTTTACAAAAGGATATGTAATATCTAGTTCTACATTTCTTATGCTTTCATCTAGAAGGTAATGCATAACAGAAAGAACCATCATAAAAGAAACACATAAAAGAACGTGCAGGAATTATACAGATCTCAGCTGTTTGTACATGCAATTAAATGAAAACAAAAATCGCCATTGACCCCAAACAAACATTAAAAATCCATAGAGGCTATACTGTAGCTTTATTTGGCCAACTATAGTTTTAGAAAATAGTTGAAAACTTAGCGGACAGTCAAGTTGGTACCTAAACAAATAATTCACAGGATTATATAATCATGAGATTAATTAACAGACATATGGAAAACTTTACAGATTCTCATTTTACTTGAAATGTGTTTTGGATTTCTTCACACTTCCTGATGTGTGTCTTTCATATGCCAAAAATACTTTTACTTGAAATTTTAACAAAATGTAGCTTTTGATTATTAAGTATCAATGTAGGATGAAGCCTTTTATATATTTTGAACATCTATATTGCTTCTCTACCATTAAACATTCAAAATGGGTTCCTTGATTATCTCAAACTCATTAGGAAATTACTATGGCAAATATTTAACCCACCATGAGATTTTCATCTTTTCCCAAAATTGAAGGAATATTTTGGGCATCTGTTCGACTCCAATGAACACAGTGGAAAGGATTGTCAGGACCTGGTTGAAAAGATAGTGTTCTTTCATGATGGCTTTGAGAAGTTTGTAAATCATTGACAGAACTTGTAGCTAATAGTGGTGAATGTAGGGAATAAAAACAGGTAACAAAGCAACTCATTTCAATAATAATATTCCTGTTTTTAAACTAAAGTTATGGAGGTGTGGACATTACTTTTCATTCAAGCCTCATAAATGTGAGTTAAGTGTGGATTTAGATTTGGAAAGCAGGTAATGTTCTTTATCTTTCTGCATTAAAGTGATTCTTGCACTTGTCTGATGTAATTTTTCAAAGATCCTGAATAATAGGGCATTAAAAGTGTAGAAAAGAAAGATATCCTTCATCAGCTGTCTAAAGCCTAAACATCTCCACTGTGCACAACTGTCTTCAGATTGCAGAGTTAACCATTCAGAGGAAAGAAGAGTGCACATAAAGCCTTCCTGGGCTAGCAAGATAGGTGGTGAGAATTGCACTATCTGCAGGAGGAGTAAGTAGTAGTAGTAGTTGTTGTTGTTCAGTTGTTTAGTCGTGTCCGACTCTTCGTGACCTCATGGACCATAGCACGCCAGGCCTTCCTGTCCTCCACTGTCTCCCGGAGTTTACTCAAATTCATGTTCATTACATCGGTGATGCTATCTAACCATCTCATCCTCTGCCGTCCCCTTCTCCTTTTGCCTTCAGTCTTTCCCAGCATCAGGGTCTTTTCCAGTGAGTCCTCTCTTCGCATTAGGTGGCCAAAGTATTTGAGCTTCAGCTTCAGTATCTGTCCTTCCAATGAGCAGTCAGTACAAAATGACAATGCAAAGTTTGTGACTTACTGTACATATTTGTGTATGACATCAGGATACAAATACAAAAGTGTGGAGTTTGCATTGTGACATTACTATGTGAGCCAGCTGCAAATGTCTATGGACACATTCTTTCTCAAAATGATGTGAAAGACTCAGGATTATTGGAGCTAATGGCCAATACATGTGGAAGGTACCGAGTTGAAAAGTCTAAAGTGAAGGCTTCAGCCAAATTGTCATTTGTCATTAATAACTATCTGTCAAAAGTTTTACTAGCCCTCTGCAGCAAATCATGAATGGGGTTAAATACACATAATATGATTCAAATACACGTCACTCAACTTGACAGCCTTTCTCATGATTGTAAATGCCTTATCATAATTTTAAAGCAACCATTCATTGGGCAGAGTGATATAACATTTTAAAAATAAAGGTTACAAATCCAAATAAGCTACTGATGAAGATCCAATTTAAGGAGAGGTGTGATGGTATAGCAGTGAGATAGGAAGGTTCTATGTTCATCTAAGAAACCAAATCTACAATCACTTACAATCCATAGGAATATATTTGTGGGCTACTTGTGAGTTTCTTATAGCATTTAGTTGGTTGTTGTGACAATGAAATGCTTCCCCCATACACATACACACCCAAAAAGTATGTGGAAAGTGGAGAGCCAGTTTGGTCTAGTGATTAAGGCAACGGGCTAGAAACCAGGAGACTGAGAGTTCTAGTCCCGCCTTAGGCAGGAAAGCCGGCTGGGTGACCTTGGGCCAGTCACTCTCTCTCAGCCCAACTCACCTCACAGGGTTGTTGTTGTGGGGAAAATAGGAGGAGGAAGGAGTATTAGGTATGTTCGCTGCTTTGAGTTATTTATAAAAATAATAAAGGCGGGATAAAAAATAAATAAAAATAAAAAGGCTTTTGATCAGATCCAGTACAATTGGTCTTATCAGAAGCTTGAAGAAAGAACCATGCCAAAGCAAATTAGAGAGCTTTATCCTGGGAAATGTTGATTGAGAACTGCTAAAAAACAGAGCAGAAAAAAAACATATTGACAAATTGGCCACAGTTGCTTATGGTTCAGGGTTTGGATTTAATAGCAACCAGTCAGCAATGACAAATGAAACTATTTAGAAATGTCTTCCCAAGCATTCCAGAATTTTACTATTCCAGAAATTTACTATTTCTACAAAATTTAACAGAATTATAGAATGTAAGGTTGGAAAGCACCCTGGAGATCATCTAGCTGAAATCCCTGCCCAGTGCAAGAATTCACTACTACAGCACCCATGACAGATGGCCATAGCTGGCCATATAGAGACCTCCAGAGCAGAAAGTCCATCACTTCTAGAGGCAGCCTTTTCCATTTTTAAACAACTCATATGATTAGGAAATTTTTCATAATGTTCCACTATAATTTACTTCCTTGTCTTGTCTGATGGAACAACATTGAACAATTCTGCTCTGTCTTTTCAAGACATATTTAATAAACCTGCTCTCCTTGGAGTAATTGCTTTTTTCTTTTGTATATATTTCTTGTGTTTCGTTGTAATGATTTCATTCATGTTTTTAAGTATGATTCAAAGCCAAGGCTTTTCTAACAAAGAAGCAAAATATTCATCTCTAATTAACATGATTTCAAGCACTATTTTCATACTTGTAAGTTGTAAATTTAATTATCCCTGGCTTATTTTAATTTTTTAATACCTTTTTATACCTCTAGTCCTCTGGGAGTGCAGAGTGGCACATTTGAGGATATTTATTCATTTTATCCTCAGAACAACAACTTTATGAAGCATGTTGAATTGAGAAGTAGTGACTAATACAAAATTGCTTAATGATCCTGTTTGTACAACACACTTAACAGACTCATAGGTGTGATGGTTTAGCATTTCCTGTGAGCATGCAAATTAGATCAATTGATCATTCAATTAATCTTAATTCCAGTTGTGCCATCACCAATATTTTGTGTTCTGGCAGGACATTTTTTAAAAAATGGAAGAAGAAAGGAAATACAAGACCACAGCTGGTTGTTAAGGATAAAAAAGATGGCTGAGGGACGGCTAACTTATTTATCCTGGTTTGTGGAGGGAACTGTGGAACAGCTATGTCACCTGTTTCCACACATGAGCAAAAGTTGGAATCAATGGGGGAGGGGGAACTTACTTGCTTTTTAGAGATGAAAATTCAATTAGAAATCTGTTTTGGTTGAATCGCCTTCAAATCAAATTTCTAAATCAATATTCACATAGTCATTCTTGATTTGAACTTTAAGGCCAGTACAAGAGCATCCCATATAATTCCTATACAAGAATCATTCGTAACAGCAAGTAATATGCATAAAACAACCCATTTTTTTGTTTTTCTTGCCTATTCCATCTCTCTCTCTCTTCCTTTTCTGTCTCACACACAAACCCATTGTCTCCTCACTGTCAAATGTTAGATTGTAAACTCCTTGTGACAGGGCCCTATCTTTTTCCTTCTGCTTCAAAGTGTCATAGTCATCTCCGAACAATGAAAGGGTACCGCTTTCAAATCAAAGTTTAAAGTTCAGCTCATTAATTTGGCTTGTTTCTTGTTTTCCATTATGAATTAATCAATTCCAGAAACCCTAATAGTTAACTTAATGAAGTAGGTCTAGCACAAGGCTGCTGTCATTTTGATGCTGTTAAATGATCTGGCTATATATGAGATTAGTATTCTAGGATAAGTTAACATCCTTTTAAAGTAATCTTGTGTGCAATAAAGGAAGCTAGTGACATGTACGTATGGCTTAGATACTTGTGTACTGTGATATTAGTGCAGCTCTCCCATTTAATGCATGCAATGTCCTTATGCATGCCACACCTGGGGTTTTCATAGGTTTAAGCCGACTTCTATTGCTCGTATATTACACTGTAAATCAAACATAGATTGTATTGGATTTTACACACTTTCTTAAAATCAATATTTAGTACAGTATACAGAAATCATGAAGTTTAAGTGCATTTGAAACTGAAGAATGAATAACATTTAAAACCATAATTAAACTGTATTTTATTTAAAGCAATCCAAAGAGAGTCATAGAGAAGGCAGACGGGGCAGATGCCTTGAGGCCGAAGGCAAAGCAAACCACCCCCCAAGCTCATCCTTGCAGCTAACTCCTTGTCCCATGCCAAGCAAGGAAGCCAAACTGGTGTTGTAGCAGAAGAGTAACATGGAAGGAAGGAAGGAAGGAGGGAGGAAGCGCTTCCCAAGTCACCTGTGGCCTCAGCAGCAGGAGCAGCGTGTGCTGAAAATGGAGCCCGAGGATGCCCTGACAGGTTCTCCAGCCACCCTATTCCTCTTCTGACTTTTCTCCTTCTTCCTGCTTGTGAAGGAATGACAAGGAATGCTCATCTTAGTCATCATTAACACCATCAACCACATTTCATTTTTCTTTGATTGATTGATTGATTGATTGATATCTTGTCTTTCCTTCAGCACAGGGCAGTGTACATAGTATTCTTTCCTCAAAATTTTCCCCACAACAGTGATCCCATAAGATAACTTGGGCTGAGAAAGACTCACTTGCCTGGAGTCACCCAATGAGCTTCTGAAGCTGAGAGTGGACTTGACCCTGGATCTCCCCAGGACCAGCCCACACATTATAACAGCCTTGTAAATTAAGCTGTATTATCATTATCTTATACTGTGGTTGTTGGGCTAAAACTAACAGAATAGTGCTTTGTCTCAAATGCCAACTTGAGTTTGTGGTGGCAGGAGGGAGCTCTTATCTTAAATTCCCATTCTTAAGACATCTGAAAGGTATACTTACTTAAATCAGTTTGAAATGTAAATGTCTGGATATGATCCACAGCATATTTATGGTAGGATAATGTTTATAAATCAATTTCTATATTCTTTATCAAGTGGGTTGTAGCTTGTAGCCATAGATAATGAGCTACAGTAATGTAAATTATGTAATACAACTAAATACACAATTTAGTTTTGTGTCTACATCAAGATTTACTGCCACAGCACATCTCAGAGGATCAAATTAGGTACTATCAATAATGTATGTCATACTTCTGAAAATCTTAATAGTGGACACATTACACACAGAAAAGCACAAAAACATACCCTACAACATTTCAAATCACTCTATTTACTACTTGGTTAACTGGAAATAAGGGGCATGGTGGCTCAGCGGGTAAGACGCCAGGCTTGTCGATTGGAAGATCGCAAGTTCAGAGGTTTGAATCCCTAGCCCCGCATGACGGAGTGAGCTCCCGCACTCGCCCCAGCTCTTGCCAACCTAGCAACTCGAAAGCGTGCAAATGCAAGTAGATTAATAGGTACCATTCTGGCTGTTTCTTAAAAAGGCTCTATTCACAATTCATACAAGTATTGGGGGGTCTGAAAATATGACACTGCATTTCAGCTGATTATGTTTTCCACAGGTATCATAAATTGTCACCAATGGGAGCCTACTTCTTAACAGCCTTAATAAGGAAAAAGAAAAGTAACACACATATTCACTGAAGACATGAGTGAGCAGGACTATATCTTCTAGTTTTCAACCACATGCTGAGTGCTCGCCTCATTTGGGCTAACTGAGACACTGGAATTAACCTTTGTTGGATGTGCTATGATGTCTATTGAACGCAGAATTTTGTAGCTTTTTTTAAATCCAGTCTTTAATCTGGCCTGATTATTTGCAGTGTTCTCTACACAGAACTATCTTTGAAAAGCAGAATTGGTCTAGCCCATATATTCAGAGCATAGAACTTCATCCATTGGCTTCTAAATTGTTTGTGGCGGTCTACAAAACATTGGTAATGATCTCTAAGGCTTTGAATACTTTAGGATCATTGAGGAATCTCTCTTCTGTATCCTCCCCAGAGGCCCTCTTGCAGGTTTCAACAGCTGCTGCAATAAGGCAAGTTTAGACTAAGGAGAGATCGTTTTGGTAGCTTCATTGGGGCTTTGGAACGCCTCCTAAGGCAAGTGCTTAGTGTGTAATTTTAATTTGCAGTTTTAATCTAGACTGATTTTTAAAAACATTTCAAAAAATTGTATTACTGCCTCACTGTGCTTTTCCTGCTTATCTTCAGAAAATTTGGTTATAGTTTTGCAACTGTTTTTTAATTGTTAAATTCTTAACTTTATAAGCCACATTTTGTAATTGAACAAACAAAACATCAATACAGAAATAATGAAGAATTTTAAAAAAGCACCAAAAACAGAAAGAAACTTTGGTGTGTGTGTGTGTATAATCTTAAGGAAAAAAATATTTTAAACATCCTTTAGCAACATGGCTGATCTCACAGGGTATAAGTTTGGACATTTCAAACTTCCAGAAACTGTCTGGATCTACAAACCCTTGCTGTCTGTGTACACCCTTCTGCCTTCGTGTGCACAGCTTCAAAGTGATTGCTGCTATGAACTGTCTTCCAGGACATTGCTTCATCTAACTCCTGTGGGTGAGAAAGATAGGGCTTGTGTTGCTTTTCGGGTGATCTAAATGGAAAAAAAGAGAAAGAAATGAAATATATACTAGAATGCCACCTTCTGGCCACATCACTTAGGTATGTTACTAGCAGAATCAGTATATCCTTCTTCCCTTCCTCATATTGTGACAGATAGACCAATCTCATGAGAGATAAATAAAACAAAACTTTATTTTAAAAAATGAACCAATAAACGTAACCCCCCCCCTTTTTTTAATTTTAAGTAGTTACCTGTAAAATATTTAGTGGCAAAGAGGATCAGAACATATAGTGTTGTTCAGAGCACAGATCATGATTTTAAAGGATTCCCCCATATAAATATATAAAGGGAAATATAAAGCTCTAGGCAGGCCATGAGATAAGGCAACTCTGCTTAAAGAAGTTCCAAGTTGCATAAAAGACAGTTATTGAGCTTGTACATAGAAAATAGCAGAGACAATGAAGTTTAAATAGCCACACATGGAGAAAAATAAAGATTACAATCGTAACATAGTTTTATAGCTAGACGTGTTTACTTATTCCTTAGAAACAAAAGGATTCCTGAAAACAAAAGCATTCTGCTTACTTCACTGGATTTTTTCCAACTTCTCGTAATCAGGGACTCAAGAGTACAATGTTACTTTTCTCCTTTACCTAGCCCTAGTACCCAGCTTCTGCCTTTGTTCTAAAAGGATTAGAGCTTTTCTATATCCTGCAGAGGGAAGGGCTTAAAGAAATCTCATTGTATACAGTATGTGACAGAGAAAGCACCTCTCCCTTGAAATAGTGGATTCCAAATCAGATGCCAGCTGGTTGCTGGCTGGCTGTCAGTGAATGTGGAATGGGGGCTCTACAAATCCATATTCAAAGCAATATTTATCCAAATGACAATCATTTATTAAGAAAAAAGTTGTTAATATAGTTAAGAAATTGTGACTGGATCTGAATTCTTTGGGAATAATTATGTGTGTATCTAAACCAGTGATTCTCAATCTTGGGTCTCTGATGGGTGCATACAGCCTTCTGAATAATAGCACTCTGATGTGAAGGGAATTTTCTGGCTGGGGAATTCTGGGAGTTGGAGTCCACACATCTTAAAGTTGCCAAGATTGAGAATCACTGATCTAAACAGACAAACAAGTAAACTGTATATGAGCTAGCAAAGCAGATGGAAACCTTTACACCAGATCTTTCCAAACTTTTCATGTTGGTGACACACTTTTTAGACATGCATCATTTCGCGACACACTCTTACAGCAGGGCACAAGGCAGGCACTAGGCCCTGCATGGAATCACAGCAGGTTTGGAGGCAGCAAGGCACAAGGTAGGCACTAGGACCTGCACGGAATCCTGGCAGGGCTCGGAAGCAGCAGCAGCCGCGACACACCCAGACACTGCAGCCGACACACTAACGTGTCCCGACACACAGTTTGGAAAGCTCTGCTTTACACAGTCACCAAAGGTTTGATGGAACAAAAACCTTACCTTAAAACTGCAGCAGTGAAGGCTACGTACCTTCTCCCTCCAGCATCACAGTGCTATTATTCAGAAGGCTGTATGCACCCATCAGGGACACATAGTCCTCTCTCCATTTTTGCTTCAGCTTCATAACTTGTTTTTTAATCTCAATTGATATCATAAAGTATCAAATGTATTCTAAAATATTAAATAAAACAAACTGCCTTTTAACAAGTATTTATAATAATCTACACATAAACTATAAGTTGGCAATTAATAAATCTTACATTCTCTGTAGGTCAGACATTGGAAAGGAGCAACATGTAAGTAATTCAATTAGCCAGTTAAAGGAGTGAAACTCTCTATTAAATCTGAAAAAATTAAACTGCAATTTGCCCAATCTATGTCTCAATGGCATTCATAGTAAACTCACACTGAAATGTCGTCCACTCAAACCAAAGGAATTGTTCTTGATGAATCCCAACTAAACTGCTTCTTATGGAGGAAAAGGAGACAAAGAAAAGAAGATAATGCAGAAGTTTGCTTGATATGCTGAAAGAGTGACCAAATGTTAATATGCTAATGTTTTAAAAATCACCAAGGTTTTGCCCTTTTCTGTAGTGTACTGGTAGAGTAGTTTGGCGACAGAAGAAAGTGTAGTCCCATTATCACTTAACCACAGGTAATGTCATGTCTGAACTTGAAAGAAAATAGAATGTGTGCTGTGTTGAACAAGGTATCCGTGCCTTTCATGGAAGGAGCCATCCCCCTTGACAAATATTTGGTCTTTGTATGTGCTAAATATATCTTCTTACAATGCATTTGCCTAAGGATAGGACTCTTGGAGTCAACATCATTTTCCTCTGGCTTGTATTTTATACAAAGAAACTGGATATGAAATCCTATCTAAAACATACTATTACTTAGAGTCAGTGGGATGGAAAGTGCCATTTGTTTGTTTCTTTGTTTAAAGGACTTATATGGCTTCTCATCTTATGTACAATAACTCTGGGTGGCTCACAACTACAGCAATAAAAGCATACAAATAAAACAGTAGTGTGATGTCCTCGATCCATTGACACAAGCCACTTAGGGATATGAAGGAATCTTTATTAAAGCCAGTGATCCATTGCACATTAAAGATTCAAGTGAATCAAGCTCCCGCAACCTAGGTGGCTTGTTGTTTTCTTGCAGACATTTCATTGCCAGGCTAGGCAACATCTTCAGTGCGAAATGGGAGTGGGGACTTGCTCTTTGTTTATATACCATGGCTTGTCCTGCCTGTGTTGGTGGGGGTGTTGTACTCTCCTTGGTAGTGCCTTGATTGGGTTGTTGTTTGCTACTTGGTTGATTGACTGAGTTAATAGTTCCTTGATTAGGGTATATTGTGCTGTTTGATTGCTCCTCTGGTGCTAATCTTGGTGTTAATCTTTGCCTATCTGGGTGTTGATTGCTGGCAAGGAGGTGTTCTGGTCTTCTGGCTTTTCTATTGTCTCTTATGAATGGTATGTAAATGTTGTTTACCTCTATGTGTCTGTTGATGGCTGCTTTGTCTGAGTGCCAAGCTTCCAGGAATTCTCTAGCGTTTTTGGATTTGGCTTGGTTTAAGATGCTCACAATTTCCTAGTTGAAAGTATGGTTAAGTCTGTCCATGTGTTGTGAGATTAAGGAGTTTTCATCATGTCTTCTGACTGCTAGTTGGTGTTCGTGGATGCGCTCTGCTAGTCTTCTGCCGGTCTGTCCTACATAGTGGCTGTTACAGTCTTTACACTGTATGTTGTAGATAACTCCTGTTTTTTCTTCTTGGGCTTTTTTGTTGTTTATTCGTTCAGTCGCTTCCGATTCTTCGTGACTTCATGGACCAGCCCATGCCAGAGCTTCCTGTCGGCCGTCACCATCCCCAGCTCCCCCATGGTTGAGTCTGTCACCTCCAGAATATCATCCATCCATCTTGCCCTTGGTCGGCCCCTCTTCCTTTTGCCTTCCACTTTCCCTAGCATCAGCTTCTTCTCCAGGATATCCTGTCTTCTCATTATGTGGCCAAAGTACTTCAGTTTTGCCTTTAATATCATTCCCTCAAGTGAGCAGTCTGGCTTTATTTTCTGGAGTATGGACTGGTTTGATCTTCTTGCAGTCCAAGGCACTCTCAGAATTTTCCTCCAACACCACAGTTGAAAAGCAAAGATCATTATGAGATACTTCATACAGCAAATCCTAAAGCTTCCAAGACTCAGAGTTGATAAGAATAGGCTAGAAGTTATGTAAAAATGTTTCAAAAGTGCCAAAACATCCTGTGTTAAAACCAAACCACCATATTTGCAACCAGAGAAAGTATTGTTGATTAAAGCAGCTTTCCCCAATCTTGTGACCTCTAGATCTGTTGCACGTGGACACACAGAACAAAGACCGTGCAGATGAAGAATTCTGGTAGTTTCAGCATTTCTGGAAGATTGGGGAAGCCACAGGTAGGTAATGCCCCCTACTGCCCCATTGCTTATCACTAAAACTAGTTCTGAGGTCAGAAATTGGCAACTCTCAACCCAAGGCTTCAAGCATCCATGCAACCTGGTTTTTGCAGCCTTTGCAGCCCACTCTAACCATAATTCAACAGCATGTTTTCCTGCCATAGTAATGCAGGCACTACATGAAAATTATAAAGTAAACCTAAAATAGACTTTAAAAATACTTTTTAAATGATCAAGGAAAACCCTTTGATTAAAAGACCCAGAAAATTCCAGCTCCACCTATGTATACATTACAGTCCCATCCACTTTCCCCACTGCCCCAAACGTTAAATATGCACTCTTCTCAAAGATTTTCATCCATACCTCCACCTGAAGGTCATGGTCCAAAGAAGGAATGGAGGATTCTTAAGAGGAACCACCACTTGCTCAAGATACGGTGTCATCACCAAATTATGATTTTGCGGTCTACACTGTCTACAGGAATGGCTTCTGGTGACAGATAGGCTGCACTTAACAAAGACTGGAAAGAATGTGTTAGATGGCTATCCAGCCTCTGCTTGAAAATCTCCAGTGAAGGGGAATAAACTACTCCATGCAGTAAGGGTAGCCTATCCACAGATTGACAGCTCTTACTGTCTTGAAATTCTTCCTAATGTCTAATCTGTATCTACATCCTTGAAGTTTCATCTCATTAGTTCTAGTCTTACCATCTGTAACAAGAGAATAATTCTGAACCCTCCACAATGTGACAGCCCTTCAGATATTTGAAGTCAGCTATCATGTCCCCTCTCAATCTTCTCGTCTGCAAGCTAAAGATACCTAGGTCTTTTAACTGTTCCTCATAGGACTTGGTTTCCAGCCCTTTCACCATCATGGTAGCTCCTCTCTGGACTGGCTCTACTTTATTGATGTCTTTTTTCAACTGGGATGTGCAGAACTGAGCACAATACTCCAAGTGAGTCCTAACCAAGGCAGAGTAGAGTGGGATAATTACTTCCCACAATCTGAATGTTATTACCTTTTGAAATAGCTTTTTAACTTCCCATTCTATCCTGCAGCTCTAGTATTTCCTGATTATCTCCCAACTAAGCACTAACCAAACCAAAAGTTAAACCTGTGAAAGTTAATTAAGTGCTAACACCTGGACATTTCAGAGTACTTGCTATTTTTTTTAAAGAATTGCATTTATAAACAGATCCTGGAATTGTTTGATTTCACTGCTTTTATACCATGCCAGGAACAAGCCTACCATCTTTGGGCTCAATTTATCAGCTTGTCCAGTTATGTGTGCTATATGGTTGGTTTCACACAATATCCTAGTCTAGGTAAAAATGGGATCATGGTTCATTCAGCATGTTGAGGGAATCCAACCTAAACTGTATTTATTGTCTACACTGTCTGTTTTTCTTTTAATACCTTGCTTTCCCTCACCAGTTCCTAAACTTAGTTTTTAAATTTGTCATATTTTAAAAATGGTTATGGAACCTCTAATATTCTTCAGTCCAGATGAAAAAATATGATCACATCTGCTTATCTCCCACAGCTTCTGCAGCACAAAGTGCTATGAGTTTATTTACCTGCATCAGCATCTTCCATAGAATCAGTATCTCCCATAGGAGTGGAGGTTTAATAATTAAAGGGACGCAGTGGCTCAGCGGGTTAAACCGCTGAGCTGTAGACTGCAGATCGGAAGGTCTGCAGTTCGAATCCCCGCGCAACAAGGTGAGCTCTCGTTGCTAGTCCCAGCTCCTGTCAACCCAGCAGTTCGAAAGCTTAGCAAGTAGATAAATGGGTATCACCTTAGGTGGGACAATATGCTGACGTCCTGTCGGGGAGTCGGCCACCAAACGAAAAAGATCTCTGGAATGGCGGCAGCAATGACAGAACCTGGAAAAAGCAGCATCTACAGGACGTCAGCAGCCGGCTCCGACGCAAGGCATTGTGGGGCTTGTAGTCCAGTTGGTTCCCTTACCCCTTCCCTTAAGCGTGCGGTTTAAAATTGTATAATGTATAATGTATAAAATGTATAACTATATGTATGTAAGCCACCTAGAGTTCTCCGTTAGGGAGGGGATAGGCGGGGTATAAATACAATAAATAAATAAAATAAATAAAATAAAAATTCTTGCTTTCCTTGCTGCTCCCATGGAAATGGATCCTGTCTCATGCCAATTTTAAAAAAGGGGTAATCTCCATTCTCCAACTACTGCCTAAAGGGAGCAGTAGCTTTGGGGAGAGCAGAGGCAAGAAAAGACTCAAACAACACATCCCAGTATGGAGGCAGCTACACAATATTTAATTAACACAATAATTTGACCTTTGAATGGAATATGTTAAGGAAACTAAAGGGTTATGCCAAGTGCTTGAAGAGGCTTTTGATTAATTATGTGAAGGGGTGTCATGAACATGTATGAGGAATTAATACTTTCCAACTGCTAATCATCTACCTGATTATTCTACAATAAAATGTTGTTACAAGGATGGTTTCTAGGGGCCAAAAGGTAATAGCCTCACATGGGCAATATAACCGAAAGATATTAATAAAAACCATATGAGCCTCCTCCTTCCCATCAACAATAGCCACAGTGGACATTGCAACTCCCCATCTTTATCTGACTAATGTAGGTAATCACCACGAGCCTAGCACTAATTAGATGTCTTCCAAATGTTTCTGTCTACCATTTCCCAAGGGCATTTTCCTGAGTATCAGGAAAAAATGGCAAAAATCTAGATAGAATGATTCAGCTAGTTGCATTTTGTCATGACACTCCATTCCCATAATCTAATTTATATTTCCAGAGAACAGTTTTGCACAGCACATTGTCCACCACTTCAATTTTTAGTAAGACTTTGCTGCACATTTTCCAATAAAACAGATGTGGATACATGCCTAGTGTTGAACGCCTGGATTTCTTTCAAAATGCTTGATAGTTCATTAATGTTAACTGATAAGAATCCCCCAAGACTTTCCTGCCTCCACTCTGGACAACTCAAGTTTCAAAATTATTCAGTCCCTGAAGTGCAATACTGTAATTTCCCAATGGCCTACCATGCTGAACTCGTCACTCTTTTCATCTTTTAATACAAATATATGCAGTTAGTCATGCTGGAATAAGTCTAATACAAATGTACAGATGATACATACTGCCAATTGACTTTTTACACTGGTGTGATCCCAGTGGGATTAGTGGAAGTACATTTGTTGAAAACTGGGATCAGCGAATGATGATTAATCCCAAGTCTACAATTGCTAAATTACACACCTAGACAGATAAAGTGAGTTATCTTGAATATATCTACAGTACTTCTTTAAAAAATTCTCAGTTGACACACCTGAATTTTCAGAATGTTTTATCACACAGCTTCCTGCAAGTTATCAGACCATTTGATCTCAATTAAAGCTAATTAGCCTTCCTCTAAAATAAGTTTCATGTTAGACTCTTGATCTAAGTTCAGGAAAAGGAAGAACTATACCACTGTGGTGCAGTGGTTAAAATATCAGGTTGGAATTAAGAAAACCCAGGTTCAAGCCCTTATGCAACCCAGGAACTCACTGAGTGATTTGGGCCAGTCAATGTCTCTCACCCCACTCTACCTAATAAGGTTGTTGGTCTGAGGATAAAATAGGATAAAACACCTATGTGCCCCAGAAAGGTGGGAGTTAAATGTAATAAGTAAATAAATAAGAACTGACTAATGAAACCCACTGGAAGATCCTGCGATGTGCTCTGGAGACTCATTACCCAAAGACTGAGCCACTGACATGTGTACAATATGGCTTAGTCAAAGATTTTATTATTTTATTTTGTTTATCGCTTTGACGGTGATTTGGATTAGCAGAAAAATCAGGCACTCCTGAGAAATTCAATTCACCCAGTCCCCAAATGTAGAATTGCATGAAGAGATGAGCCTGTTGATCTTTCTCCCTCTGCTGCACCCCTGTTTCCATTTCTTCCCCACACTGGATTGGCCATCTGCAGTGCAGGCCAGATCTACTTGTGTCAGTTCTTTCAGAATCCTGGAAAGCTGCTGTAGACGTTACCCACTTCCATGGGTGTCCATGGGAGCTTTCTGCTTTCATCAGAATGAAGCAAGCAGCAGTGCAGCGCCATGTCACAAGCTCGGCACTTTTCATATGTGTGTGCAATGACACAATACATGTAAAACAGGGTGGTACTAGTATCACAATGTTACAATGTTACTTCATTTTGCCCCCACTGACCCTTGTGGATGCCTCTGGGCTCTTTTAATTTGTGAAAGGTGTGGAGATAGGGAGTGAGCGAGGATGTGATGGACAGGAAAGGATGAAGTTGCTGATTGGTGTGCTATGAACCTCTAGCATGGGTCTCTTCATCAGTAGAGTGTGAGCTGGTTTCTTGTTGAGGCCCATTCTACTCTGGTTTGCATTTGGACACAGTCACCTACATGAAGGGTGGCAAAGTGTCTATGCCTTTATTATCCATGCTATGGATGTGATCGCAAAATCTAGAATGAATATCAGTAAGCGGCCTGGGAATGAGAACAGTTTCAGCCGGTTACATGCTTTACAAAAGTCATCCCTTAAGCAGTTGTGCATATGTAAAATAACAACCTGTGCCTGGAGTGTTTTTAAGGTGTAAAAAGCCAACCAGAGATCTATGCAGTCTTTCAGTGCTTTCTTATATATTTTCCTGACTATACTGTACATTCTTCCAGTTCATTTGATTCTGGATTATATGTGGGGGTAAAATAATATGGACTAGAAAACCTCCATGTAGTCTAGCTAGCAGATTGGATATGATCACAGATAAATTCTTCTGGAATGCTACAATGAACAAAAATAACTTTCAGTTTGGCTATAGTGGTGGCAGTTTTCTTGTCATAAAGTTGCAAAGCCTTTGGATTTCTTGAATTGGAATCTATGGCTATAAGGAAGGAACAAGCTTTGAGCTCGAAGGTGCCATGGCTGAAGGTTGGAACTGACAGGTCTGAAATCTCCTGAAGCAACTTTGGCTCTCTTTGCCTATAGAGATGGAACAACTGGCATATTGTGCAGCTGGATGTTGTTGTTGTTTATTCGTTCAGTCGCTTCCGACTCTTCGTGACTTCATGGACCAGCCCACGCCAGAGCTTCCTGTCGGCCGTCACATCCCCAGCTCCCCCATGGTTGAGTCTGTCACCTCCAGAATATCATCCATCCATCTTGCCCTTGGTCGGCCCCTCTTCCTTTTGCCTTCCACTTTCCCTAGCATCAGCATCTTCTCCAGGGTATCCTGTCTTCTCATTATGTGGCCAAAGTACTTCAGTTTTGCCTTTAATATCATTCCCTCAAGTGAGCAGTCTGGCTTTATTTTCTGGAGTATGGACTGGTTTGATCTTCTTGCAGACCAAGGCACTCTCAGAATTTTCCTCCAACACCACAGTTGAAAAGCATCTATCTTCCTTCGCTCAGCCTTCCTTATGGTCCAGCTCTCACAGCCATAGGTTACTAGAGGGAATACCATTGCTTTAACTATGCGGACCTTTGTTGACAGTGTGATGTCTCTGCTCTTAACTATTTTATCAAGATTTCCCATTGCTCTCCTCCCAAGAAGTAGACGTCTTCTGATTTCCTGGCGGCTGGATACTCATTGCTTAATGCATACTCATCTTGAGCAAATGCATGAGTACCCTGGCTTAGATGGAGTCTAGGATATGGCAAATTCATGAACTTTAGTTCCTGAGGAATTACGAGTTTGGGGCCTATCATCAACATTTGGAGGCTATCACAATCAGTTTCTATCTTGATTTGTTCTGGCAAAGGCCAATATGCCTGCAGGTCATCCTGAATATATTTCCTTCTAAATGGTCAGTCATTATATGACTGATAAACCTTATACTGTGTTGTAGTCTCCAACAGAGCTGAACATCTACCAACTCATTTTCTGACACTTTCTGATTACTTTCTCTTTCATAAGAATTTCCATGTCATCTTGTGGGCTCCTCAGTGCAATCCTGGAAGGCATGTTGCAACAAACATATCTTTGCGCTTAGTGTAAACAATGGAAATGTCATATTTTTGTAGCTGTAAGAACATTCTTTGAAATCATGCAGAAGAAAATTTTCAGGGATAATACCAGGAGGGAATAGCTTTCAGGATAAGACCAAATTGGAGATCCTGGAACAGCTGTTTAGAGTTGCCCCCCCCCCCATAAGAATAACCTGTGAAATTCAATTGTTTAACATATAGCAAATGATTAATTTTTGTATAGTTTGGCACTTGTCACAGACAGATTATTATCTGATTAGGTTTAGGCTAGTGATGATCTGTACACAGATAATTGTCCATCTTTGGAAACTTTCAGATTTAGATGGCTTTAGTTGTCTTGGCACTCAAGGGTGACCAACATCTAACAAGATGAACATTAATAATTATTAGCAAGCAATCTGATTTATAAAAGAATGGTCTGACCAGGTATAATAACATAAACATCTCATCATGCAACAGTTCTAATTTAGTGTTTTGTTGCTACTGTTTCAGGTACAGAAAGCAAAAAGACAAAAATACTGAAAATGACAACAATAAAAACCAATGGGTTGTTCCAGATGTGGTTAGTCTTAGGGTAGACTCATTAGTGTAGAAAGTTAGTTTAAAAGACTTCTCTAGGAATGACTAAGTCTAGGTCCACCTCATTGTATTGTCCAGGTCTGCAAACAAGCAATTATAACTTGCCAAAAATACAGAGCACTCTTCTAAGGCTGATCATTCATTCATATTAATGTATTATGCTTTACAGCTGTTCCAGCATGATTTATTTTTTCACTAGTGAATTGGTTCCACCAAAACCCAGTTTGCAGGCAATCACCTTTTGGTATGAATGTTGGAATGAATGATTTGTAACACTGTTGATTTTACCACACAGGGGTGACTGTACAGGAACCAGTTAGGCTGGATCACCCTTGAACCAGTCTGCAATCAGTCAAGTTGAATTTAATACAACACTCTTGTGATCCTGCAGACTATGAAGTAAAGCCAAATTTATCATAATTCATACAAATTGATATGATCTGAATGTTCATACAGGAAACTTTTTGGAACAGGTGATCAAAAAAATATTGCTGATCAGGTCTGGCTCCATTCAGAATGCTTGTGGGCTATTGACTCACTAATTAACTATTAGCACAACAAAAGAGTCTCAGTCATAATTATAGAAAAAGAAATGGAAGATGACAAGGAGAAGGAGAAAAAATTATCATATTCTGTAGTCTTTAATCAAGATGATGGATAAGGAGTTTCCTTCTGGAAAAAAATAATCAGACAAGAAAACATTATGCTCCCACATATGTTGGGAACTGGTCGAATTCCCCAACAAAACAGAGGGGAAGCAGAAACAAATTTGGAGTGCATGTATGATGTATATGTTCTACTGTTATAAAAAACTATGTTACATGAAACATAGTCCCCATAATCTAAGATGTATTGAGACTACAAGTAACATAATTTCAAACCAGTATGACCAACTTCCTTGCTAACTGGGAATTGTAGGAGTTGGTTGGCTAGATAAGAAAGGTGGACTAGACAAGGTGCCAATTGATACATGGCAGTTGCAAATATGGCATTACTTTAAACAAGTGAGTAATAACTTGTTTGTTTGATACATAGCATATACTGTATAGATATTCAGAGACACAATACATCTTTTTAATTGTTCTGCATTCTGTATGTAGAATGATTAGTGGCTCATGCTTAACCACAGTACAATTTAGAATCATTTCAAAATTAACTTAAATGCCACCATATGTAACTAAAGGAAAAATGCAATCTGCCAAAATTAAGCATGTTCAAATCCCCCTAACTTTAATGAGTTGTATAACTACTATTACAACAAGTGGAAAGGGAAAGTACATAGGTTTGGCTAGTTATAGGTGTTATTTCTTAATTGAAAAACATATACACTGTATCCAAAATTAGGCCTTTAGCCCTAAAGTTAAATGTAGCTAATGGTTCATTGTCCTTGCCAGGAAAGGCTGTACCCCTCTTAGAAACACCAGAATTTAAATTTTGTTCCACCCTAAATCACAGAATGATCGTGTATGTAGAAGTTCAGCATTAAATGAGTATGTGTGGTACATTAGTCAAAATTATATTACTGAAGTTCAATATTCTTTAGTTAATTTTTTTTGGTAACACCATCTCAGTTTATTTAATACATGCTGATTCATCCAACTAAATCAGTTTGTCCAAGGAAGAAAAGCAGAAGGTCAGAGGGTAGAGTTCAGGAACATCAAAACTCTGGATGCATTTGTTCATTCATGAACTATTTTAATTCATTAGTTATTTTCATGTCCCAGAACTTTCTATCACTTGGGAATATTCCTGGATTTCTGAAAAACAAGAACACTCTCTCTGTCCAGCTCAATAAGCAGCACTTCTTCTAGTTAGGTTGACACAAATTGGCCCATTTGGCCCATTGGCCGAAGTTTGTGTCTTGCTTGTAGCTTGAATCATGTCAACTGGATTTCTATTTTCTCAGTGGAAACGTTTCGCTCCTTATCCAAATCCAGTTGACATGATTCAAGCTACAGACAATTCCACCTGGATGACTGAGAACCTTCATAGACATTTTGTGTCTTGCTGTTTTCTGGAGACATAAATGTTATTGCTACCCATAAATTGTGCCATTAATCACTGCAGCAACACATCCCTAATTTCAACTAATTTCAACCCAAAATACTGTAGAAGAACCATCATTTCCCACAAATTGTCCTGCAAATTTGTATAATTTATCAAACCAAGTTACAAACTTGGCTGGCGTATGTGCATAATCCTAAAATAATTCAACAGCACCATAACCAGTCTCTTTGCAGAAGGTTGGTTCCTTCTCTTTTACAGTGCCTTTATTGCCAATCTTTATAACAAAGTAGCAACTCTAGTTCTAGCAAGTATTACTTTCTTTAAATGTATAAATATAAATTTGAAAAAATAGTTTTTAACCACATGAGTAGTCATAGTTAATGGATATCTTTTTCATGAGTAAATTTAATTTGTTTAGAACAATATTATTTATTTATTTATTTATTTATTTTCTAAAAAGGTAAAGGTTCCCCCCGCACATTTGTGCAGTCGTGTCCGACTCTAGGGGCCAGTGCTCATCTCCGTTAGTTAGCCGAAGAGCCAGCATTGTCCGAAGATGCTTCCACGGTCATGTGGCTGGCATGACGCACACAGAACGCTGTTACCTACCCACCGAAGTGGTATGCTTTCGAATTGCTAGGTTGGCAAGAGCTGGGGCTAGTGCGGAAGCTCACTCCGTCACGCGGGACTAGGGATTCGAACCTCCGAACTTACAATCTTCCAATCGACAAGCCTGGCGTCTTACCCGCTGAGCCACCACGCCCCTTTATTTATTTTCTATCCCACCTTTATTATTTTTATAAATAACTCAAGGCACGGAACATACCTAATACTCCTTCCTCCTCCTATTTTCCCCACAACAACCACCCTGTGAGCTGAGTTGGGCTGAGGGAGAGTGACTGGCTCAAGGTCGCCCAGCCGCCTTTCATTCCTAAGGCGGGACTAGAACTCACAGTCTCCTGGTTTCTATCCCGTTGGCTTAACCACTAGACCAAACTGGCTCTCTTATGATTTACTAATTGTACATCATACATGATTTACAGATAATATATTTAAGTTACCACAAATGTAAACAGTTCTGTCATTAAAACAATCCACAAGATGCACAAAAAGTTGTTATGCAAACTTTTTTTTTTAATTAAAATTCCATGGATTATCAAGAAAAGGTCTTGTTTATTGATCTGATTATTGAACATAAAACAAAAGTTTTTTTATGTTTCTATTAAAGTATATAGAGTAGGTCAAGAGATAATGGAATAAGGCCTGTGAGGTAGCTTACATTTGCCTTAGCAAAGCACTTTGTGTCTCCTCAAAGCCTCCCATTGTCTCTTGTCTTCTTCTGCTAGCCTTCCCTTTAAAAAAACCGAAGAGGATTCTGCACAGGTTGGCTTATATATTCAATCTTTTCCTTTGAATAACATTTTACTGCCTGCAGGTATGTAGGCACAGAGCATAAGAACCAAGTCACTTGCATAAAGCAGAACTACTTTTTCTGTGTGTTTTTTTTTTCTGTATTGTTTTCTGTTTACTTGTTTCTTTTAATGTTTTACTGAAGTTAGTTACAATGGCAAAAAGGCAGGATGAACACTGAAGAATGAAACAAAGAAAATAAACACGGGCATCTACAGGAGAACATAATTCATGTCATTTCCACAATGATATCTTCATGCTTGTACTGTCACTGGCATCACTGGATGCCTACGCAAGTAAAACTTGTTTTCTTTGATTAACTACAAAACTGCAAAACTGCTTCTCTTCAATATCCCAGTAATGTGATTGATAGGAAAAAACAGAAACTTGACCAACCACATGACCTTAGTCAAATGGTTTGCTGATACTTTTGCTCAAGATTTGCATCATAAGGTTTTCCTCACACTTTTTCCACTAGTTATAGGATCCAAGATAGATGTACTGTAGATATAGATGATCCTCCTAATTTCCACCCCATGTCAGGTGGCTCATAGAATTATTCTAGATATTTCTGCTCCATACTAATGAACAAATTCCAACTGGACACTGTACCCTCTAATATGCAGCTCAGCAGATGTGGAAGGTTGATCAATGCAAGGCTTGAAGCACTGTATAGAGTTTCTCGTGCACTTTCCCAGCCTAGAGGAGCTGACAACATGGACAACATTTTCCTGCAATGTTCAAATTTATGGACTCAGCTTCTTTTTCAGTGTATTTAAATATACAAAAGCATTTCTCCTGTAAACATTGTCAGCAGTATTTGTTAATGGAGCAATAGGGTTAGCCTGTGCACTTCACACATTCCTTTTAACGTGTGTAGGGAAAGGATACTTTCTTTTCAAGAAAAAAAATCCCTTCCTTGGGCTACAATATTTTTCAATCAAATGGATCAAAATGAAACTATTTTTCTAAAAGTGAAAGCAGGCCCAGTCTAAACTTAGTAGAATGCAACCCCAAAGCTCACCCTTCAGATAGTCACCTACATGATTAACACAATCTCCTAAAGGGGAAAGCAGGGCCAGGATCAGGGGTCTAAATCAGGGGCCCCCAACCTGTGGGCCATGGCCCACTAGTGGGCCACGGCCTGTTAGGAACTGGGCCGCGGGGCTCCCACCCGCAAACCCCACCCCCTTCAGTGCGATTGGCTCCCACCTGCAAACCCCGCCCCCAGTGCACACGGTTGGCTCCCGCCTGCAAACCCCGCCCCCGGTCCACAGAAATCCTGGAAACCCCACCCCCCCAGTCTGCAGAAATCCCAGAAACTCCGCCCCCCTGGTCTGTGGAAAAATCGTCTTTTAAAACCGGTCCCTGGTGCCAAAAAGGTTGGGGACCCCTGGTCTAAATCATAGCCAAGGTGACAAGCAGCCTCCCCTTTGCAGACAATTTCTCACTAATATATATGGGAAGACAGAGATGGCAGGATACACCTGCTCTCCATCCTGAGGAAGTCATTAATTGCATAATGAATATCTGAAAACTGAGCTGGTAGTTGTGCCTTTTCTGCATATAGGAATACAGCATACTAATATGCTAGCCCAGTGTCCAAAGTTGCTGGGTTATTGTGGGGGGGGGGGGGTGGATTAAAGCTGAATGTTATATATTCAGGCCTCCCAGAGTTAATTTATCAAATGTGGTATGAGGAACTTCTGTACCATACCAAAAACGAGGTATTTCTCACAACATTGCTTTTCTGTATCAATACGCCACCTCCAAGTCAATCACTACAAGCAATCAAAATTAAAGAATTAATATTCAATAACACTACACTCAGTGGTTTATTAAAAGTTCAAGATTATTTTCACCAGGTGCTTTCCTGCTAGAAAGAAGAAAGAATTCACAGAAGGCCATGAATTAAAATAAATAGACCAGTACAAGAGCCTTGGTTTTCAGTAATATTGAGGATTCACTACTTTTTTATATATTTCCTTAGCATTATGGGATAAATATAGAGTTGGTAGCGTGTATAGCTTCCAAGTTTAACTTTTTAAAATAAAACAAACAATTTTTCAAGCCAACGTTGATTAGATTCATTCCACAAATCCTTCTGAATAGCTATTGTTTAACAACCTATCCCTTTGATACCTTTGCATTGGAATGATAATATGATTAAATTAATTTAGTAGTTACATTTCCATAAGGGAGAAGTAGTGATGTCAAACAGTACATGATTAAAAGCTACCAGCATCTTCTCTAAACTATAATTACCTGGATTTTTGTGTAAGTCCTAGAATTGGCACCAAAAGTGCTCCATCACTAATTTGTTAAATCCTGATGTGGACAGAATAATCTTAACCATTTGCTCCTACCTGTTTGGCCCAAATCTTTTCTTCTTAAAAATAGGAGAAAAAAAAATCTAAAAGCTTGGGCACCTCCCTTATTAATTTTTCTCCAACCTAAGTCCATCTCTGTGTTGATTAAACCCACCTGTCTTTTTGCAGGGGAGCGGGTAGTAACTGAGGAAATTAGTGGGTTTAGTGAGAAAAAAAAGGCTTGCTCTAGTTAGGCTATTTTAATGAAGTACCATCTAAATCCTTTATTTGATAAGAAATACATCTATCTCAGTAATATCCCTCAGAGGAATCCATCTTTTAACAAAGGTTGTATATACTGGTCTGTGATTTAAAAAAAATACCTATATTCTCCACATTAATAACATGCTGCCTCTGACTACTTCATTTGTTCTGATAGATTAAACTCTTTGGCAGCAAGCTCACATTCTGGCTTAATGAGGGACTTCATTAATAAGATTCAGTCGTGTAATTGAGAAGGATAGTGAACAATTTTGAAAAATCTCCATGCTGCCTTAGTGTAGGCTTACTGTCCCTACTGTGTTATTAGAACCTGAGAACAACTAGGTTCCAAAGCCTGTAAGTTATTTGCTTCCTGAAGTTTGGTATCCTTCTATTCATCATGATTTGGTTCTTGGGGAAATTTTAGGGGGGAAAGGAGAAACATATAGTATTTTAATGAAATATTGTGGGAAGTATGAATGGTTTGTCTGCCTAGTAAAAACACTGGCTTGGATTAGACTTAATGGTGCTTAGACTAGATCCACTGATCAATTACCAGTTTAAATCCCAATTATGTCAATGGATGACTAAATCTAGATCCAACTCATAAGGTAGAACAAAACACCTTGAGACTGATGGAATTTAAACTTTTAAAATGTTTTGTTCCTGCCGATCCTGGAATGCTGAGAAGATGCTAAGCACAATGGGCAAATCCCTGCTGTCTCTTCAGGTGACCTTAGATGCCTGCAAAAGATTCATCCAATCAGGATCCTGCTCAATCTCCTGCAATCCTGGATAAATATATCCTTTGGGGGAGATGGGCGGTGGCAAAATTTGATAAATAAATAAATAAATAAATAAATAAATAAATAATATTCACATACCTCACAGTGGCATCGGGGGGTTGTTAAAAAAAGTCAAGATGGCAGTTGCAGCAGTACAATCCAACTCATAAGGTTTCCCACCCCTTTTGTATGTATTTTGTATGTATTTTGTAAAACATATTCTTGATTTACCACTTTATTATTTTTATTTATTTTTATTTTCTTGTCCTTGATGTTGACATGTTTACAGTGGATGTTGTAACTGTTATTGTATTGCATATCTTGGAAGCCACCGAGACTAGTTTGATTGATATAGGTTCAGTGAATAAAGGGCTGGGTCTTGGACTGTACTGCCATGACCACCACCTGGACTTTTTTGACCCTCTCCCCCGGACATCACTGTTCCTTCACCTCCACTCCCCAAAGAAAATAACTGCTGCTGCCCCTCCCTCCCTCCCACCCCTCCAGCAATATTTTCTGTACACGTTGCTTGCATTTGTCTGGTCATTTGGGGCAACAAATGAGCATTTGTAGCCGTATGAAGCTGCCGGACTATCAAGCCATCATTCCACCTGAAAGCTGAGAAAGTGGCATGATTTCATGCCAACAGGAGATTTTTGCAATACTTTAAACCAGTGTTACCTGCTACAGCAGAGACTGAAACTGGGAGTGGGTAAAGAGTTTGGAACAAAATGTGCACTCTTTAAGTTGCAGAACGTGAAATTATTGTAAAGATATTTCCACAACACCATGTTTTTTCTATTACACTAGTGTTTCCAAATAATACTATTTTCCAGACTGCTCATATGCTCTAATTAATATATGAAACAGGGCAGTATTCTACCTATTCTGTTTTCTCATTTCAGTTCAGAAGTCAACAATCACTTTTAAAATACTATATAGTTATAGCCATTCTATTTAAAAGCCAAAAGCTCAAAGCTCAAAGTAAGTAAAAGTTTATTTTTATATTGCTTTTTGCTCAAGCCTCTAAAAAATTTGTATACAAAAAACTAGCTGTACTAGCAGAAAATAGACAGAAAAATATAATTACATGGAAATGCACTTAATTATGACAATAGTAAATTTACAGCACTGTACTGATGTAAATAGAAAGAAAGATAATGGATTTTGTATCTCAGAGTTAACTGTTTAAACAAGTCAAAGTCAAATGAAGGAGAAAAGGAACCACACCATTGATGCCACAGGATGTAGAAGCACAGATTAAAGGGGTGGCTTGTTATATTTCATGGTGGACAGGTATGAAGTTTAATATATGTTATGGCTTTAAAAGAACCAGAGTCCCTACCATCCCCTACCTCACATGTTGCTGAGGAAATGGAGGAAGCCAAAGCATGAATCACTTAACAGTCAAGAGCTCAAAAGAAAGGACCCATTTTGCATTTCCAGCAGAGTTATAAGAGGATTGTATCCACATATAAAGGAAAATGAATGGCTAGAAGATATTTTCCCTTGTAGCAACAGTGGAGGACATGTATAGACTACATTATAGATCACATTAATAAATGGAGCAATTTAAGCCATGAGCAGTTGCTTTTAATAGATTATGTGCCATCAAATCGGTGTTGACACTTAGCGACCACATAGATACTGTAGATTCTGTTCCAGGTCAATCTGTCCCCAAGCTGGTTCTTCAGGCCTTCCAAACAAGTACCCATTGCCACTGTAATTGAGTGCATCTACCTTGCTGCTGCTCATCCTCCTTTTTTTCTTTCCTTCCACCTTTCCCAGCTTTATATACTTCTGCAGAGAATTGGGTCTTCACATACTGTGTCCAAAGTATGATAATTTGATTATGGTGTGATGGTCCCAGTGCCAGTATCTTAACTTAAGAAATTCTCCAGACAATTCATCAGAATGCTAAAAGAATTCATTTATTAAAATACGACTACATGGAATTGCTGCAAAGCTCTGAATACCAGATTTGGCACCAAGCATTCAAAGTTAAGAACATCCCTCTGACTTCATCCCTTGTTAGTTTCAAAACAACCGTTTTCTCACTCTTGATCTTCCCCCCTCTCAACTTGTTAAGTTTAATGAGAGTTCAGGTGTCTTATCAGCATCCTTGGTTTTTCCCAGTCAGTGAAGGAATGTGAGGGAGGCGATTCTTTTCGGTGCAAGGTATCTGGCTACAAAGGAGGCTAACACGAGTCGGCTTCTATACTGATTGACACATGTTGGCTCACACACATGGCAGGCAAGCAAAGCAAGTCTGACATTCTGCCCCTCCAGAAAAAAGAAGAAAAACCCCTCAGGGGAACATCAACCCTAGAAAGAAGAATAGAAAGAATTATTTAGGTTTATTAGGAAAACGGGAATGGAGCGAGTGGGTTAAATCAGGTGCTCAAACATGGCAATTGAAGACCCATTCGCTGTCACTCTTAGGAAAGTTTTTCCATTGCACGAGGTACTGGAGTTGGCCGTGATATTTGCAGGAGTCTAAAATGGCTTGAACTTCGAAGTGTGGTTCTCCATCAGTGAGAAAAGGATTGGGGGGAGGCGGAGTAGGATGCCAGCGGGCAGATGGTTTGAAAGGCTTTAGAAGACTGCAATGAAAAACAGGGTGAATGCGTCACATATTCTTAGGTAACTGCAGTTGAACAGTGACAGGATTAATAACTTTGGTAATAGGAAAAGGCCCAATGAATTTAGCACTTAATTTCTTGGATGGTTGGGTGGATTTCAGGTGTTTAGTAGAAAGGTAAACTTGTTGGCCAACAGATAGGTCCCGTTCAGGACTGCGTTTGCGATCAGCAAAGTGTTTATAAGTGTCTTTAGCTTCTTGTAGGGTTTGGAGCATCACGGGCCAATTTTTCTGAATGTGTTTGATCCATTCCTCAGCCAAGAGGGGTGGTTCAAGTTGTTGAGGCAATTCAGGAATAGGGACAAAGTCCTGGCCATACACAATGCGAAAAGGTGCAAAGCCAGTGCTTTGGTGAACAGAATTGTTATAAGCAACTTCAACAAAAGGAAGTAAGTCCACCCAGTTGTCCCGTTGATGACTAATGTAACATCGGAGAGCTGGTAAATTCAGCAGGGGTGGAGTGAACGTCCTGGGGTCAGCTGTGACAGCTAAAGTTTCCAAGTCTGGCAGGGGCTCAGGCCCCTGCCAACCGCCATATCTCCCATCAGTGAACTGCAAACTTCCTGAACCCCAATCCACTTTGGGATGTCTGTCTTTCAACCAGGCAAGCCCAAGAATTAAGGAATGATTGGCTATAGGAGCCACTAATAATCTCAAAGTCTCTTTATGAGTCCCAATTCTCATTTCCACCATTTCAGTATAAAATTGCATGGGGCCCCCTTGCATCTCAGACCCACCAAGTTGAGTAAATGTCATGGGGGTTTTTAGTCTCCCAAACCTTAGTCTAAGTCCCATTACTACTGCAGGGTGCATTATGCAATGACTGCAACCACTGTCTAAAAGTCCTACTAAGTCTGCACTCCTGCCAGTTCGTAAGAATGTGATTTTGGTTCCCACTAATAGACTGGGACAGGGTCCACTCACCATCATATCTGGACGCCTGCTGTATTGAGTTATCGCTGCCTGCCCTCAGGCGCCATTCAGGGCAGGCAATTCCAGTTTCCTGGCAACTGGAATTTTTCATCTGCTGAGTTGTCATCAGCGTTGGACAATCCACTCGGCAAGAACTCAGCGGCTCCTCTGGTTTGCACCTCAATGCTGATGGAGGCGCCACTAGATGCTTTTTTAGTTGGCAACTTGGATTTGCGGCTGGGGCTTTTACCTGATTGATCTGGTAGGGATAAAGGATACGCAGCAATGTGATGGCCTTCCTTGCCGCATCTGAAGCAAGCTCCACTTTGTGCACGACGCTCCTTCTCCTTTTCCCAAATTCTGCTTCTTTCTTTTCATTCGGTACTCACAGTAGTAGTAGAAGTGTGCTTCTCGGCTCCGTGCCAGTGGTGCTGTAGTTTACTTGCATGCGGGCTTCTTCTACTACTCCCGCTAGGCAAATCCAACCTCTCAGGGTTGTTGGCTTGACCTGTGCCATAGACCATTCTAAAATTTCAGGTTTTAAGCAGGCTCTGAAATACTCAATTCTCAATGACTCTGGCCAGTCAGTCATTTTTCCCACTAGCCTCTTAAACTCCAAGGCGTACTCCGATATGGATCAGTTTCCTTGCCTAAGAGTTTGCAGACTGGTTCTGGCTCACATCGCAATGAGGGGATCTTTGAAGCGAGTTCAGAGGGCGAACATAAATTCAAAGTCCTCTATCTCTGGTGCTTCAGTGTCATACAGATCCACCACCCAATTGGCCGCTTCATCTTTTAAGTATGCTGCAATGCATTGGATTTTCGAGTCGTCATCTGGGAAATCTCTTCCCCATGCATCCATGAATCCATGAACCTGATTCATGAACCATGCTAATTGCTTCAGATTGCCTCCAAATTTTACTTTCAAATCTTGTATTCCTACACCTCCACCACCAGTTTGTTGCCCCAGCCCTGGTAAGAAAGGTGCAGGCTGGGGTCTAACACTGGTGGTACTTTGATGAGCTGAGACATTCTCTTCTTGTGGGCTTGTCGCGAATTGTTGGCCAGGGCCTCTTGTGAATTGTTGGCCGGTAGTTGCCATGGCCATTTCCCTCACATGTTGACTCACCGCTTTGATGATGCCTTGTAAGCCTTCCATGCGATTCCTGAGCTTTGATACCTGAAGTTCCACTGCCCCGATTCATTGCCCCGATTTGGATTGGGATCCTCTCTCCATGGTTACGTGCCGAGCGACCTCTGGATCTGCGTTGCGTCCAATTGCTGTCAACCATCTGTCTGTCGCATCCCGTAGTGGGGGGTTTAGACCCATCTCCCTCTCTGCAAACTGGATTTTGGGCAGGGCTCCATAATTCTGCCAAAGGAAAGCTGAAGTAAAATCGTAAGCACAGGCGAAGTCACGTGATTTTTCACTGAGTGACTGCTTCCCTTAATAACATAGTTGCCAGTCCCAATTGTGGTTGCTAAACGAGGACTACCTGTATGAAGTTCTCAACACAATAGATTTTAACACATTACAATTGTTATTTGATAAGGTATTTGTAATCTGTCTCACTGTAGCCTGCATCTGCATAAGTACTTTGTCCTCTCCTCCTTCCTCCCTAATACCACCACCCCATTCCTCATCCCAGTTTAAATCCTACATAAGTTTAGCCATTCTGTTTTATCTCATGATGTGAGTTGTAGCTCATGAAAGTTTATGCCTTTTCATAAAATATATTAGTCTGGAAAGGTACTACCAAGAAGACTCCTGATTTTTGGCTACTACACACTAACACAGTGCTCCTCCTGCAGAGTCTGCTGAAAGATGGGAAGCAACAGTTAAAATAAGCAACACTTAAAATATCAGAATCTTATAAATTAGTCTAGTGAAGTATTGGAGTGCTCCTCCAGGTTTTTCTGAAGTACAATTTCCATTCTCTCTCACCATATGACATATTGCCTTGGAATTATTTAGCAATACCTGGAGGTCCACAGAACTGTACTAGACAGAGAAGATTCTGTCTCATCACCCGTGTCAACATATGTTTCAGCTTTAGTCCAGGTACTTTCTTAATGGTAGAAGAGCACAATTTTTTCCTTTGCCTCTAGGCAGTAAACCATTGCAGGATGGCCTTGCTACATTGTGAGAAATAACTATTCAAATTACAATAAAATTACTTATTTTCATTCTTATAGAAAGCCTATCTTCCCTAGCATTCAAAGTTTGTTCTGTTTGTTTATACAAATCAGTAATTTCTTGTAATGGAACTATTTGCATATAGATGTAGCAAAACAAAAAACAAAGCAAAACAAAAAACCCACCACCAACTATCCTCCTCTTTAGTTCTAAAACAAGCTGTCTATAATCAGAAAGGTTGGCCCAGAATGCCCGGGCAAGACATGAAAGCATTATATTTTCATTGGCAAATATTCTTTGTGGCTGAGTTCCCTTTTAGCCTAAACAAAGTCACGCACAAGATGCTACAGAACTTCCAGACTAAAGACAATTTCTTTAAAAAATTATGGTGATCTTCATCCTCGATGGAAAGAAGCCATAAGCAAGACTGGGAATAATTACTAGCAGAGCCAGTCATTCATTTTCAAAGGGTGTCCTTCTGCCAACTACAGCTATTGGATAGTTCAGTGACAGAGATAGAGAAACCAGGGTACATCTACCTCTAGTTGGTTGGTTGTGTTTTTATTTCCACTGATTCAGACCCTGTTTATTTTTATTGCTAGCAGGCCAAATAGTTTGTTCAATTCTCACTGTCCCAGTTCAGACACAACAATTGAGTTCCATAACATTTGGCTTTGTGGATTGAATACAAACACTGTGCTGACACATTCCCCCCTTTCCTTTATCTTAATGCAGTAGTTCTCTTTTTTAAAACCTAAACAGTAGTTTAAATTCTGACTACAATCCTGGCTTATACATCAGGATCAAATGGTAGTTTAACAAACTCAACAGTATTCAATTAAAGCATAGCTTTCCAAACTGTGTGTCATGACACAGTACTGTGTCGCCTGCGGTGTGCAGGTATGTCATGCGAAAACCCGGAAGCGCTGATGGCGCGCTGCCGCTGGCATGCACAGTAGCGCGCGTGGTGGCAGTGTGCCATCAGCGCTTCCGGGTTTCGCACGACACACTTGCACACCACCGCCACCACACGCACCGCCACACCACCGCCACCGTTGCCACACACACTGCTGCGCCACCGCCGCTGCCACCGTTGGTGTGTGTCACCAACAGGAAAAGTTTGGAAAGCTCTGAATGAGAAGTAAAACACAGAAGAAATAAATTTTAGTCCACAAATCAATCCTTAAATTTCCGGTACTTCAGATATGTTGGACATAAACTCCCACACTTTGGAGCTGCACATAGCCATGTGCAAAGTATGTAAATGGATTTGAGAATAAAAACTATCCTTTGCTCCTTCTATGCTATCACTGCTAGTTGCAGATGGGTAGAAAATAATCTCAGTCATTTCAGAGGTGATACAGAACATAATCTCCCCCCCCCCCAAAAAAAAGGTAAAGGTTCCCCCCACACATTTGTGCGGTCGTGTCCGACTCTAGGGGCCGGTGCTCATCTCCGTTTGTTAGCCAAAGAGCCAGCGTTGTCTGAAGATGCTTCTGCGGCATGTGGCTGGCATGACACACATGGAATGCTGTTACCTACCCACCGAAGTAGTACCTATTCATCTACTTGCATTTGCATGCTTTTGAATTGCTAGGTTGGCAAGAGCTAGGGCGAGTGTGGGAGCTCACTCCATCACGCGGGGCTAGGGATTCAAACTTCCGAACTTGCGATCTTCCAATCGACAAGCCTGGCGTCTTACCCGCTGAGCCACCACGCCCCTCCCAAATCTCTCAAAACATAACTCCTAATAATCATATTATGCCAATGGAAAATGAAGGGGGAGAGCAAGAAATTTTTATGATTATTTAATATTTAATATAGGAGAGGAAGTCAAAACTATGAGGATTTTTTTTAAAGAAGAGGAGAAGGATATCCATGCACTGATACTGAAAAAGTTCTAATACAAACTTATAAACTTAAATATAAACTTATTTTGTAAAAGATTGTATGCAATGAGCATTTATTGAAAAGGGTTTTTCTGAGAAACTCAAGCACAGAATGGAAGTTTTAAATTATCATGCTGTTATTTAGTCATTGCAATTATTATATTAAACAGTGTTAAAAATTGTTCGGTGACATTAGAATATTTAAAACATAAGCTACTTTTTCCTGGCATAAGAGAAGATAGGGAGCAGGAAAATATGAATTGGCATGGAAATGGTTTATGATAGGTAAATAGTAGCTTTGGGGCTCTCATTCTTTACCCATCAAATTCACACTCTGCTGGTGTGCTATTATTTGCATTAGGGTGAGATATACAAATATTAGCAAATTGAATATCCTTTATCTTCCATGCCTAGAAATAATTAACATGGAATTTATTTATTTAAATCTTTAAACAATCTTCTCCAACCTGATGTTCTCCAGAAAGCATTAGACTATGACTCCCATTCTATTTAGATGGAAATCACAGAACATGTAGTTCAACAGGTATGGTGGATACCTGGCTAGAAAAGAGTACCTTCAAGAAGATGGCTCTAAATCAATGAACCTGTCATTGAAAGGAGGGACTATACCAGTTTCGTATTTTGATTATTCAGTACCAGAATACCTGACAAACTCCCAATTATCTGAATATACTGTAAAGAGACGTTGGCCTGTGGAGAACAGATGCATGCTAGGAGGGAGTGTTGTTGTATTCCAACCTACATGCATTCACCCCTGATTATATAAGAATGGGGGGGGGAATGAAAAAGTAATAAAACAAGGTATAAAGAATCCATAAGTATCAAATTAAAATTAACATGTGTAAAAACACTCCCTTGCTAGCTTAACTAACAATAGCTCTAACAGGATCCAGACCAACATTTTCCTCCTGGTCTCTAGAAATGCTAGGAATTAAACTTGGGATCTTAAAACTGCAGAATATTAATCTACCACTTGAGCAGTGGAGCCTGTTACAGTATAGCAAATCATAGATTATAGCATTTTTCATAGCAGTTTAGATCATAGCAGTTTTCATAGACCTCATATGACCCTCCCATTTGAGTTTATTTGGGACACGCTGAGCAAAACTATAGCAAAATCTACAGCCATTCCTCATTTGAGATCCTGTGCCCTCACACTTCCATATATCTGCAGTATATATGCATAGTAACAGTCTAAGGCAGGGCTTTCCAAAGTTTTTCCCGCGGCAACACACCAACCGGCATTGGTGTGTCGCCGCAGGAAAACCCGGAAGCGCCGTCCTTGCGGCAGCGTGCAAAAACCCGAAAGTGCTGCTGCCGCTTTCGGGTTTTGCGCGCTGCAGTTGGTGTGTCGCCGCGGGAAAACCCGGAAGCACTGATGATGATCAGCGCTTCCGGGTTGTGTGGCGACACACCAGACTGTGTGTGGCGACACACTTTTGTGTCGTGACACACAGTTTGGAAAGCTCTGGTCTAAGGGCTGGAACTTGTGGCTCCCACACAAGAGAGAACACTTATGAAAACACATCCCTGCCGTCTCCCAAGAGATTCAGAAAGGTGAAAAGAAAAAGCCAAGAATTAAACCATTTTTTATGGCTCTGAATTCCCTAATCTGCTATGGGCAATCACGCATTGTATTAGAGACTGCATTCTTGCTTGCAACAAAGTTTATAATCTAGCCAAGCTGTGTCTGAGATTTTTCTGTCAAGATTAGACAAAGTAGGAATAATTGGGACCGGCAACTCCATCGCTAAGTGAAGTGGTAGTTAAGCGAAACATCACATGACCTTTCCGCTTAGCAACCACAGTTCTGGCAGTCCCGGTTGCGGTTGTTAAGCAAATCACTCATGGTTGTTAATCGAGACATCACATGATCACAACTTGCAACCTCATGCTGGCTTCCGCATTGACTTTGCTTATCAGAAGCTGTCTGGGAAGGTTGTAAATGGTGATCATGTGACCGTGGGATGCTGCGACGGTCATAAGCATGAGGACCAGTCGTTAATCACTTTTTTCAGTGCCATCATAACTTTGAACAGTTGCTAAACAAATGGTTGTTAAGTGAGGACTACCTGTAATTCTTTTCCTTGGTATTAGATATACAACAGAAATTTTTATGCCATTAGGGCTTGAGCCTTTCGTACTGGGTGTTGTTTCTGTTTTTTGGCACACAGAAGACTGTTTTGATTATGAAGGAGACTTAAAGTTTTCTATGTGACAGGTGAGCATTGTGGGTGCATGTTTTAAGCCAAAGCAATATTATTTGACATTATATATGTGTAGCGCTGGTACTCAGTCCTCACAGATTGCTTAAAAATGGAAGTAAAACAGATGGGTTGTACTACTTCTGCAGTATAATATTTTAGGTACATAAAGGTATAATGACATCCTGCATAGAAAGGATAGGACAAATGTTGAAGAGAAGTGGTTACATTGGCTGGGATAGTTGGGGATCAACCCATCTGAAGGGCACCAGGCCAGAGAAATCTGTTCTAAGTTGATATGTCTAGTTATGCTGATACTGTTAAGAAGAACTTTGTTGCCAAATTGATCATACCATTCTGTATAGGACTGGACTGCAAACTATAAATGTCCTGGCAACAGAACAAAGACAATAACTACATTTATTAGTGACTGGAAACCCATTATGGACTTTTTGCTGAAAAAATAAAAATATAAATTGTGATTTATGGGTTTGATGATTAGAAAGGGTAGACTATGGAAAGAAGGAAATTATGTTGTAACCTTAGAGAAAGAGGAAAAAATATAAATGTACTTGTAAGTGCTGTTAAGAAGACCAGAAGCCACTTCTTTATAACTCTTTCCTTTCCTTTCCTTTCCTTTCCTTTCCTTTCCTTTCCTTTCCTTTCCTTTCCTTTCCTTTCCTTTCCTTTCCTTTCCTTTCCTTTCCTTTCTTTTCACTTTTTTCACTTACTTATTACTTTTCTTTACCTGCCTTACTTTTCTCTTTCAAAATTTGTATTGTTTTTATTCTTTAAAAACATCTTTAATGAAAAATGTATGTATGTATGTATGTATGTAACTCATGTAGTGATCATCACATAGTTGAACTACTGTAATACACTGTCTGTGGGACTTCCTTTGAAGATGACTGGAAGCTTCAGAGGATACAAAATGAAGATTATTGCGAGGACAGTCCCACCAGTCCAGAATAACATCTAGTTTAAAGTCCTAGCATTGGTTACCAGTCAGCTTCCAGGCACAACTCAAAATGCTGGTTGTTACTTTTACTTACTTACTTGCTTGCTTGCTGTTCCTGAGCCACTAGGTGGCTTACAATATACTGTATAAAAACTAAACCACCCATAAAAAGAGGATTAAATAAATAAATAAAATTATTGACCCCCATCTACGGTGGAGCACAACATTGCATCAGGCAACTCCTTACCAGGAGTGAAGACACTCACCTGGCCTACACATCCAGAGGAGGCCTACTGAGTATCTCCCGGCTTTGCAAGTTATATGGGGTGTGCCTAAGACAGCAAGGCTTCTCAGTGGTAATCCCCACCTTATGGAACTCTCTTCCCCCTGAGGTACATGAGCCCCCTACCCTCCTTGGATGTTGAAAACAAGTCAAAAGTGTCCTTTTCCAATTTGCCTCTGGCCACAATATTTTTTCATGATTATGGTTTTAAATTATTTATTATTTTATTATATTGATTTAATTGTACTGTTAGTTAGATTCTCGTCTTGCTGTCCATTGCCCAAGATCCTTCAGGATTGGAATGAGCTAGAAATGCAATCAAATAAGTGAGCAGAAATGAAATAAATGTTGCATCTTTATTGATTATTTTCATATTAAAATAAGAAGTTCCATATAGATTTTCGGTATGTCCTTGTTGGCTCCTGATTTTTTAAAAAAATCTTTTTTTACTTTTCCCTTGATTGATAATTTCTTGTCAAATCTGGTATTTATCTACAAATGAATACTGCATAATTCACTGATATTTAGTCCTAAGAAGGTGTGGAAGGATAAAACCATCAAGTGTGAACCAGGCTCGTCTGCTTAGATGTGAGCCCACAGCATCTTACTTATTGAATACGTATGTTTATGATTCAAGACTTAGGCTGAGATAATTATCCCTTTGAACTTAATATACTTCTTAGGATACAAATGATTATTATATGAAAGTAAACCATTATACTTTTAACTCAAGTTAACTTGCATGGTCATACACTTAGCGTTATCAAGACATAATTACTGAAGTTCATTTCCAGCTAATGACCCCAGCTAAAAAATATCATTATTTCTAGAATAATACTGGGGAAGTGATTCTTCAGCATCAGTGGATTTCTGAACAAATACATTAACAACCAGAAGAAAGAAAGAAAATATAAGATAACCAGAATTCGTATTACTCATTTAGACATTAGGCTTCAATCCTATATACACTTATTTGGAATTAAGTCTACTGAAGTCAGCAGCATATTTGTGTAAATGTTTATTTATTTAATGTATAGTTGAAGGCTTTCACGGCTGGAATCCGATGGTTGTTGTGGGTTTTCCGGGCTGTGTGGCCATATCCTGGCAGTTTTGGTTCCTAACGTTTCACCAGTAGCTGTGGCTGGTATCTTCAGAGGACAGGAGCACAGCTATAAGATTGTCTCTGTGCCCAGGTGGAGGGTGTGTGTTCCTGCTGGTGTTTATAGCTGCTGAGAGGGTGTGTGTCTTCTGTGGGTCATGAAAAACTAATAAAAAAACATAAACTAATGAAAAACATACAGTAACCTCCAAACAGTCTTCAAACCCACCAGAAAAATACAACAAATCTTAAAATCAGCAAAAGACAAAAGGGACCCCCTCACCGCTGCAGGAGTTTACCGCATACCCTGCAGCTGTGGACAAGTATACATTGGGACCACTAAACGCAGCATCCACACCAGGATAAAAGAACATGAAAGACACTGCAGACTACAGCAACCTGAAAAATCTGCAATAGCTGAACATGCTCTCAAACAAACTGGTCACCAAATCTTATTTGAAAACCCAGAAATACTGGACAACACCAACAGCCACTATGTTAGACTATACAGGGAAGCCATTGAAATAAATAAACACCAACACAGTTTCAATAAAAAAGAAGAAAGCTTAAAGATCAGCAAAACCTGGCTGCCAGTCCTGAAAAACACAGCTTGCAAAAGGTCAATGAACTCTACTTAACCACAGAAATATACAAACAACTCACACAATAGATGTGCTAATCCCACACACGACAGCACCACACCCCCTAATCACCACAAAGAACCCTCTCCCAATCTCTTGTAAATGACCCACAGAAGACACACACCCTCTCAGCAGCTATAAACACCAGCAGGAACACACACCCTCCACTTGGGCACAGAGACAATCTAGCTATGCTCCTGTCCTCTGAAGATGCCAGGCACAGCTACTGGCGAAACGTTAGGAACCAAAACTGCCAGAACATGGCCACACAACAACCATTTATTTATTTAAATTATTTATAGATAGCCCATCTCACAGCAGTGACTCTGAGAGGCATACAAAGTTAAAAACAACAATTTAAACAGGACTGCACTACACTTTAAAGTTAAAACTGTTAAAGTTAAAGGCAAAACTGAAGTACTTTGGCCACATAATGAGAAGAAAGGATACCCTGGAGAAGATGCTGATGCTAGGGAAAGTGGAAGGCAAAAGGAAGAGGGGCCGACCAAGGGCAAGATGGATGGAGGATATTCTGGAGGTGATGGACTCGACCTTGGGGGAGCTGGGGGTGGCGATGGCCAACAGGAAGCTCTGGCGTGGGCTGGTCCATGAAGTCACGAGGAGTCAGAAGTGACTGAACGAATAAACAACAACAAGCACTACACTTTTTTTTAAATAGCTGTTATAATTTTGGTCCCTGAAGATTAACCCCGTGCAAAGCTGTGAGTGGTGCTTCACTCTGATAACATTTTGAGTGAAGCACCCCTAAGATGTTGCTTCATGACCCCTTCTTTGGTTTGCCTGCTCAGATTGCCTTCTCCAGCAGCTCCAGTAGTTGAGCTTCTGTGCCTGTGCTGCACATTTTTACGGAAGCCTATTCTGATGCTTCCAATAAATGACTTGTTGTTGTTGTTCAGTCGTTTAGTCGTGTCCGACTCTTCGTGACCTCATGGACCATAGTACGCCAGGCCTTCTTGTCCTCCACTGTCTCTCGGAGTTTACTCAAATTCATGTTCATTACATCGGTGATGCTATCTAACCATCTCATCCTCTGCCGTCCCCTTCTCCTTTTGCCTTCAGTCTTTCCCAGCATCAGGGTCTTTTCCAATGAGTCCTCTCTTCGCATTAGGTGGCCAAAGTATTTGAGCTTCAGCTTCAGCTTCTGTCCTTCCAATGAGCAGTCAGGGTTGATTTCCTTTAGGATTGACTGGTTTGACCTCCTTGCAGTCCAAGGGACTCTCAAGAGTCTTCTCCAGCACCACAGCTTGAAAGCATCAATTCTTCGGCGCTCAGCCTTCCTTATAGTCCAACTCTCACAGCCATACATTACTACTGGAAAAACCATAGCTTTAACTATATGGACCTTTGTCGGCAAGGTGATGTCTCTGCTTTTTAATATGCTGTCTAGGTTTGCCATAGCTTTCCTCCCAAGGAGCAAGCGTCTTTTAATTTCATGGCTGCAGTCACCGTCTGCGGTTAAATGACTAGGTTAAATAAATGACTATACACTATCACAAGATACTTCTGCACCACTGTAATGCATACGCAAAAGCCTCTTCTAGTTAATGGAGGTGTGGAAGAGCCTTTGAGGCAATGCAAAGGACTTCAAATGAGGAAAAACACGTCTCACAGCATTGGTTAGAGCCATCTCTATGCGACAAAACACCTCGCTGAGGTGAAGCTCAGATGCATTGAAGATCTCTACTAAAGATAACAATATAGCAAGCAGGCTTTTCTTTTTATTTTGGTACATTTCATGTTACTTTGGCAATTATCTTAAAATTCTAAGCTATATCCACGTTAATATGAAATGCAGGGCCAAAGACATTTTGAAACAAAGGAAAAGATTCAGTGCCATGTGCAGAAGGTACTTCTTCCTTCAGCAGCACTATCAGGATAAAATCTCCTACCACACCTGAGGACAGCAAGCTAGTTTGAAGGAAATGGAGGTACATAACTGGATATATGGCACGTATACAATTCCCTCTCATGTGACAGGGAAAGGACCAACAGATTGCCTCCTGAAGCACTTGCCTCGATCAGTCTAATAGTAAGGTGGTCTGTACTGAAATGGTTGAACAGCAATCAAACTGTAAGTTTTTAAACAGGATTAAATGAATTCATGTCAGATAAGACTATCAATAGCTACTCATTGTGATTATCTTTGATATTGGAGGTCATATTCTTCTGGAACCTGATTGCTGTGGAGCACAAGGGGGTTGCTACTGTGGTCGTGTCCTACTTGCAGTCTTCCTGTGGGAGGGAATGTAATGCTGGACTAGATGAGCCTGGGCCTTATCCAGCAAACTTTTTATACATATGTGAAAGTGCTATATTATAATCTTGAGACTTTGTTTTAAAAAGCTCTTTGCTAAGTTTTTCATTCATTATTTATGTACAATAGCAGCCAGGGACTTGACAGTTCATGGGAAAAGCTGCATGAAGCATGTCAAAAGAATTCAAGAATGGCTTGCATCATCTGCAGGAGTATGGAAACGATAAAAGCAGCCCAACTGTTGCTTTGCACGTAGTATAGTTATGCTTTGGCAGATGACTAAGTTGAAAAGCATTTCAAATGTCTCCCGTTCAACATATATTCAGTTATTCTTATCTAGGTCCAAGGCTGGTAGGATTGGAAGGATTCCTGCTGCATGTTAATTCATTTATTTTTATCATAGTTTTCCTTAGTCTTTTGCTAACCTTAATTGTCATGTTACTAATTATATATTTCTTTATAAAGTTGGTGGGTTGTTTATGCACTTTAAGGCAACCAAAATAAAATTCAGCAAAGCTTTTTTTAAAAGTAATTTGTTAAAACTGGTCATAAGCAAAATTAAAAATGCATTATGGTGAAATAATGCTTTTACACCCCGCACAATCAGCAGTGGCAGTGAAAAGAAATAATTACTTAACAAGGATGTTTTCTTGGGGGTGAAGAGCTGCGATCACTAGTTTGAAATTGCATTGCTTTATTTCTGCAGTGCCACTTACCATCAGAATCCTGGTCATGTGCTTGGAAGATCAGGGAAACACATTTAATTTGAAAGGCTAAAATAGTTTCCAAGAACACAAAAAGAGTGAAATATTTGCAGAGCAAGTACTAGAAAAAAAATTGAGCACAGTCAACCTTTCTGATTGCACAGGGCTGTTTCCATAGATCTCTACTCCTAGATTCTAAGACCACATTCAGCAAAGTCTTGGCCATATGCACAGCTCTGTACATAATTTTCATTTGAGATTAACAACCATGGAGCCAGGAAAAGGCCGTTTTTTCAGCTTAGGGATCTAAAGGGCTGCAGGATGTTTGTCTGTTCTTACCTATTGATATAATAGATAGACAGAACAAAAAAAAAACATTTGACCCCTTTGGAGGCTGGGGGGCCAGGGGCCAGAGTTCCAGCAGCAGCATATTTCATTAAAATAACAAAATGTAAGCTCTGCCCCTTATGTACTTGTATGTGATGACAGGGTGGACTTTACATCATGATGCTGCAATGTACATTTTATCCTTTGCCCTTATCTGGGGTGTCCTGGATGTCCCCAAAGTGACAGATCCTGAACAATTTAAGGCTTTTGGTTTAAAAAAATATACAGAGACTCAATTACAATGACACAGTTCTGAAGATGTATGCCCTGCACTGCCACTTTAATTAATGTTCTGTCAGCATATGCAGCATCAGTGTGAATTTCACATCTTCACATCCATGTACACATTGAACCAAGCTAAAATGTAGCTTGTGTTGTTTTAGATTTAACATTTTAGGTAAATTCATCCAATTATGATTTATCCAATCAGCCATGATTCAACAACCATGCTACATGAGCTACATTGGCTCGTAGTAGGCTTCTGGGTGCAATTCAAGTTGCTGGTTGTCACCTTTAAGGCCTTACATGGCATGGGGTCAGGTTACTTGTGGGACTGCATCTCCCTGATGGTTTCTGCCTGTCCTACCAGATCTGGCAAGGTGGGTATGCTCTAGGTCCCTTCTGTGAGGCAATGTCACCTGATAGAGTCTAGTAAGCAGATTTTCTCTGTCATGGAGTCTGCCCTACGGAACAGCGTCCCCCCAGAGACATGGACAACTCCAACATTACTGGCCTTTCAGAAGGACATAAAGACTTACCTTTCCCCCCAAATATTGAGGCCAGATTGTTAGTTTGGGGAATGTTGTAGAAGTTTTGTGCTTTAATGAGGGGGCGTCAACCTGGATTTTGTTGTTGTTAATGTTTTATATGTTCACTGCCCAGAGCTTCATTGGATAGATGGGCAGCCTTATAAATTTGAAGGATCATCATAATCATCATCATTTCATCTGGATGTTTCCAAGCCATGAAGGAGAATGGAGTGGGATTCTGCCATTCAGTATTGTTTTTTGGGGGAAAAAACAGTCCATGGGGTGTGCCAAAGCTTGAGTGAAAGCAGCTTTTGGAATTCTCTCTAAAGTATGAGAAATGAAAGGAACTTTTAGAATGATGAATATTCAGAATTATAATCTGGGGAGTGATAAATCAATCCTTCATTCCATTTACTATGCTCACCAGGCTTCTGTAACAGTATACTGGTAGCAGCTGCTCCTTCTACCACTGTTGACTCATAATGGGAAAAACCAATGAACAAACCAAGGTTTCTTCAAAGCTGAAGTTGTCAAACTTACTAAGAGCAATAATCAAGGATTTTTGAAAGGATATAAAGTCTGTGGTGCCCAGTATCAACACCTTTTAAGACATAATCTTGCAAAAACTGGGATTTCAGTTATTTGTACAGCCTAAATATTAAATAATTGAAAACAGAGATGGCTCCATCAGTTAGGGACACATGAAAGATTGTCATATTAGCCACTTTTGAACTGTGTGTTAGGTATTACAATGGGGGGAAAAGAAACAAAATGGGATGCTGAACTGGAGATGGACATCTGTGACTGCCAAGTTGCTGGAAAAAGATACTGTACATTTGATAGCCTCAAACTAGAAATGTTTCCAATAATGTTCCCATTTAGAATTGCCCCTTCCAACAAAAACATGGTACAGAATTTGCATTAGAACATGGGCAGGCAACTCCTTCCTTCCTTCCTTCCCTCCCTGGGCTGTAGAATGTTATTGAGGAAATAGGGCTGGCATTTGCTTTGGGCTGGCAGAAAGATTTACTAAAAATAATTTGGAAAGCTATTTTGAGTGTTTGTTTGTGAACAAGTCACACCACCATAAATCTATATGCTTCCATGGATGTTCAGTTTTAACCCTGGGGACCACAAAATGTGGGGGGTAGGTAACAGTATGCAGAGTATGGGCCAGGAGTTGACCTCTCCTGTCACTGATAGAAATAAGCAAAATTTCTCTGCCATTAACAGTGAACAGACTTGAAAATTAATTCTTCGAAGTCTGATACTGCTAAAATAATAGGTACAGTCCCAAATGGTTATTTTTCTTAAAAGTTATGCTGAGCTTCCCCTATTGTTTCTGCTTCAGCACTACTTATTAAAGAAGATGTAATCCGGGTCTGCCTCTTCATTAATGAGCATTCAGTGATTCCATTATGTCTGAGAGAGACATCTAAACATCTGTCACTAATATTCAGTATCCATCAACTGGACATCGCAGATTCAAATTCTTCTGTATAAGCTGAGAGTTATTTTCTTATATACAGTCAATAGTTTTCAGATTTTAGGGGAACAGAAACAGGGTTTTTTTAAAGGTATAAACTGCACGTTTTGGTAGCTGATCAACCCATTACCTCTGGACTTTGGGAAAGAAGAATAATTGGAAAAGAAGTGGTGAGTGGGGGGAATGTTAAGAGTCCCTCCATCTGAATATAAGCCACCCTTCTGGAAGTAGTATTTTCAGAGAAAAATATTGGGCCTCTATCACATGCCTCCACATATAACATGTGCTTGGCTGAAGAAATTGACCCTCCAATATCTTGGATCTGTTGGCCCTTTAACAAGCCTGATTGCCTCTTTACTACTACTGTGGCGTTACTTGGGCATATACCATGGTGTGCCCAAAACTGCCCATGTAATTGCATTCTGTACCAGCTAAAACTTCTAAATGCTCTTCAAGGGCAGTCCCATGTAAAGTCTATTACAGTAGTCTGAACAGGAAGTGACTAAGGCATGAGTAGCCATGAGCAGAGCCTCCAAGTCTAGAAATGGGTGCAATGGGTCTACAAGATGGATTTATGCAAAAACTGTCTTGGCCACAGCCACCACCTGTTGTTTGAGCAAGAACTGCCCAATACAATCCCCTAATTGTACATCAACTCTATCTGGGGGACTTGGAAGCCTTCAAAATCCAAAGCTACTTCATTTTGCCAGGGTGGAGCCAAAGCCTGTTGTTCCCCATTCAGACCTCTATGGCCTCCAACCACTGGCAATTCATTTTGACAGCATCAGCTGGTTGGCCTGGGGTAGATATACAACTGGGTTTCATCAGCATACTGATGATACCTCACCCTGTGTCAACATATGACCTCACCCAGTAATTTCATGTACTTGTTGAATAGGAATGGGAATGGGAAATGGATAGAGCCCTGAGGCATTCTGCACAGTAGGGGTGTAAAGCTGGAATTCTCTCCCCTCTCTGCACTGACTGGAACTGCTCCTGGAGGAAGGAAGAAAATCACTTAATACCATAGTTCTCCCTCCCAACCCCATGTGCCAGCCCATAAAAATACCATGGTCCTGCCAAAGCTCATCAACAAGTGTGACCGATGCCACGTCAGTGTTATGAACAGGCCTGAAACCTTTACTGGAAAGGGTCCAGTTAATCCATTTCCTTCAGGGCTCTCTGGAGCTACATACCAATCACCTTCTCAACAACCTTCCCCAAAAAGGAAAGTTTGAAGACTGGACAAGTATTATCCAGTTCTGTTGGATCCAGTAATAGCTTCTTCTTTTTTTTTAAAGTAATTTTATTATTAAAAGAAAAAAAACAAACAAACAAAGACATCAACAACATCAACAACATAAAAATGAATAACAAAGTACATAACAAACTTAATAAACATACATTCAAAACTAAATAACCCTATATAAAAAAATCCTTATAACAACACATCACGTGAAACAATTAATTTAAAACGACTTCCTGTTTCTTTCTTGAAGATAGCTTCTTACTTTTAGTTTTAATTTTTACTATATTTCTATTGTATTCCTCTTTTTATTAATGTTTCTTTAATATATAAATATCTTAACTCTTATTTTATTTTAAACCTTTCATTTGTTCTTGTATTCTAGTACATATATTCTAATATATTATCTTTTTTATCTCTTCTAATATTTTTCCATTACAATAGTTTTATTTTATATTCTTTTTGCAAAAATTCTATAAATGGGTTCCATATAAGTTCATAATCTCCCAGTTCTTTTTGTTTTATTAAAATTGTCAGTCTGTCCATCTGTGCTATTTCCATCGTTTTGATTATCCATTCTTCTATTGAGGGGGTAGCTTCTTCTTTCCAGTGTTTTGCGAAAATAATCCTCGCCGCTGTAGTCAAATGGTATAATAGTTTTTTTTGTTCCTTGTTCATCTTCATGTCGATAATTCCCAGTAAATAAGTTTCTGATTTTTTTTCCATATCCATTTTGAATATTTTACATATATTACCATGAATTTTGCCCCAGTATTTTTTAGTCTTTTGACATGTCCACCAAATGTGATAAAAAGTTCCCACATTTATTTTGCATTTCCAACATATGTTTGATCTTAAACATTTCATTTTATATAATCTCTCAGGAGGCAAATACCATCTGAATATCATTTTATAGTTGTTTTCTCTTAGACTGTTACTTAAAGAAAATTTAATATTTTTCGTCCAAATTCTTTGCCAGTCTTCGCATTTAATTTCTCTATTCGAATTTTCTTCCCACTTTGTCATATACTTTTTAATTTTTATATCTTTATTTTTCAATTCCAATAGTTTTTTATATAATTTAGATTTTTTTATTTAATTTAATTTTATAATTTTTTAATATAATTTATTTAGTAATAGCTTCTTGAGAAGAGGGTTTCTCAGAGCTGGAGGAGCATTCACCTACTAGGAGGTCCATGCCTTTAACCAGCTGGGAGGGACATGTGGCAAGACACAGCTGCAAAGGCCCTGCCCACTTCATCAGGGCCAACAGATTCAAACTCTTCCAAGATAGCCGAGTAAGATTGCACCTCAGGCAATTCCATAGGACCCATAAAGCCAGAGTCCAACTCTGAGTGAATCTGAGAGACTTGTCTGAAGATTCCTAGAACAGTCTTTGCAGCAGCCCAGTAGATTACCCCTGGTTTCTTCTTACCCAGAAGAGGACAGGTCAATCTAAACAGGACTGCCAGTTGACTCTCCATGGACGTGAAGACAAGAGAATATAATTACATTTTGCTATCCTTATTGCCACAAGATTGTTACCCATACTTGTTCTTTGTTCTTTGTCTTTCTCCTGTGGTGCTCTAAGCATCTTATACACCACTTCATTGCCTGGAGTTCCTCCGGCACACAGAGAATCCATACAGGAACAATTCAGTCCAAGGCCCCATCCCCTCTTATTCCAAGTGGTGACTAAGGCTTCAGTTAAACCACGCACCAGGTCTTCAGGGACTTCTAGTAACTGACTCAAAATGTCAGAAGAGACATGCAGTGTATGTGCAGAAGCCTCTTCCTTCTATTTAAAGCCTTGGAGTGACACAAAGTAAAGCAACGTGACTGTCACTAAACTAATAGTAGCAGGAGAAGTGTGTTGCTTCACAAAGCTGCTTTGATGGGGTCAGTGGTGCCCTGATAAATATTTGAGAACCAGCTCTGGCAGCTCCACTGCCACCATTGAAGCACTAGCCATGGAACAACTGATCAGCGCACTAGAAGCGGAGGCTCATTTCTACTCTCAACTGGTTCGCAAAATTCTAGAAAATTGAATAATCAGCTCTTGTGAGCTGGTATGAGACAGCTCCATCATCCCATTGGATGGGATGCATTATTTCAAGTATTGTTCCTACAGGATCTAAAGTAATTTGTCGATTTCCACTTGAGATGATCATCTGAGTTAGAACTTTGCATCCCTAACTGCAATACTATGTAATCATAGCACCAAGGAAAATCTCCAAGAGATATCAAGCAAATACTGAGATCTACAGCTTATAGGGTCCTTACTCTGAATTAGGTCCGAAACCCCCATAATTGTACTGATCTGTTCATGGAGAAATTATATTTGTTTTACACACACGCAATCTCATATACACATATCACATGTCCATTTTCTCTTTCCTTGAACAGAAAAGAAAAATAATAGTTATACCCCGCATCGTATGCTGAGCCACCTAAAATAATACAGGTACTGTACATGATTGGCATGGAGGCTATGAAATCCTGTGCCACACCAGATAAGGAACTTTCAGTACTGATATTGAAATTCCCTGAGACAACAACCAGTCCATAGTTTTCAAGCAGAAACAGCAGCAGCTGAAGCAAAGAGAATATTAGGCAGAACAAAAAAATGGTGTGGAAATATAATTATATGTTGTGAGCCCAGCACTAGGTAAAGGCATTCAGTGCTGGAAGATGAATACATGAAAGTGAAATAGCCTATGAAAAATTTCAATGGCTGCACCTCCTTGATCAGCTGATCTATTTTGCAGATATACTACCAGAAAGTCCCATAGGAAAGATTATAGGGCAACCATACCAGGGTTGCTAAAAAAAACTGGGTGATTGCTAGATGGCAGCAAAGAGAGGTGGGTTTGGTTTGGTTTGGTTTGGTTTTGGAGAGCCAGTTTGGTCTAGTGGTTAAGGCATCAGGCTAGAAACTGGGAGACCGTGAGTTTTAGTCTCGCCTTAGGCATGAAAGCTGGCTGGGTGACTTTGGGCAAGTCCCTCTCTCTCAGCCCTAGGAAAGAGGCAATGGCAAACCACTTCTGAAAAAAACCTTGCCAAGAAAACTGCAGGGACTTGTCCAGGCAATCGCCGAGAATCAGACACAATTGAACGGATTAAAAATGTTTTATATTTTATATTTTATTTTTTTATTTTATTTTATTTTATTTTATTTTATTTTATTTTATTTTATTTTATTTTATTTTATTTTATTTATTTTATTTTATTTTATTTTATTTTTTTATTATTTTATTTTATTATTTTATTTTATTTTATTTTATTTTATTTTTTTATTATTATTATTTTATTTTATTTTATTTTATTTTATTTTTTTTATTATTATTTTATTTTATTTTATTATTTATTTTATTTTATTTTATTTTATTATTTTATTTTTTATTTTATTTTTTATGTTATTATTTTATTTTATTTTATTTTATTTTATTTTATTATTTTATTTTATTTTATTTTATTTTATTTTATTTTAATTTTTATCAATTTATATGGATGCCCCATGTGCAAATTGTGACTCTAGTGGATAACTGGATTTTTGCAGCCCAGATATGGTAGCCCTAGATTAACAATCCTCTTTCTTCAACCAGGTGTAGAAAATTTAAGCCAGGCCAGCATGCTCATGCAGAACTAAATCCTGAAGGAGCAATATTTTGACATTTACAGTCTGTGACAGAGTATTTGGCAAATGTTTAATGAGCTAAACTATTCCTATGTGCCAGATTCACAGGAATAAGGGAAATCCTTTAGATTTCATGCTGAATGAGTGAAAGGGTATATAGAACAATGACTAAGTAAGTTAAAAGATGGCATAACAATCACTTCTTTGTTTTTTAATGGTGCCTTTCCTTCTTTACTGTTTATAATTGGTGCTCAAACCACAGATTGTGGCATAAACTACCACAAGAAAGATTCATATTAGAAAACCAAATTCTTTGATCAGTATCTTCCACTGAATAAGATTAAAATAAATTCTGCCAGTTTATGGAGGGTTCACTTCACAGTTGATCTGGCCCAATAAAAAGTGCAGTGTAGTGAGATTGATTATAATAAATAATGTATTTATTTGGCACTTAAGTGTCCGCAGATATGTGCATATATGATTACGGTAATGCTTACAAATTACCATTTCAAGGGTATGCCAGTCTTCGATTTATCAAGATGCATTTGTTTTTAAACTCTTTTAGAAGGGTGCAGTTGAACCAATCCACTTTATCCCCTTTTGATTTTGTACTGTGGAAAAAGAAACTGCTCCTCACCTGCTTAGCTTTTTCGAAAAGTGATCCTCAAGTTAGAGGATGCCATAAACATCCTCTTTCAGCAAAAGACTAATAGCAAGGCTTAAATTACTACTGAATAAGCAGCAATAAAATATCTATGAAAATAACTGGTACTTCCAGAAACCACAGGCAACAACAAGGCAGAGTTGTCCTTAATCAGCAAAGAACATTTGTGGAGCTCGCGCTCTGAGTCAGGCACAGGCTCCTTCTGTCTCCTCTGAATCTAAGGGAGGGCAGGTGGTGTGGGAAGTATATTGCTCAGAATATTGTATGTGTCTGTGTGTCTCTGTGTGTGTGTGTTAGGCTGACATCATTGAAGTCATGTGATTTTCAAGGACCAATTGCAGCAGGCTCTGGAAAGGGGAACAGTTAAATTTGTAATATTGGTTGTGTGAAACACTTCTTTGGGCCTCATAAACAACCACAGAACCACAAGTTGGGTACAGAGGCAGTCACACAAGAGTGGGTCCGGGATATTGGTCAGCAGGCAGGGCGAATCATTTTGACTGCAAACCACAAGAGTTTCATAGAGTGGTAAGCATCATGAAACCACAAGTGATCTGCTATTTCTTTCTCCCTTTCTTTCTCTGTCTCTTTTTTCTCTTACAAAACAGTTTCAGTGTTTGTGTGAGAGAAACTGAATTTATTTGCTTTGCAGACACAAAGATGCAAAGTGTACTGGCAGACAAGAAGTTGATTATAATGGCCATTCTTGGTTTTTTACTTCCCAAGGTGAAGGAAATCATATGCCAGTCTCTTATAAAAGAGAGAATAAGTTTTTAAAGAGGAAACCATGGCTTCAAACAGCATATTTGAGTCATTTCCTTCTTACCAGCAGTGCTTCGTACGAGGTAAGTGTCACTCAAACTTTTAAATATACTTTTGACTCATACATCTTTAAGAAAATGCATGTTTGCACTTTTCAGAAGCTCTTAGTAGCACATTTTTCCATGATTATCCTTTTGGATTTTAACACAATCTGAAATGTAAATGGGTTAACATCTTGCTGCTTCTATTGAGCAATTTTATTGGTGGATTTGTTTCAGTTGTTCAAGTTGCCAGCATAAAGTCATCACTGTCCTGCTTTGTAAATGTGGCTTTTATAAATCATAGTAACTGCACGCAACAGCAGAAGCACAAAGCAACAGAGGAGTGTTTAGCAGTCCTGGCAGAGTCTGGGATTGGAACAGCCGTCATTATAATAGCCATGTGCACACTTTATGCATTGATGATAACCACAAATATAACCATGAGCAAAGAGTAAGCCTGAGTGTCAGGCTAGTTGTACGTATATGCTGTTCTTTCACTTAATTCATCGGTCCAGACTGGAAGAAGCTTAGAGGTGCCCATTACTGTATGGAGGTTACCTAGAATTAAGTTCCCTTACTTTTGAATTAATGTAATATATCATCAGGCTAATAGGCAGTTCTCTTCTACAAAGAAGTTTCAAGGAATGTATAATCCAAGGAAGTACTTTATGGTATTTCAGAATCATAAAGTAGACAGGAGATACAGTAGATTATACTGTAGACAAGAATAGAAGAACATGCAGGACTTACTGAGATAACTGATTAAAAAGATCTTCCCCAGGTATGTTGGACTGCAGTGCCCATCACTCTCAGACACACTACTTCTACTGTGCCTGATAGGAGGAATTGTCCAGCACATCTGGATGATGAGATTGGAGAAAGTTGACTTAAACTCTGAAGCAGAAATGTTCTGGAAGTAAGCAGCATAAGAAATATGCTACTCTTTCAGGAAGCTTGGATCTTTCTCGGTAGTGTATATTCAGGATTTAACTTGTTCTCAAAGCTCATGTAATGTATAAGAAATGCAACGAGATAAAATGGCTTTTATTAATACATGCCTGCTATGTTCATGAGGGGTTAGGATGGGGTGAAAAATTCTTTCCCACAGTCCTCTAGTTGCAGCCTCAGGAGTGTCTATATGAGTAACTGGTTATTGGTATTAATAAGCATTTTAAAGAAGGAAGAAAAATCACACTTTTCTCACGATAAACCACCTTGCTTCTTCTTCAAGAATAGATTGAAAGCCAGAGTGAATATATGAGAGAAGCATGCTATAAAATCTTTGCTTTGTGCTCAATTATAAAAGTTTCAAGCAATGTTTTACTGGCATTAGCAGGCAGTTTAGTTGACTTGAATCACTATGAATCGTATGAGTCACACACTTTGGAGGGGTAGGGAATGTCTCTTAGTAAGAACAAGACAAAAATGGAGTGAGAAATCCCTAAATCTTCCCCGACTCATTTCCACTGAATTACTAACAAGGAAAGGAAGCAATATTAGTAGAATAACAAGCATCTTCCTGTATATAGTTGGCTTTAGTTTTTGGGTTTTTTTCTTTTGCCCATCTAAATGTTTGCTTTTGCTTTTTATCTACAGAACAGGAAGGCCTTCTTGAGGAAATTTTATCTTTTTAGAATGTAATAAAGATGGAAACTGTACTTCTTTAGCTGACATGGTAATATAGAGTCTCCAGAACTCTAACAGTAACAATGAGGGCCATAAATGAGGAAATACACAGAAAGGAATTTTGAAAGAATATGGACTAGGACCATAACTCTCTATTAGGATAAAGAGATATTTTTCCCCTAAAAATAAAGTGTGAGCCTTCCTCTGCATTTTTGTTATGATAAACCAAAGTATATCTCTATTTCCTTAGTCACAGCTTTACAAGTTGCAGTTTTCACTTCCCAAGCAATTTGGAAGGATAAATTGGGGACATATGCACAGTGTGAAACATGAGGGACATTAGATTTGGGTTTTTTAAAAAAATAATTTAATTTTAATTAGAAGATTAATTCATCCTTCCCTCTAATGATGAAGTCACTTCAATCAGCTGCATATGGTGATTGAGCAGACCTTAATTCCAGAACCAGACCTATATATCTTATCCTATTTAGCACCTGTATTTCAAGAGGAAAGTTTAATTGAAGTGGACAGTTTCATTAGACAATTAATATTTTGTAAAATACTGTTTTTGCTGATTAATAAATAATAGTATAGAGCTTAATTATGTGGGACCTGAAGACCTTTCAAAGGTTTCTCTTTCTGTGAGTCTGCTTCCTCCTTTCACTGAGCTTAGGACAATTTCAAAGAAGTTGACTTGACAAATACTTAGGTTACAATGCAAGAAAAATAATCATTCCCTTGGTCAAATTGTTTTCACCCCCATTTCTCAGTAGTGTTTATACAGACCGGTCATTAGAAATGTCCAAAATAGTTTGGTTATTTTTCCCGCCAAAATTTATTACACTTTCTTTCGTAACTGAAATTATGACCTAAAAGGGGGGGGGGGGGGACAAGTTGTTTTCTGTTGTAGATTTTACTTTATCAGACCATGCAGTCCTCTTGGACGGAAATCCATAATTCTTTTTCAGTGCGATACCCTCTGAAAATTTGGGGAAAAAAAGAGGAGTGGGAAAACAAACACTGGTTCCACCCTCAGTGAGAACTGACAGGATCACAAAGCTTGTCATATTAATTGAATGTGGTACACCACAAAGGATATGACCTGTTTTCTATCACACCACACCAGGTTCTCCCTTATACTACTAGGTAAAGAACAGATTCTAATGAACCCCCCCTCTTTTTTTGGAAGCCTGCACTACTCTGAATTGGAGAAATCAATTTACATATATATATAAAATTCAAGATAATTCACTCCAAATCTGTTTTTCATTAATAGGAATTTTGGAGAGGGGTAACCAAAATAATTTAATGAAAGCATCCACCATTATGCATTTAGCAATTTTATGTCAGATAGTAGTGTAAAGCTACAAATCTCTAGAAATCTAAGACATAACAACTAACTTATTCATATTTAAAGTAAACTCCCACTGAGTCCAAAGAAGTTTACATACAGCCCGTTCAGTACAGGATTGCAGTCTTAATGCTTGATTGCTTCTTCCTATTCTGATTAATGCTGCTATCTGGAACCTGTAGAAAAATACAGATCACAAACCAGGAAATTCCATTGCATAGTTCTCTCTCATTAATAGAACCTACAAGTGTTAAGGTTTGCTAAATTGTGACAGGTTATTTATGGTCAGATGGGCCATAAATTGTGATTTTGTCTGTGAATTATTCAGTATATGGCCTGGACATACATGATGCTGTAGTCATTATAGTCAAGAAAATGTTTTATATTCACAATACAAAATGTATTGGGAACTCCATATATGGAACCTTGAGTTCTATGGAAGAAAGATGAAATATCTGTCTTGTATCAATCAAATCTGGTATGTACCAGAAACATCAGGAATCAAGGAAGCTCACAACTTTTTACAGCTGGACTACATAATGATATAGTTAGGTGGAAAAGCAAAAAGAAAAAACAGATAGATGTTGACTGCTGTAATTTCCTGCAAAAAAAAAAAAAGAAGAAGAAGAAGCCTTTCTCCCTAGCAGAAAGAAATACTGAAATACCATTCACTACAAATACAAGTACCGAAACTAAAAGTAACAGAACTAAGACCGTAGCAACATACCACAGTAACTAGAGTTAATAAAACATAATCCTATCTTTAAAGCTTCACTCTGTCTTTAAACAGGCATATACCCAATAATTAGTTAAAGCTGCAGTTTTAGACACACTTACCTGAAAACAGACTTCAGTGAATGTTACAGGGCTTCTAAGTAAGCATCCATAGATGGTGCAGGTGTAAAAGTCTACTAGTTGCTGTCCAACAATGTTTTTTTTTAAGTATCAGTAACATTTTGGCTGTTGCCTGTTATAAGTGCAGGTTGAAAAGGCATTTGTGGATCAGAATACTACTTTCCTCTAATGAAAACATTGTGCCTGTGTTAAACCTTTGTTAAATTACAGGATTCCTGTAATAGTTGGACCTACAAGAATGTTTGACAATTCTGATTAGATTTATGAAAAAATCTTTCCTGAAATATATTTGTGGGGGGGGGGGGATGTGGAGAAGCAGTTTTGGCATTTGAAATAAAGAGCTTCAGCAAGAATGTTCATATACAGCACACAATTACATTACTCTTTTGTAGAAACATAGACACCATCACAGCTTACTTTGGATGCCCCTGTACACAATTTTTGTTGTTGTTGTTCAGTCGTTTAGTCGTGTCTGACTCTTCGTGACCTCATGGACCATAGCACGCCAGGCCTTCCTGTCCTCCACTGTCTCCACAATACTTCCAACTTATCCTTCCAAGTTGGTCAATATCCTTCCAAAAATGTGGTGTCCAGAACTGGATGCAATATGCTATGTGCAGTTTGACCAAAACTGAGCAGAGAGGAACAATAATTTGATCCTGACACTGTACTTCCATTGAGGCAACCTAGGATTGCATTTGTTTTTTGTTTTTTTTACAGCTGTGTCACACTGTTGATTCATGTTCAACTTATGATCCATCAAGAACCCAGACCATTTTCACTTGTATTGCTGCAGTAGGGTCCCTCCTATTGACCCTATCCTCATGCCTTTGAATTTTCCTACTCAAATGCTGGACTCTGCATTTCTGTCTGTGGAAATTCACCTTGCTAATTTCTTCCCATTGTTTTAACTTGGCAAGGTCCTCCTGAACATTGATACCGCTCTCTAAATGTTTGTTATCTCCTTTATCTTGGTGATGTCTGCAGATTTGAAAATAATGTTTTTAACCACTTATCCAATCATTTATAAGTATGTTGAACCAGGGCCTAGAATGGAGCCCTGCAGTACACGCTCACACTTTCTTCGAGTTTGATGTGGGGCCTCTGATGTACACTCATTGCATTCAATTGTTCAGCCAGCTTTATATGCATGTAATTGTACTGTACATAATCCAGCCCACATTTTGCCATCTTCTCTGCTAGAATCTCATGAAATACTTGGTTGAATGCTTCTCCCAAGTCAAAATACACTATATCCACTATATTCCTATGGTCAACTAGAGTGGTCACACTATCAAAAAAAGATGAGTTTATTTTCGATAAACTCATATGGGCTCCTGCCATGCAATGCATTTTTTCTAAGTATCCACAAACCGACTACTTAATAACCTGTTCCAGAATTTTGCCCAGTATCAATGTTAAGTTTGACTGGTCTATAGTTACCATGGTCTTCCTTTTTCCACTTTTTTGAAGATGGGAACAACTCTTGCCTTTTGTGTGAAGGTGGGTGGGGGGAGAATAATGTAAAAAATAACTTTGGTGCATAAGGACAAATAAGGCATCCCCTATGTTTTCTAAGCTGCCTTATGTACCTCATTTTTTCTTCTCTTCCCCACTCCTTACTATTTCTTGAAAATCTTGTCTCTCCGCTCTCCTGACCTCCTTCCTTCTCCTGCCTACCATTTTATCTTCACATCTCTCCTTTACCACCATTCTTTATAATCTTCAACTCTTTACTTTATTCCTGCTGCCTTATCAACAGCCTTCATCTTTCCCAATTTTTAATCCCCACCCCACCCTACCCCCAGGCCTGTCTGAATCCTTTTCTTTCATTATTTAGTTTGTGAGAAATCTCATGTGGCAGTGCACCCATGTCCTTGGAATTCAAAACACAGCTTCTGCATTATACATCTTTTTTGACACCACCCCACATAATAGTATATGGTGGGAGAGGCCATGTAGTACACATGGATACCCATGTAGCCACAGATACAAGCTCCTTGCTGATTTAAATTCCTAAAAAAAATACTTATATACGATAAAGCAAAGTGCCAATCTCTAATATCATCTTTATTTCCAAGAATACTTACAGGACCTATACAGCCCACACGAGCATTCTTAGAAAATAAAAATAATGGGTGGCTGCAGTCTAGTGCTTTATCTGGAAGATGAAAATAACATTGAACTGAGTGATAACTTTGAGGACTTAAAAGAGACGGCAGGCAATCCCCTCGGCTGTTTATTTTCTAGTACATGAGTGTTCCATGGAGCCCATTTTATGAATAGAAAAAGTCCTCATGATAGCCATTTTGTGAGAGCACCTACAACGTGCTCTTAAAATTTTAAGGGTGGCCATTGCTCCTAGCTTAAAGGATTCTAGGGAGAACAAATTACATTATATGACTTTAAAGATATTTATTTATTTATTATTTAATATACTTCCCTCTTGAACATCTGTTCAAGAGGGACATCTGTTCAAGAGGGACAGGATTCATAGAGCACACCTAAAGGTAGCAATAGTATTATCATGTCCTAAAAGTTAAAATCATATAAGTGAAATATGGTGGTACTTTTTCTTGTTACGCATACTGAAGTCTATCCTAGAAATTCATTCCTATAAATGTGAGTCACTCAGTAAGTTTTCTAAGTATGCAGAGTCCAGCCCACTCATAGCAACATTTGTCTACAGAATGTTTAGTCAGTAGTGGTGTTCAATGTCCTTCAAAATCCCCACAGGACACATTACAAAGACCTTCCCAATTCTGTTGTAGATAGTAGGTGACTCATTTTGTAATTAACCACATAGAATTTCTTCTAAGTATCTTAATATAAACTTTTTCCAACTCTCTTGTAAATCCTAGAAATATAGAGCTGAAGATGTAGCCATATCCTTTTTCCTTTGAAAAGTCTGGTATTTGGTGTGCTCCTGTTCTATTCTTCCTATAATTAGAAAATTTCTTCAGCCTAAAACCTTCCCTGAGTGCTGTAACAGAAAGATAGGATTATAAATAAGAAAAGTACTGTATCTAATCTTCTGCTGAAACATTAGGATGCTTACTGATAGATGGCCTAGCACTATGAAATGAAATATATTGTACAACTATTCTGCTTTTCATCTTGACCATTCTGTTTTGGTTTGGTTTCGTGGTAACAAAAAATATAATGTAAATGAAGAGAAAATGCAAATGGTAAGATAACTCCTCAAACCTGTACAAAATCCTATGAATGTAGGACCACAGCCTGGAGGCACCTTTTATTTGGATCAAAACTGATGCTCTCTTGTCCCCTTATTTCTTCATAATTTATTCATTATCATACTTTTATTCTGTTTATATATCTAAAGAATTTTAGTATAAATGCAGAAGAAAACTATGAAAAATGAATATCTATTATGATATCAATGACAATATTTGCCATACTAACCCTACCTGTGTAATCTCCTGTTTGCTTTTTAATATTATTATTTGTGGATATTTTGATATGCTACAATATGGTTTGTAAACATGGGGGCCTCTATCACTCCTGATGTTTTGGTAATATGGCCAATGCTCTGTGAGTATTCCTGAATATTGCTGAATTATTATTTACTTACTTTGTAAAAGATACTTCTTCAAGGAGCGCTTCTTTCGTGTTTAAGTTTACGTAATCAGCAATAGCAGGCATCAGTCAACGGAAGAGGCAGCCAATTTCTCCCAAAGCCTAGCTGTCAGGATCAAGTCAAGGGCTGCCTTAGGTCAATAAGGGCTATGTAGGGGACCTTAGATGGGCAATTGGTGCATTTTTCAGCTAGATGATGAAGGGTGAAACATTGATCAGAGGCCAAATGCCCCTCCCTAAATCCAGCTTGTTTCTCTGCCAAGTTTACATCCTGCATTATAACCTGTGTGTTTCCCATAGAAGTGCCTCGCATACTACACTTGATCTTAGCCAAAAGGCCGAGAAGCGAGAAGCCTCGCATACAGTTGCGAACTATGCTCAACAAGCTGATGGGGTAGAAGTTAGCTGGATCTTTCCTGCAGCCTCTTTGATATATTGGAATAGTGATAGATCTATTCCAGTCTCTCAGAATCTGTCATGTGGGGTCTGTGCTTGTGAACATACACATCCATGTTTGTCTCTAGCATTTCTGCTAAGGTCAAATTGCATTCAACTGCCTTGCTCTTCTTGAGATGTGGAATAAGCTTTGACACCTGAAATACCAGTTGAAATTACTCCTTTTGGTGACCCTTTAGCCTCCCTGATCCTGCAAGACAATTTTGTGCCTCATAGCTGTCTGGCATCCACACAGATTTCCAGTAATATTGGCAAACTAGCAGACCTCTGAGTCCTGAGAAAGCCTGGTCCAAATGGGAACAATGGCCCTCAACACTGATAAGTAAAGTGTTCAGAGTAGGCCTGATTGGGAGGCCATTCTCCCATGTGAAACGTTTGGCAAATATTCTCTGCTCATCTCACAGGTTTACTCTTGCCTGCTACACAACATTTTGCCATTCTCACTGCTGGAAGGTAGATTTAACATTCCCGCAGGAACAAAAAATAGTCTCTTGTCTGCCTTTGTGCTACCCTTCTATACAATGTGGTGAGTTGACTTAGTAACTCCTCTCCTGTTTTCATGCCAGTTGCAAGGAAGAGACTATTCTCCTTTTCTTAGCTGACAGACCTCCAGATATTTCTAGAAAAGTTACCAAATGTCTAGCACTGTTAAACATTTTAATTGTATAGCAATTTTGAAAGCCTCAGGAGTTTTATGTATGCAGCTTTGCAAATGTCTTGGCATGGATAACTGGTTTTATTGTTTTCTGGAATGGTTGTTTGTTTTGGTCTTTGTAAATTTCTGTTCCTAACTGATATAAATCTAAAAATTCAGAAATGCTGTTAACTTCACTTTAGAAACACCAGAATGAATCATAGGAACTAAATGGCCCAAAGAAATGTGTTTTCATGCAAAAGGCCTGGTTAAGTCAAACAAATCCAGTAAAGGAGTTCTGGAATGGGTGAAAAACCAGAAAGAAAACCATAGAGTTCATTTGGTCATTCAAGCACAAAATCTTCTCTCTTAAACTTTAATGCCTCTGAGGGCATCGATCTCCAAATAAAATTACATAATTTTAATTGCTAAAAATCACATAATGCTAAAATGAATTCTCCTGAGATTTTGCATAGAACATTTTATGAAATATTATGAAAATCTCAGAAGATGTTGACAGTCTTACATAAGATTTAACAACATTTTCACAAGATCTACACAAGATTGGTTAGATCTGCTGAAGTGCTGGTCTTCTTATGTTTCAGGCAGGGGCAATAAAACCTTCACCTAAGTCCTCACAGTCCAGAAAATGTTGCCAGTCCCTATTCCCCTACTGTCAGTATTCTAAAAAGTGAAGGAAGTAGGTCTTGTGAAGGCTTTTTTCCCTTAAGAGATAAAATAACTTCTACGAAAAGACCTGCATTTGCTGAGATGATGTGTAGCTCCACCATCTTCCTGTTTTCAAGTTGTGACATACAGGTTATTTGCTACGATGTAAAACAGGGATAAGCAACCTGGTGTCCTCCAACTTTGGATCTAAAACTGCACAGTCCTTGACTATAACCCATGGTGCCAGAGGTTATGAGGAGCTGTAGTCCAAAGGGGCATAATGTTACCAACCCCGGCTTTAGGTTTTCATATTAATACAATAACGGGATCTATTCTCAAGCAAAACTGCATTGCAAAATTGCTTTAGATAAGAATTCACATACAGTAGGCCTTTTATGTCATTTCCAAGCTCAGATCTGAATACAGGTGACTGCTGTTCTTTAATTTCACCTGACTCTTGCTTTCCTCATACCTGTGATCTTCCAGAACCACTATTTCCCAATGCTACTTGTCTGCATCTATCCTTCTATAGCAGATGTACACAAATTGAGTATTGCATTAGATACTGAAGAGCATGTTGAAACCGTACTATAAAGCAGGCTGGACCACTTTTAACAGGGACATTATTATTATTTTTGTAGTTTTTGTGGTTTTGTTGTATTTCCCCCATTATCATCTCCCATATAGACTATTGCAATGCACTCTACATGGGGCTACCCTTGAGGAGTATCCGGAAGCTTCAACTGGTCCAGAATGCAGCTGCGCGCGCAGTTATTGGCGCCCCAAGATCGGCACATGGGGCGCCGGCTGCACTGGGTACCAGTGTGCTTCCGGGTCCAATTCAAGGTGTTGGTTATTACCTTTAAAGCCCTACATGGCATGGGACCAGGCTACCTGAGGGACCGTCTCATCCCCATAACATTGAACTGTCCCACTCGGTCATGCAGAGAGGGCATGCTGCAGACCCCGTCGGCAAGGGAATTTCACCTGGCGGGGTCTAGAAGGCGGGCCTTCTCTGCGGTGGTGCCCACCCTTTGGAACATTCTACCCCCAGAAGTGAGGCAGGCCCCATCGCTCCCGGCCTTCAGGAAGAACTTAAAGACCTGGTTCTGCTGCCTCGCCTGGGAAGGGAGGGGTAACAGCTCCTCTTGGGGATGGCTGGTGCCATAGAGCCCTTTTAAACACAAGTTCATCGCCTCTTGGATTTTATATTTATTTTATATTTATTTTAATTATATTTATGATATGTTATTTTTTTTAATATATTTTATTGAATTTTAAGTATACATAGATAAAAGTTTGAAAAGGAAAAAGAAATAGAAATACAAATCAAAGAAAGAAAAGAAAACGTGTAGTAAAGTAAATAGAAAAAGATAAAGATGAAACATAGAAATTAGTCAACTTCCGATTTATCTCTGGTCTTAGTAATTTAAAAATTAATCTCTTTCATGCTAGTACTATATATAACATTATAAAACATTTCCTGTCTAATATATCAATTTATATATGTTTTAATCTTCAAAACCCCATATAAGCTTTGCCCCTCCTGCAAATAGTCCGTTAATGGTTTCCATTCTTTAAGAAAGTAATAATTTGTATTTTCTTTTAATAAACATGTCAATTTATCATTTTCTGCCATGTCCATTACTTTTAACATCCAGTCCTGTATCGTAGGTATAATCTGATTTTTCCAATTTTGTGCATATACAAGTCTTGCTGCTGTAACCATATATTGCATAATTCTTGTGAATTTCTTTCCTATTTGTTCTTCTAATATTCCCAATAGAAATAGTTCAGGTTTAAATGGAACTCGAATTTGTAGAATATTTTGCATCAATGAGTGTATTTGAGTCCAAAACTTCTTTGCAATCTCACATGTCCACCACATATGGTAAAATGACCCCTCTTTTTTTTTTTTACATTTCCAACACAAGTTGGAAACATTTCCATACATTTTAGCTAGCTTTTGTGGGGTCATATACCATCTGTACATCATCTTATAGAAATTTTCCTTCAAATTATAACACAAAATAAATTTTAATCCTTTAATCCACATATCTTCCCATTGTTGCATTTGAATATTATGACCAATATTTTTTGCCGATTTGATCATGCAGTCTTTAACTTGTTCCTCTACCATTTCACCTTTTAACAATAATTTATACATTTTAGCAATTAAATGGTCATCTGTCTCACATAGTTGTATCTCAAATTCCGATTTACAGTAGTTTGTTGAAATTCAAGTTCTTTTTTGTCTGATTTAAATTTTTCTACTAGTTGCATATATGAAAGCCATTGAAAAGTATATCCTTCTGAGGCCAATTCTTCTTTTGATTTAGTTTTATATTGTCCTTGTTCTTTTTTTAAAAAGTCTTTGTAAGTCAGCCATTTATCTTTAACTCTTACTTCTGTTCTATGAAATGCTTCTTGTGTGGAAATCCATAAAGGTCTTTTATAACATAAAGTTAGTTTATATTTATTCCAAATTCGTAGCAAAGATCTTCTGATATAATGGTTTTTAAAGTCCACATTAACTTTAACTTTATCATACCACAAATATCCATGCCATCCGTATCTTAATTCATGACCCTCCAAATTCAATAGTTTTTCATTTTTCAAAACTATCCACTCTTTAATCCATACCAAACAACAAACAGCATAATATAGTTTCAGATCCGGTAGACCCAGTCCGCCTCTTTCCTTTGAATCTTGTAAGACTTTATATTTTATTCTTGGTTTTTTTCCTTGCCAGAGAAACTTAGAAATATCTCGCTGCCATTGTTTAAAAGGTTCTTCTGATGCCAATATAGGTACTGTTTGAAAAAGATATAAAATTCTTGGCAAAATATTCATTTTAATTGCTGAAATTCTACCTAATAATGATAATTGTAATTTTTCCCATTGATCCAAATCTTTTTTAATATCTGTCCAAAGCGGAATATAATTATTCTTAAACAATTTAACATTTTTAGTTGTTAAATATACTCCCAAATATTTTACTTTTTCTTCCATTGAATATCCCGTTATTTCTTTCAATTTCTCTTGTTGATGATAGTCCATATTTTTAGTCAAAACTTTTGTTTTCTGTAAATTCACTTTAAACCCTGCTAATAATCCAAAGTCTTTCAATTTCTGAATCAATAATTCAATTCGATCTAGTGGATTCTCCAAAGTAAAGACTAAGTCGTCAGCAAAGGCTCTTAGTTTATAAATTTCTTTTTTAACCTTAATACCATGGATACCTTCATCTTGTCTAACATCTCTCAATAAAACCTCTAATACCAACATAAACAAAAGTGGAGATAATGGGCAAGCTTGTCTTGTACCTTTTTGAATTTCACATGGTTTGGTAAATTCTCCATTGATAATTATTTTTGCAAATTGGGGAGTATATATTGATCCCATCTAAATGCAATATTATGTTGTTTTAATTTGTCTGTAAGGAAGGAGTAATCTCTTCCTTAATATTCTCAAAGGTATTTCTTTTAATATAATTATTTCTTTCCCTTCTATATTTAATCTATTATTGTAATGTTTCTTCAAAACTTGTTCTTTTACCACTTTTCTCACAAAATATATTAATATATCTCTAAGTACTTTATTTTCTCTTGCATATCATGAGTTCACTCTAAAAATTTTATCTATTTCCAAATCTAGATCTTGTTCTTTTATCTATAAAAATTTAGCCAATTCAGTTATAATCCTTTCTCTTACATCTTCATTTGCTTGCTCAGGAACTGCTCTCAGTCTCAAAATATGTTCCTTCTCTCTCATTTCCGCTAATGCTGTGATGTCTAAATTGTGTTCAATTTCTTTGGTAACATGTTCTAATTTAATCTCTAATTTTTGCATCTGACCTTGTGTATCTTTAAGTTCTCCTGACAGAGAGTTCACAACTTCCATAACAGTTTGTATTTCTCTTTTAAACTCATGCTTTATCTCCTGTGTGATTTCCTTTTTCATATCTTCCATCTTTTTGTCTATCTTCTTATCTAAGGATGCAATTTGTTCTTCCATCTGCTTATTTTGCTGGCCCAAATTGGCTGATGAATCTTCCACTTTCTTGTTTAATGCTGCAATTTGTTCTTCCATCTGTTTATTTTGCTGGCCCAAATTGGCTGATGAATCTTCCACTTTCTTGTTTAAAGCTGCAATTGCTTCAAGAATTTTTTTCGTTTCCGATAGTGGAGTTTCCGTTGTTGGAGCAGATGTCGCAGGTTCAGTAGATGCTCTCCCAGCCTCTTTTCCTTATCTCTATCTCTCCTCTTCAATACCACCGACGCCATGTTGTAGATAGTTTCCCTGTAAAAGAAAAAAAAAGAGAGGAGAAGGGGGGAAAAAGGGAGGGGGGAGAGAGAGACTAAAAATAAAAAATAAAAAAATAAAAAAGGCAATAGTTACAGCCAAAAGGGGACTTTTTAAAAAAAATTTCCAAAAAGTAAAAACAATCCCTTAAAAATAATTGTCTTCAAAGTTGATTTGTAATCCATTAGATAAATAAGGTAAATAAGTCTATATAATCTCAAAGCAAAAAGTAAAGCAACAGATGGCAGCTTTTTTCTTTCCCCCCCCCCCCACTATAGTCAAAACAATCCTAGATAAAGTAAACAGTTCCAAGGTTTCTCATGCCCACTAGTACTCCTCAGTCCAGCCAAAAGTAACTGAAGTAAAAAAAAGTTATAGTAGAATTATTTGCAATATATAAAAAGAAAAAAGAAAGCAACAATAATCCAAATCACTTCTTCTCCCAAATTACCTATTAAAAAGTCCAGTTCTGTATAATAAGTCCAAACAGAATATAAAAATTTAAAACAGGGCTTGTAAAAGAAAAAGAGAATTTCCCCCCCCAGCAATATTCACCAAAGAAAAATAGAAGGCAGAATATTAATTATTCCATATGAAAACAAAGTCCAAATAAAATGTTTCCAAAATAAAAATGTATATAATAACCAAAAAGTAGAAACTTTAAATCCAAGTAAAAGTAAAAATAATAGGCAAATCACTTTCCTTCATGGCAAAGTCAATTAACTTTTCCTTCCCACCTTTTGACAGTCTTTGACAGGAAAGAAAAAACCACTACTAGCAATTATTTAACAAGTCCAGAGATAAATCTTAGAGCTTAATAAGGCAATTAAAGTTTAAAAAAAACCTAAAAAGTGCATCTAAAACAGGGCTTTCCAAAGTGCCGCTGCTGGCGACACGCCAGTGGTGGTGCGGCGGCGGTGGCGGCACGGCGGCCGCGCGGGGGCGTGCGCGCGTGGCGGCGACACAGTATGGTGTGCGGCGGCACGCGCGCGGCGGCAACACGAGACAGTGTGCGGCGGAGGCGCGGGGGGTGTGCGGCGGCGTGCGCTCACGGCGGCAGCGCGGGGGGTGTGCGGCAGCACGGGGGGGCGTGCAGCGGCGCACGTGTGCACGGCGGCGGCGGCAGCAACTGCCACTGCCACCATGCACGCGCGCTCCGCCGCTTCCGGGTGGTGTGGCAACACACCACACTATGTGTGGCGACACACTTTTGTGTCGCGACACACAGTTTGGAAAGCTCTGATCTAAAAGGTCGAGTGGGGAGCTACTTAACTTATTCAGTTTCGCGGCTTCCAGAGAGCTTTTTGACGATCCCAGCCACCTTTTGCCGCTTCAATCTGCCTTCCCCCGTGGTGGAAATTCAAAAGATGAAAATATATTCCAAATGAAAGATAGTCCTTTCTAAAAAAAAGTAGAAAAAGAAAAAAAAAAGGTAAAGAGGCACACATTCTCTATACTTTATTCTTTATTCTTCTTTATTCTTCAGGCTGCAAGCTGCTTAACCCAAACAAACAATTTCTCAAAAGTCAGTTAGTTTGTCGAGTGAGAAATACCAACAAAGTCTCTTAAGTCCCAATTTCTCTGATACAAAAGAAAGGTAGAAAAATACAAACTTGTTCACTATGTTGCCAAAATAAAATCTATCAAACTTCCACCAAAATTAATTATAGCAAAGAAAACACAAAATTAGCCAACATTTTGAACGAAGTCCAAAGATAAATTTTAGATAATAAAAATGTACTAATCTAAAAAAGAAAACTAATATAAAGTGGTCTAAAAGCTGGCTGTCACTCTTGTGTCTCCCGAGAGACTTACGTTCTCTGCAGAGCTAGGATCCTCTTTCGGCCATTTCACTGCATTCACCCCCGTTCTTCTCCGCGGTGGAAACAACAAAGAAAAACAGGAGTGGGCAATTACAATGGCTCTGTGAGCAATCTTCTGGTTCCCCCTTCTCCAGGGGGAAACATCAGTGGTCTGTAGACCCCTGCAAACAAGATAGAAAGTTAGCCAGGTCTCAGAGCTCAGAGCTCTGAGAAACTCTGACTTGTCGAGCTGCCAGCCAGGCTTTAATTGTTTTTTGTAAACCGCCCAGAGTCCCCTTTGGGGAAGATAAGGCCGTGATATAAATCGAATTATAAAATAAAAATAAATAAATTATAAAAACAATACAAATATTTCTTTTTTTGCCTGATACAGTATATAGTTATATCTTCAAAAATATGGCCGGGTTATTTGTCATCATTAGATAGCATCAATACATCAGCAGTAGGAGTGAGTGTCGCAGGCCATGGAAGATACCCAACTGGACCACATGAAGCCCCTAGGCTGCATGTCTACAATCCTGCTCTGTGATGTCATTAGGTTGTCTTTGGATGTCCATCTACTACAAATGTCTACCTTTTCTCATTGCATATTGCTTGAAACCACTAGCCTTCTCTGTTAAAGGATTTATAGCTGGAGTTGAAAATGACATTAAAATGTGGTGTGCCAATACAAATGTGTCCAATTAAATTCTCCCCCCCCCCACCCTGCCCCAGATAGGTTTTAGCAGAAGCAACTCAATCATTTTTACTCCTAAACAGTGATGAATATTCCATAAAGACAATTGAGTTTAAAATAATATCTGCATAATATACAATGTCTGCTAAGGCAGAAAAACACCTGCAAATACTGAATATACTGAGAGTTTATCCTTTGTTATGTTTACAGTGACTGCCACATGTCATGAAAGGGAACTTATGTGAAACAAGACTATTTGTTTCATAGAAACTAGAGAGAGAGATTTTTAAATCCCATACCAAAGAATAATACTGATTTACTTTCTTTGACTTTTCTTCTCAAGTTCTAACACTTTCTTGATATTCTTAAGCATGGGTATATCAGTCCTAAAATACCTATATGACAAAGATCAGTACCCATAGCAAATAATTTCATAATTATGGTTGACTTTACTTGTAAAGAATAAGCAACTTGTCCTTTTGGTCTTTTGATGGTAGCAGAAGGTAAAAACATATAGCCGCATGACCCTTTTAATATGCTTCTTTATATTCCTTAAAAGAGAGAATTGCCCACTTGCTACAGAATACTTAAAGCTGGAAGTATAATGCCATAAGATGCAAAAGATGTAACTATTATCCAGAATGATGAATATATTGTATGTTCTAAAACATGGTCACCATATTTCTTGATCACGTTTTATATCTGGGTTTCAACCCCTGGTTGGTTGAGATATGGAAATTACTTCTGAGATTCTGAACAGTTGCTGCCAGCCAGTTGATCAAGGCTGAACAATCTGGTGTCCTTTGTTTGGTTTACAACTTTCGTCGGAGCATGGTAGCAAGGCCAGTGCCAAGGGACTGTGGAAGCTAAAGTCCAAAAGACACCAAGAGTCGGCTTAGATGAGATGGGCAGCCATAGAAATTGCATAAATAAAATAAATAAATAAATAAATAAATAAATAAATAAATAAATAAATAAATAAAAATATCTGAAAGGCAACAGATTCCCTACCTCTAGCACAGATAAATTTGAACTGGTAGCTTCCTATGTTCTGTGGCCACACCTCAGCTGTAGTTAAAGGCTTGCTTGCTTATTTCTAAATCCTGAACAAGCTGGGAGAATTGTCCAATTGTTATTGTTTTACTGGTTTATTTTAAAAAAGAGAAATCCACCTTAACTTTTTTTTTTATTGTATGTCTGTCCAATTTGGCATTTTGTGACTACTTATGATCGAGCAACCACTTAACAGGCCACTTTAACTTGTGCTGTCTCATGGATATCAATAATATTATGCCTGTCCCTGTGGTCTCTGAATGGTCCCTAAGGGAGGACATGATACTGAGCAGGCTACAAAAAAGTAAATTTCACTGATTTCAAAGGGATTCCTAAGTGTTTATTCTCCAAAAGGCACAAATTAGTTTATGGGTGTTTTACTTCACACACCTGTATGAGGTTGAAAAGAGGAACATAAGCACTCTACATTACCTAATTGCCTTTGTTAATAAATCTACCACCCTTTTCCCCTTAAGCTGTGTGGGTTCCTCCCCCCCTTTCTGGCACAAGCTATTAAATTCAAATTCCCTTGAATAAACTGTGGATCATGTTCCTGGCAGCCTGCTGACTTGAAGTCTCTTTGTAACACCCTTATTATATTTGTCTTCATTCTTTCTCTTGCTGAATCCCTCTGCTTTCCTCTCTTCCCAACAAAAGCACCTTCTTTCATATGGCCCTTAACATCTGTGTCCAGCAGCTTCTGGATCCATATTTGCAGAGGCTTTTGGTATTGTGCTGTGGACAAAGCCACTCTAGTTTGAAATCAGCTTAAAGAGAAGCTATCCGTTTTTCCTTGCCTTCAGACAGCTTCACCTTTCTCTTTCAGCTTTCAAAGAACAAACAAAATCCATCAACCACCTATACTGGTGGAATTAGAAAATGCAACAGATTCAGGCTTCAAATGGCTTGTGTATACAGTATACAAATTTAACACCAGAGAACAGCTGATACTGGGGTTTTCCTCTTTCTGTTGTGCAAAAAAGTATTAATGTCATCATCTGGGGCCTATTCTTGTTTTTGGTGTGTGGTGTGATGAGTGTTGCTGGAGATTTACGTGTGGTTTGGGAATGTTCAGTGTTGCTAGAGATGTGGTTTGGGGCATATACATTTAAAGGATTGTTTGTTCATTTATTAGATTTCTTTCTCACCTTTCATTCAAGAGCTCAAGGTGGCACATATAGCACACCCTTCTTGTCCTTTAGCTAGAATTAATATTATGCCTTTTATTGTACCTTATGAAAGTACAAGGTAAATGGGACTTGGTATGACCTTTTTCCCTCACTGCTTCTGCACATGGTTTCTCACTGATTTGACAGTGATCAGAATTCAAATCCTGAAGTATTCAAACATAGCTTTACTTTAAAAAAAAAAAAAGGTAAAGGTTCCCGCCGCACATTTGTGCAGTCATGTCCGACTCTAGGGGCTGGTGCTCATCTCTGTTTGTTAGAAAAAGAGCCAGCGTTGTCCGAAGATGCTTCCGTGGTCATGTGGCCGGCATGATGCACGTGGAACGCTGTTACCTACCCACCAAAGTGGTACCTATTCATCTACTTGCATTTGCATGCTTTTGAATTGCTAGGTTGGCAAGGGCTGGGGCTAGTGCAGGAGCTCACTCCATCACGCGGGGCTAGGGATTCAAACCTCCGAACTTGCGATCTTCCAATCGACAAGCCTGGAGTCTTACCCGCTGAGCCACCACGCCCCTTTACTTTAGAGCTTTACTTTAGAGCTACATAATTTACATAATTTCTACATCTTCTAGCAGCATATATCACATAACAGTAAGTCTCAAGATGCAGTAATAACAAATAAGGCTGATTTGAAATCGACAAGATTCTTGGCCACTGGATAGAACTGGGCTCTTGGGGGATTTTGCTGTGTCCTCTGCCTGTCACGGTATTTTCCTGACTCATTGTCTCGTACTTTTCTTATCAATACTGCACTGTATATTTAATGATATATTAGTCTAAAACCTTACTTCTGAAAGACACCATCTGCTTCTGGAGAGATTCATCTAAAAATGTGTATCTTCATAAGCATGCAGCAAAGGCATTTTTTTTTCTTCCTAGTATTTTCCTACAGGTGCAGGGTCTACTTTTTTTGGATCAACCAAACGTTGATCCATTGGTTGCGACAGGAATTGACTGGCCGGCTTGTTGCCCGAGCCTGATATTGTGGGCTGAGAGAGAGTGACTGGCCCAAGGTCACCCATCCGGCTTTCATGCCTAAGGTGGGACTAGAACTCTCAGTCTCCTGGTTTCTAGCCTGGTGTCTTAACCCCTAGACCAAACTGGGTCTCATGCAGCAGAACCATATCTTCCTCCTACTCCAGTCACAATCTCATAGGCTGTTCACACACTTGTTTGGTCTCTGACTTAATTTTTTTTATTTAAAAAATGTGCCAGCTTAATTTCTGGCAATTGTGTGCATGGAAAGAAATGTGTGTTGTTTTGTGTATACCAGCTATGGTCACTTTCTACATGTTGAGTTAAAACTGGATCAGTTTGGCTTTCAGTCACAACTACTTGAAAGATGTGGTGGTAGTTATTGTATAATTGGTTTAGTTTAGGTACAATTACCATAGATTAACTGCAAAACTGCAGCTTCCATGGACTTTAGTTTTACTGGATCTTTAGTCTAGCCTGTACCTTTTAAAATTGGTAACTTACTTTGTAGTTTGTTGGACATGTAAAACAATGCTGTTTTGTCAAAAAAATTACTCAGAATCAGATGAATAATACCAAGAGGCAGAATGACGTACTAGGAACAGGCTTGATTCTTGATGTCTGGGATCACATTTTGTTCTCAGTACTCAGATGTTTAAAGAAGAGCCCTTTTACTTTCTCCAGTGTACGTAAATGGTTGCCATCTATTTGCATATTGCAGAATAGAGTGCTGCACTTGAGAGTGTCATTACTCTGAACATCTAAACTGGATCCCATTCTGACAGTGTAAACCCAGATTGTCCCTAATAAAATCTTGCAGGGGTCAGTTCAGGATGGTTGGGTGATTGGGAATGTCTGTTTCCATGCAGAAAACACAAGGGGACACAATTATATTTCTCTGATTTGGGCTAATGGTAATTTCTCTATTCTTTATTAAACGAGCACTGCAAAAAATTTTTATCTCCTCCACTCTTAATAAATGAGTGGGCTATTTCATTGCATTTTAGGTTTGTTTGCTGCTTAGTATGAAAAGACTTTTTGCAATCAAGAGTAAATAGAGAGTTGCGTGTGAGGTGGAGCTACACTGCTTTTTTATTTTTTTGGGTGAAGTTTTAGGGAAGCAGACACCTTAGAGGCAAGCATCCTGTTCACTGAAAAACAAGTGTCAGTTAGAGCAAACTTGTAAGAGTGAGAAAACCGCAGCCTTCTGAGCTGAGCTGATAACAGGCCTCAGCAGCTTTTGCAGAAGTTCCGTCCCTACAAATACTGATGAAAATGTGCTTCATTGTCACTGGTTCTTTCCTGTTTCGTGTTTTTTTAGCCCTGCTATTTCATGCTGCTATGTTCTGCAACACTTTTTTCAGTTATGCTCTCCTCCGTCATGTTAGTAACCTGCATTTTGACTCATCTACCAGTTGCTCTTCACATGCCATTTCCAAAGGACCGGCATTTTGCAAATCCACTCTTTCAAACCTGTTTTTGCTTTTCGTCCTTCTAATGTAAGATGTATATTGATCAATAATGTTATAATCTTTTAGATTCCCATCCTCTTGTTGCCTCCACCTTCAAAAACCTGCCAATCTTATTATTATGGGAATGAAGAATAGTCCTTTTGGTCAGAGGCTCTGCTTTCCATTGGGATTGGGAGGGGACACCATAAAGAACTACATGATATGATTACATAAGGAAATTAATGTGTACTTTGAACGGCTGCTCTGCAAAACATAGAAAAGTTTTGCATTAATTTGGTTTCGTTCATCTCTCAGTATGAAGAACAATTTGATTCCTCTGGTAAACCCTTAAAATTTAAAAATAACTTATATTTATACAAACAAATATTTATATTTATCCAGCTTTCTTTTTCATGCACAACTATCTTTTTTATATGCACAAGTATCTTCCCTTTAGCTTCCCTGCATGGGAAGCTCAAATCACATGGGCAGGAAGATCCCAATATTACCTACACCTTTTTGGCCAGGATCAAATCAGAAGGATCTCTACAGCTGACTCATTCATATGGTTTCAGCTTCTAAGCGTGACTGCAGCACAGTAGAGGGGGAAAGTGTGGCAGCTTCATTGTCACTGGTTCTTTCCAATTCTCAGTATTGTAACTCCTAAGGAGAGTTATAGGATGCTCAGAGAAGGAGCACTGCCATCGAAAAGATTCTGTCTTTGGGACACCTTTCCAGGTAGGTGCGACTGGGGCCAGCCACGTTATCCTTTCAGCCAAACTTTTTTATTTGCTAAAAGTTTTTAGTATTTTTTGCTGCTGTTTTAATAAATGACCTTAAACCTTGCCTGACTCTGGTTTTTAATATTTGGTTTTACTGTTCTTCTTTTATAATATATTTAGAATATATTCAGATTCATGGTGATTTTTGTTTTGTATGTTTTAACCTTCTGCTTAAAGGGAACTGGGTTTGAAAACTAGTATATAAATCAACGATAAAAAAGCAAAATAGAACTACTCTATGATTCCACTAAACTATGTATGTTTTAACCATGGGTTATTGAATAAATTATAGTGGCTATTTCTGTACAATACAGGAAGCCATAAACCATGGTTATAAATTCCAGTAGCCACAATCTGACACTATGCTAAACCAAAACCATACAAATGACATTATGGTTTTTTCTGCTATGTGTGAGCCTATGTGCATATATGAATTTACTCAGTATTATTAGAGAAGAGTCAAATACTGAACATATTTTTTCTTCCACAAACAATTTTATTTATAATTAACCTCCTTTGTTTCCTAAAATCCTTGCTCTGTAACCTTTCATATAGTGGGATATTTTGGAATTATTCTAGCAGCCCTTATTAAACTTTTTGCAGTTTTGCCTTGCAATAGCAAAAGAAATGCCTGGGGTGGAGGCAGGCAATGAAATAAAAAGTGAAGGAGCACAAGGCTTCTTTTTATTTGATTGTTGGCTTATTTTGTGGGAAAGCAAAAGCCACGTGCACCCTCATGCCACCATAATCATTCCTCCTGTACTGTTGATAGGCGTGGTTGGAGGTGAACAGGGTCCTGTGTGTTAGGCCACAGATATTACTGGTTGACCTCATTTCTCTTTTCCTGACAGTATTGCAAGTTTTGTATGTGTCAGATTTAAAGCAGGCTGTCTACCGGAATGCTTCTGTGCATCCATCAGAACACCAATAGAGCTGAGAGAATGAAGGGAAGGGCTAATACTAAAACAAAAAAGGACTAAAATGTGGTTTGTAAAGAATATTTAGAGATGAAACATTGTTGTTTCTGGGATATGATATGTGACAGCCAAACTGACCCTGCCAAAATGCATAATTGACTCTCTGAATTATAAATCTAATGTTATAAACTCAGACAAGGTTCCTTTATGAAATTTTGTAGTATTTTTCCAAAGAACATTTTAGAAGATTTATAAGTGTAAAATCAAATCATTCTATGTCCATGTGCCTTGCAAATGAGAAATGTAATGGAAGGTTTTCTGTCTCCTCTGTGGTAGGCCAGTAGACACAAGATTTAAACAATACAATAAGTCACTACCATTCTCTTTCCTCTCATTTTGGAAAGGCAAGGTTTACAAGACACTGTTTTGTTGTGGAGGACCCAATCTCTTAATGATGCAGTGGAATCTATATCAGCCCAAAAGTTCTGTTATAAAGGGCATAGTGAGGAAGCTAATGAAGTACAGAATCATAAAAAAAAATTATATCAGAAAGTTGATCTACCTTCTTTCTACACTGGCAGACATAATCAGAGTTCCTTATTCAACAGATCTTATGTGTTGTTATTACATACTGTAACTTAACCAGGAACACCAGAAATGTAGGAATAAGGGAAAAAGCAAATTGTTTTATGGTCTTCTCTTGAAGTGACTTTGACAATTGTCCTACTTGGGCCAATGAGCCACAGTACAAGGAGGCAATAGAAGGGCTATCAATGTTATTAATTTATCTGACGTTTTATATCCTTACCTCGTATCCCCTAATTTTGGCACAAATAAAAGGTAAAGGTTCCCCCCGCACATTTGTGCAGTCGTGTCCAACGCCTAGGGGCCGGTGCTCATCTCCGTTTCTTAGCCAAAGAGCCAGCGTTGTCCGAAGATGCTTCCACGGTCATGTGGCCGCATGACACGCGTGGAACGCTGTTGCCTACCCACCGAAGTGGTACCTATTAATCTACTTGCATTTGCATGCTTTCGAATTGCTACGTTGGCAAGAGCTGGGGCTAGTGCGGGAGCTCACTCCGTCACGCAGGGCTAGGGATTCGAACCTCCGAACTTGCGATCTTCCGATCGACAAGCCTGGCGTCTTACCCGCTGAGCCACCACGCCCCCTAATAATTTTTATGTCATATTCTCATGACTATGCCATTGCCTTATTCCCAGCCCACAGTTGAGGTGGCTTAAAATAAACAGCTGTTCCAGTTTTAAACATTTTGATTTCCTTCTCCCAACACAATTGTTGCTTTGGATATAATCTAGAGTGCTTCATCAATCATGTGGTCAGGGACTGGAATATTCCCATCTGTTGTTAGCTAGCTTAGACTACTAGGGGGATACCACTCCCCTCCAGTTACTAGGAACTGCTGTTTCTGGAGACTTGGCCTTTGCTGAGCCAGCACTTCCAAAGAGCTTGCTAGGTCTTCTGAGGATTATCTACATAGGCAGGTTTAGTGCTCCTTTGAAAGAGCCCAGACCTGTTTAAAAAACAGTATTAGCCTTCTTGTGAGAGACTGCTACTCCTGTACAGCAAAAAAGAGAGATGCTCTCAGTAAACAGTTTGGGACTGGCTGAATTAGAATAAAACCCTCAACAAGGTTTTAACTCTCTAAGATCTTGTTTTCTTCTAATTCTCCCCTCATCTGTGCTGAGAAGGGAGCAATATTTTGGGGTAGAGAAAGGGAAATATGGTTGTGAAGAATCATATGCAGTTGCTTTGTAATTGCTCTGGCAGTGGCAGTTCCATGCATGCATGGATTCATTCATTTGTCATTTTACTTTTTGCTGTGTGATCTGGTGGCAGAGGGTTTCTTCCTGTTGGGCATTTTGATTAGAACAGAAAAATCCAAATTCCAGAGCAGGGAAATGAAGGAGACAGAAGAAGATTTTTGCCTTGAGTAAGGGACTGGCTGGGCATCTCCAATATTCTATCCTCAGTAGAGCCTTCTGTCTCTGTTCTCATAGTTGTTAAGCTTGGAACGAAGGATTGTATCTTCTTTTGCTCTTTCTCCAAAGGGAGAGGGAGGTTGCGGTGAGGTGAGGGGAAGTGGTGCCTAAGGATAAAGGAAAGGACAATTGGCAAGGACCCATGAAGAAGGTGAAATCCCAAACTGATTTTTATCCACGTTGCTTCTGTGGTGACGAGAGAACTCATGCTGACTGCCCCGTGGCTGGAATTCCCTTTCAGGCCAAACATTAACCAAGCCTTGTGCACTTGGAGCATTGTTTATTCTCCATAATCCTCTAGCCACCCATTTTTTCCTCACCTGCTTCACCATCTGAGCTATTCTGATGATCCTGGCCATCTTCTCCCCAACAAGGGAGAAAGCGTCATGGAAAAAGCCAAGCAAGCATCTGGAGAGACTCTTCTTGCAGAACTCATCCTTCACTCCTGTGATTAGTAAGCTGATTTGGTTTTGGACACAGGTTTAACACTTTTTCAAAATAGGGTTAGACTTGTGTTCACAAGTATCTGAACTGGGGCTAGGAGGAGTGACAATTCACCTGGATAAATAGTACAAACGACATCAGTTTGTAGAAATTTGTAAACTCTTGCTTTGGTTATGAAATAAAAATGCTGCCGGTTCATGTGTTTGCTGATATATAAATAATATGGGTCATAGATCTGATTGAAATTATGTTTTTATTTTTATCTTCCAGAAGTACTTATTTCATGGCTCATTAGTTATTAGCTGCTATCAGTTTTGTGATATTTTATTTGATAAATGCTCCCCATCCAAGAACTCACATTCTTATATCTTGTTTTAATAGAAGGGGGAAGTTAGACTCCTTCCCCTGCACAGAAATTTATTTGAGCATTACTTATATTATTAATTATAACATGAAAATGGAATAAATTACTGCCAGTTTTACTATGCTTTTCAGCAGGAAAAAAAGACACTATGCGTGCCAGGCAACTTCTAAAAACAAGAGGGGATGTTTAACGAAAGTTTCCATCAGTTACTTTCAAACTGAATAAGTTCCTTGATGTCTGACATTGGTTAGTATCACAGTATATATATATATATATATTGTCTGCTGGAAGCAATTTAGATATCACAGATTAAGTAATGTGTTTTTTGTGAGGTGGCATGCTCTAGAACAGTTTTTCTTGAGGACCCTGATTATTTTCAGATTGTAGATCCTATCATCCCAACTAGCATGACGAATGCCTGTCCTTCCAAAATTTCTAATTTTGTTTCTTTCAAAATTTCATTTTCACTAAGTTCTGCCCGTGAAGAGCAACTGAGGTCAAATTCTCCAATAATTGAAAGAGACAAAAAAGAAAACATCATAAAATATCTCTTTTGACATACCTTCCTATATGGATGCATAATGGGTAAATGAAGGAGAGCAGGACAAAAAGAAAAAATATGGGCATAATATTTCTTTCTTCATGGTAATATTAATATGATTAAATGGATCCACAGTTGTGTCTAATGCAATTCATCCTTATCACCTGAATATTAAATGGGGACATTTTTCAAATGTCTGTTACGGAGTCAGCAGCGATTTTTTTTACCAGTTCAAATAGAGTCTGAAAGTGAACATTCTCAGAAATTAGCAGAATTTCATTGCTGGAAAATTGTTTCCTGAGCACTCTTAGCCCAGATGTACTTATAAGTGAAGTAAAGGTTTCTTTTTCAACAGATAGGAAGTAGGAAGGAATGCGTGCACTGGTTTCTTTGAAGTGTATCTTGAAAAAGAGATAAGCAGCAGCTACAGAACTAGACTAAAAATGTTTGCATGTCTCACAACTTGGTTAACTGAACTGCTAAGTGTGCCAAGCTAATGCCATGACAACAGGTGTGCAGGGACCAGAACATATATCATCATTATGATTTTTGTACTGGCTCTCGATCACCTAACTTAGCACAGCTTACTGGATAGGCTTTGTATATTTGTACTAAGCCACGGTGGGGTTATTTGGTTTTGGCATAGCATGTCAAAGCTATTGTACTTCGTAAACCATTGTGTGAAACATTAGAACTGTCACTTTGGTTGTTTGTACTGGAATTCATCAAGCTTTTCTGGCATGGACACTATCATTCCATATCATGCCATGGCATGGGCATCCTTCAGAGGGAAGCTGAAATCTCTCTTATTTCAGTAGTTTTGCAATCCTGTGATATTTCTATTGGTAGTGCAGTGGGTGATGTGGTGCTGCGCCTTGTATGCATCTTCCATATCAGAGGAGGACTCTTGCCTTTCAGTAGAGGGAGAGCCTGGATGATGTGAAGGGAATGTGGATCAAAGTTGACCCGATTGGAATTCTCAATTCAATTTGATTCTGACTTTCAAAGTAATTTGGTAAATTAATCAAATCTGATTCAGACATTGGAACAGATTTGGGAGATGAACATATGCATGCACAAAATCTCAAATCCCTAAATTAGTTCAGAATTGTCCAGTTTGGTTTGATGGTTCATACTGATTCAGAGATTCACTTCAGAAATTTGAAGTGAATCAATACATCTGAATTTCCACATTTCTTGGGGATAAGTTTATATTTGGACTGTGAGAGCATTTAGGCTAAAATTCTATATCTACTTACCTGTAAGTGTTGTAGAATTTAGTAGTATTTATTTCTGAGTATGCATATATTTGTTTTTGGCACTTCTACCTGATAACCAGTTTTCTGTCTAAAAATTACTTTCTGCAAAACTCAAAGAAGAAGAACTTCCATTCTATGATAATTCTTTTAAAATGTTAAAACAATGAATATTTTTTAAAATGGCAACATTTGGATCAGTTCCTGAAATGTATTTAGTAGTATTTGTTGCAATGTGTACTAATCTATTTATCTAATCTTGTATAACTGAGTGTTTAAGAAGCAGATAGATTTGAATTTCTGTACACTGTATGCTGTTCATCTAAAATATTCCTAGGAGGCCACTGATTTATAGCACAGTTTTGCAAATATGCATAAGTGGGAAATAAACCATTACTTTTAAACCTCATGTTAAATCAGAGGAATTAAGCTTACAGATCATATTCATTCTAGCTGTACACACAAAAACCTCTAATTCAAATTTTGGACTTTACCAGTGACCACCTTAATCCATCAGCACCTGCCAGAGGACATCCAATAACCTGCTCTTTAACTGGTAGAAAAACATTCAAAAGCGAGGCTGTAATATTTCTCATATTACAAGCCAGCTGCTAGCAAACATCCATTCTGTTTCAGAAATAATTGGCCCTGATCTCTTTTGTGACTAGTTATATATACTTCAAGCTAATATTACCTTTAAAGGACTTGCTAGTTTGTTAATATACTGAGGAGGAGCCTAAATTTTGGTTCCAAATATATATTTTTATAAAAACAATAAGTGAAAAACTCAGTTATTGTGCATGGCATTTCATCTGCACTCATTTTTTTTGTTTTTACATAATAATGACAATTATTATGTAAGATGGCATTTTACAGAAGGTAGCAAGTGTTCACTGTTTCTACTAGTGCAAGCAGTTCCCCCTTTAGTAATTCAAAGACGAGTTTCCTCTGTGCGTGGAAGGCGAATGCGGGACTGGGAATCTTAGGGAATCTCTTGTTCTTGGTGGGACTTTGGCAGTCAAATCTCCTGTTAGAGCCAGAGCAGGAACCCTGGACTAAGTTCCACAAAGCCATTGTGGGAGATGAAAGCAGTGCCTGCTTTTGCTTCAGGAGCAAGATGGCAGGGCTCCCATTTTGAAGACTGATGTTGATTTTGCTGGCAGTCAAATCTTTCTTCCACAACTGCGAGGAGATATCCTCCTCCACTGAATCTGAAGGCAGCAGTCTGGCTTAAATCATGCAGGAAAAGCCACGTGACACTTTTCTTGCCTCCTATGCATCTCTGCTGCATGAAGCAACTATCTTTTTCTGCCTAATTATAGAGTTAGCTCTGGAAGAGGACACTCTTTCAAAGAGATTCTTTTCTTTTTCCCCTCTTCCACATGATAATGGCAGCGTTTGCCATTCTTTTAAACAGGCCAGGGCCACAGAATACAAGGGACTGAGTAATTCTTTTGACCTGTTTAATGTTTGTTATTGTTGCTTGCATCAGCCAATAGAGGGTTGTTTCCCTTCTGGATTAGTGCAGGAAAAAAATTCTAAAAGAAATCTAGTTTGGATAAGATTTTAATTCAAGAGACAGTGGGATTCTTTCAATTTAGTTTAATGAAACCTGGATGAACCTTTTTCACTATAGCTACAAGATGCACAAGAGAGTCATCCAAATGACTGTTGTTGTCCTGGTAATCTTAAACACTTCTAACAGTTCTTCTCCCCTGAAATACTGATTGTTAAACATATGCTTGTTCTAGATAATTTCACATCTTCCTGAATTTTCTTATTTTTATATATTTATCTTTCAAAGAAGAACCTTTATGAAAACAAATTAGATCTCATTCCTGCAATTTGGTATAATTTAAAAATATTCATATCACATTTCCATTTGATGTTCTTTAAATTCTTTAGGGAAAACATTAAAACCACTGATAATTGCCCGCTATCAAAATCCACATGGTTGCTTTCTTAGCAGAAGCTATGCATCTGCCTCTCAATTATAATCTCACTGACCAGTGGTCTTTTTTTATTATTCATGTTCATGTTTGTTGTCCTTACATAGTGAAATTTTATCTTGCTGTCCAAGCCTACTTTGGTCAACACCATCAATTATCAAGGAATAATCTCTGTGGTCAAGTCCACACAACAGTAGGATTTAGCAGAATGTACTTCCTTGCCATGTGTAGTGTAACTTAACTATATTATTATTGCTGGTTAACCAGAGTAACCATGGTGCAGTGTCTGTTGCTTTCCATTCTTGATGCAGTAACAAGCAGCACTTTGTGTGCATGTTCTGGAGGAAGTAACCAATTTCTTCTTGGAATTGGTAAATAAGTTATCAGGCTCAGAATAAGCATGTAAAGACAGCAGTGGGCCACCAGGCTTTAGGAAAGGGGAAATGATCCAAAAAGTCCTGTGAACAAATGGGGAAGCTGATTGATTTCCATTTCATGATGGAACCCCTGGCCACTCAGCTACAGTTTTGCTGCATTTGGTTTAACCTATGAGTGGGCAATAGCTGCAGGCTGCATGCAGTTCCACTAGGTCTTCTGCTGAAACTCCCAAGACGCCTGAGAAGTTTTGCCAAAGTACTCAACACGCATTTAATATACTATTATTAGTATATTAAAGTAAATACCTTATTTTAATATACTAATATTAAAGTATAAAGTAATGTATTATTAATGGTATATTAAAGTAAATATCTTACTGATTATTTTATTTTAGAGCTAGTCCCATATGTGCTGATATCATGCTCCACCCACCCACTTCACATCATACCTTTGTCCAGGGTATCCCTTGGCTGCCAAAATCCCCTGAAGTGCAGTTTCCAGGTACTTAAAGATTGTTAGCCCTGTTCTATACATTCATGCCTAGAGGAATTACTTGGAGTTTGGTCAGCCAAACTGCAGTAATTCATGACTGAAATGATACATCACCTTTAGCCCATCCAATTATGTGACTAGAAATGTTAGAAATCTCCATTCTCTGAATAATAAGAGACTCAGAAGCTTCTCATTTAGCCAAAACAGGTTAAAGATTCATTATTTAATTGTTGGGCTGAAGCTTGTGGGAAGATAAATTAGCTATTCTGATACCCTCTCAAGCAGTCAGACAACCGTGAATCTGATTTGCATGTTATGGTCAAGTATCATTTTACCTCCATTGAAAGTCTCTGGGTTTAGACATTCACTCTGTCTCATTCTGGAGTTCCGATTTATAATTACACTTGTTGGTTTTAGGAAAACATAAATTGCTATAATATTTAAATTCAGTATACTAATGTTTGCATAAACCACAGTGTGTATTAATTTTTATTTGAGTTCAGAGTTTTAGAAGTTTGCATTGAGAGAGATCAAAAAAATAAACTAGTCTTTTGCAGTAAAAATAAAGTTACATTTCTTCAAAAAACAAGAAACATATTTACAATCTGTTTACCTGCAAAGTGGCACAGCCAGCAAACTATCTTCATTTGAATAGTAAAAGAAACAAAGAAGTACAGGCAGGCTAAACAAAGGATTTACCTTTATACATTCAAATCTTGCTCACTGGCAATAAATCACCATAGTAACCAATTAGCATGTGACTTCTCAAGCTCAGCTCATTCAAACAAGAATACCATATATAGTAACAAAATACCTTGAGAGCACAAAAAATACCTTATTTGGTAAGAGTAACCGGAATACCAGCAGACTTTTTGACACCAGTGGGTGAGAAAAAAAATACCTTAGCATGTCTTTTAAAAAATATCTTGTGACCCAGATTCTTTTAGATCATAAAATAAAAAGTACAACACTCCCCTTTTTTATGATTAAAAAGAATCTGGAAATAAACCTAATTTTTCAATTATTTCCTCTGTGTCTCACTCCTACAAGTGGTTTTCTTAGAATGTCCGCTAACACATTTTTGTTGTCACAATATTTTAAAATGACCTCTTTCTTGACAATAAAATCTTTAACAAGATAAAAACGAATGTCAATATGCTTTGTTCTCTGTCTACAGCCTTCAGATAATGCTAAATGAATGCAGGCCTGGTTGTCTTCATAAACAGTTACAGGCTGGTGTAATTCTATTCCTATATCCTTTAATAATTGTGTAAACCAGACAATTTCATTACAAATCTGTGCCAAAGCATAAAATTCAGCTTCAGCCATGGAAATTGCCACTAGAGATTGTTTTCTAGAATACCAAGCAATAGTAGACTCAGCAAAGTTAATTACAGCTCCAGAAGTGGACTTACAATCAGTTAGATCTCCAGCCCAATCCGCATCACACCAGCTTTCTAATTTTTCCCCTGTTTCAGAAGCAGATAATTTCAAACAGTAATCCTTGGTACCTTGTAAATACCTAAAAAGTCTTTTTAATCCAGCTTTCGCAGCAGATGTAGGATTCTGCACATATCTGCTCAAAATTGATACACTGTTTGAAATATCTGGCCTAGAATTGTTGGCAATGTAAAGTAAACTGCCAATGGCAGATCTAAAGCCATCTGCTTGAGATGACTCAGCTTCCCCCTTCTCCCCCTCCTCTAGAAATTGGGGAAGCATAGGGGTGGAAACAGACTTACACTCCTGCATTTTGAAATCCTCTAGCAGTTTCTTCAGCTTGCCACTTTGGCTTATGAGAAAACTTCCATCTTCTTCTCCAAACCTAGATAATTTGTAACTTTTCCAAGATTTTTCAATGTGAAATTACTTTTCATACATTCCTTAAAAGCATGTCTTTGCTTATCTGATGATGTAAGCAGCAATAAATCATCTACATACAAACATAAGTACATAAAACCTTGCTTATCTTTCTTTACATAAACACATGGATCAGCTATTCCTTTCTCAAACCCAAAATTTTGCAAAGTTTCATCAAGTGTAATATTCCAACAGTGAGCAGCTTGTTTTGGACCATAAATGGACTTATGTAATTCACACACAAGATGTTTACCTTGTTCATAACCAGGAGGTTGATGCATGTACAATTTCTGTTCTAATTCACCATACAGAAATGCAGTTTGAATATCATAGTGATAAACAGACATCTTTTTGATTGCAGTAACCTTTAACAGCAACCTGATAGACTCACCCTTTGTTACAGGAACAAAAGTTTTATCATAATCCACATATTTTCTTTGAGAAAACCCTTTTGCAACCAATCTTGCTTTATATTTCTGAATTTTACAATTTGCATCCTTTTTTAATTTAAAACCCATCTACAATCCAAACAGTGCTCATTTGGAGGTAGATTAACCAATTTCCAGGTTTTGTTTTCCTTTAAAGAAGTTAACTCCTGCTGCATTGCCTCATGCCAGCATTTAGCAATTTCAGATGGCATCTCATTTATTTGCTCTAGTAATTCTGGTTCTGTGTGAATATGAAATGCTTTCAGTATATCCACCTCATAACGTGAAGATGGGACCCCCTTGTTACTCCTGTTTGAAAATCACGAGGCTTCTTCTTCAAACAGACAAACAGCTCGCAGTCTCCAGGAAGTTTCAAAATAAAAGTCTTCCCTGGCCTTTTCTCACTTACCTTTCAAATGCAAATGAAATTCTTTCCTGATCTCTCTTTCATTTTTATATAATTTTGCTTCTAGCTTCTCTGAGCTGGGCCCATAACCTATTAATTTTTATTTGAGTTTAGAGTTTTAGAAGCTTGCATTGAGAGAGATCAAAAAAATAAACTAGTCTTTTGCAGTAAAAATAAAGTTACATTTCTTCAAAAAAAACAAGAAACATATTTACAATCTGTTTACCTGCAAAGAGGCACAGCCAGCAAACTATCTTCATTTGAATAGTAAAAGAAACAAAGAAGTACAGGCAGGCTAAACAAAAGATTTACCTTTATACATTTATACAATAAATCACCATAGTAACCAATTTGCATGTGACTTCTCAAACTCAGCTCATTCAAACAAGAATATCATATATAGTAACAAAATACATTGAGAGTACAAAGAGATACCTTATTTGGTAAGAGTAACCTGAATACCAGCAGACTTTTTGGCACCAGTGGGTGAGAAAAAAAATACCTTAGCATGTCTTTTAAAAAATATCTTGTGACCCAGATTCTTTTAGATCACAAAATCAAAAATACAACAGTGTGCAGGTTTTTATTTATTTAGAGTTCTCTGTTATGGTTATTTTCTAAGATTCATATCCTCCAGGATTTCAAGGAGTACCATTCCCCCTGCTATTTTTTCTCCATAACATCAAACTTGTGAGATAGGCTAGAGTGAAAAAAATAGTGACTGCATAAAGTTGCTCGATGCCTTTCATGACTGAAGGTGGACTTCAACCTGGATTTAATGTTGTAAACCGCCCAGAGTCTGCTGTCGTGGAGATGGGCGGTCATAAATTCGAATAATAAATAAAATAAATTTCCCTGTTCTAATCAATCAACTGAGCCACTACATCACACTGAAGTAGAGGTATTTGAAGACACAAGTGTTCCTATCTAGTTAGGGAGCCATACTAATCTGACATGGGCACAGTCCTTTGAACCTGACCTGCCTTGAATCAGAGCTTTAGTTTCAGTTGTGAGTGGAGATTGTATGGTTTCCAAGTGGATGCACTTTCTGGAGATCATGGGGTTGACACTCTCCTGCAAATGGCTGGTAGCTCTGTGCTGTTAATGGGAGTTTCTTCACTGAGATTCTCCAATATGGAAGAGAGTTTATGACATGGTGGGCAATACAGATGGCAGCTTCATAATGACCAGGAGAAACTTTATGGGGATTCACTTACATCTCAGGGAGCCTGATTAGAGTAACCACTTCCATTTCCTTACCCTAAAAAAATGGCAATACAAATGGAAAATAAGAAGATAGACATTCCTGGAGGTTCCTTGAAAGTCCATTTTGCAAGAGTCTCCAGCACACTTGGGCAGTCAGAATGCTGTTTATCCATCTAACAATTTCAGGCATTGTAATTGACTGCTTTGAAATCGGTAATGCTTTCCTGTGGCACACAACAGATATATTCTGAGGGATTCAAAGAAATACCAACAAAATGCAGATAAAATGTGATCATTCCTGTTTTACAGATGGGAAAGAAATACAGTGAATTTGAACATCTTGCATAAATTAAGCTTGTATCAAAGCAGATACTGTAATTTGGAAAAGATTGATGCAATTGACTTGATGACAAAACAGTCCCAAAATGTACTTTTTTCCTAGTTTGCAGATAAAGCAAAGGAAGAAAGACCTGGATGTTTTCTCTGGATGGCTTTTTGCCAGACTTCTCAGGGGCTATTTTTTCTGCTTTATTTTCAAAAACTGGAAGACTAGTGTTTTCATCTCCTCATATTTTCATAGTCTTGTGGAAATTCAGTACAAAAATTATATGTAGTCATCCAAGCTTTTTCTGCCAAGCAGGATAGTTTCCTACTGTGTGTTCTCAATTGTGTTATCCTGTCTAGTTTTAAATGAGTCAGGCATTGGGGCTTCCCACCATCTCCCCATGGAGATTGCTCTATAGCCTAAGTAGACTGCTGGGTTAGCAAATATTCCTAAAATTCAGCTAAATGTTCCTTTCCTTCTGTTTCATCCATATTTCCTGTTCCAAGCAGACAGCATATGTGTGCTGGGGGAGAGGCAGCTGGAAGAGCTGGTAAAAACCTTAGAAACAATGATGAAGAAGTGCAGATAGCAAGAAGATGGTCTCCGTACAGCTTCCTAATTTTGATATATCTGGCAGTTGGAGAAGTCACAGTGAGAACATTTCCATTTCCTTTTTCACTCAAAACTGTGCAGACTTTCAGGGAAAGCATCAGCTCTATTAGTAGTCGCAGGAAATAGTGCTAACAGTAATAATTTAACAGTTCTAACAGGTACAGACATTGATTATTCCCTTCCAGCTCTCTCTACCTATGTAGAACTAGTGATGTTGCCCCAAATTACAATGAACTGTCTTGGATTCAAAGCACCACTTTACAATCAAGGCATGCAAAACGCCTCCGCCCCTCCATTTTGTGTCCAGGCCTGGGAACCCTTCAACATTTAATTTATTTAATTTAATTTTTATCTCGCCTTTATTATTTTTATAAATAACTCAAGGTGGTGAACATGCCTAATACTCCTTCCTCCTCCTATTTTCCCCTGTCAGTGGTAGACTAGCAAGAAAAAAGAGAGAACAGGGAGGCATTTGTATCTTCTCCATCTCCTTTCTGGCAGGGTTGGCTTTTTTTCTATGTTTGGAAATGAGAAGGAATTCATGGAAATTTTCGACTTACTGGGTTGAAAGTAAGAAGGCTGTGTCGGAGTAGTCAGACTCTCCCAATTCACCCCGTGGCCACAATACCTTCCCTTTTAAGACTTCCCAGTGTTAAGGTTTCACGGCTTTTGTAAGATTCAGCCCTAGACATTGGCAGGGAATTTCTGTTGTTGGTTCCCCCCTCTCTAGTCTGAATTCTTCCTTCACCTTCAAAGAGAGAAATCTGATGGTCTTTGGGGGGCATGGGATTATATACTAAAAGTTATGGTATTTTGACATACAACTTTTCTGCAGCTTTGGCCTGATTTTGGATGGGGAATAATTTCATGTGAGCATCATATTTTCAAGTTATATAGGAGTATATGGGGGAGAAGGGCTTTCTTTTTGAGTGAAAAAGCAGGATGAATTAATAAACAAACACCTCTGCCTAATTCTATGGGCTTCTTCCTTTAACCCTTGATGAAGCATGTGGGCATCTATATGTATAACCAAATACAGGACTAAATGAGGATTTATACATGATGGACTCTTCCACTAGCTCACATCATTTCTCAAAAGGTGATCTCAAGAAAATTTCAAATGAACTAGTTAGTACTTAGGTACTGAAGTGCTATTCAGTCCTTAAGAATTCAGTCAAGTATGAAAAGCACATTCAAGTTTCAGATACAGGGCAGATCTGCACTTTCTTCTTGGCCCATCACCAGTGTGGGACACTCACTATTTCCTGAGTACAGGAATGGATGATGTTGCCCTCCACCCACTCCCAGCCCATTGCAAATGCATCACACACCCTTGTTTTCCAACATAAATTCAAATCTGCTATTTTCTGAGCCGAGCCTTCCTGTCTTGCAACTGATACAAGGACCCATGAAGTCAATGAACTATCCTCAACCCTTACATCTCCCAGGGGTACCCTCTCAGTTTCTGCCCAGACTGGGTGAAGTATGTTCCCCTTAATTTCCCTGAAAAGCTCCCTTCCCTTCCCTCCCTCCCTCCCTCCCTCCTTTCTCCCTCCCTCCCTCCCTCCCTCCCTCCCTCCTTCCTTCCTTCCTTCCTTCCTTTCTTTCTTTCTTTCTTTCTTTCTTTCTTTCTTTCTTTCTTTCTTTCTTTCTTTCTTTCTTTCTTTCCATCTTTAATTTGCAATATAGGAACATCGCTATTTTGTTTCTATGAAGCTGAACTATCAGTTCTTGCTTGCTACAAAGCTTCCATTGTCCTACAGAGGAACAAAAGAACAACCTGTTCTCTATTAATTTGGTTATTGTAGCATCAAAGTAAAAAAAAGGCCTGGGTTAGTGTCAAAGGACATAATATGGGAAGGAGGGGGTGAAGGCATCCATGTATGCAAATGTCTGGGAAAGCAAAGGAAAGGCACAGAGACTAGTGAGAAGGGAACAACCCTTAAAAGGAAAAGTCAGGCATTGGTAGACCAGTCCACCCAGAAGCTAGCCGGTAAAGCTTACCTTCCTTGTATGGACAGGAAGGCAAAATCAGGGGAATGACCAACCAAGTCTTGCGGTGGTCAAAGTCCAGACTAAGCGCCAGTCTAGCCCTGTTGCCAACCCACTGCAATCTGGACTGGAATTTCTGAAGTTGGCTTAAGAAACAGAAGGGAAGAGCATGGGAGACAAACAACTTACCCAAGCAATGCAGAATTGCCCACAATCTTCTCCTCCAAGTCATCACAGACATTCTATTCCAAAACCGAATGAAGAAAGGGTTGGAACTTGCTTCTTTGTTTTTATTTGTCACTTCTTAGTAGGTAGCAGCACTTGGCTGATTATCTGAGTAGAGAAACCAACAGGATCAGGCCTGGTTAGTACTTGGATAAGAGTTGATGAGAGTTCACCAAGGGCTCTAGCTAGACTGTAAGTATATATCCCTGAAGCAGTTCATGGCAAACCATTTCCATACAGTTTATAGTGTTGCCAGGAAAGCTGCTTGGACAAGTTACCACAAACTGAGTTTGACTTTACTTTTTTTTTTTTTTTTTTGCAAACTTCACTTTTTATTTCATAATTTCAGTCTGTTTTTATTATTGTTCTAACGAACAGAATCATGGGATATCAAGGTTTAAATCTGAGTAAACTTTTATGGAGTTCACACTATGGGAAAGGAGTAGAGAAGAAACTTCATGATTCCTTCTTTTTCCTCCAACCCACTTATGCCTTCTGAAAAACAGTTCTGATAGATTAATTGAGCAACATGAAAGGAAATGTAGACGGCTGCAAGGGAAGGGAAATCACCAAATACGTTGGCCCTCCTTCATTCAAAGGGAACCTCTCCTTTGTCCCAGGACCAACCATGAAAGCAAATCTAGCTCCAGCATTGGTATATTACTTAACTATCTGTAAATGCTTCTAAAACCTGTTTTCATACTTACAATAAAAACAAAACAAAACAAAACCCAACCACCTATGTTTGGTAGGCTTGATTTTCATTTCTAGTCTATGAGCAGGTAATTAAGAAAAAATGTAAAAAGTATGTAAAATAAAGTAGAAGTTCTGCACATACAAAATCTATTTCATCTGGCTTTTAAACATTTAATTCCTAAACCCATTTTAGCATCAAATTTAACTGAGAGTTTTTTAAAAGTATTTTGTAATTTGTGGCTTTACAAGTGTTAGCTGCCTTAGCATTTGGATAGAAAAGCAGGATATAAATTATAAATAAATCAGCAGATAGAGATTATCTATATAGGCCTTATGTGTATAAATATGTCATTCCTATATGTGAATATCCTATGTTTAAATTTCCCATGTGTACTAAGATCCAGCTAATGCATGTAAACACTTTCAACACATTCAATTTTGTCTCTCCTCTCCCCTCCTCTTTTCTCTGTATTTATTTCTATTTTTGGAGTAGAACCCCGTTGTGCCGTCTTTGCTGTCTGTAGTATGATAGCAATTATGCAAACACCATCCCCACAAATAAGCCCCCCTGGAAAGTGTTTGTCAGTAACAAAAAAGCATGTTAGAGTATTCTGATGCAACATATGAAAGCAAATACACATTGGTGTTTAAGTGTAGCAGAGATGGCCTAATAATTCCTCTGAGGGAAAGAAGCTAGTTTGCTTGGATTTTCCTTTGACGGAGGTATAGAACTAAAAATGTGCTTTGAAGGATAGAATGGTCAGCTTCCTGAGTCATAAATTGAGTCACACAGACCCCTAATGGCGTTTCCAGGACTACAGACAAGCTGCTGCTATTAAAAGACAAACCATTATAACCTTTACGAATAAATACAATTTCTGAAAGATTTCCAAAGAGTTTAATAATGTTTGGAGTGAATTGCTGCCAAGGTACACAGATCGTCTCCTGAGGGAGGATTTTTGCAAGCCTTTGTGTTTATCTGCCACATGACGGTGGTAACAGTGAGCTGTCATCACATCGAGAATCCCAAGTTATCAAAGGCAGGAGAAAGAGGAAAGGTATCAACAGCAAGAGTTCTTTAAAATACACCATAGAAAGTATACAGAGTACCAGGAGCTAAGTTCCTATGGTATTCACGTATCCACAGGAATGCAAGCAAGAAACCATGAATCACTTAAAATTCTCTAGGGTCTGCCCTTCACACATTACAGGTTTTTTACAAGGACAACAAAGCTGAAGGGGAATGTACTTATAGTATTGTACATTTTTATAGGTAAAGAGTAGACATTTATTTTTTGTTGTTTATTCGTTCAGTTGCTTCCGACTCTTCGTGACTTCATGGACCAGCCCACGCCAGAGCTTCCTGTCGGCCGTCGCCATCCCCAGCTACCCCGCGGTCGAGTCCGTCACCTCCAGAATATCATCCATCCATCTTGCCCTTGGTCGGCTCCTCTTCCTTTTGCCTTCCACTTTCCCTAGCATCAGCATCTTCTCCAGGGTACCCTGTCTTCTCATTTTGCGGCCAAAGTACTTCAGTTTTGCCTTTAATATCATTCCCTCAAGTGAGCAGTCTGGCTTGATTTCCTGGAGTATGGACTGGTTTGATCTTCTTGCAGTCCAAGGCACTCTCAGAATTTTCCTCCAACACCACAGTTCAAAAACATCTATCTTCCTTCACTCAGCCTTCCTTATGCTCCAGCTCTCGCAGACATTTATACCCTACTACATATATACTTAATATATATGCTTAATGGGAATCTGCTTCCAGTTATTGGTTTCCAATATATACAATAATAATAAAAATAGATGTGTATGATCTATTTTTACATTGTGAATGCCAAAATTGCCCCAATGTGATACCCTTCAGATATGCCAGCGTTCAAATCCCATAATGAGGTGAGGGAAAGTTCACTGCTACATTCTCTGTTGCTGTATAATGGGAATGTTGTTGTTGTTGCTGCTGCTGCTGTTTCCTAAGGAAACACATTCCTTATTTAATTCCCATTTTACTATGTAGTCTCAAATAAAAATTGAGCAGAATCTTTACACATACATTTTTAAAAATATGTCAGTGCCATACAGTATGCTCTCTACTAGGCCTGTACAATTCACCAAGGTCTTCAAATTCATGAGTCAAAGATGGCAAAATTCAAGAATCAAAGGCAATAAGATTTGATGCAAACTAATTCAAGATTCAAGAGCCAGTTTGGTGTAGTGGTTAAGGCATCAGGCTAGAAACCAGGACAGTGAGTTCTAGTCCCATCTTAGGCATGAAGCCTGCTGGGTGACTCAGGCCAATCACTCTTTCTCAGCCCTAGGAAGGAGGCAATGGCAAACCACTTCTGAAAAACCTTGCCAAGAAAACTGCAGGGACTTGTCCAGGCAGTCTCTGAGAATCAGACATGATTGAACAGGGGAAAAAAATCAAGATTCAGTTCAGTAAAAGATTCAACCACAAGCATCAAGACACCTGCAGCTAGATACTAGCTGTCTTTCCTTCCTTCTTTACAGAATGGGATGGAAATGACATGGATTATAGACATGAACAGCCTAGTATTGTTTTATACACAGTATCATGTACTGTATAAGAAAAAAATAGCCCTGTTTGGTATTCAATAGTCTAACAGCAAATGCACTAATTCAGACCCACTCAGAATAAATCTGAATTTCTCTCTCTCATGTTCCAAGACAGCCTGCTTATCAGAACAGTTAGAGACAAACTATTCCCCAAGCCCTCTGATGGATAATACTTGAAGAGATGATAAAATTCATTGGCCAACTACTCAAGTCAGCATCAACAAACCCATCATACTTTTCAATAGCACCTATATAGAGAAGGAAAGCTAGAGATGCCGCAAACTAGAAACTCCATCAAATCATTCAATTGCCTTTGTATCTCTCCAAAGCAATTTGAAGGTCTATGATGTGACGCTTCAAATTCATTTGATGATACAGTTATAAGACTTGATTTTAAAAGATGATTTGACCAAATTTCCTTTACAGTGAATCACTTATTGAAGCTTCACACAACTCCACACGCATTTGTGATGAAACAGCATCCATGTTCTGAGTAATTCTTTTCCAGTTTCACAATGGGAAAAAGTAATGGGAATTCCACTCAATTAAAACAATAGTATAGTATAAACAAATGAATTTTTTTCCACTACACCTATTCCTTCTGCCTTCTCCCTGTTCAAACCCCCGATGTTATTGCTTTTTCTAGTTTAGCATAAGGTATGTTCAATTTGCAAATGCCAGAAACCATGAAAGCTGAGGATTTTTTCCCCTCTTTATTCATTCATTCATTCATTCATTCATTCATTCATTCATTCATTCATTTTATTTATTTATTAAATTTCTCTGCCGCCCATCTCACGTACGATGACTCTGGGTGGCTTACAAATAATAAAAATGACAAATCGCTAAAACAATGCAATATAAATACATAAAATACAAATACAAGATATAAATATAAAATATAGAATGTACAATATAAAATTCAAGATGGGAAGATCTTAACCTTGGGACCCTCATGGGGCCTAGCCCATGAATAGCTGTCCCCCCTCCCATCCCAGGCCAGGTGGCATAGCCATGTTTTTACTCCCTTCCGAAAGGCCAGGAGAGTGGGGGCTTGTCTTACCCCCGGGGGTAGCTTGTTCCAAAGGGCTGGTGCTATGACAAAGAAGGCCCTCCTCCTGGACCCTGCCAATCAGCAATCCCTCATGGACAGGGTCCGTAACCTGGCCTCTCTGCCTGACCGGGTGGGACGGGTCGATGTAACGGGGATAAGACGGTCCTTCTGGTAACCTGGACCCATGCAATGAAGGGCTTTAAAGGTGACAACCAACACCTTGAATTGGACCCGGAAGCAAACCAGCACCCAATGCAGCTCACACAGTAACAGTGTTATATGTGTCCTTCTATGTTATTAATATTTATTTTTAAGTGCAGAGTTGCAGAAGCTTGATAGAGAGAGAGATCAATAAAATAAACTTTTGCAGTAAAAATATAGTTGCATTTATTCAAAACAACAGAACATATTTACAGGAATCTGTTTCACCTCAGAGAGGCTTACAGACAGAAAATAACTTACATCTGAATAGGTTGAGATAAGCATAGCCAGCTGGCTTAAACAAAAGATATCTTTTCTATACAAATTAGCTTGTTGACAAATAATCAGTTGCCATAGTAATCAATGTAACATGTGACTGCCCAGCTCAGCGTAGCTGAAGCAATTATTCCTCTTATGGTAACAAGCATTTGAGGAATTTTGGTTACTAGCAGACCTTTTGGAGCCTGTCAGGTAAGAGGGAAAAAATAGCTCAGCTTGTCCCTTTTAAAATGAGATTTGTCTGAATCTTGTGACCCAGATTCTTTTTAGATCACAAAATAAAAAATACAACATTATAAGGGCTCCTAAAACTGCTCGCGCAGCCGCATTTTGCACCAGCTGTAGCTTCCGGATACTCTTCAAGGGTAGCCCCATGTAGAGCGCATTGCAGTAGTCTATGTGGGAGATGACCAGGGCATGAGTGACCGTTCAGAGGGACTCCCGATCCAGGAAAGGGCGTAGCTGGTGCACAACTCGAAGTCGCGCAAAGGCTCCCCCGGCCATGACTGCCACCTGCTCTTTGAGCAGGAGTCGTGAGTCCAGGAGAACCCCCAGGTTCTGCACTGGGTCTGTCTGGGGCAGTGCAACCCCATCCAGAACCAAAGATGGTAAATTCCCAGATACCTGGGAGCCCCCAACCCACAGCCACTCTGTCTTGCCAGGGTTCAGCTGAAGCCTGTTGTTCCCCATCCAAACCCTTACAGCCTCCAGGCACCTCGAAAGGGTGGCAACAGCATCACTTATGTTACCCAGGATGGAGATGTATAATTGAGTATCATCAGCATATTGATGATACCTCACCCCGTGGTGATGGATGATCTCACCCAGCAGTTTCATGTAGATGTTAAAAAGGAGTGGAGAGAGCACCGAACCCTGCGGCACCCCACAAAGGAGGGGCCGCGGGCCGGATCTCTTGCTCCCTATCAACATTGATTGGGACCAGCCCTAGAGGAAGGAGGTGAACCAGTGCAACACTACACCACCCACCCCCAACTCCCTGAGCTGACCCCAAAGGATACCATGGTCAATGGTATCAAAAGCTTCTGAGAGGTCAAGAAGGGCCAGGATAGATGCACTGCCCCCATCCCGCCCTCACCAGAGATCATCCATAAGCACGACCAAAGCTGTTTCAGTCCCATATCCGGGCCTGAAACCTGACTGAAAAGGGTCCAGATAATCCGTTTCATCCAGGATCCTCTGGAGCTGTAACGCCACCACTTCCTCAACCATCTTCCCTAAAAAGGGGAGGTGGGAGACTGGATGAAAATTGTCCAGAATAGTGGGGTCCAGCGATGGTTTCTTGAGAAGGGGGCACACCAGCGCCTCTTTAAAGGCCGCCAGAAATACCTTCTCCCCTAAAGATGAATTCAACATCGCCTGGACCCACCCACATGTCACCTCCCAAGCTGCCTTAACCAGCCAAGAGGGACAAGGATCTAGTTGGCAAGTGGTAGCGTTTACAGACCCAAGAACCATGTCCACTTCCTCGGGCCCAACAGGATAAAACGGTTCCCAGATAACCGGGCAAGTATGCTCCCCAGACATCTCCCCAGACCCTTCTACATGCTTGGCATCCAACTTGGAGCGAATCCAAATGATTTTATCCTCCAGATGCCAAGAAAACTCCTCAGCATAGCCCTGTAGGTGGATTTCTAGATCCACCTTCCCTAAAAGGGATTGGGTGATCTTAAACAGGGCCGTTGGGCAGCACTCTGAAGATGCAATAAGAGCGGAGAAATACTGACATTTTGCCACTGTTACCACCACAAGGTAGACTTTAACAGCGGCTCTAGCTTGTGTTTGGTCGAGTTTGGTCCTTGTCTTTCTCTAATGGCGCTCTAGACATCTCTTGATCCTCTTCAGAACCCTCAACTCCTCCAAAAACCACAGGGAGTGTCAGTCTCAATTGGACAAGAGAGGTCGCACAGGCACGATCCTGTCCAGGGCCCTGGCCACCTCCCTATTCCAGGCAGCAGCCAGGGCGTCCACTGGACCATGCAGCAGATCCTCGGGTATAACCCCCAGCTTCCTCTGAAACCCTACCGGGTCCATCAGTTGCCGGGGGTGGACCAGTTGAATTGGTCCTGCCTCCCTGTGGAGGGGGGCAGCATAGGAGAATCTCAAGGTCACCAGGGCATGATCTGACCATGACAAAGGGGACAGATGTAACTCTCCCCTCAGATCACATTGCCGCTGCTCCGACAAGAAAACTAAGCCCGGTGTGAGGTCACTGTCTTGAGTCAGGTCCTGAATAATCTTGGACAGGCCATTTCCGCCATGGTGGTCATGAACTCCCAAGCCACCTCTGAGGCACACCCCAGGGATGGCAGGTTGAAGTCCCCCAGCACCGTAAGTCTGGGGAACTCAACTGCCAACCCCGAGACGGCCTCCAGCAGCTCAGGCAGGGAGGTTGCTATGCAGCAGGGAGGCTGGTACAGTAGCAATACTCCCAACTGTTCCCGAGAGCCCAACTTAAAGAACAGAGTCTCACACCCGGTCACTTGCGGAGCAGCGCACCTGAAGGCCAACAGAGACTCCCGGATGACAACAGCCACCCCTCCTCCCCTGCCCTGGGGTCTCGGCTGGTGCCATACCATGAACCCGGCTGGGCACATTTCCGAAAGGGGCACCCCCCCCTTCAGGGCCCAGCCAGGTCTCGGTAATGCACGCCAGGTCTGCCCGCTCCTCGATGATCAAATCATGTATGAGGGGGGCCTTTTTGTTAACCAACTTGGCATTCAAAAGCAGCAGCCGAAAGCCAGGGCCTCAATGGTTCTGCTGTCCAGGGCCCGGGTCTGAGTGCAGAGGGCCGGAACACACCACCAGTAACAAACATCGGGGGTGTCTTCCCCAACGATGGCCCACCCTCCGACTCCCGCCATGACACCCCTGACCCGTCACAACCTGAATCACATAACCTGCCCTAAATCCCCTGGAGCTCCCATTTCCCCCAAATCCTGACCCTCCAGGGGCCCTGGTTAGGGGTCCCTCCATCCAAGCATACATTCCCAATCATACACCAAACAACCATGGGGTGGTGGCGAGTCCCCCGGCACTCCAGCTCTCGCTCTCAGCACCGTGGGGACCCAGCCATCCCCCCACCTCCACATCCGCTCTGCCCCCTTCACCAGCCTCTCTCACTAGCTGGCAGGGGGCTCCACACTCTCTTCTCCTCCCCCTTGACTCTCACTCAGGGAGGGAGGATTCCCACACACTTAACCCATCCACTCTTGGGCTCCCTCCCTGTCTCTCACACCAGGGAGGGAGTACCCACTCCTCACACAGGAGGGACCCCAACCTCCTCACTCCTAGGGGTTCGCTGGACCACCAGGATCTTCATTTGAGGGCTCGAACGCCCCTTGTCTTGCACGGCACTTCTAGGCTCAGTCCGGGCCCACTGGGTCCTCTGGGCCACCCCCAGGGCTCCCCGCACCATCCAAATTCGCTATAGCCGCCAGTGGGTCACCACACTACACCTCCATGTACACCTCTTTACATATATACGTATATGTATATATACATACTGAACACATGATTACATCAGAAACTGCACTGAAACTGAAAAACAATTTCTGGTTTTTATACCAAAGATGCAATTTTATTTTATTTTTTTTAATAAGAATTTTATTAAGTTTAAGAGATAAAAACTACAAAAAATAAAAAAACTACAAAAGGAAAAAAAGAAAACTAAAAAAGTGTGAAACACAAGAAAATTTTTTAAAGATTACATGCAGAGGTGACTTCTGACTTTGAACAGCAAGAATATACAGCAATTTCTCTAATCAATCTCTTACTGGGGGAGATGGGCGGTCATATAAATTTAAATAATAAATAAATAAATTTTAAAAATTTTAAATGATAAAAATAGAGTTGGCTTTTTCCTCTTTATTTAGAAATCATGTTTAGTACATATCTATGGATTGTCTTTCTCTGAATGAATGTGACTCTTACCATAAATGGTTTCTCGTGCTATTTAATTGTGACTTTTGCCACAAATGGTTTATCTTGCTAGTTAATTGTTATCTTGATCAGGCTTCCTTTATGTAGAAGTTTTAATAAATTATTTCCTTAACAATTTCCAGGCAAGGGTCCCATTGCTTACTTAGGTTTTCCCAATTGTAGATCTCAGATAATATGTACATCATTTTCAACCAACATGGTGAATGGTCAGGTATAATGGGAGTTTCAACCTACAAACTGTATGTACAGTACCTTCTCTCAGCATGATAATTTGGAACAGTAAAGCCGAAACATTCACAAATGAAAGGACATTGCATGAATCCCATCTTGAAGGAGCATAAAAGCATGGAATCTTTTAACAGTCCTAGTCACATCAAAAGCAGAACCAGTTGTGCTAGTCATGAAAAAATAACATCCAAAATCCTTCTGAAGGCAATAATTTTATTTTGACTAAGTGAAGATGTGCAAAATAGTATGCAATGCCTCATGTACACTGCCTTGAGTTGTACAAAATAAAAGTGGGATATAAATCTAATAATATTTTTTAAAAAATGTCCTTTGAGTATTGCTAGAGTGAATTAAGTGACATGTCCTAATATTATCGTTTAATATTTTGTTCTTCTGGGATGTTTTAAAATTTCCTAATCTGATTTACAACCTTGGTGTTTCCTACTAGTAGAAATGTTCACGGGGTGGGGGGGACTGGGGAGTGGTCAAGTGGGAGCAAATACTGAAAGCACTGTTACACCACACATTTACGCAAAGTGGGGAGCTTATGGCATGATGTTGTGGTTATCATTTTAATGAAGGCATCAGATCGTGCAGATGCCTCTGCCCAGAAGTTTCCTATCCAAATACTAAATGGGCCCAACCCTGATTAGCTTCCAGACTCAAACAAGGTCAGCCAAGTGCTGCCACTCCTGAGAAAGTGTGTGTGTGTGTGTGTGTGTGTGTGTGTATACACACACACACACACACACACACACTCAAAAGTACATTTTTTTCAATGTACCTTCATAGTTTTAAGTTGTTGTGAATTCAAAAATAAGTCGTGAATTGCTCATTTTTAACTGTAATAATTTAAGTTTTTATTACCTACTTTAAAAAAAAAACTAAACTGAACTCTGTTCCTGTATTTTGGATGAAAATGCAGCATATAAATATTATCAATCAATTTAGTGATATAACTAAAAGTAAGTATGTACTGTACAGGGTTGCAGCCTAAACATATATTTTGAGGATTTTTAAAAAATCTGTGATTTAATACATAAATGGAATGAAATACTGATTTATATTCAAAAGACATGAACCAGAAATAGAAGTCTCCATCCACACCTATTCCTTGCATCACTCTTGTTAGGGAGCGAGGGAGGGAGTTAGGGAGCAGTTGTAGACTGTTGTAAACATACTGAAACAAGTATTGGATTTCTTCAGTACCCAATACAAGGGACACATGAGAAAGACAAGAATTTGTTGTATTATTCTTAGCAATAGTTGTCTACTTATTTTGGCACAGGATTGCATCAAGGAAGAATAAACCCCACACACTGAGACAAACTGTTATAAAATTCATTAGGTTCCCTGAGAGATTACATTTTCAGAAGTGATCATATTACAAGCCTGCCTGACAGCATGAACCCATGTAGAAAGAAAAGAAGCACAACTTATAGGCTGCAAAGATGCATAATAACTGCCTAGAATAACCAAGGCTTTGCTTGTTCTTTTTGGAAGGTGAGTTAGAAGCACAGCTGTGTTTCAGCAAAGAAATGTCCTTAACAGATGCAGAGACAATCTAATGGGCTGTTACACGCAGATTATCCTTCTGAGACAGCCTACTTGTCCCAACAAATACAGGACAACTACAATCCTCTGTCCATTAATTGAGAGTCACTGAAAACTGTGAGCACTGCCAGTGAACCCATGGAGAATTTCACTGTATAGGGTCCAAACTAAATGGACAAGAAGTTAATCTTTAAACTACTGGGACCTTTCTTAAAAACTAAAATGGTAACTCAAGCATGTGAGGTGGTGAGACCCCAAGACTGCAGCTGGCTAAATCCTGCCTCCTGGTGTGCAAGAGAAGACAAGCACAGAAGGGAGACAGCAGCAAACAACAACCCAATCAAGGCACTACCAAGGAGAGTACAACACCCCCACCAACACAGGCAGGACAAGCCAGGGTATATAAACAGAGAACAAGTCCCACTCCCTTTTCGCACTGAAGATGTTGCCTAGCCTAGCAATGAAACATCTGCAAGAAAACAACAAGGCTCAGAGAGCACCAAGGACTCCACAGTTCAACCCTGAGCTACAAATATTCTCTTCGATTGAGACAGCTGTTTCCAGTTAACTTTGCCAGGCAAACATGCTTCAGCTCTTGCTGGAAGATGTTCCCAATTCCTGAGAGAATAGAGAATATACCATAGATGTGTTGAAAAGGACACCAAATTCAACAGATATGTTGAGCAAAAACACAGAAATGGTAAAGAATAGGAGAATTGCAAATGGAAGACAATGTTGACCAGTTTCTCATAAAATTCTGTGCAAGAGATGGAAGTAGCCCAATCAGTATCTTGTCTAGAATCACCATATTGTCATCTGTCTTTCAGTATGTGAACGGTTAGTGTTACTATATATGTTGCAAAGATCAGGATGATCACTGTACAGCAGGAAATAGAGTTTTCTGTACCATCTTGGTAGCTCTATGAAAGAGGCACACTTTCTTGACCTTTCTGTAATAGGTTTACTTGGTGCTGAAGAAATCTCCTTCTGAATTAGGCATGGTCCTTTATGTACAGCAAAGCCACAGCTTTGTAATCAAAATATTTGCACATTTGCATAAATCAGTGACACCATATACGGTCCCCGCTTCACAACTTAAAAAGAGAGATACGAATAAGTTGTTCCTTATGAGTAGTTGTCCCCCTTCATATTTCCACATGGTGGAAATGCAAATCACAACTGAACTATGTGTAGTTGGAAAGTCATTTTGGCATAGTAGTGCAAAAATGAACTAAGTTTCTCAGTAATGACAGTTTCTTGTTATCTCACTCCCTACCCCATTCTGACTCATTATCTATTGATGATTTCACTACCAACTGTCTGGCAGCTCAGAAATATAGACATTTGCTAATACACATTTAAATTCTGGAGATTTGCCTTAATGAATATTAATTTAATTAAGAGCCAGTTTGGTCTAGTGGTTAAGGTGCTGGGCTAGAAACCAGGAGTCTTTGAGTTCTAGTCCTGCCTTAGGCATGAAAGCTGGCTGGGTGACCTTGGGCCAGTCACTCTCTCTCAGCCCAACTCACCTCACAGGGTTGTTGTTGTGGGGAAAATAGGAGGAGGAAGGAGTGTTAGGTATAAATAACCTTGAGTTATTTATAAAAATAATAAAGGCAGGATAAAAAATTAAATTAATTAAATAAATTTGGACCTCAGTTAGACAACCCTGGGTAACATTAGTTAATATACTTTTATTGAAAATCCTAGGGCCCTCTCAGACCTCATCACTTTGATATGGGAAACACATGAAAAATGCAGTGTAGACCCTTAAAATAGTCTATAGACTTAATACTCTAAAAATAAACAAAAAATAAAGGACACCTTCCCAGTCACCCCCCAAAATCTAGATAAAATCAGAAAATAGTGCCTGCATGACTTTTGTAAGGAAGGAAATAGCTCTAAATCATTTTTTGTAATTACTCCATACATTGCATCTTTCTTCTCACCCCAACATGTATAATTCTAGATCTTTCTCAGGTACAGAAGTGATCTTTTATTTCAAGTTTAATAAACTTTTAGGACACAAAACAAGAGTTTATTTAATGATAGTTTAACATCAAATGTCCTCTAAACCTGCAAAGCAAATGCAAGATAATTAATCTTGTTAGTTTATCAAAACAAAATTATTCTGATTGCTTATAATAAGCACAGCTTATACCACTTATCTGAAAGTAAGCCTCATTCATTGTATAGAATGGTGATGTAGAAGAGAAAATCTAAATACAAGTAACAGCCAGTAAATCCAGCTACAGTTGTGTCAGATTATGAGCAAAATGTGCAATGTTTTTAAAGTACTCAACCAGCTCGAACACAATGATGTTAAAATATAGAGTTGTCTTTAAAAATAAACTATATTGTTATTTTTTGGTAATAACTTTATTAAATTTTTAAACAAGATAGATGAAAACTAACAAGAACTAATATTTAGAATGGGGGGGGGGGAGAAAAGAAAAGAGAATAAATCCAAAAGTGCAGAAAGAAAAGGAAGAAAAAAGAAATATAAAGAAATTATATTTAAATAATATATATAAATTATAAAGCCTTCGACTATACATAAAGAAATTACTTCAATTTTCTTTTACAACAGTAATAGATATAGATTTAAATTGAACTCTTACTCTAGGGCAAGGGTCGGAAATGGCGGCTCGCGAGCCAGATGCGGCTCTTTGGCCCCTTGAGTGTGGCTCTTCTGCAGCTGAACTCACCCCCGCCCCTTCCACGCGATTGGATCCCGCCCCCAAACTCTTATGCTCTTACGTGCTCTCGCTCTCCAAGGCCGGGGCCACCCGCAGCCGCCCACACCTCACGCATGGGGTTCTGCTGAGTTGCATTCTCCCCCACGTAGAAGCGGTGCCCGGGCCGCCTCTCGGAATGGGGCGCCCAGCCCGGCTGCGCTCTCTTGGCATCTCGGGCGACTGTAGCGACCGGAGGCATCCAAGGGGAGAGCAGGCGGCTCTTCGCCCTCGGCGCGCCGCGGGGCCAGACGAGCCTCCGACTGCTGCTTCCTGCGCCCGTGGCCTCTTCGCTGCCGCCGCCACCCGCCTCGCCTCTGCCGCTCTCCGCTTCTCCGCAAAGCTCCCGGTTGATCTTAATGTTTCCTTTTCCTCCCCTTCAATATGTTCCAGCAAGCGAGGGGGAAGCGGAGAGCGGCAGAGGCGAGGCGGCGGCGGCAGCGAAGAGTCCACGGGCACAGGAAGCAGCAGCCGGAGGCTCGTCTGGCCCCGCGGCGCACCGAGGGCGAAGAGCTACCTGCTCTCCCCTTGGCTGCCTCCGGTCATAGCCGCTTCCCAAACGAGCGGCGCCGCGATCCCCGACCCGGCCACGTGTGCCTGCCCGGGAACGCCGTGGCGCCCAGTAGAGCCCTCTGCACATGCTCCGCGACGCTCCCTCCTTCCCACCGCCTCTCCTGAGCTGAGCTCCGCAGCCGAGCCTGGGCGTGCGTGCGGGAGGGAAGCCGCCATTGCGGGCTTCCTCGCTGAGTTTGTCCGCCGCCTGCAGGGAGGGAGGTGGGACAGGGCTGGGTGCTGGGGCGGGGGCAGGGGCAGGGGCCGCGGACGGCAGGCCAAAGGGAGATGCCAGGGCGACTGTAGTGACCGGAGGCGGCCAAGGGGAGAGCAGGCGGCTCTTCGCCCTCGGCGCACCGCGGGGCCAGACGAGCCTCCGGCTGCTGCTTCCTGTGCCCGTGGCCTCTTCGCTCCCGCCGCCGCCCGCCTCGCCTCTGCCGCTCTCCGCTTCCCCCTTGCTTGCTGGAACATATTGAAGGGGAGGAAAAGGAAACATTAAGATCAACCGGGAGCTTTGCGGAGAAGCAGAGAGCGGCAGAGGCGAGGCGGGCGGCGGCGGCAGCAAAGAGTTGCATTGCAACAGCCGCCGCCGCCCCTCCGAAGCACTCGCCAGGCAGGCAGGAGAGCGTCACCATGCCGGGTGCGCTGCGAGAGGAGACGGCACAGCTGCTGGGCGACTACGGTCCCAGGGTGGGATTAGCTGGGCTTCGCAAGAGGCCGAACCGAGCCCGGGCTGCCGCGGCGAGCGCCCTCCCTGCTTTCCAGTGGCTGAAGGACCTGCCAATCTGTGTCGCCAGGCTTTAACTAGGAGTCGCTTCCCGCAGGCGGCGAAAGGAAAACCGAGGCCAGGCAAAGTGGAAGCGGCTGAGGACCGGCTCGGCTTTTCCTCCCCATCCTCGTGCGGGAGAGAGGAAAACACCCGGGCGGGCGGGCGCTCGCTGCTCTGCCGCTGCTGCCCCGACTCCAAACTTTGTTCTTCGTGCCCGCAGCGTTCAGACCGGCGCGGGAGCTGCGGAGCAGCAGGCTCGGATCCCGGGAAGGCAGCGGGGGGCCTCGCGGAGGGAGGCAAGCAGGCAGGCAGGGCGGGCGGGCGACCCGGGCCTCCGCCTCCGCTGCCAGGCCCACCCCCCTCGGCGCCTGTGCGGCTCCCCCGCGCCCGCTCCGCCTGGCCAGACATGCCCCGCTCTGGAAGCCGGGCTCGCCGAGGAGGACCATGACTGCGGCGGTGAACGGGGCGAGCCTGGAGGCACCCTCCCCGGCACCCGCTGGCCCCACCCCTTGCCTGCCGGCTGCACCCCGCGGGGACTGGCGCAGCGGGCAGAGCTGTGCCTGCGCGCCCGGCTGCCCTCCTACCCGGGCAGCCGCACCGGATCGCTGCGGGCTGGGCAGTGGTCGCCCCCGGGCGCCTCTTGCCGGGGGAGTAGCGGGGGTGGGGGGACGCTGGGTCCTGCTGGGCGGGCGGGCGGCGGGGTCGGGGGCCAAGGAGGACGACCCCACCCCCTCCGGGGTGCCTTCGCTCTTGCTGGAGCCAGTGGAGCCCAGAGGTGGAGGTGGACAACTTTCCCCATCTCTTTCCCTGGTCTGCTGCTGGGGGAAGAGGCGCTCGATCCGTAGCCGGGCGGCGAGGAAGAGGACGCCGACGCCGACGCCTCCTCCTCCGCCGGTGGGAGAGAAGGAGGAGCGGCTGCCCGCCTCCCTCCGCCCGCCCTGAGGGGACCCACCCGGCGGCGGCGGCTCCCCTGAAGCGTGCCGCTTGTCATCGCCGCCGCCCACCTCGTTTCCCACCCCCATCATTTCCTTGGCCCGACGCGGGTGGGCGGAAGCGTTCTGGGGGGGAGACAACATGGAGGCAGAAGCGGCAGCCCCGCCCGCGCCGAGTGGCGGTAGCATGGCCCCGCCGCTGCCCTTTCTCTCCGACTCGGATCCCGGGAAGGCAGCGGGGGGCCTCGCGGAGGGAGGCAAGCAGGCAGGCAAGCAGGCGGGCGGGCGGCCCGGGCCTCCGCCGCCGGGCCTGCCCCCCTCGGCACCTGTGCGGCTCCCCCACACCCTCCCACCCACCCCAATAAGCCACGTGATTGGCTCCCGCCCACAAACCCCACCCCCTTCCACGTGATTGGCCCCCGCCCGCAAACCCCGCCCCTTCCACACGATTGGCTCCTGCCCGCAAACCCAGCCCCCTTCCACATGATTGGCCCCTGCCCGCAAACCCCGCCCCCTTCCACGCAATTGGTCCCTGCCCGCAAACCCCGCCCCCTGGCTCTCGAGCATTTCAAAATGTGCACGAGCATGTCAAAATGGCTCCTGGCATAAAAAGTTTGCTGACCCCTGCTCTAGGGTTACAACATAACTTTCATTTTTTCTACCATGTAATATTTTTTCTAATTGTCAAACCCATATATCATAATTTCATTTTTATCTGTTTCACGCAAAAAGTCCAAAAGGGGTTTCCAATCAGCATTGAACTTTTTCAGTGTCTTTTCTCTAATCAAAGCTGTCAATTTAGCCATCTCAGCAAGCTCTATCATCTTCACAATCCACTCTTCCATTGTGTGTTATTGCTAAAATGAGATTTATTGGATTATTGAGATTTGAAACAGAAGAAAAACAAGTGAAAGAATTGATGATAAAATGGGCCAAAATTTTTGGTTATAATATACAAATGGAACAATGGGAGAATATGTGGACTGAAATTTACATTATGTTATAATCTTAAAGAGAATTTTTATAAAATGATGCAAAATGTATGTTGGTATGTATCACTGGAAAAATTGTCTAAAATGTATAAAGGTACTTCAAATCTATGCTGGAAATGTGAACAACAAGAGGGGACTTTTTATCATGCTTGGTGGACATGTAAAAAAGCTAAAAAAAATTGGATCCAAACTCACCATCTTAGATGGCTTTAAAGGAAACTTAAGCCTGTATTTTATTCATTTATCTATCCATAAATGGTCGCCTTCATGACTATATAGAAGACCTAATCAGAGGCAATATGTTGTTCCACAGCAGATTTTATATTACAATATATGGCAATGTTGAAGAACATTGTGGAGTTTTCCAACTGACCTTCTTAGAACTGGTTGTTTTATGACTATCCGGGCATACATTCTGAGAATGGGCCAACCTTCCATCCAGAAGCTGCCTTTCAATATTCCAAATGTGACCACTAGCCCAAAGGCATGGTGGACATGGTAGTTGTAAAGAGTTTCTTTTCCTTCCTCAACATTATTAGAACTCTGTGAATCACTCAATAAAAACAGATGGCAAAAGATTTGGGACAGTACCCCTTTCCTGCAGCTATCAAAGCCCTGAGAGAAAGAAAAGAACCCCAGGGAAATGAGTTTGAGCTAACTGTGGTCCAAGAACACTTTTAGACTTTTGTCACATCTGATTGTTTCTGGATTTTATAATTATCTACTTCTGTGCTTTCTTGGTAGAAAGGGTATATGAATCAGTGGGGTGCATAGTCTTTGTGTTCTGGTTCATGAACCCAGGGAAAAACTATGGATTGGTCAATCCAGAAGTAATCCAATCATATTTCATAACAATTTTGACAAACAAACTCAATTCTGCAATAAAGTATCATGGGAAAAATACAAATGGCTGAAAACATTTTTATTTATCAACAAAATGGAATGGACTGTTTTGTGTTTTTCAAAAAAGCTAGATCTGTGTGATGGGAAGAAGAATGTCAAATTCCAAAGAAGCTTTTTCAAGCTTCACTTCTTTAAAATAGTATCTTTTAAAAGCCTGTTCCCATAACAGTTGGTTTGGGTATAACAAAATTTACAGCACTGGTAGCCTTTACAGTAGGGATACATGTGTCAAATTTCAGACATGTAGATTGAAGGCAGTGTAAGGAAAGTGATGCTATAAGAAATTATTATATCATTTTCTAAATATGGTGAAACTGTTTGCCAGGGATTGAGCCAAAGGTAAAGAGAATAAACTCACTAGCCACTATATTGTATATATTATTCACCACTCAAATACACTAAGATGTTTCCAATAAAAGAGAATATATGTAGCTCAGGGTTGAATTGTGGAGTCCTTGGTGCTCTCTGAGCTTGGTTGTTTGCTTGCAGATGTTTCATTACCCGATTAGGTAACATCAGTGCAAGTGAGTGTGGGGTTTGCTCCCTGTTTATATACAATAGCTTGCCCTGCCATTTTTGATGGGGGTGTGGTTTTCTTGGTAGTTCCTTGATTAGGGTATTGTTTTCTGCTTGATTGTTTGCCTGGTGTTGATCCCTGCTTATCTGAGTGTTGGCTGCTGGAGAAGATGTGTTCTGGTCTTTTTGTTTCCTTCTTAGCTTTATTATTGTCTATTTTGAATGGTGTGTAAATATGGTTTATTTCTATGTGTCTATTGATGGCTGATTTGTCTGAATGCCAAACTTCCAGGAACTCCCTAGCGTTTTTGGATTTAGCTTGGTTTAGGATGCTCACAGTTTCCCAGTTGAAACTATGGTTGAGTCTGTCCATGTGTTGTGAGATTAAGAAGTTTTCATTGTGTCTTATGACTGCTAGTTGGTGTTCATGGATGCACTTTGCTAGTCTTCTGCCTGTCTGTCCTACATAGTGGCTGTTACAGTCCTTATATTGTATGTTGTAGATGACACCTGTTTTTTCTTCTTGGGCTACTGGGTCTTTTGGTTTACTTAATATGTTTTGGAGGGCTTTAGTTAGTTTGTGTGCTACGGTAATGCCATGTGGTTGCAATAGTCTGTTGGTTGTTTCTGAGATTTTTTTATGTATGGGAGTGCTATCCTTTTCATAGCTTGTGTTGGTTGCGCTGTAGTGGGTTGAGTGGTCAGGTACGTTCTGATAAAGTTGCATGAGTATTCATTTTGTTGGAAGATGATGTATAGGTGGTCTTTTTCCTTTTTCTGGTGTTCTGGGTTGCTGCAGTGCATTTGTAGTCATCTGAATAATGTTCTTACACATGTCCTCTTGTGGGAGTTTGGGTTGTTACTTTGGTAATGGAGCACTTGGTTAGTGCGGGTTGTTTTTCAATAGACTTGAGTTTTTTTCACAGCAGATGCTGGATTGCAATAGTGAAGGACAGTGTCTTCAAGTCTTTCCCTTCCTGAACCACTTAAGTAGAGATTTTTGTAAAAACTGTAGTGAACTAGACCTTTGGTGTGATTGTATCGTATTCTTCTTATTTTGTTTCTGATGTGCTACTTTCTGTTGAAGATATCAGTTACTGAAAGAAATGAATTTGTGGATTGTTTCACATAGGCTGTTATCCAAAGGCTACAACAACAACTGGTCATGTGTGTGGTTAAAATAATGGATGGCACTTGGAACTCTAGGGCATTGGCTCCTTACCCATGAAGGAATGAGCCAATGCAGTGTGGTGACCCTAAAAAAGCAATCCTATTATTAACTTCATGGTGGGACAACAAATAATAATTCCAGACAGATGCTAACAGAACTATCTAGGAATTAACTCAGTTTCTGTAGCAGAGTTTTGGTTCCTGAAGCAAAGGACAAGATTGAAACCCATCCATGCCACATGTAAAACTGAATGAGCTGGCATTTGAATTTTGCTTCAGTGTTGACAATGGGGTAGAATCATCCATTGTGCCAGGAGCAGCCAGACAAGTATAAAGAGCTAAAATCAGGCTGAGTGATGTAGGCAATTCTGTCCCCCAAGAAGGAAACAGCCAAGTCCTTCAGGAGTAAAAACTGGAAGGGTGCCATTGCCACTCCCAGCATCTGCCACCCGAGATAGTTGTCTCAATCTACCTGTTATCAGCCCCAATGGCTAGTTATTGGCATCCCTTCATATCCCTGCAGTGTGATTTAGTGGTTAGGGCACTGGGCAAGAAGCAGGGGTATGCAAATTTAAGTCCACGTTCCACCATGGAAGCTTGCTGAGTGATTTTGTTCTGATCTTTCTTTCATAGTTACTATTTCTATTGTGTGAATAAAATTAGAAGAGGAGTGTTATGTAAGTGCCCATGAGCTCCTGGTGGAAAAACAGGAATACAACAGTACATATTTGCTTGTAGTTAATTCATATCTTTGGCAACATACCAAAATCATTTCTTATTTGTAGGGTTAGAACAAATATATAATATGCATCCTCAGTTGTTTCAGCTTCTATCATGAAATATATTACCAGTTGCTAAACTGTGATACACAGTTTGGATGCTAAAATTGCTGTAGACATGAGCTGTATTACTCCAGTTTTTAAGATTAATAGAAAAATATCCCCTTTTCATAGACAGTTTTAAAAACCAGGCTGCTATTCCCACACCCAACATTTTAAAACAGCTGTCTTTAAATGAAAGCATCCTTGCAAGTGATATATTAACTTAAGAGCACATTTGAAATTTGTCATGGATATACTACATATCTAGACTCTGTTGAGCCTACAGGACATGAAGACAGAGTTGAATGTTTTTATAAGAAGGTTTTCCATGATCCCTCCTTCTGACTTTCTGCTGAATCAGAAGTGGGATATCCCTCCATTTCAGAACATCCATTTTTAATTCTGATTAAACTCCCAAGGCATGGATATACAAAAGAAGGAATACACTAAGTAATGATTTTATACAGTGATCCAAGTAAATGGTACAGTCTGCCAAATACACTGATCCTATACAAGCTAGCATCCTCTATAGTGCTACCTTATCTATAAAGGGAAAGTTGGAGACAGAGTGAAAGTCATCAGTCATGGCCATATGAAAAGACAGCTTCTTCAAGAGAGTACACTACTCCATACTTCAAGGCAGGGGTCATCACACCCTTCCTCAAAACAGCATCCAGCTGCACATGTTTCCCCAGCTGCCCAAAGAGCCAGGAGGACCTTGGATCTACTGTAGCCTGCAGGTGGCAGAACTGTATCCACCATCAGATTCCACAGACTCAAAAGAAGTGCACGTTGAAATACAAGGTATTACCTCAGTCAACTCTCTATTCTTTGCCCAGCTAGCATCCAACCAGTTTTATTTTATCCACCAAAAACTCTGCAAATTCATCCAGTCAGCCTGCTGGTGTCTTAAAAAGGTAAAGGTTCCCCCCGCACAGTTGTGCAGTCGTGTCCGACTCTAGGGGCCGGTGCTCATCTCCGTTTGTTAGCCAAAGAGCCAGCGTTGTCTGAAGACGCTTCCACGGTCATGTGGCCGGCATGATGCGCGCAGAACGCTGTTCTTACCTCACCATTATTTCCCTAAAGGATTCCAGGCCACTCTGAAGGGAGCTGATGGGCAAGAAGTTACAGACACAATAAGCACAGACAATTGATGCTTTGCTGCTGTTATCACTACGAGTGCAATCCTTCATCATTTTATTGCATGGGGAAATGAAACCTCAGCCTTAAATACCACTAAATCACAATAGAGTTGTTCCAAACAACTATAGAAAAAGAACATACATAAAAAATGTTTGCTTATTTATTGAGGGCACAATCCAGTCTCGCTGGACTTTCATTACCTCGGTTTCCTCTGCCTCTTCCTATGAGAAAATGCTAACATTATGGCCATTACAGGAAACAGGAGGTCTGCTTAGATTTGACAGATCCTGCTCCACTCCTCTTTCTGAATCTGCCGCATGGCTGAGAATCATTATAACAGGAGCAGACATTTTTTTTCTCCAAGATTGATACTGTATTCACACTTCCCAAGTTAGACATAACTATATGAACTAATTCATATCCACAAATACTGTACTTCTGCAATGTTAGCTATTCTTCTTCTGTATTATTGATATGTTGGGGCACCATGAACAATGAATGGAATTCAGTGTAAAGCTGTTAAGCTTGGAAAGTTCCACCTTATATGTCTACAAGAAAAATGCCAGACGCCAGCAAACATCTCCAGTGGTCCTATCACTAAAGGCACTTTTGATTCTAAAGTATTTCCTGAGATTCCATTGGTGCACATGCATCTCCATGACCAGAAGCCACAAAGTTCCATTTTATCCACGGAAGTCAACTCACTGCTTACATTAAAGTGAATTACATTAAAGGAGAAGTAACACCACAGGACCAGAGTCAGCAGTTTATCTTCATCTAAAGGAAAAAGGACACTCATTTGAGGACATTTATGTTCACATTTTAGACAGAGAAGATAGGTGGTTTGAGAGAGGGGTCAAGGAATCCATTTATGCCAACTTGGAAAATCCTTCCTTGAATAGAGGTGGGGGCCTCAGGCACAATCTCTCCCCCATCTTCCTCCCTGCTTTGTCTTCTGTGCCTAGGAAGATTAAGACCATTTCACAAGCTCAACAGCAGCATGGTGATCTTAACGATCCTCCTTTAGATGATAAAAGGACTTAAAAATAACATCTCAATATAACCATGACCTAGCCCCAGGTGTAAGGTCACACAGCTACCTAGAAACATATTTAGGATTCCCTTACCAACTTTGCTCAGACTGAAGAAGCTCCTTGGATAAGGAGCGAAACGTTTCCACAGAGAAAATAGAAATCCAGTTGACATGATTCAAGCTACAGACAATTCCACCTGGATGACTGAGAACCTTCATAGACATACATTAAAGTGGTTTTTGGCTCTAAACCAAAGACACCTGCCTCTTGGTTCTACTCTCTGAACTTTCCTCAGCTGATTTACCAAGGATTGTATTTTCCTCCCTCTTCTGCATGCCGTTTTGGGACAGGGTGTCAGGACACAGCAGCTGTCTTTGGAACTAATAAGCAGAATGCATGCTGACTTCATTAGCTACACACTTCACAGAGGCTGAATCCCTACATCCCCCTCCTGGGTCAGCATGATACACTTTCCATGTCGTTGTCTAGCTCTTCCTTGGTAAGTTGTTAAACACTCATGTTCCCACAAAGGCACACATTTCTATTCTAAAGTAGACTAAACTGAAACCTAATAAAAAAAAATAGGGAGTGATTCACTGAAAAAAGATCTGACTGTGTCTGACCTGGGCTTTTCATGGCCAGACACTGGAGGGACTGAGAGGAACAGAGACTCAGTGAAATGTACTGGTTCTTCACAGCTGTAGTTCAAAGACAAAACTAGATGCAGTGATTGCAGGGTAGAGATGAGATGGGACAAAGATCCTTGCAGTGTTTTTGGTGCTATTGCTTTAATGAGTGTTTGCTTGTTTCTTTTGCAATATTTTAAGATCTGGGGATAACTTTTGTAAGGAAGTAAATGAGTTTTATTCATAGCTTACACTGTGAAGCCAAGATATTATTTGCTGTGTGTATTCAACATGTTTTGGTAGACCTGAATACGTTTATATTTTATTAGTACCACAAAAGACTAAATCTGCTTTGACTCAGATCATTAAGTTAGGTTTCAGTTAATGCTATCACATTAATATAATAGAAGCATGAATGTTATAATTATTTTTAAATGTTAGTTGATGTCGTGAAAGATTTGGAAAATATATTTTCTAGTGGAAGAAATATTTAAATAATTTACACTGAACAGTAGGGTTGTGAACACCTCAACAATGATCTGGAAGAAGTGTTTAAGGAATCCACTCATTAAAGTTAATGCAACTTTTCAAAACCTTTTTCTAATCATTTTGAGAGCATGTACAGCCTTCCTGAACAGTGCAGTGTAGTAGCAATTCTTTGATAGATTTTTTTTAATTCATCCAATCGTGTCCGATTCTCGGAGACTGCCTGGACACATCCCTGCAGCTTTCTTGGCAAGGTTTTTCAGAAGTGGTTTGCCATTGCCTCCTTCCTAGGGCTGAGAGAAAGTGACTGGCCCAAGGCAGGACTAGAACTCACAGTTTCCTGGTTTCTATCCCAGTGCCTAACCACTACACCAAACTGGTTCTCTGATCCATTTGATAGATTTACCTACCCTATTAGAGATGCCAGACACTGTGCCTAATACAGGAGAGCTATCTGTGTCCCTAGCAATTCAAAAGCATGCAAATGCAAGTAGATAAATAGGTACCACTTCAGTGGGAAGGTAACAGCTTTCCGTGCGCGTCATGCTGGCCACATGACCGCGGAAGCATCTTCGGACAACGCTGGCTCTTTGGCTAACAAATGGAGATGAGCACCGGCCCCTAGAGTCGGACACGACTGTGTGGGGGAACCTTTACCTTTACCTATCTGTGTCCCTTCTGTTTTGAAGAGTACAATTTATAAGGAACTATTGTACAATTATACAATCGACAAGAGAAGAACAGCATCTAATTGCTTCTTTGATATACATAGATCCTAGTTCCTCTGGCAACTCAAACATCGGCTTCCTTTTTAAAAAAAAGTGTAAAAGAATGAATAACGGAAATAGAATAGAAAAAGAAGGAGCAGGAAAATAAAAAGAAAGAAAAGATGAAAGAAATGAAGAGAGGGGGATGTGCATTGCAAAATAAAGAGGTCTATTATGCTGATAATTCCAAATTCTACTTTTTTTTTAAGTTTGATTTTCAGTCTAAACCAGTGTTTCTCAGCCTTGGCAACTTCAAGTGTGTGGACTTCAACTCTAGGAGAATAATCTGGCATGATTATTTCATGCCAGAGAACAGACACGTGAATGGAACTCTCTTTGTTTTACATCCCAGTAAAAGTTTAGACCAGTGTTTCTCAGCCTTGGCAACTTCAAGCTGTATGGACTATACAGCTTGAAGTTGCCAAGGCTGAGAAACACTGGTCTAAACTTTTACTGGGATGTGAAACAAAGAGAGTTCCATTCACGTGTCTGTTCTCTGGCATGAAATAATCTCATCCTATATCTTTCCTTGCTTTTTTGTTGTTTGTTTGCTGGAAGGGAAATCCTTGCTATAAGGAAGCCTAGATTTCTGCCAGTCAAGGGGAAACTATTCCTTTTGGAACACTGTGAGTTGGCTTAGAGGAGAACATTTGGCTGAAACAAAATGCTGTTTTGGATAGCAGCCTCCTTCTCGATCATTTAGCAGTTATGCTTTCCAGAACATATACACAAATGCTCTTTACATTTTCTTGGTGACTCACAGTTAGGAAATTGACATCTGTAATATCCATGACATCCATGTGCCTAAGACAGTAGAGCTATCATTTTTATCATCTTATGACTCAAAAGCATTGGCCAATTTTATAATTGTATTTCAAGATTTGTTTTAAAATACTGTTTCCTTAGCCTGAGACCATTCACCAAAACTAACTATAACTGATGAATAGATTACTGCCTCTAAACTTTACCTCCTAAAAAATAGCTGTAGAGAAGCTGAAAGCATTCTACCAAGACCAAGTCGTTGCCAGAGCTGTTGAGATTGATTCAGAAAGACAGAAAGGCAAGTGAATTGTGCTGGGCCATGGACTGAAGGCCGAGACTGGAGCCTATTCTGAATTCCACGCTTGATATGACAGCCAGTCTTCTATGAAGCCAGCACTACTCCAGTAGATGCAAGCCCTTTTCTCTTCCAACTTTAAGGGAATAATCCTTCTGGATTCTTTTTTGTTTTAATCCAGTCTATAGTTATTATAGTAACACCCTTTCCTTGGATTCAGAAGTATAAGACAAGGAACTGAGGTCTCTGTCCCTAAAACCTAAAACTATATGTATTGAATTTAATAATTCTCTAGATTAACACATTTAGGAATATGAAACCAAAACAGAATGATCATTATGACACAGGACATTTCTGGGATAATGAAGTTGACAGCCAAGCCTTTTAATCATTCCCTGAAATGTTCAATAAGCATGAAAAAAAAGTCTTGATGAGTTAATCTTAAATTCATAAGAAACAGGTTTAATACTGCTGAACCATTGCTTTGTTGATACAGTGTATTCCAACTTTTTACTCCAAAAGTCACTGCCAATAAATAATGTCAGCCTAACAGTACTTTTTAATTATCTATTTCAAACAAAATACTGTAGATTTAGAGTTGTTCAGAACACATTTCAGCATTGACAGTAACTCAGGAGTTTTAGATACTACTGGTGTGTCAGGACCAAATTGTGAAATCAAGTTTTAATATTCTGCCATTACACAGTTTGAGACAATGTAAATTTATTTTGCAATAATTCTGATGATTTAAAAACATCCATCAAAAACAAGCAATTAAGTGTTTTAAATTATTGATGTCCCTATTAACCTGTGAATTACAATACTCCCCCACAGATTATGTGAATTTTCAAACTGGGATTATCCCAAAGTGAAAATTTATCATGTGAATTTATTTATCATGTGAATAAAGGTTAAAAATTATACTTTTGTCCCAACAACATCCAAATATGCATTGCATCCTTTACTGCTGGAAATACAGTTGAATCTTGACTGTAAAAGGATCTAAGCTTCTGCTACACTTTCTAATTATGCCTGTGGCAATTTTTGAACTTGATCACTTGAATAGCATAAAGAAATGGAAGGCAGAATGTATGCCCACTAACAAAGCTGAAAATTAGAAAAGCTAAACCCCCAGTGCTATATAATAATTACCATTTAGATAAAAACAAATCTAGAAGGTCGTACATCTCATTAAAAACCTTAATGACCTATCAATCTGTTTGTAACTCCTTAAAAGTTTAAACACAGGAATCCCTTTAAGCACATATGTGAGTGTATCTTAATGTGTGTGCTTACCAAATGGGCTTCTAGAGAGGCTCCAGCCCCTGCAAAATCTAGGGAGAGGGGGCTGAGAGACAAGCATTTTCTTTCCTGTAGGTTTCGCTCTTACCAGATCTGCCCTGTCACCCTTGACATTCAGAAAACCTGACCTTTGAAAATTCAGCTTTTCCAGTGGGCATTTAGGAATGGAGGTATGAGCAGCTAGAGGTATTTGGGATGTGTGATTATAGGTTCTGATGGTGGTGCTAGATTTTGTGCTAGATTTTGTGATTATAGGATTATAAAGAGGCACGACTGAAATTATTACATGATATAGTATGTTGATGGCTTTGGTTGATTTTGTGGCTATTTTGTATTTTTATGCTTGTGAGCTGCTTAGAGTTGAAATGATTAAGGTGATATCAAAGGATTTGCCTTTTTTATTGTATCTTTACATTGCCGTACTCTACAAGGATTCATACAATCATAAAAAAAACAATGCATCAGCATAATGCAAACATACCTAATTATAAAACTACCGGTTCATATTGAAATGAAAACTGTCCTCCACAATTCATATCAAAATATAATCTATTTCCCAAACTTTTACCAAATATTTTAATTAACAAAATCAATGAAATATTAGTTATACAGTACAGTATTGTTAGCTGTCATTCAGTTCTTCATGCTTGAATTTACTGTGTGTTTTTATCTATGATTTGTGTTCAGACACTGAGGAAAAAAATTATAATAGGCATAACATATTAGATTAATACTAAGCATTTGGACTGCCTTTATATACAGTTTATGTGGAAATTTATTACAAATATTTTTTTCTTTTTCTCAATTTGTCTTAATTGATAATTGGACCATAAATAACTGGTCTCTTCCAGGAAAATGGCCACTGATGAGTTTTCACCCTCTTCTCTTTCCCTTCCTCTTTCTCTTCCACATCCCCCTTCTCTTCAGTTAACAAATTACGCCATATGTAATGTAAAACATACTAAGTTAGAAGCATGGCTCCTTATTCTGAATCTTGGCATTTAGGAGAGTCACTGAAAGATATCATATGGTCTCCTGGCAAAAGTACAAAGTGGTTCTTGCTGTTTGATCTCCTGTCTTAAGTTTAAATGCAAAATCTGATAATTGAGTCAGGCAGGAGAAGAAACTGACTAATAAAGCTCTTTTCATTTCCTTTTCCTATATGTCCTTGTTTCATGTTTTTCTTTCTTTTTTTACCCTGCTTGGATGATCTTGATGAGCAGTAGTAAGTTTGTAGTTCAAAGTTCAAAGTTTAACCTTGCCTTAAATGTACTGTCTCTTTCTAGAATTCTTGCTCTGCTTCTTTCACATGAATCCTTTGGATGGCTTCCATTCTATTATAATTATATTCCATTATAAAGTTCTGTTTTTCTGAGTGGAAATAGGTGCTGGGAAAGCTTGGATTTAAATATTGGATGAAGCTTAATAATTCCCACAGACACAAAACAGTCATCCTTAAAACACTGAAAAAGCAAAGCATTTTCTACACCAAGGAAACAGCACTGTGCCTAGTATGAATTGTGCAAATTGGCATAACTTATTTATTTAGTTTATGTTCAAGATGAAAATGGGAATGTGCTATCCATAACACAGAACATTTGACTTCTTTGAGGTCTAGTGTAATTTGGTAGTAAATGTGTTAGACTAGAACCAAGAGTCAGGACTTAAATTTTCAGTCGGCCATGAAGCTCAGTATATACCTTGGGGCCAGCCTAGCCTTTTACCGAACAATAGTTTGAGGATCCACATACTGTATAAAGAACAAGTTGGGGGTAAAACAAGTTATAATTATAAGAAATAAATACTTTGCTTGGTGTATATTCAAAGGCTACATCCTGATATATGCTTAGCTTTGCAACCATATTGTCTGAAAGTTGTTTCAGCAGAATTCTAGAATGATCATTGTTCTTGTCACATGCTTTCAACCTCACTTCCCCATCCATAAAATAACTGTGGCCTGCCTTGTGTGTATGTGGATGAAAATGAATGAAAGCATAATATAATGCATTTAATTCACATATCACAGTGACGAAGTATGGAGTCTGATGTGACAAAACCAAATTTGCTAATGTAATATGGACATTTTAGCAAGAAATGCTTGTTTAGGCTTTCCTTTGATACCCCGCAAAATATATTTTCATCAAACAATCTCAACTGTAAACCATTAAACAAAGACAGATTGTACTTCAAAGGGCATATGAGATAAATGAAAAACTGAATTTCCTTTTCAGACAAGGCAGATTCTTAACAGAGCACAATTCTATACATATCAACTCAGAAGAATGTCCTGTTAACGTCCCTGTGTTTATCCCCATGGAAGCATATATGGCCAGTCAGACTAAGGTTCACTGATAGTGAGGAGTGACTTTTAATAATAACCCAAGTATTTTTTTCTGTGCTGGGCAAAAAAAAAAAGTTTGACTACAGGAGCTTTTTTCATGATCAGGTTTATGACTTAGATGAGGTAATTCAAAAATGTCCTACATTATTGGCTCTTTTTCTTCCTTGAGCTTGTATCCAAATGTTTAACCAGAATGCTATTTACTAATATTCTGAGAAAGCATGAGTTAACATAAAAAATGGAAGTGTGTCTCTGAGGTGATTGACAATACCATACACTCCATCTCTGGTTTATTTAGTCTAAAAAAGCTCTTTAAAATCTTGGCTGTCATACTGATGTATATCATGTTGGGTGGCCACTGAAGGAGACACATCAGTTGTGATTGCATTCTAAATAACATAGAAAAGATCACCAAAGCAGCTTATTGTTGAGAAGAAGTGACTGAATGATAGAAATGTAATTGATCATTAGAGTCCTTGATGTGGTATACCTGACAGGCAAGGAAACTCATTGGGATTCCTAACATGTAAGAACAGTCTGTTTTATTCCATTTTAATTGCTTACTAATGACTGATACGTAGTTAACAGCACTCTTGAATATTTGTTGTACCATCAGAAGCCCTAGAACCCACAACAATAAACTATTAACACTGTAAAAAATATACAATGAATATGAAGTGACTAGACGGAATGTTCTCTAAACACCTACTGTATTTTCTATCTCTGGTGGCTACTTTCCAGACAATTAGAAACCATACATGATTAATTCCATATAGTAAGGGATGAACTGTCAGTAAATGCTTAATATCCTTTCATGGAAATCAGAGCTGAAGCCAAATTTAGACTTAGTCATCCCCACATCAGTGTAACTATAGCTGCAATTGATGTTGTAACTTCCATATATGTAAAATTTATAAACTAATTGTCCTAATATGACTCATTTTATGCAAAGCATGCATTAGAAAATATCTAATGTCTGGCAGTCCACTGGAGTTGAGCGGCCAATAAATGTAAATAAATAAATAAATAAATAAATAAATAAATAGAACACATTCCTCTCAAAGGTAAATCATAAATTATTATGTATTTCAGATGGAGAGTAATTTGTTTAATTTGCATTTGAATGCAAAATTACTATTTTTCATTTTCAACTCAATGTAGAAACTGAAACTTAGTTATTATTTGAAAATTACAGGTTTCCAATTTTGCAGTGCAGATGAGCAATTGGTTAAATGTGTTCTACCAAAATAACTGTACAAAAATTATAATATTCATTTTTGTTCATCACTAAAATTGATTTCAGCAAAAATTCTTTGCAAAAACTATAACATCCGACAAAAAAAGGAGACCAAAATTAATTTTTTTAAAAGTTCATTTAATAAAACTTGGTACATTTGCAAAAAAGAGGAGCAAAAATTGCCAGATCTGCCTGTCCTATGTGTGTGTTTTATGTATTTGTGTACACTAATATAACAGCATATTAAATATTAGGATGGTGCATACTTCAAAAATGTTTTGGAAGAAATCCTTTGGACCTCACACAAGTGGAGCCCCTCCCTCTGACTCATTAAGGACATTTTATTTTTTCTGTGAGCCTTAATAAAAATGTGCCACTGCTTTAAGAACTGCATTAACTTTAATTGGTAAGTTCTTTAAACTCAAAAGATACTTTTTTCTGAGTAGTCAAATATAGGATCATGCTATCACTTGCTAGGTTCTGTAGCCTTATAATTCCAGTTTGGAATCTGTATCAGGAGCCCTCAAAACGTTTTTGTGTGCAGAAGAGATGATTTACTGTTAACCTATGTAAACTTTTTCTGAATTATCATTTGTTTAAAATAATTACTGTATTTATTGGTAGGTTAAATATAAGGGGAAAACTTGTCTCACTATGAAGAAATAATCTTTTTGGCTCATATTTCCTCAGTTTCTCCAGCTCCTACCAAATTCTCTCTAATAAGTTTATATAATGCTTCTGAGCAATCACTTGTTGTAATTATTATAAACATACAACTGTAGAGTTTATTTATTTGATTTTGATGCTGCCTGACTCCAGCCAACTCTGTTCTAGATATTTAGGTTTTGGAGTACATGGTTACCATCTGTACAGTATGAGACCATGTTAGCCAGTCTCAAATCCCAATTAAAAATGCATACATGAACTTAGAGTCTAAAGAGAGACGTTTGTCATTCTATATGCTTTATTGGGAAATGTGACTAGCATTGCCATATCTGGATGTAAAAAAAAAAACCAGGAGAACGCTATATGACAGCAAAGAGTAATCATTTTCTTTACTTTAGATACAGTATTCTGTATTGCCAAGATTTTGCATCCAGGTTGTTGTTGTTCAGTCGTTTAGTTGTGTCCGACTCTTCGTGACCTCATGGACCATAGCACGCCAGGCCTTCCTGTCCTCCACTGTCTCCCGGAGTTTACTCAAATTCATGTTCATTACATCGGTGATGCTATCTAACCATCTCATCCTCTGCCATCCCCTTCTCCTTTTGCCTTCAGTCTTTCCCAGCATCAGGGTCTTTTCCAGTGAGTCCTCTCTTCGCATTAGGCGGCCAAAGTATTTGAGCTTCAGCTTCAGTATGTCCTAAAAAGACTGGTACCTGAAATCCAATGTGGCTGCCATTCATTGTTGATTGCAGTTCTACAGTCTGGTGGTTTTTCAGATGAGTTGGAGCACAGATGCTATAACTTCCAGAAAGCATGGCCAGTGCCCACACTGCCAGGGAATTATGGCACTTGCAGTTAACACAACTAAAAGTGCTGGCACAGACAATGTAGAGCTATATTCTGAAGAGACACATTAGAAACATAGATGTTATTTGGACCATTTAATCAGCAATGTTCCTTTCTTCTGGTCTAGTCTATTTTAAATGCTATAATAAATAACTCAAGTTCTTCCGCAACTGTATTTACCTTGGCTGAATATAGTAACATTCTCTCATAACATCTTGGATTCAACCTGGTGCTCATGATAAGTCTACGCAAAATTCAAGCTGAACGCAGTGGGTTGTTGCAGCAGGTTTTCCCGTCATCAACCAACGGAGCAAGTGACCAGCACACTGTATTATATGAGCAAAATGGCCTAACAGGGAACTAAAATCAGTTTCACCTCTTGGGTACCAAATAGGAAAGTGACTTCCCTAAGTTACATTACCTTTAGTTTTCTCCTTATACAGTTTTATTTTATAAAATGAAATATTTATTACAATACACTCAAAGGAAAATACTAACTTCTAATAATACCTGGAATAATAGGAGAGGGAAGCAAATTGTTGGGAAGGACTGGGTAGATCATAAAGTCCCTCCGTACAGTCACTCATGCCCTGGTCATCTCCCATATAGACTACTGCAATGCGCTCTACATGGGGCTACCCTTGAAGAGTATCCGGAAACTCCAACTGGTCCAGAATGCGGCAGCGTGTGCAGTTATTGGTGCCCCTAGATCGGCCCATGTGACACCTCTGCTATGCCAGCTGCACTGGATACCAGTATGCTTCCGGGTGCAATTCAAGGTGTTGGTTTTGACCTTTAAAGCCCTACATGGCATGGGACCAGGGTATCTGAGGGACCGCCTCATCCCCATAACTTCAAACCGTCCCACTCGATTATGTAGAGAGGGCATGCTTCGGACCCCGTCGGTAAGGGAGTTTCGGTTGACGGGGTCCAGAAGGCGTGCCTTCTCGGCAGTGGCACCTGCCCTTTGGAACATTCTGCCCCCGGAGGTGAGGCAGGCCCCATCACTCCTATCCTTCCGGAAGAATTTAAAGACCTGGTTTTGCCGCCTCGCGTGGGACGGGAATAGGAATAGCTCCTCATGGGTATGGTTGGTGTCTTAGAGCCCTTTTAAGATCATGTGGGTCCTAGGTTGGTTGAGATCGCCCGCTTGGATTTTCTATTTAATTTATAATAATAAGTAATTATATATTGTATTGTATATTTTTAGTAGAATTTTAATTTTAATGTTTGTAAACCGCCCAGAGTCCCCTGTGGGGGAGATGGCGCGGTGATAAAAGTCTAATAAATAAATAAATAAATAAAAATCTTGGCCACGTGAAGAATGTAAGAGACTGCCAATGTCATGTCTATAACTACAGTTTTAATCTCACAACACATTATTTTAGTTTGGCTTAGTTAGGTATCGTTCTGCTGACATTTCAGAAAAGCAAATGCCCTGTAACTTTTCACTGAAATGTGTTCTTAGGTTGTGTGTGTTTTCATTAGCAGCGGGGAAAAGCAGAAGAAAAATATGTTTCTTTAGTGCCAAACATATGTGAACAAAAATGATCTTGACAGTTTGCAAAATTGAAACACTCTTGACTTCTCAGATATTAAAGAAAAACAACCAAATGTTCCCAGTAGTTCCTTAACGCAATTACTTGATTAGAAAAAACCATTTCATTTCCTAACCGCTACAGCAATAAGCAATATAACTGTCAATAATTCTGCAGCTGAGCTTTGGATCTGGTGGCCAGCATCTGACCACATCTTTACATAGTCATTAATGCACTTCTATCTGCACTTAAAAATGCATCCAGAAAAGCCTTCAGAACCTTAAGGGATTTTGTTGGTGCACCACTGACCTTTTCCTTGTTGGTTTCCAGAATGTTTTTTTTTTCCTCTTCCTGAATATGCAGTACATCATAACATTTTACTTCAAGCCTATGTCAAGGCTGCTTTTTCTCCAGATTTTACTTAAAATCCAATGACTGACAATGCCCCATGAAATAAATTCTCATATAAGACCCAAACCAAAATTTAGTGATGTTTTGATTCACAGGACTAACTGGTGTCACACAGAAAAAGCCACAATCTATTCTCTATAGCAGTGTTTCTCAACCTCAGCAACTTGAAGATGTGTGGACTTCAACTCCCAGAATTCCCCAGCCAGCCATGGTTGGCTGGGGAATTCTGGGAGTTGAAGTCCACACATCTTCAAGTTGCTGAGGTTGACGAACACTGCTCTATAGTCTCAGATACAGGATGTGAAATATAGATTCCTGCTGAATGTTAAGACGTCCTAACATTCAGAACAATTCAACAGTGGAACCAACTATCTAGCAAAATTATTAGCTCCATTTCACTGGATATATTTATTTAAGATGAACAACTCAATATTAGGGAAACTTTGTTTTGGATTCCTGAATTGAGCATGGATTGGATTCAGTGTCCTAAATGGCTCCTTTCAACAATAATACATAAAGACCTATGATCACTAACTTTTTTATTTTGGTATTGCTCCATATGCTCTGAGATCATTTCTACAAATAGAAAAGTATAGTGCAGTCAAAATTCAGAAATCCTCTTTTGTGTGAAATGCCTTCACACTAACAGTGGACATGCTAAATTAATTAAAATAGAATTTATTCTACAGAATATATTGCTGTGATCTTTAATTTATTAAAGTTGATAATATAATTCAGATGGAATAGCAATGTACTTTTATTCACCATAAATTCAATCTATGCATAGAAGACCTTATGGAAAGAGGCCTGAGATTGCATCTGCCAACTCTGTTCAAAATTCTATATGTACAAAAAACCTAAGGACAATCACACAATCAATCCCATGAACAGCAAAGATACAGAATTATTTTTGAGATTCTCTTCTTCATTGAGTGACATATTTAGGACCACATTTCAATAAATTAGAGTAGTCATGGCAAACAATCAAAATCAATATAATTTAAATTTAATTCAAATTTAGTTATTTAAATGCATAATAAGATTACACCTGCGACCCTAGGCCTGCGGGCTGTGTACCTTTGATTGCTTTGTTTCATAAAACAAAATGTTTATTACAATCCATTAAAAGGGAGCTATTAGAGCTGAGAGCTGAACTTCTAATAATAGCTGGTTAATCCCTGCTTAACTGGCAAAAATAGACAGTACAGATCATCTGTATGGATATGAATCTACCAAGTTTGATTTATGTATCTACTAAATATCTGAAAATCTGCAAAAGAGTAATATAAACTGTAAAAAGGATATTGGTTAAATCTAAGCCTAATCTTTGAATTAGAAAAAAGTATTCCTTGAAGCAATTCAAAGCTAGTGAAAAAAGCTTCAGAGAGCTTAAAAATAAGGGAAGGAAGGAAGGAAGGAAGGAAGGAAGGAAGGAAGGAAGGAAGGAAGGAAGGAAGGAAGGAAGGAAGGAAGGAAGGATCCACTCCAGTATACTAAATTTGGATGTCAGGAGGTGAACCACTGTGAACCAAAGCTGAATAACAGCATAGAAATATTACTGGATCAGTCCAAAGCTAACTCAGACTTCTCCTCAGGGATGGGTAGGCTGGCCATATTTCCTTGAGACAAAAATGGGACATTGGGATGGCAAAATGGGACGGGGTCTTATGTAATATTCTGTATTCATGAAAAAGACAGGGGTCCCCGCCCCCCGCCCCCCGCAATTGGCTACTGCCTGCAAACCCCACCCCCGGTCCATGCGATTGGCTCCCGCCTGCAAACCCCACCCTTCTTTGCCACACGCTGATAGGTGGGAGGGCTTCCTCTTCCAGGCTGCCTCCAATCGGCAGCTCCAGCTCGGATCCTCCTTCCGTGTCATTCCCACTGGGTTTAAAAAATGGGACAAAATTGAGATTTTTATCAAAATGACAGGACGGTTGAAAAACGCTAAAAAAACGGGACTGTCCCATTCAAAACAGGACGTATGGTCAGCTTAGGGATGGGTGACTTGCAGAATTCCGCATTTGCCAATACTCAGGCAAAGAATTGAATAAGAGTAGGAGCAGGAGGCCTTTGAGAGGTAAATTGATCTATTTCCACTCTTCAACAGCCGCCCACAACCAACCCCCACAATCCAGCTTGAAATCACATGATTCCAGTTTAGCTATTTAGCTACCAAATTTTGCTTATCCAATTTTGGGTTCCTTTGAGGCAGTGGGTGGGAAGGAGGTTTTAAGGGTCAAAAAATGTGTGTTTTTTTTCTGGATGCCTCCTGCTTCTATTTCCACCATTAAAAACCTTAAAAGCAAAATAAATTGGCCACCTTCCTTTCTGACAAAGTCACATGTCACCAGAAGTCCTTCTGTGGCCTTCTGAAAAGCCAGGAAATGACATACTATCTCATCTTGTGCTTTCTTGATGTGTTGTAACTGTAACTCCCATAATTTCCACCTAACACTGTCAATGGGTAACCTAACTCAACAACATGTTTTCAATGGTGGCTTAGCAAATTTCATCTTTCAAATTGATTTCCATATATTAACCATTTAATTATTTTATTTATTTTTCAAATTTATATAGCTGCCCATCTCACAAACAAGTGACTCTGGGTGGTGTACAAAGAGCTAAAAACAATCAATAAATACATTAAAAGATATTAAAAACCAACTAAAACAAAGAATAAAAGATGAAGGGATGTTAAAAATAAGGGAGCCACCTCACTAGTTCACCCGTCCCCTGGGGTCCCCAGGCCGGCTGGCATAACCAGGTCTTGAGGGACCTCTGGAAGCTCAACATTGACAAGGCCAACCTCACCTCAGGGGGGAGAAGATTCCACAATGCAGGGGCCACAGCAGAAAAGGCCCACCACTTAGGGCCCATCTAAGTAGCTCCCTAGGTGACAGAACCCATGACATGCCCTCTCTGCTGGATCTGGTAGGACGGGCAGATGAAATTGGGGAGAGGCAGTCCCTCAAATAATATGGTCCCATGCCATGAAAGGCTTTAAAGGTCAACACCAACACCTTGAATTGGACCTGGAAACAAACTGGTAACCAATGCATCTCACAAAGCAGAGGGGTAACGTGTATTTTACCAGAAACACACATAACTACTCACGCCGCTGCATTTTGCACCAGCTGAAGTTTCCAGATACTCTTCAAGAGCAGCCCCATGTAGAGCGCATTGCAGTAGTCTAACCGGGAGGTGACCAGGGCATGAGTGACTGTGAGTAGGTCTCCCTGATCTAGGAATGGGTACAGCTGGCGCACAATACAAAGTTGTGCAAAGACCCTCCTAACCACGACTGCCACCTGCTCATCGAGCAGGAGTCGTGAGTTCAGGGGGACCCCCAGATTGCACACAGGGTCTGTTTGGGGCAGTGTGACCCCATCCTGTACCAAAGATGGTAAAGCCCTAGAACCAGAGGGGCTCAAATGTCCTAGCCTGGTGCCATTCAGATGTGTTCACCATACTGTCTAGAGATGATGGGAGTTATAATCTAACCCATCAGAAGAGAATCAGATTACTAAAGGCTGATTTACACAATTTCATTGTAGATATCTTCCAGCTTTTCATACATTTTATTCTGATACAATACATGCAGTTCAGATAATGAGAATATTTTTTTTCTAAAGATCCATAAAATAATGGATTTGAATATGGGATTTCTTTTGCCATTTACACTGTTACCCATCTGCCAGTTTTGTCAACTACTTCTCTGAACAAAGGTGTCAGTCACAAAACTAGATCTAGACTTGACTCAGCAGTAGCATTCTCACCTCAGCAGACAATGCGGTTCTATTATGAACTTCCATGTTTCACCAAGCCCCTCAGGATGAATTTTCTCAACCCAAGTTAGTTTGAAAGTATATTTTATCTTGCCAGATTAGAGAATTCTGTCATATATCAGATGTAACATAGTAAAATCTTAAGCAAAATTATTACATTTGAGTTCTTTGTCTACTCAGAATACTATTGTTCAAATATATATCTTCTCCCTTTTCCATCTTGGTCCCTTGCATGAAATAAATTTGTTTAAATAGTTATAGGTTATCTTTCTGGAAATCTGGAGCACCAAATAAAAACGCAGAATAAAATTGCAATTTATTGTAATAAAAGTTTAACATTTAAGATTACTCAAACTTCCAGAGTATAGTATAGTATAGTATAGTATAGTATAGTATAGTATAGTATAGTATAGTATAGTATAGTATAGTATAATTTATATTAATTATAAATTTAAATGTTCTGATACAAATTTAATAAGCAGTTTCATGAGTACTGCAATCTATCAGTTGAAAACCATTGAAAACAAATAGGTTTTCAAAGCCTTTCAAACTATTACAGAGAGAAAATTCAGAGAGGACACTCCTGGGAAGGATCTGCCTACCAATTGAATTGATTTAATGCATGCCAATGAGTATGGCCCCCAAAAGAAGGGAAATGCCAACAGTTCCTCTTGGGGATGGATGGTCCCATGAAGCCTCCCAGTATCCCATTTTCAACATCTTTTATACTTGGATTTTATATTATTTATTACATTGTAATTTTATATTTATCTTTTTTAACTATGTTTTATTGTGAACCGCCCAGGGTCCCCGACAGGGGAGATGGGCGGTAATATAAATTTAATAAAATAAAATAAATAAATAAATAAAAGGAATTTAAAGCATAGGCAGGTGTACATGAGTGAAATTATAAATTATGCTGATCTGTACTGTAGATAAATATACATTGAAACTTGGTAAATAGGACAAACTGAATTTAAGATCAGAAAAAATGAGAAACAGAATAAATAATATAGTTGACAATTCCTTTTTTTCTAGTCACGTATCTCTGTTTTAGGGAATGAAGAAAAAGGCTTCTAGCCTAGGAAAGTGTAGTGAGCTTCAAAAAATGAGAGAGAGAAATCTTGAATTCTACTAGTTGGACCATCCCCAGCCTTCCCTTTGGCTATCTAATTGCCCCAGCTCAGACACTGCATGCAACTCTCCGTTACATTCAGGTCTGGAGATGGTACATGAATCCAGGTGGCAAGGACATCATGTGAATCTTCACCCTTGTGATATACTCAGGCTTGAGTCTTTTAACAAAATATATTTTGTTTGTATTTATTCCCTTAAAGAAAATATATATTGTACATATCTTGTTTAGTGTTTAAAGCCCTGCCTTTCCCTGCTTTTGGCTTACTACTTTTCTACTTTGGGGGAAGGGAAATTACTGCTGTCAGATGGAGTGAGGAGAGGAGCTAACCATGGCATTCTTTCCTCTAGACATTGTGAGCATCTGGCTCTGTGGGGTCTATGAAGTTGCTTGAATGACATGCAGAGAGCTTTGAAGTGTCCTTGCATGTGATGCCACAGCTTCAAATTTTGGATTAGAGATACAGTAAGTGTATGCATGAAGCATCTGTCTACCTTTTTATCATATATACAGACACAGAGAGAGAGAGAGAGAGAGAGACATCATCTATCACATGGCAGTGACTTACCACATGCAGTGAAGAAGACATTTTATGGTATATCATGTTCTTATGAAATTACAGATCTAATGAGCTATTCCAGGGGTGGGCTGAGAGTTGTTTGTTTACTGCCACAAAGCATCTATTAGATGGGATAATGAAACCAGTATTGCTTCTGGAAGCCCAGCTGGCAACCTTGAACATAATTCCTGAAACGAAGGGAAGGGTTGATGCTTCTCTCCCTTGCTTCTCAAGTGGGAAGCCAAGAATTTATTTTGGGGGAGAGAATGGACCTACAGTATTTGCTTTTCTGCTTCTCCAGAGGACATTGCTAATGATCACTGGGAGGGAAGTGAATGAAGGAAAAAACAAGAAGAGTGTTATTGGTCAGAGTTTATTTTTGACTGGATAGGTAAACATGCATGTGCATCCATGTGCAACTAGGAATCTCAGCAGCCATTGGATCTAAAGGGTGATCTACTTCATCTGTTTTCATAGACATTTACAGTTAAGTTATGGTTGTTTTAACCGATAGGGGAGATGGGTGGTAATATAATTTTATTTATTTATATATATATATATATATATATCCTAAGACAAATGCAAACCTGAAGTACCAAGTCTGTGCATTAAATTTTCTTACCATATCTATGTATTAATGGCATCCATTCATGACTTTGTGCTTTTTATGTTTAACGTATTATTTTTATAGGGAGCTACCTCTAAGGCATGTGTGCAAATATTTACAGCATTTTTCTCCTCATTTACACTTTACAAGTCCTCTTAAAACTACTTAGTAGTGCAATCAATGTACAGTAATTATTAGTGAAGAGGCCCTTAAGATAGTATGGGGAAATCACCCCCATAATATCTCTATGTATGTGTGAAAAGAGTCCAATGAGAGCCAGGTAGCTTGGTGTTTCTTTCAACAGATTCTATAATTCTGTTTCTGGCAGGAAGATAATATATTTAAATCTTTACTTCACAAAATATACTGTAGTGAGTTTGTTCTACTTTGTCTGATGTGGAGCAGAGCTACAAAAGAGCAAAAACCATCTAAAACTAGTCAACCAATGCAATTGAAAGGGTACATCCACTTCATAAGGAAGAAAACACATTCCCTTTAATAATCCAGTATTAATTAAATTAAATGAAAGGCATGGAGAAGAAAGAAAACAAACTGGAAATTTCACATTGGAAAATCTAACTGAATGTCTGAACCCCGCCTTTGAAGTTGGTGAAAGGAGATTAAATGTCCACATAAAGAATTGGGCTCGGTGGTCTGTACTTTTTCCTCTCACATTCATTGCACTGTGACAATTGCTTTTTAAACATTCAAAACATACCATATTCTAAACCAGAAGATTTTAAAGTAATACTTCAAAGTGGAGAACATTTCAGGGAAAAATCTGAAGATATGAACACAGTTCAAGTTTCTACGTGCTTCACAATGACAAAATATTTATTTGTGTAACACTGAATAGCTGCTATATTTCTTCCTCTCTATAAAAGTGTCCATTGACAGCAAGTTTCCTCATATCACTGTCCTAAAACAGCAGGTCACAAACAGTTCACTTCCTACCAACATGTTGTAGTTCATGGAAGAAGCTAACTGACGTACAATCCTGAAATGGAATAGGAATTTCTTGTGAAATAGCTTTGCTTTCATTTAAGTCTCCCTAGCTATTTGTCACATCCTCCATAAGGAACTTTCTTGGAGAAAGGAAACAATAATAACACTTACTAGTTATATAGTATTTCCGTTGTTGTTGTTGAGATAATACCGATAATTCCGGAAATAAAGATGTATGAAAGAGTGTAAATCCAACTAGTTGAATAGTTTTAGTAAAACAGAATTCAAGTATAAGCGTAAAGTCAAGCATTTCTTTAAGACTGCTATAAAAAGCAATGTCTCAATAGTTCAGATAGTATTAGTGGGTAAAAAAGGAAACGAATGGCAACTCAGTGGTTGAAAAAATGCTTGGCATCCCAAAAGCCTTATCCATTCCGCTTTTCCACTCAGAAGGAACTTGAGAAACAGGACTAGAAAGAGAATCCCATTTGAAAACCAAAAGAGCTGCACTAATTGGAGAAGACACAAGACAACTAGATCTGCCAATGACCCAACCCAGCCCATGATAATGATTATGCCTATAAAAGTGGGAGATTTGTTTTATGCCCTAAAAAATGTGTGCTTACAAATCCTGGTTAGAAAAATGAAAATAATTTGTGTTTTGGAACGATTACAATATTTCTAGTGTTATCCCCTAACCTGTTTGTTTGTTTGTTTGCTTGCTTGCTTGCTTGCTTGCTTGCTTGCTTGCTTGCTTGCTTGCTTGCTTGCTTGCTTGTTTTAGACCATGCCTACACTGCCTAATAAGTTATGGCACTACTATCAGAATGTTAAAAAGATAACAATTGGATATTGTTACTGGAATTTGATTTTTGTATGTAGCATTTTGTGAGATGTTTTGTGAGATGTTGACTGGGCTGACCTTTGAGGAAGAGAGCTTACCTTGGCTGGATAGGTCAGTCTTCCCTGGCCTGCAATTTGTGGTTGTTTGAAGGCACATTGTCACCCCTATGCTCTGTTTTCTTGTTGATAAAGGTATCAAAGAAAACAGTGGAAGTTAAATCTTAAGTTCCTCTAGTTGGATAGCAATGTGACTTGAAGATTTTTTACCAATCTTCAAATACCAATATTTTCTCACATTAGTTGGTATTTAATATTTTCCTGTTATCAAATTCCCATCACCTTATAAGGCAGAGTCAGATGGTTGCCTCAGGCAGCTGATTTTAGATATTGTGAAAGGACAGCAAGTTTCTTAAAATAATTTTTGTTGTATTTTTATAGCAAGGGGTTGTGGAATTTTGTTCCTGAAGTGTCAAAAAACTGCACCTTTACTTAGTGGTGGAATATATTTGCTGATCAGCAGATCAATTGTAAAATAACTTTGACTGTTCCTGTTTATTGTGTGTAATCTCTGACTACAAGGATAAACCAATCCCCGTTTAATAAGGAATTCTTCTATGTTGTAAACAATTGCTTCTAATCACCTTGACAAAAGCAATTGGGAAAGAAAGCCAGTGTGGTATAATAGGTTAAAGGTGCTGGGCTAGCAATAGGAAGACCCTCAGCCATGTGTTGTGGGGAAAAACAGAGAGTGTGTTACATATGTTGCTTTGAACTTCTGAACGAAAGTGAGATACAAATCTAACAAATAAATAAATACACTAGGTAGGTAGGTATCCCTCTCATTGACTCTTCAAGTCACATTTGATTATTTAAGCTCATTTTTAAGACTGGTTTCTTTATTTATTTCTTTATTACATTTATATCTCGTTTCCCCCCTTAAAACAGGGATTCTAAGTGAAACTATGACTCCCTAAAGTGATAAATGAATTTGACCCTCCTATTTACTGTTACATTGGGGTTATTGCTGGGTAAGAAATATATCACACACTAAAGCAGATGTAACTTTCATCAAATTTTCTTCACTTAGGCTTACTTTTATCTGTATTCCTGGTAAATCGGTCATCTTTGGCTTTTTTCAATCATGCAACTAAAGCTTTTTCTATTTTGGAAGGCTGGAATTTTAACACAACAGATAAAAATGGGCCTTGTGGGGGAGATGGGCGGGATATAAATATGACAAATAAATAAATAAATAAAAATAAAAATGCTGAATAACTAACAAATGTGCTCTTACAGACACTTGGTGAAAAGCCACACCCGGTCACATCACTGCTGTGATTGGTGGATGTTTTTGACAGATGGTTTAGCCATCACTTAAAGTTTTACGGTTTACCCACCAAGTAAACTTACTCTGGGCTTGCTCTGCATTTTACCCAAGCATGCCCACTGCAGATTCTGCATCCAGGCCTTTCCAATATGAGTTTTGGGAATGTCTCCCATCCTTTTTTTTTAACAAATAGGCTTTACCTTTATTGAATATTGTTAATACTACATATTATAGCTTTTATTATTTTGGCATAGGAAGTGGTATATAAATGTATTAAATTAATAAATAAAGCCAGTGTACTTTGCTCAGGCAAAGTGGGAGTGAGCTTGATGGTGTTCCCACTTTGCCTGTAGGAGCCTAGTCAGCTTTAACATGTTTTGTGACTGACTTCTAAGCTGTTCACAATCCCCCAATGCGGAGAGTTACATCCCATAGTTTGAGAATCCCCATCTTAGAATATTCCTCAAAGCACTTTACAGTACCTTGCTTGATGTAAAAATGACAGATAAATTTAAATGTAAAAATCACAGTTAAAATCCCAACAATTTAAAACACATCAATAAAAATAATTGTGTTTGTTACCTCAGTAGATGAAGGCTTTTCCCATGCTTTCTACTATTTCATTTGTCAATATGCATTGCAAGCTGCAGACAATAATTTTAAACAAGAGCATCTATTTGCATCTCACATATAAAGATAAAATTCTAGTCATTGGGTAATTGAATCAGAGTAAAAGCTTGTGTCAATCTAATAAACTTAAATGAGGCCTGATGTTTCTGTTTCAAGTGTTGCAAAATGTTGGTGTGATGTGGGCTGAGTATGACATCTGTCTGGCTTTTGATTGGGTGCATGTGGTGGATTGATCTCTTTGCAAGAAACTGTAGAACATCATGTGACTGGGGATACAATTCATGAACACCCACATAGAAGACTTAGATGGCCTGCTGTTATATTTTAAAGCTTCCCATTCTGTTGGTATTATAAGAAATAACTTTGTGAAATATGATAAGACTTTGTGCAGCAAGCAGTGTTTAGATTTTGGATCCGCATTATGTTTTACGTATCAGTGAGAACATGTGATTTGCACTTGATAATAGTACTCCAACTGAAACCTAATTTTCAGCTGAAGCCAGAAGTCCAATAGATTAGGTGTTTTACATCTAGGTCATAATGAAAAAATGTACTGTTTCACCTGAATTGTGGGGGATGATTACAAACATCCTGAAGCCCTCCCTCCATTTAGCAGTTTTTTTGCACCTCCTTCTTCCCATGAGAGGAAATTACCGGTGCTATTCAGTTAAACATGGAATGTGGTTCTCTTGTCTCAACAATGTATTCCATACCCCATTCAGAAAGAAATCACTATCACAGGTCATTAATGATATTGCCACATTTGATTGGCTCCATGGCTTCCTTAATCTGGTTGCATGATCCCTGATTGCTTGCAGTCTCAGAATGAGTTTATAACGGGAAAAAGATAGACAGAAAAGATCTAACCCTGAACAATTATTCCAATGTGATGCAAATGAGTATAAGAAGCTTAGAAGGTAAAAACTGAAATCCAGCACAGAATTATACATGCTTAAAGGACACTGAAATCACTTGTCTGAAAAGTATTTCAGTGTGCACTGGATCATGGCTCCACGGGCTTTTCTCAAGAAAACTATGGCAGAGGAAGTGGTTTAAGTATTGCAGCTGTTGACTGCAGAAGGAAAATATGTTATGCTACTTTGATGTGCATTTTACTGGCTCCTTAGCATGCATGTAAACAATATCATGCTAAAACTATGTTTTATGTACTTAATGCAATCCTACAGCCAATATTTTCCAACACTCCTCTCATTTGTACTGTTGTTTTTCCAGAGCATTCAGGCATCACCCCGTATATACTGAGAGTAAAAGAGAAATCTGCCTTTCACAATCAGATGCCCTTTCTTTATCCCTAGACTACATTAAGGGCAAATCAACTCAGTCAGATCTTATTCTGTATTTGATCTTCCTTGATGCATTAACAGTCTAAAAAAGTGTAAATGCACATGTGAAATGTATATTAAAATGTTAAAAACTATTCTGCCTTTTGCCTCAAGTTTCACTGCATAAGTAATATATTTGTTGCAAGTAAAACAAAACAAAACAAAAGACTGTGATATGTAAAGAGAGGGGGTAAAATGACCAGTGACCAGTGTGGGTAGATGTAGAACAGTGAGGAGCTTCTGGAATTTGGGGACAGATTATCTATTTATGGCAGCTTCTCCTGAAAGCATTCTCTCAGACTATTATATGGTTTATGCAATTGATTCTTATGGACTGAAAGGAATGTAAAAAGGCTTTCTGTTTTGCCTGACTCTTGATCAAACAGTAAGACTTTCTTGAGTTCTGGTGTTGGGTTTGTACTTCAGTTCTGATTTTGGCCCTGACAATTAGCTTCATCTCAAATGCCATATGTAGCACCATAAACAGTGAAGAATCTGAAGAAATCTATAAGTTTTCATAGATTGCATTCCATCACTGATGCATGTAATATTGCCCCAAATTTCTGTATATACACATACACATATAGCAAAAGCAAAGAAAATGCAGAAAGTAATTCCGCTCATTATTAACAATAGCTATTTGCAGAAATAATTGTAAGCAACAATGTAGAACTTCTGACACCGTAAAGTAAGAAACCTTTACCCTGATACAGGCCACATGTGATACCCATCACTCTTTGGAGATCCTTTATTCAAGAAAGCCTAGTCTCAGAACAGTTTTAGAGTTTCCTCTAATTATCAACCAAACACTTAAGAGGATTGCCCATCAGGCCTTTAGAAAATCCCAAATGCCCTCTGGAAATCAAGTGCATCCTTCAGGCAGGCCGATCAAAAGGGTCTCTCCTCCCTGGGGATGTAGATTGCAACACCAACATGTTTGTGGCCCAGCAGCTCAGGTAGGGATGAAGCTGTGCAGCAGGGAGATGTATAACACCAACAGAGCCAGCTTGTCATTCAAGCTCAACCTCATTAATCAGGCCTCACATCTGGTTATCTGTGGAACAGTGTTTCTGGTCATCTGCAGAGTCTCTCAAAGGATGCCAGTCCCTCTTCTTCCCATACCATGGGGCTTCAACTGATGTCACTCCCAAAATCCAGATGGAACACCCCATGCTCACGCATTGGGCCGTGGTGATACAGGTTAAGTCTGCCTTCTCACCCAGGGTCAAATCTTGAATGAGGACAGATTTATTACAAGAGGGCCTGGCATCAACAGTATCCGCTGGAAACCATAGCTCCAGGTTGTGGATGATTTTGTTAGTATTACTAATGATATTAATATTTCCTGTGTAAACATTGGGGGCAAAATTGCATCTGGCATTAAGTCTTCCTTCAATATCTCTTCCACTGACGTGTTATTACTGGTGAATAGCTGTTTTTAAATTGTATGATGTAAGAAAATACATGCTAGGGCCTATGACTGGGAAGTGTTATTATCCAAGAGACTGATATATTTGAGTGATCTTACATCAGTGCCCATCTATCATTTTCAAGACTGGTATCAGTTTGTCTTGCTGATCTGAGGGCACTGTAGTCTGAAAAATGTCTGTTGTAGATCTTTAAGTTGTACAAGTCAACCTGACGTATCTAAAGAGTTGCTACCTTAGCCATCATAAGGTTTCGCTATAATGAGCTGTAGTGACTTCTGTATGGAAACTAGAAGCATAAATAAATAGCGAAGCATTTACTCATCAACTCTACATTTTGCACTCTGCAGGCCTCAGTGTCTCTCCTGGTGGTGAATGGAATGGCTGTGCATCCCTTGCTCCCTTTTATTTCCCTAGCAAATCACCTTGGCAGGTACTGTTAGATTACTAGACAATGCTTTCTGAAAATAGAGCTAGTGTATGCTCAGTGTTGTTGTGCCAAATTTGTATGCGGTTAAACTTTTGCTGCAAATTTTACCATACGTCTCTTAAGAAAGTAAAAGATAACTTCCACTTTCTTATTTCTCTCCTCCCACCCCAAGCCACATCACATTTTAGTATGGCCTGCTGTTTCCTGGGAGTAAAGAAGGAACTCATGCCTACTTCACAGATAGCCCTGACATTCAGTTGCATACTCCAATTCCGATTGCATCAGAAACTATGAAGTACAAAGGACTAGTTTCCACAGTGGGTTCCTCTGAATCTCATTAGTGGTTCATCTGTGCTTCATATTTTGAAGTCCATCTCCCAGTTTGAACATACTCAGTTTGATTGTCTTAACAAGGACAATTGTTTCCTCTCCCCATACCCCAGAAACCTCCCTTTTCAAATTGGTTTGCATTCTGTCACACGTGGTACAATGAGGTGTCAAAAGGAGAAAATTTGTTTCAAGGGTGCACAAACATACCCGCCCCCCACCCACAGTTTTGGGGACAGATACAGCTTTTTACACAGAAATTACTGGATCTTTTCTACAACAAAATAATGTGTAAATAATTCTTTCTGCTTTTAAATTATTTTCCTTAGATTTGTGGTACTCAAAAGAAACTGAGTTGTTTGAGAAAAATAAGCAGGGTCTGGGGCCGGTACATCATTCTAACATTAAATCTGTCTCTATGCACTGCTGCATTAATCCAGATTCTATTTCCATTTACAATCATGAACATCTGTGCCACAGGAGACATGTTTGCTACCAAGCACTACTGTTAGATTTTACGCCAGCAATTTCCATTGCTTCATGTGGTTTGTATTTTGTTCTTTAAACAGTTAACCATGTTTTTGGTTTCTCTTCCAGAAAAGTTTAAATTTAGCAAAGATAAGCGTTAATAGAGAACATATTAAGGAAATGAGAGAACTCCTTCTTAGAAAGCATTCTAGGTAAATATCATATATTTATAAATAAACAAGCAGAGCTTATATATATATACACACACACACACACACACACACACACACACACACTGTATGTATATGTATGTATGTGTGTGTGTGTGTGTGTGTGTATACACACACACACACACACACACACACACACTTATCCTGAGTGAAGATGAACCAAGACTGAAAGTTACGTAAATCAAAGAGGCAAACCCTTTAAGCATGCCCTTATTTCAATAGCACTGCCTGGCTTCCATTAAAGTAATTCAAAGTCTTTCCATAGATAGGATATACAGATAAAGTAACAAATGTAGAATTAATATAAGCTTTCATAACTTAAGCCATACTGTAACCAGCCAGTCATAACTCTGTTTCCCATTCTAATGGGCAAGAGTTTCATATTTCTGGGTACAGTCCAATTTCTTTCAAAACTCTGGTAATTCTGCCATTGACTTCAGTTAAAGATGAGCTGTATAGTTCTTTTCTTCATTGCTTTGAACAGCAATCAGTGCATCGTTGTTATTATTATGTATCACCCTCACGGTGGGTAAATTCTCATGGTAGAGGAGAATGTGAACAAATTAAAACTTTATTTGTCTCAAAATAGCAAGCCAGAACCTTAAGCTTAGTCGAGCTTTTTTTATGAGCATACAATATAATTAACTGAAAAATATTAGATCATAGAAACACAGAATGCAAGGTTTGAAAGGCATTTTGGAGACCATCTACTCCAATCTCTGCTCAGTGCAAGAAGCCACCACTACAAGGATTGTGCATTAGACATCAGCTCTAATCCTTTGTATCAAAAAAATATGGCTTCTGTTTGCCTTTTGCTGCTATTAGTGCTTGATCTAAAAATACCTAATTCAAAACAAATCATATTAAGATACAGTGCTTTTTTCAGCTTTGAATCTTGAATATGCCCAAGAACAGATCTAATAAAAACTTGCCTTTACACAAAAATCTGAACCTTATGAGCATCAGATGTTGGATAACGAAGCCAAGAGGAATTCCAGAAAGATATTTTAATATTAACTTGTAATCCATTAGATCAAAAAGTTATGTGTAGTGGCCCCCTCAAATAACCCACCTGCATATCTGGGGCTAAGGGTACATCTTAAGCATCTTGCAAGAGATACTGCTTTACTTGTTTAACTTTATAGATCTGAGTTGAAGTCAGAGAATCAAAGAACGAAATGATTAAGAAACTAATTTTGACACTCACAAAACCTATAGCTTGAGAAAAGAGGCCTGAAGCAATATTGTAATGTAGGAAACCCGAATTTAGAGATGAGGGCAAAAAGGAAAATCCAACACTGGGAAACAAACGTACCTGAAAATAGCTCATTGAAGGCCTGGTATCTAAATAGAGGCCAAAATATTTGGTTTGTCAAAACGTATAACAAGATACTTTGTGCTTTAACCAAAAACAAGATGAGATCACTCCTCTTCATTTTTTGCCTAATGTGCCCCCCAAAATCTATACCTAATAAAGCTTCTAACAGTTATTCAAAATGTTGGTGAAGAATGGCAAATACAAATATTAAAACATAAGGTACTGTACATATTATATATTCTACCTATCTTTGCTCCTGTAGCTTTTTTTTCCTTTTAAAATACAGTAATAACAATTTACAGAATATGTTCCAGCAATGCCTTGACTGCAACAAAATCAGTTTATATTCCATATAAGGTAGTTTTCTTAATTTTCATGCAAGAACTAGACAACAATAATACTGACTGATGATCATTCTTTCAGTTATTATAGTGCAGCTCAGAAATGCTGAATTTACATTCACCTGTTTCATGACACTATAGACACCTATTATAAAATTCTGAGATTTGCATAGGTGTGTGGGGTGCATGTGTTTCCTTTCAAATAACAAAGTCCTCAGATATGTGTGTGGAATCATAACAGCCATTTGCTATTATTATATGAATCTACAAACACTGGAGTCCTTTGTTTTACTGAAAAGCAGAAGTTAAGAGGATAGCCATAACTAACAGTAATTCTTATAGCAAGGTTTCATAGAATAGCTTCATTGGGCTTGTTGTTTTAAAGTTAATTCTTGATGTTTGGAAATATTTGTTCCTGTGTTTATTAGATGCAAGTTGAACACAAGAAAGAAAGAATGGTGTAGATACAAATCAGACAAGGGATGCAGCATATCTATTTCATTCAAATCAGGGTGCCCTTTTCACTTCAATAGGAGGTGGGGAGCAGATTTTTCCACTTATAACTGAGTTCCAATTGGCAGCAATAGTAATTATTGAATTATACTGAATAGGCTCACATAAAACATTCTTTCTTCCTTTCCTTCTCATAAATACATGTATCAATTGAACATCAAAAACAACTCTTCTCCTCTGCCACGTAGTCCTGTTACTGCATCATTTCTTAGTTGTACTGAACTCCTCTGTTTTTGAGAATAGAACCTGTAAGAAGGACAGTTCAAGATTAGACTATAGACAGGAGTGAGCATACGTTGCAGGCCACATGCAGGTTCCAGGCACAGCTCTGGGGCCCCATAAGATTGTTTTACAATTTTTTTTAAAAGAAACATTAAAAATGGTATGCTAGGACTGTTCACCAAAACACACACACACACACACACACTCCAAAAATGCGGGGGGGGGAGTTAGCTTAGGCCTTGCCCATACTAGTAGGGGCACGGTAGCTCAGCGGGTTAAACCGCTGAGCTGGTAGTCTGCCGACCATAAGGCCAGCGGTTTGAATCCGTGTGGCGAGGTGAGCTCTCGTCACTAGCCCCAGCTTCTGCCAACCCAGCAATTCGAAAGCTAAGGCAAGTAGATAAATGGGTACCACTCACGTGGGGCAATTTGCTGGCGTCCTTTCGGGGGTCGCCCTCGAACCAAAAAGAAGACCTGGTTGATTCCCGTGGATAACGGCGGAGGACGGCGGATCCTGATGACAACTTCCTGGATGTCAGCAGCCGGCTCGGAAGCGAGGCATTCTGGGGCATGTAGTCCGATGCCTGCGGAAGAAGAGTCGGTTCCCCTACCCCCTCCCTAATGCGCGGTAATTATAACATTGTTAAATATATGATGTATAATATATGTATTCAATGATTGTAAGCCGCCTAGAGCCCTCCGTCTAGGGAGGGGATAGGTGGGGTATAAATACGTTAAAATAAATAAATAAAAAATAATACTCTGAAAACATACTTTTAAAAAACCCACCAAACTATAGTAAATCTCCAGATATGGAATGGTTCCTTGCTCATCTACAGAATTTTCTTAGCTTCTGTCCCCTTAAGGCAGTGTTTCTCAACCTTGGCCACTTTAAGATGTGTGGACTTCAACTCCCAGAATTCCCCAGCCAGCATGGCAGGAAGGAGTCTAAGAGCTCCCCACCCACTTTATTTCCCTAGCAAGCTGTATGAACGGCCAACTGCTGCTGATACATGAAGAACTATATAGCCTTTAAGGATAGCAGCCATGGATAGCCTCCTCCTTTAAACATTGCTTGAAAGCCTGATGCTATTTTATACCTTTATGTATGCATAAATGTATGCATTTATTTATTTATTCATGCATTCATTCAACTTGTACGCTGTAATATCCTAGGACTCTCGGGTTTTTTTTTTCTTATCCGTTCAATTGCGTCCAATTCTTGGAGACTGCCTGGACAAGTCCCTGCAGTTTTCTTGGCAGGTTTTTCAGAAGTGGTTTGCCATTGCCTCCTTCCTAGGGCTGAAAGAAAGTGACTGGCCCAAGGTCACCCAGCTGGCTTTGTGCCTGAGACGGGACTAGAACTCGCGGTCTCCTGGTGTCTAGCCTGATGCCTTAACCACTACACCAAACTGGCTCTCAGGACTCTTAGTAACTAACAGAAAATGTATTAAAACATTTTCAAAAATCCATGGTAAGAAAAATAATAAAACATGATTTTAAAATACTTTTTGAAAGGAAATAAATAGCTGATAATATATACTCCTTCCCTAATTTTTTTTTCTAAGCTAAACATCTTTGCGTATGGTAACCTTTTCTCATAGAAGCATTATTATTCTGGTAACATTTTAGACTCCTCCTCCTCTTCTTCATCATCATCAAAGTGATGCTTTATATCGTAAACATATGGTAAAAAGTAATAGTTTAAATTAATTTAATTGGGCTAGAAGTATTTATACCAATGAATGCACATTTCTGGCAGTTTACTTGTTACTTAATTTTAAATGTATCTTTGGAGAAAAGGAAATATTTGTTTGACATTATGCCTATCATTTCTATGAAAAAAAAAGATGTACAGTATATGATGCATATTGATTGCATGGAATAATATTAGAATATACATTTGCTGAAGGCTACCTCACAATTATTGGATGTTTGCCTTACAGAAAAAGCATTTTGTCAGAAGTGGATCTCATTACTTACACCAGTAATGATGTAAGCAGTAAGACATTGACAAGATGGAGAGAAAACAATATAAAAATTTGGTGGAGTTATAATTCCCAATAGATATATTTTTTAATCTAGAGGAAACAAACGTTAAGAGGGAATTGTTCTGTACAGTTGCACCATGTGGTCTGAAATGAAATCCAAGAGCTCTTTAAAAGAGGAAAGGGTATATTTTTTGACATTGCTATTGCAGAGCGTGCCTGTAAACACACAAGGAAACACACCGAGAGTTGTGAGATGGCTTTTGACCCTGACAGCTGCCTGTCAAACTGGTTTCTATTTGCTACTGCAGTCCTTCCCATTGTAATCAATGTAACAGAAACTGTGTTAGTAACTAAACTGAAGAATCCCATTTAACAATGGATCGTATATCTGACACTCCACGCTGCGAGTGAGCCTCCTGCCTCCTTTCAATAGTGGTGTCAGAAAATCAATCCGTGACTTCAGCAAAATCTTGAGGTTCTTCTCTCATCTGCAAAGGGCATGAATTATTCATTGCTGCTCTTCTTTTTCAGTCCACCTCCTATTTTTAACCTAAATACCTCACAAAATATACAGTTACTGAAGTTGCCAGGAGTCTCCAGTTACACTTCTGCTAACGCTTAAATATGGCAAGATAACATATCTTGGAATGTAACGCTTTGTAGCAGCCCAAGCTTGGAAAGGGGACAAGGGAATAATCTTGATTTATTACGTATTTTATATTCATCCTGCTCCTTCCTTGCTCTCTCTGTGTGTCTATAATACTGTTCAAGAAAGCTAGAGATAAATTAATACAATTGTTATTGAGACCAGAACTCCTGCAGGAAAATGTAGTCTTAACCATTTCAAAGGCCCAGAAAGAACCCCCAAATAAGTAGTCATGCCAGAAATGCCTCTGCGTTTAATAAGGCTTTATTTCCTGATAAATATGTTAAACATGTAGACTTTTGCAATGGCTTAGATTGGCTTATCAGCAACTGCATACAAACTACTGAGTGCTTTCTTTATCCTCTTCCCCCACTTCCCTTTCTCTGGAAAAGGTCCTAGTTTGGCAAGGATCCAGTTGTCATATTTAGAATACATCTGATACCTGAATTCTAGATTAGATTTATGTCTCCCATGGGATAAATTCTAAGATTTTAAATTATCACCAGGTGTGAGAACGAGAGCCACATTTTAGTGATAGAACATCTCTCTGATAGCTAAGAACATACAATGATGGCTAGCTCGGAGCATGTCTTGTTGCGACTGACATGTCCTCATTTCAGAGAAGCAAATGCAGCCACCTAGACAGAGTCAACTCTCTGTCCCATTTATCTCCGTTTTATTTATTAGTCAATTACAGATGCTTTTATGCTGCTTCAATCAATTAATCTAAGAGGCTTACAAAAGCCAGGATATAAAACCAACAAAATAATAACAGCAATAACAACAACATAATCGACCATGATTATGCTGTTTATTTGATAAAGTGCAATCATATATTCTACTAAACCATAACCTGTACTTTAAAATCTATAATTAATAGATGAACTCACAACATGTTATGTCCAAACCAAACAAAATGTATTATGGTTTAGTGCAATTAATTAACTCAGTTTGTGACATACTACTGTACCCTTGATCTTAGCCAAAAGTCCAAGAAGATGTTCTCCAGATTTTTAGGGGACTTTCTCAGTATTACCTGGAAAAATTGAAAATTCAACATGAGATCATTTTTTTTGCAAAGTTTGTAAACTACAACTGAGAGCCTATCTTCACTGCTCTATAGACTATACATTTTGACGAGAAAGAGCAAGCAATCCCCAGATAGAAGTATGATGGTAAGAGCAAGTGTTGTGCTGGCAAATTGGCCAGTCAAGTCTGCAGCAGCCATTCCCAATTTAAATAAGAATTTCCCCAAATGTGAGTGGCAGCCAAATAACCAATCAGATTCTGCCTTTGATGATACATGACCAATGGGCACAGCAGAATATGGTTCAAGGAATAAAATATTCCACAAATGTTGGTCCATCTTCCGAAGATCCTGGAAGGTAGTCTTAGATGTGCACCTCCATCCCAGGCAGATGCAATGTGATGCTCATGCTACATGTTACCTCTGGGGAACCTCTTGTAGTCTGGTGCTCCAGGCTTCCTTGAGTTAGAGGTTCTGAACAGGATCTTAATGGTTCTCTCTTTTTTATTCATATCTTTCCATACTATCATTAAGTGTTCCATGTCTGCAGGAAGACTATGGAGGGAAGGCCCAATGAGAATCCAGAGAGAGAGAGAGAGAGAGAGAGATTATATTGCCCATAGTAGCTAGTGCCTTGTGTTTGTTGAAAAAAATTATATTGACCTGAATATTGGATATGCTGAATATAAATATTTGCAACATGCAATAAATAGCAATGTAACAATGTTTTCTAATAAAGACAAATGCTGTCTATGAATTTAGACAATTTTGGGTAACAACATCTTTAGGATTTCCTTCCTTTGATAGGTGAATATTTTTAGAGTCGTTAACATTCAGCTCCTGAACTGAGTGTGAAACATTCAGTCAATGGCCAAATCACAACTTCATGTCAGTGCAATACATTTTTAACTGATATGTCAGAAAATCAATTAATTACTTTTAAGTAGCAGTTAAGAGTATCTACACAATACAACCCCCTGAATTATTAAAGAAGGTAAGGTCGAGTTTTCTCCCTAACTGAAACCTTGCCCTGGAAGAGAGTGCAAAATGTTGGCTCTGCCCTGGAGCCTGTTCAACATTACTGGGTTGGCTACAGGGGTAGGAAAAGAAGCAAAGAGGACTGCGCTGAATTGAAGACAAGTTGCATGGGAGAGACAAAGAAACAGCATGTATTCAAACCTCTCGCAAGGTTTGGAGAGAAAATTTTTCTCTGCCAGAAATCAAGCACTTACAGTAAATACTCAACAAACCCGTCACTCAGAACTTCCTGGTTAAGTTATGGCATCGTCACCTGTAAACAGCCGAATACATTATATCAAGAATTAAGTATTCTCTTCCCAAGGCTTTGTCTATAAAGTCTTCCAGTTAGAATGGGACAGTGAAGCTGCTATGGAAGAAAGAAGAAAACGTTATCTGCAGGGATCCTGGGTCAAGTCTTTTCGGTCACTGCCCCCCTTCTCTGGAATAACATTCCCCCTGGTATCAGATGGTCCCCAATCCTAATGAAATGATCAGTGAAATTTCTATATACTTAATCTAACACCCCTAAGTTTATGGGCCCTCTAAATCACCCTAACTTCAGGAAATGAGGAAAAAGTTAAGAATTGCCATCCAAGTTTAATCACTTTAACTTAAAATTACATGAGACTGCTCCTAAAGATTTGTCAATATCTGGCATAATAGATTTTCTTAATTTGCTGGCATTTACGAGAAAGAGACATGATACAAGTAGTCCTCGTTTAGCTACTGCCTTGTACAGCGACCATTCGCAGTTATGACAGCGATGAAAAAGTAACTTTGCAATCAATCCTCACATTTATGACCTTCAGAGGTCTGTAAAACAAAGAGCCGCATTTTAGTGATAGAACATCTCTCTGATAGCTAAGAACATACAATGATGGCTAGCTCGGAGCATGCCTTGTTGCGACTGACATGTCCTCATTTCAGAGAAGCAAATGCAGCCACCTAGACAGAGTCAACTCTCTGTCCCATTTATCTCCGTTTTATTTATTAGTCAATTACAGATGCTTTTATGCTACTTCAATCAATTAATCTAAGAGGCTTACAAAAGCCAGGATATAAAACCAACAAAATAATAACAGCAATAACAACAACATAATCGACCATGATTATGCTGTTTATTTGATAAAGTGCAATCATATATTCTACTAAACCATAACCTGTACTTTAAAATCTATAATTAATAGATGAACTCACAACATGTTATGTCCAAACCAAACAAAATGTATTATGGTTTAGTGCAATTAATTAACTCAGTTTGTGACATACTACTGTACCCTTGATCTTAGCCAAAAGTCCAAGAAGATGTTCTCCAGATTTTTAGGGGACTTTCTTAGTATTACCTGGAAAAATTGAAAATTCAACATGAGATCATTTTTTTTGCAAAGTTTGTAAACTACAACTGAAAGCCTATCTTCACTGCTCTATAGACTATACATTTTGACGAGAAAGAGCAAGCAATCCCCAGATAGAAGTATGATGGTAAGAGCAAGTGTTGTGCTGGCAAATTGGCCAGTCAAGTCTGCAGCAGCCATTCCCTATTTAAATCTATTTAAATTTAAAAATTTAAAAGCTGAAGGAAGATCATAAGCACAGTCACGATTTCACTTAGCAACTGCTTTGCTTAATGACCAAGTTGCCGGTCCCAGTTGTGGTCGCTAAACGAGGACTATCTGTAGCTTCACAGTGGCATTTGATTGATGAATTATCCATCCAACAGCTCTCCAGACAATCACTTTTGCAATCACCGAGTCCCCCAAGACCAATGGACATTCAGTGAAAAATGGTTGATAATAATTAGAAACATATGTTTTGTTTAAAGAAAATTAAAAAGTCCTCAAACTAGTGATAGCTGTCATTGAGATGGGCCCAGACCCTGGCAACTGTGTGCCCACTTAAGCTTATAGTATCTTTAATGCACCAATTTTGAATGAATGATTGGCTTTTTTCCTTTTTTGTGCAGTTAGTAATTTTTTTCTTTTGCTGTTTTTATATATTTTCTTTTTGACTTTTTGCATATTTTTCTCTAAAATTGGTTAAATAAATAAATAATACATGAACTATATACAATTAAAACAAATTTTAAAAAACACACCCCAGGATCCATGTTTTTGCACACAGCATGTACAGAAAATGCTGTAAAAAAATTAAAATGCTATGATTTCCACCATCACTATGGCTATTGGAGGCCATCTATGTACTGTATAAAAGTACTGCTTCTAGATGAAAACAATTGTTTGGCTTTGTTATAACATTGCATGTGTTGAGGATGATAGTTTTGTCTGGGCACAGAACAGTCAATCTTCTACTACGTATTTTCATGTTCAACTGGGACAAATTTGATTCAACGTGTGAAAAACAAAAGTTGACTTTTGATTATTTGTACCATTGGTGAGGACTATATGAAGTGTACACCAACAAAAGAAATTTAAATGATGTCAGAGTTTGAAAACTACTAGGTTGTATTAAAAAAAGATAGCTAAGAATTATGTGGTCTCATATTATCACCTGTAAATGTTGCATTAACTTCCCAAACAAGCATGAATGGTGCCCCAATTTTTTATCATTGCAATTAACTTCATCAGGCACCAAATATAGTTATAGATAGCAAACATGTTCTTCTGTTTTCTGGCAATTCTGATAAAGCAAAGATTGTCCATTCATTTTCTAAATACTAGTTCATACTCTATCACTATCAGTAGAAATATACCAAACTTCCATATCTGTTTATGACGATTCATTAAAATGAGGAAACACTGGCAGTAAACTGACAAAGTACTTAGAGATGTTTCCTTCTCAACTATCAATGGAATTATTGTATACTTAACCAGCATCTTCCTTTATGAAAAGAAAATATAGATTGGATATCCGAGGTCAACGCTACCAGGTTAATGCCAAATATTCCCAAAACATTTTTTTAGGAAAGAAAAAGAAGAAGAAAAATATACCATTTTTTAAAAATGATAGGATAAAACAAAGAAAAAACACGAAAGGTCTTGTAAGAACTCTAAATTCCAAGTCCCAAATTCAAGAACATGGCCTGCCAAGATATCAAAAAGATAAGAGTGTTCTCCTGAGGAAGACTTTATCTAGCCTTTACCAGATGGGTTATTACAGTACCTTCACTGAAACATTGCCTGAAAAACCCAGGAAACATCTTGCTGTATAGTTGCAAAAGCTTATGCCTAAAGCCTCGATAACCCTTTTGTTACAGTTAAATAACATTGCAACAGAACATGAGGCAACATTTCCCAAGATAGTGAAGAACGTGTGATCCAATGCACGTCACCTTCTTCCCCTTTGTCTTTTGTATTTTTCCTGGGAAACTAAATAGTATTTCTTTTAGAATTGCTCTAAAATAAATAATAAGAAAGATATTGTTTTTTTAAAAAATTAAATATAAACTTCAAGATGGTAAAATAAGGTTTCTTTAAGAGGTAATGTAACAACTGATAGACATTAGTCTTGATTCTTCCATAACAATTTTGTAGGGTTTTTTTTTAATTTTGTTTGTTCCTTGAGGCAGAATGTAATCATCCTTGCTATGCCCAAAATAAGAAGCAAATTGAAATATTCTCAGATACATTATTACCTTTGCTTCATTGCCATGATGAAATTTTTTTAGAGAAAATAATAATTAACTAAAATAGACAGTGTAAGAATTTATGTTAGAAAAAAACAGGATTTACTGCTGCGATGGGTGGGTATTTAGCATATAAAAGATCATAGCTAATGTTAATGTTCAAATGACTGAATAGTTGTATTTCTTGAAACATACTTGTGATTTACTTTCTGTATGTTATTATAGTGTTGAAGTACTTGTAGTTGGACAAATTATATGTGTGTGTGTAACATATTTGTTATTATAAGCCTTTCTAAATACTTTATCAAATGGTAAGATTTAAATGTTGAAAATGGAATAGATGGACAACTTTCTAAGAAAAAGAAAAATTAATACTGAGGAAAATGTGAGATCCCCAAGTGGATAAGCTATTAGTGCTAACCACCTTAGAAAACCATGCACTTGGAGAAAAGCCTCCAATCTGAATCTTAACCTTTTGGCTGGCACCCGTGGGCCTTTAGATACTGGAGTCCTGTGCTATTTAGACCTTAAAAGTTAATCAGCAGGACTGTAAACTGGATGGCCAGCCAGTGTATTGATTTGAGAATGATGGGGCACGTTCTATTCGGGCAATAAGCAATTCTGTAACTGTATTGTGTACTAACCAATGTTTTCAGGAAGAGAGAACCCCATGGATAATGCATTACAGTAGTCTCTGTTAGCCTTTTGTAAGGCACTGGAGATCTCGCTGTTCCCCCAGGCATTCACTGATCCCCCAGTGCAGCTAATGGTTAATGTTGTCTTTTTATTAATTGGGTTGTGTTTATGGCCTTCAGCATTTTGGGTGTTGTGACATTATCGTTGTTCTTTTTAACCCTTGTACAGCATTCCTTTGTTTAAATAAATAAATAAATAAATAAATAAATAAATAAATAAATAAATGTCTGACCTGAGGGCCACCAGAACTTTTATAATTTCTCTAAATTGTTTCCTGTAGTTACACTTTAAGATGCAGTATTATACATGACTCTTAGTGAGACTTTATGCACAGAATTAATGAAAGATCAGAGTCCCCAAATTTTTTCAAGACAAAACAAAACTATTATGAAGCATTATTTTCTGTCTTAAATTATATTAGTTTTAAATATTCGGTTAATTATCTTCTGTTTAATTGAAATATACAATTCAGATATACATTCTGTCATGATGATCCATAGAGTTTATGGGATTGTGAAAGTGTTACTAAAAGAAACACAGTCTTACTTTCCGTCAGCGTAAGATGTTACTTTTTCAAAGAAAGTTCTCGGATAAAAGCAGGTGATCCTTCCCACAGTGTTTTTTCCTTTCCCCCCCCCCCCCAGCCAAAGTGAAAAGTCTCCCCATCAACTCTTTCGCTCTAATTGGGTGGTAAGAAAAAAAATCATTTGAGTAACTAAATAAAAATTGCTAGTCTAAATGCCTGAGGCAAAAAAAAGAAGAAGCGAAGTCTCCTGTGAGTTTGGTCAATGAAAAGCAACACAGTAAGCATGAGTGCTTGTCATTTTTCAATTTGCTTGTGTTAAATAAGAATCGCTCGGGTAGAACGAAAGCGAAGAGGAAAAGAAGGAGACTTGTGCTCTTCTTACTTTAGTTTTTCCTGGTCGTGTGCTGTTCCTGGATGCTCTCTTGGTTTTTATCTCATTGAATCTGACCATGAACCAGGGGCAGTTTGTCATGTCGTCACCTTTATCCTGGGCCATGTACCTGATGAGGAGAAACAGAGCTGTGGCTGGCGTCTTGGGTAAACGCTCCCTTCTTTTCCTAGTCAAAGAGATGGGTTTGACCATAGAACTGCCTGTGCTGCTATTCAGCACAGGAAACGGGAACGGCCTGACCTCGGGACTGCTCCCCATTAAGAGAATTACTAAAGAAAATACAGCTCTATATTTATTAACAATTGGAGTGTTTAGAAAGATTCATGCATTACTATTTGCTTTTAAAGAAACCTCTAACAGTAATTCTAAAGTTTTTAAATATATTGATCCCATTCCAATTAATGATTTGACTTTTTTTTCTATGACTGATTCTGGCACAGCCATCCTAATATATTTGGATTATTAAAAATCATCCATCAATCAGATATTAATATTTCCAGTATGTGTGTGTGTGTGTGTGTGTATGCTAAAGATCAGACCAGTGCTTTTGAAACCAAAGGGTGGTATTAGATTTCACCGAAGCTAATGGGATGAGTTAAAAAAAAACTTGTTTCTTTTATGGATCAGTTTTTGCACATATTCTGTAATGTTACCGCAGGCAAATTAATAATTATTTAAATATATATTGAAATCTTAGAAATAAATATATGCCAACAATTATTCTGAAAGTGAAGTTTGTCATCCTGCATTGATTTAGCTTTTATTAATCACAGAGATTTCTTGTGGATCAATAGGTAAGAATTCTAGATCTCAAATGGTCCCTTTGATAAATTCCAGACAAAGCTGAAATTGTGGTGAATGATTTGCTTAATGCATAAAACCACTGAGGAGTTAGGCTGATTTGTCCTGCTTTGTTGAGGTTCACTTTTGTGATTCTGACTTCTGTTTCACAGACTACATTCTGAAATCCTTTTCATTCACATTTTAAAACATGTAAACAAAATTAATTTCAGCTAAAAGAACAACTCGTAAAATGTAAGTGACCTCACTTTATACAGACACACTATAGCAAAGAGTGGTGGAAAAGAGGGTCAGCACTAAATTTTCAAGGCGCAAGTGTGGTCGTCTCTGAATACTCTATTTTGTTACTGACATAAACTACATAATGTAAAAAAACCATGCCAAATATAGTTAATTCATTTGCATTAACATTCCTTTTAATCTTTAACCTTTTCTGACTTCAAGATTAAGGGCTGTTTGAAAGTTTGTGTTTTGGATTTGGTAACTATTATGTATTGTTCAGTATAGAATTCAAGTGAGTTTAAAATGCAGCTAAAATTATAAACAATATTTATGGCATGATATCTGTAACTTAATAAGCTAAATGAATTTGGATTGTTTGTAATTTATCTCTCTTACCTAAACATATAGCTCAGATAAAAGACAATAGGATCAAAAGAACTTATTTATAATGTTTTCATTTTCAGCCCTATTTTGCTAGTAATGAATGGTGTTTACTAAGGACAGCAAGTAAATCCCAGTACAGTAAATCAGTTGTGGATTCGAACCCCCCATATGAATGACATTCAGAAAAAGTCCCAAATACATAGAACCATTTCTTTTTTTCCTGACTGAAGGGTTTTTTTTTTTGTGGTAAGGTCTATATAATGAATCTGAAATCAGCTGCTCTAGTATTGGTACTACAAGATGGCTCTCATATAGTTATTTAAGGAAGCATTCTATTTCTTCCTAACTGTAGTGCAAATTCTGAGGAAGTTCAGTAAAAAGAACATCCACAGCAGAAAGAATGACAGATGGAATTCAGACACCCAGAAGAGCTTTGTAGTTGAGTTTCCTGAAGTGACTCTTTCATGAACTTGTGTGGCACTTGCTGCTTTTAAAGGGTGTATAATAAAGGTGGGATATAAAATAAATAATAAATAAATAAATAAAATTAAAACAGAAATTTTCAGCTGATGTGATCTGAAGATGGTTTATTCAAAGCTAGCAAATACCTGGACCATACAAAATAACATTCTGAATTGTCCCAGTCACTTTATTAATTCCATTTTACTATTTTATGACATTTTAACTGATCCTATTAAATCATGGATATGCCACTTGTTTAAGGACAACAGAAGCACTTAGCCTTTATAATTAAAAACAGTTAATATCACTGTTCTCAGATAGTTAGTAATTTTCCTTTTCTGATAGATTATTCAATGGCAACTTTGCAAGATCTTCAGAAATGACAGCTAAAGCTTGGGAGGCGGGCTGCTCTTTGGGCCCCAAGTAATAAAGGTAATAATGCCGTGATGCTTTTTTGTTGGTGTTAGTCTGCCTACTGGGAGATTTGGTGTTGTTTCTTTAGGTATGAGTTTTGTGGGGAATAACCTTTGTATGCGTATATGCAGAGAAGAAGCATCACATTAAATTATGTTAACTCTTAATCTGGTAGCAGAAAAATTCTATCAATTTTGGGAAGCAAATGTACCAAATGATAAGAAGGCACAAAGGCTCATCTAAGCCCCCCTCAAAGTCTTTCACTTCCTTCTAGAAATGGTGATGCCATATCTCATTCATAGGAGACTCTATCTCTTCCTTCACACTCATGCAGACAGATTGTAGTTTTGACAGATGGGGGAAGAAGATTAGATATGAATATTGCAATTCCAGCTCCATCAAAGTCAAGGAAGAGTTGCTATGGATTTCAGTTAAGCCAGGTTGAAAACAGAATTCACATCACGGCTCACTGGGTGGACTTGGACTCGAGCCACACTAGTTCTGTTTATTTCAAGTCAACATGAAATTAAATCCTTCTGATTTAATTGATTTATAATTCAGATGGCCAGTGCTGAGTATTAAAAACTCTTCTGGAGAATCTAAATAATTTAGAGACTCCAGAATGCTGTTCTGATAGATATCTAACTATCAAGAATTCAGTATTGTTTATATTTGCAGACTTTCAGGTTCATAAAGCAAATTCAGCCATTTGGATAAATGTACTGTGCACTACGTTTATGAGACATTGAACGATGAAAGAATTTTTCTATCCTGGGGTTAAAAAAAACCTTTCAAAAGTTAACTGTACTGTTATACTATTCAAAAGCTATCATGTATAGAACTCTTCTAACCTACTATTTATGGAAATTAAATTTGATACAATGCACATATTACCTGAAGTTAGTTCTTCCTCCTTCTCCATCATTATCACATTTGTGCTTAACCTTGGTTGATTGATTGATTGATTGATTGATTGATTGATTATGTGCCATCAAGTTGGAGTCAACTCTTAGCAACCACATAGATAGGTTTTCTACATGATGATCTGTCCCTAACCTGGTCTTTCAGGTCTTCCAACTGTGTACTGATCACCACTGTAACTGAGCTCATCCACCTGTATTTAACATACCTTTTCTGGGGGGGTGCCTTTGAATCAGTTTTTGACTTCTGGTGACTGCCTGGACTAGTCCCTGCAGTTTTCTTGGCAAGGTATTTCGGAAGTAGTTTGCCATTGCCTCGTTCCTAGGGCTGAGAGAGAGTGACTGGCCCAAGGTCACCCATCTCCCGGTTTCTAGCCTGATGCCTTAACCACTACACCAAACTGGCTCTCCTTAACATACCTAGTGTACATTAATTGTGCATGGATGATCTTAAATGTATAGTAAGATTAAGCAAATCACTTCCTAAGGAATCTCATGTTATATAACTGATGAATTTAGTTTCATTGAATTCACTAGGATTCATTTATTCATAACTTTATCAAACATGATAGATTCTGGCATAGTTCAACAAAACAACTGTATTACCTAATGAAAATTCAGGATTTTAAAAGAAAATGAAGTTATTCCTCATCACTATTTTCTAATGTTTTCAATCCTCAACATCTGCATCTTGATCTTGATCATCTGCATATTCCGTTTCTCTTCTGCATCTTGTTCTAGATACAGTCCTGTTGCTAAACAGGTGAAGTTGACCAATAGAGGTGAATGGCTATTAAATAACAGTAACAAGAGCTCCAAAGTGGTTGCATTCTCAGCTGCAGGTAGACAGTAGTGGAAAATAAAAACAATGTTAAGATTCACTTGCACCTCTAACCTCTAACTGTGGCTGTGAAAGAGATTATTGGCGTTGATTCATGGTTAATAGGTATATGTATTTCAGAAAGGTTCTCTTAGCCAATCTGCAGCTTAGCTGATGTTGCAGTAAACATCCTGAAGATGGCTTCTTAGCCTTGTATAGACAAAACATTGCTCAGTCTGAACATCTTTGCAAGATTGCACCCTTTATGCCTCACCACGGCATTAGTGCTTGTTTGGGTTTTTAGAAATGTAATTAACCACAGTATATAGAACTCCAAAATATAAAAGATGCATTTGTTTATTTTTAACAAGCTATATGCTAGTGTTATAAGCCACACAGTACTGATGCACAATCAGCAGTGTGGTGGCTGTTACCATTCCACAACAAAATTATTAATCTGGACCAGTCTGCCAGGTGAAGAAAACTCCTATCACTTCTCTACCACAAAACCACTGGTGGTTCACTATCTGAACATGAGGTAACACTATGACACTTTTTCAAAACCATATGACATTTTAGGTTGTATAAATAGAATTCTGTCCCAACCAGACCAAATCACATTGTTCACTACTCATTCAATTCCATTGGTCAAGAGTGTGTATCCCGCCTTTATTATTTTTATAAATAACTCAAGGCGGTGAACATGCCTAATACTCCTTCCTCCTCCTATTTTCCCCACAACAACCACCCAGTGAGGTGAGTTGGGCTGAGAGAGAGTGACTGGCCCAAGGTCACCCAGCCGGTTTTCATGCCTAAGGCGGGACTAGAACTCACAGCCTCCTGGTTTCTAGCCCAGCACCTTCACCACTAGGCCATAACATAAATATATATAACAAATCAATTTATGAATTTAAAAGTAAAGGAGGAGGATTTGAAACAGAGGAATATGATGGAAGAGAGGATATTGATTAGACTCTTTCTGTTTTGGCCACTTTTTACTATTTTTTTTATTTGTTTGTTTGTTTGTTTGTTTATTAAATTTCTATGACCGCCCATCTCCCCCTCAAAATAATTCCTTCCTCTGTTTTTCCCATCCAGGTATGGAAAGGGCAACTTTATCTTTTCCCACCATATTTTATACTTAATCTTGTACTTTTCGGTAACCCTGTTTGGTTTGCTTAGATAAATAATTCATGTAATATGTAACCTGCATATATCACATCTAGTTTGGATTTAGATGGGAGAGCAGCTTCTTTTGAAAGCATTGTGTATTACAGCATGTGAACCTACTGTCAGTTCACATGCTGTATGTGTTACATATTCACAAATATAACAGCCTCACTGGATGCTGCATTTATCACATTGGGCCAGTTTTTTCTTACTTAAGAAGGAGCTGTGGGCCATCATAATTGAATTACTGAATATCTGAAATTGAATTCTAAGTGTGTTGCTAACTGAGGACGTATCAACCATTTCCTCTCTGCCTGCTTCATCTCCTGCAATGTGAGGACCTTACTGTATATGATGCCATGTTCCAATCATAACATAATACAATAGTTATGTAGTATTATGTTATATAGTTCCTTGGACAATGTGTCACAACTGCAGTAAACCTGCAGGATCAAAGGCAGAAAAGACTTTGAAAGCGGCCATAAAGATGAACAACTGATTGATCCAAATGGTAATCTCTTAAGATTGTAGTTTTCAGACTCCACACTGACTTTATCTGCCATGGAAGCTCTGCCTTTTGCAGATATCATTCTGAGTCATATTCTAGAGTGCACGTGACATAGTTGGGAATGGGCAACCGTGTCAGTTCATGATCAGTAGTTATGGAAGAAAATGCCTTCATTATTGCACTTCTCACTGTGAATCCTAACACATTTCTGGAGAACAATTGTCTTTGGTATCTGAACCAGGAAACACTGTCTTCTTCCTCCAGGCGAACATGATTGGCAAGACAAACCTATGGATGGATGTTATCCATCAGCATTCCTCAGACTGACATCCAGACTGGATTGAAATTCCCATAATTCCCAGTCTATTGGCCCACAATGGCTGGAAATGAGAGCTGCAATCCGATTTATCTGGATGGCACCAGCTTGGGGCACATAGATATACATACATTAGTGTTTCTATAGCCGTGACAAGGGATGTATCGGTTTATTGCTCCTACAAAAACAAGCAAAAACTTTAAACAGTTCAATGCCACATGCCTTCTAATGGCGTACTATCACTCAGCTCTAATGTAACACACACCACACAGTATTGGCATTCCATAACAGAGGCTTCAGTTACATCCATGTTTCATTTTCCCCCTTTGCAATATGTCCTGCTTTAAAAATCATTTGTTGATTTCTCGGATTTCCAAAGGTTTTGCTTAACGACATTACCTAAAAGTTTGATGCTTTGCATCCCAGTAATCTTCTGTGACAGAAACATGCTGTAATAGCTAAGAGATTTCAACTGTGGTTTCAAGAAAGAAAGAAAGAAAGAAAGAAAGAAAGAAAGAAAGAAAGAAAGAAAGAAAGAAAGAAAGAAAGGGAGGGAGGGAGGGAGGGAGGGAGGGAGGGAGGGAGGGAGGGAGGGAGGGAGGGAGGGAGGGAGGTCATCCTAATACACCTTATTCAAAAATTCATTGCAATTTGATCTTGTCTTCAAAAACATAAAAAGAGGGAAACTGCTAGAGAACTCACAAATGAAAGTTGCAATTCTTGATGGAAATTTTGATTGGTTTTGCTTCTAAAAATGTTTGCACGGCTTGCCCTTATTTTAACTTTGGAAAGTGTGTCGACTCCATTGTGAGTCTGGAAGATGATTTTTTTGGGGGGTCATTTCCTATGCATTTCTGTGTCCCCCACCCCACCCCCACGTGCTTTTTTATCCTCCCGGGGGTTCAGGTGGAGCCCGAAGGTTTCCTTCCCTTTGCTCCTGCCTGAAATGCGAGGTGGGACTACTAAAGATGAGATAGATGTCTGAAGTCCTCCATGGAATTGTTACGAATCCGTTCTTTCTACACGGGTTTGTTTACGCGCGTCGCTGTAAATGCCGCCCTATCTATGAATACAGAGAACTGATAAACGGGGATAACATCCCCTGCGAATCCCGGACGGTCCAACGCCATGCTCGCCGCTGGGGTCGCAAGGGGGGACGGCCTCCGGCCTCCCATTGAAAGCCCCAGAGTGCGCTTCTGGCCGCAACTACAATCCTAACAAATCGGCACGTGGCTCGACGTTTGATCTCACTGATTTCAGTGGGGCTTGCCCCATGTAAAATGCTCCGGTGGGAATTCGAAGCCGTTGTCTATGTCCTAAAAGGCAGCCTGTCAATATGTGTAAATGCGAAGTAAAGAGCAAATGTAGAAATCAAGTTTCACGGCACCAGGGCTTTCCCCCATTTTGGGGGGACGCTTGTTCGAGGATCTGGTGGGAATGCACTCGCCTGTTGAATCTGCCAAGGGTTTATGACGTCACTTTTCTTTGCATAAGGTAATATTGTCTTTTTTTAAGACTAAAAAGAATTTTCTCCGTCTAAGCGATCAAATGAATTTCAATTCAGCAAAACCATATAATTAAGAAACTACCTAGATGGTTCGTATGCGAGACAGAGTGGGAGGGAAAGACAGAGAAAACAGCGCGTTTGGGGCAGAATCGGAAGGGACCTTATGGGCCATCTAGTTCAACCCCCTGCTCAGTGCAGGGTTAGTCAGCAAAAGGCTTTTGTGGCCCCTTTAATAGCTCTGGGACATTGCAATATTTTAGGGGATGAAGTCATAGCCGGTAGATTTTATGAACAATGCAGCACGCATCGAGTGGCCTTTCTGGTGCCCAAAGCGCTGCTTTGTGAGTGACTTCGGGCGGGGTCGCGCTACTTCTCAGCCTGAAGCGCCGGAGGTTTGTAGGCGCGTCCTGAAATCCCCTGGCCTTCCCCCGGAGTAAACAGCCCCCGGATCGCCCCTTCCATTTTATCTCGACACTTTCCACAATGTCGGCCCTAAAGTGTTGGCTCCCATTTCACGAGCATCCGTCGTAAAACTAAGTTTGGTGATTCGGTGGGTGGCTGCAGGAGAGAGGGGGGTTTAATTTTTCTCTGGGAAACCGGGAGGGAAAGAGAGTAAAAACCGAGAAACCTTGTCTAACCGGCGGCGGCCTTAGGATTAGAACAGGGGAATGATTTGTTTGGCTTTTTAAAGTACCCAACGGTATTGAAGATAATTTGATATTAATCTCAAGGGGTTGAAGATTGTTTAAAAATATAAATCGTTGTTTAGGTTCGCAAGCGGGTTAAACGTCGCGGTTTAGGGAGTAGAGGTCCTTCCTCGGCGGGGCTGTCTTCTACGCAAATGGTCAGCCTTCCGTCCCAGCAAGACTTGGGGGGAAAGCAGAATAACGTCGGGACGCGGGCTCGGCGAGAACGACCGATGCACTGCTCCCTGAAAATAGAAAGAGAAAAACTAGACGCGCTTTACTAAAAAGTGGCGTTGCCTCGCTAAGAACGCGGGGGGTTGGGGGCAATTCACTTGGAAGCGGGGATATAAGCACCCCTGGAACTTGAGAGCGTAAAGGAGCAGTTGGCTGATCTCTGCTACCCCCCAACCTATTAGAATCTTTCCTCTTTCCTGTCAAAAGCCGTCCGCCCCCGGCGGGGTTAAAGCCAGAAGCTCCAAAGCTAGAGAAAGTTGCTCTCGAGTTACTTCAGGGATGGGGAGCAATTTGCCCCCTTCGCTTTTCCCTTCCCGTCCCCCCCCCCCCCGCCTCCATTTAGTGGGATGCTGCCAGCAGGACAACTTCTCAGGGGTGGGGCAAATAAAGTGTGTTAATTTGGATACAGGAACCCCTTGATCAATTGGAAGTGAATTACACTGAAATCTACGTTGTAACATGTTACGGCTCACTTCCTAACAGTGAGAAGTGAAAGTAGTTTTGAAGGCGACCAACTTCAGGGACTTCAGAACTCAAGCCTCCCGGGGAAAACCCCACTGCGCTCCGACGGCTTGATCCGCCGCCTTAATTGTTAAGCCGTCGAATTTCCTGGAGGATTCCACTGAAGTCCCAACCGGCCTCTCTTTGAACTTAGGCCCCAGGAGCCCACACACCCCTCCCCGGGCACAGAGCACCAAGCGCACCTTCTGAGCCTCGGCTGCTCCCGCGGGCTCCGCAGCCCCTGGCCCCTTCAAGCGCGGCCGTTGTGTTGGTGCCTCTCGGCTCTCCTTCTCCTCTCTCTGCCAGAACACGGAAGAACGCCTGGTCCTGATCCTGCAGAGGGTGAGAGAGGAAAGCGGTGCAGCCTAACGTCCTAACTGGCCAGAGAATACGCTTCAAAGGGAACTATTCCGAATCCAATGTCGAGTTTTAAGAAGATGGGCCGATCGTAAGCAGATTTTTTTTAAAAAAAAGTTGCCCATCATCTGTTACCGTCCGAGTCGTGAACATTCCCATGAATTCATGGGCATTCATGAACTTCCCAGGGGTCTTTCGGCAAGCCCTCCCCGTGCTTTACAGGGATAATCTTTTCACCTCCGCGCGTCGCAGGACTACGGAGAAGGGCTTAGGTCGAAGTGAAGGGTGGGCTTGGGATCTGAAATGCAGGTGACTTTTCCAACGCCCGCGCAGACAATAAACTATGATGCCCTTCAGATGTGTTGGACTACACAACCCCATCAGGCTAGAGGAGGATGGGAGTTGTAGCCAAACACATCCGGAGTGTAACAGAGTGGTGAAAAGTGAATTATTTGAGGAACAGAAAACCACACCGGGGATTGACTGGTTCTGCCTGAGCTTGCGGTGCGAACCACTGTGGTTTCTAAATTGTGATTCATGGTTTAGCACGATAGGCGATCTCATCCATTGTGGTTTGGTAACCATGGTTTGTGGCTTGACGCATTGTGCGAGTTGAAACAATTGTGGTTTATTAGGCAAAGCAGAACTAGCGCGAAGTGGTGGGCATCGCGGCTTTGAGTCCCCTGATTCTCCGCGATTCCAGCAGGTTCTCTGGATGAGCAGCGCAGCGCTCTTCGGTTCCGCCCAATCTTGCCGCCTGGCCTTTACGCGCGCTTGGGATGCGGGGATGTCCCTAGGGCAGGGCGACCTCGGCCTACGCACAAATCCCGGCCATTCTCGGGCGGACAGTAATGATTTGTTTGAAATGCTTAATGGCTTAATCTGTTGGCGGAGCAAGACGAGCGAGGGGGCCATGAGCTAAGGCTTAAAGCCACCAGCGACACGACTGAGGACTTCTGTGCTGTGCTTGCTCGCCCAAAGGAAAACCGTTACCCTCCATTCCAGCGCCGCAGCCACTGCTCGGCTGCCGGGCGCAGTTTCAGTCCCACGCTCGTTTTCAGGCGAGCACTTCCTTTTGCTTTTGTGTTTAGGGGAAAAGTCTAGTTCATCCCGCTTGAGACCTGGTCCCGCCCTAAGGCTGACGGCCTGATTCCATCCGATGACAGCTTCTTCAGGCGTCGTTCTTTAAAATTCCCCTGCTTTGCAACGTTTGTCAACACACAGAGAGAATGAAAAGCTGAGTCTCTCAAAATTAGATGCCACCGTTAATCGCTCGGATTAGTTTGTTCTGCCGGGTGAATCAGCCCGCGTTTCTGTGCTCTGCTTGTTTTAACTGCTGCAGAGGTGGAGGTACAGAGTTTATGCGGGGGCGGGCGAGCTGCCATTGCGACAGCGCAGTTTCTGGAGAGCGCGCCCTGGAAATCCCAGCGTGAAATCAGGGCCAGGCCGTTAAGTCTGTTTCTGCTGATATGATCGCCTCTTTGCACCCATTAAATTCACGCAGATGCATGCAAGGGAGGGGACAGCAAGGATCTGGAGGGCACCCCGACAGGTGGGATTGTCTACTCTTCCCTTCCCTCCCCTTCCCCAGACCACCCCGCAACTGTCTTTAAGGCCCACACGGCTTTGTCTCCGCGAGGGAAGGTCAAAGGCTTCGAGCCCCCTCTGGCGTCCACTCCGGGTGCCTGCAGAGCGAGAGGCTCTCCAAGGCATTCAAAGCCGCCTTGGCTTGAGGTTTCCGGACCCATTGCGCAATCCTACTGTGGGCAGCTACAGAAAACCAAGAAATAACAAGCTTTGAAGAAGAAAAAAAAAGGCACTTCCTCTTTGCGATTGCACCAGACCGTCTTCCTCCCCCCTGCCCCCACACCAGACTTCTGTGGTTTCTTCCATGTTGCACATTTATGCAACGGATTTTGCTAAACTAACGTTCCTTCTTTATTCTCTTGGGAAACGATTTCCCGTCTTCCATACACGCCTTTCCCCCACGGTCCCCCAGTGATTTAAAGGAAGAAGGGCTTGCAAGCTTCTCTTTCTCCAGTTATCTACTGCCCACCCACTCCCAAACTGGTCTGCTTAGGTCTTCAGTCCTGCCTTCCAGAACATGAACAGAAAAAGGCTTATCATTTCTTGTTGCCAGTGTGCCATTATCTTGTGCAATATAGCGAGTATGAAATGTCAGTATAACAATCCTCTCAAAAAAAAAAGGGGGGGGGTATACCATATAAATTGTACAGTATAACTTGAGCAATGGACTGAGTTTGCCCTCAACCAGGTTTTTATTTAATTTTGACCACTCACTCTTCCCTGGACCTGGCACACTGTCATGCCTTGCTTCAGGAAGATAGTCAAATGGGAAAGGAGGGGTGACAGTGTGGGAGACTGAATTAGTCGTGGTTTATGGTTTCCAAAAAAGTTAGTTTGTTGCAGCATAAACAGACCCACAGGATCAGACCAAAATGTGTATTATAGTATAAGCTTTAGTGGACAACAGCTACTGGATTTGGGCAGCCAATAAATTTAAAATAATAATTAATCATCATCATCATCATCGCCAGTGAGGCACTAACTTGACGTGGTTGTGGGGCTTGCATGCTCTGAGGAAGATGAGAGCTATGCCAGAGGTTCAACCATACTGGACAGGTCTCATCAGAAGAGCCAGAGTGTCTCTCCCATAAACAATATGGTGAGACGTAACTTAAAGAAACCTATACTGGATCAGTCATCCCCGGGTCACTGGTGTTGGAGTTCCTGGACATCTGGTGACAAGTGGGCTACAGGACTCAGGACTGTTGGCTTCACATGTCCAATACATAAAAAACTAGCAGGCAAAGCAGATAACAAAAAGACCTGGCAATGGCTAAGAACAGGAAAGTTGAAGGAAGAGAAGAGGGGCTAATTCTGGCTGCACAAGACCAAGCCTTAAGAACAAATGCATATAAAGGCAGAATTGAGAAGACAGGAACAGACAGCAAATGCCGTCTCTGCAAAGAAGCTGAAGAAACAGTAGACCGCCTAGTTAGCTGCTGCAAGAAGATCACACCGACTGATTACAAACAATGGCATGAGAAAGTAGCAACAATGGTGCACTGGAATATCTGCAAGAAATACCACTTGCCTGCAAGCAAGAACTGGTGGGACCACAAAATAGGCAAAGTAATAGAAAATGAAGAAGCTAAAGTGCTCTGGGACTTTAGATTTCAAACAGACAAGCATCTGCCACACAACACCCCAGACATAACAATTGTTGATAAGAAAGACAACAAAATAGTCTGGATAGTGGACATTGCAATACCTGGAGACAGCAGAATAGAAGAGAAAGAACTGGAGAAAATCACAAAATATAAAGACCTGCAAATAGAAGTAGAATGACGGTGGCAAAAGAAAGCAAAGATAGAACCAATAGTAATAGGGGCCTTGGGTGCAATTCCAAAACATCTGGAGCACCACTTGAACACTAGCTGGCATTGACAAAATTACCATCAGTCAATTGCAAAAGACAGCTTTACTTGGAACAGCTTACATCCTGTGACTGATATCTTTTTTGTTGTTGTTGTTTAATATTATTAAAAAACAACATCTGCCTAGCCCAGGTCCTTGGAAGGACTTGATAGGTGGACAAAAATGCCAAATCCAGTCTAAACATCTGGCTGACTGTGTGACCAACCATCATCATCATCATCATCATCATCATCATCATCATCATCATAAATGTTGCAGTGCTTTGTAGACTGGTGTAATATAAAATGGCAAGAAATTTGTTTCAACAGAACATTTTTCCCCCATAGACTCGGTCCAATTTTGCAGGACTGTGTTTCCCTTGTTCCCTTCCCCTGTTAATCCTCTGTAAAAATGATTATTATGCCATTATTCATTGGATGATTTCATTCATTTATGAAATAAAATAGTTTCTGTTTTATGTAAATGCTGCCCCCATTCAGGGTCACAATACTGATTAGTGATTACTTACTGTGGATACAACCATGAGTCATTTGGAGAGTATGCCAAATCTAACAGGATTTGCCATAAAAGAAATAAGAGGAACAAAAGTAATTGGCTTGTCTTCACCCACTCAATGGCTTCCACATGTGGGCTATAACTCCCACCATCCCCAATAAGTGTGCCCATTTATACTGCAGCAGATCTTGAAGCACCGTTGGTTGATGAGGGCTATAGTAGGCTATAACCCTTCCTTTTTTGCAAAAATGTGGGTGCTAAGCTGCCTCCTTTTGTAATTTGCCCTTAGTGTCACTTATTTTAATGAGAAAATGCCCTCATCCAAATTTCCAGTATTTACAAAAGAAACTAGTAGCTATGTGCATGTGTGTACTTTTAGTTGAGACATTTGTTTGGAACAACTATATTAAGCTATGTAGGCCTTATAGTACTACTTCACTTCATTAGTCCTATAAACAAAACTACAATATTACTTATTCTAGTAATACTTTGGACAGTTAATACATTGTAATTCCAGATCTTTCTAATTTAGGATTCCAGAACTGATTCAGGAATTTTCTGTGCATATTGTTGTTTATTCGTTCAGTCGTTTCCGACTCTTCGTGACTTCATGGACCAGCCCATGCCAGAGCTTCCTGTCGGCCGTCACCATCCCCAGCTCCCCCATGGTTGAGTCCGTCACCTCCAGAATACCATCCATCCATCTTGCCCTTGGTCGGCCCCTCTTCCTTTTGCCTTCCACTTTCCCTAGCATCAGCTTCTTCTCCAGGGTATCCTGTCTTCTCATTATGTGGCCAAAGTACTTCAGTTTTGCCTTTAATATCATTCCCTCAAATGAGCAGTCTGGCTTTATTTCCTGGAGTATGGACTGGTTTGATCTTCTTGCAGTCCAAGGCACTCTCAGAATTTTCCTCCAACACCACAGTTCAAAAGCATCTATCTTCCTTCGCTCAGCCTTCCTTATGGTCCAGCTCTTGCAGCCATAGGTTACTACAGGGAATACCATTGCTTTAACTATGCGGACCTTTGTTGTCAGTGTGATGTCTCTGCTCTTAACTATTTTATCAAGATTTGCCATTGCTCTCCTCCCAAGAAGTAGAGGTCTTCTGATTTCCTGGCTGCAGTCAGCGTCTGCAGTAATCTTTGCGCCTAGAAATACAAAGTCTGTCACTGCCTCCACTTTTTCTCCCTCTATTTGCCAGTCATCAATCAAGCTCATTGCCATAATCTTGGGGTTTTTTTGAGGTTTAACTGCAACCCAGCTTTTGCACTTTCTTCTTTCACCTTTGTCATAAGGCTCTTCAATTCCTCCTCGCTTTCAGCCATCAAAGTGGTATCATCTGCATATCTGAGATTGTTAATGTTTCTTCCAGCGATTTTAACTCCAGCCTTGGATTCCTCAAGCTCAGCACGTTGCATGATGTGTTCTGCGTACAGGTTGAATAGGTAGGGTGAGAGTATACAACCCTGCCGTACTCCTTTCCCAATCTTAAACCAGTCCGTTGTTCCGTGGTCTGTTCTTACCGTTGCTACTTGGTCGTTATACAGATTCCTCAGGAGGCAGACAAGATGACTTGGTATCCCCATACCACCAAGAACTTGCCACAATTTGTTATGATCCACACAGTCAAAGGCTTTAGAATAGTCAATAAAACAGAAATAGATGGTTTTTCTGAAATTCCCTGGCTTTCTCCATTATCCAGCAGATATTGGCAATTTGGTCTCTAGTTCCTCTGCCTTTTCTAAACCCAGCTTGTACATCTGGCAATTCTCGCTCCATGAATTGCTGGAGTCTACCTTGCAAGATCTTGAGCATTACCTTACTGGCATGTGAAATAAGTGCCACTGTTCCATAGTTTGAACATTGTTTAGTGCTTCCCTTTTTTGGTATGGGGATATAAGTTGATTTTTTCCAATCTGATGGCCATTCTTGTGTTTTCCAAATTTGCTGGCATATGGCATGCATCACCTTGACAGCATCATCTTGCAAGATTTTAAACAGTTCAGCTGGGATACCGTCGTCTCCTGCTGCCTTGTTATTAGCAATGCTTCTTAAGGCCCATTCAACCTCACTCTTCAGGATGTCTGGCTCTAACTCACTGACCACACCGTCAAAGCTATCTCCAATATTATTATCCTTCCTATACAGATCTTCCGTATATTCTTGCCACCTTTTCTTGATCTCTTCTGCTTCTGTGCATATAACATCTGCTATATGATCACATCATTTGTATGGGAAATCATTATTATGATTTTCTTACTCTTCCTTCAGAGAGTTTTGTGCTGTATATGTACCTGTGAGTTTTATAAGGTTATCCTTGCGACCACCTGGCTATTTTCACATAGCACACTGAGAGGAAAACATAATGATAGTGTACACATGCCATGTTTAGCTCCTGCCCACCGTATTTTACCCAAAGTTTTGAAGGATCATTTTGTGTGAAGTCAAAATGGACAGCATTTTGGATCCCTTTAGCCTAGATTGTATAACCTACATCAACTAAAATATAACATTAACCCAAGACAGCATTCATTTTGAATTCACATGACATTAAGAGTCTGATATATTCATTAAAAAGTGGCAGGGGGGGGTGGTAGCATAAAGACACCGTGTTCACTTTCATTGTTGAAGGTGTTTCCCCTTTAATATGTTGTGAGAACATAATCCTGTGGGATAGAGGTTAGGCTGAAAGAGGATGGTGAATTTGATCAGAGAGGAAATCGGAATATTAGTTTTTATTTATTTATTTATTTATTTATTTATTTATTTAATTGATTAATTAATGCTCCTGGGTTGAGCTCTAGTTTTAGGAAGGAATATCTGATCTTCCTAGGACATCCCTAGTCTATTCGGTACCTTAAAGTACAGAAGCCCATAGCACTATCTACTGTATCTGCTTGCCAGCTGTCAGTGAAAGATACATTGCAGGGTTTAATTAATTAATTAATATAACCGCCCATCTCCCCCAATGGGGAACTATTAGTTCATATGCTCTACCCATATGTGCTTTAAAAAAGAATGGTAAAAATAATATATTTCTGATCCTGAAGTCTACGTTCACTTGGCTATAAATTGATGTGTGACATCAGGACATAGACAAATGGCAGTCCAAGAATTCTATAATGTTTTAAAATGTCCCCCAGCATATTATAGAAACAAAACAACCTGCCTCTCAAAGGCCAGGAGACAGTGATAATGAATTCATTTGGATGAACCAAAACGATGGTTCTAATTATTACAATCTGTGTCCACCATTTTCCCCACCTGGAAGTCCTCACCCTATTATAATCTGTGTCAAGAAGAACTGTCATAAAAAAAATAAAAATAAAAATACCTTGAAAAACCGTAGAGTCAAACAATGTGCAACTGCCATGCTGCAGAATGAATAAATTGACACATAAGACAAATTTTGAAGGGGTGTAATCCTGCTTATTGGGAAACCTAGATTCACATTCTGAGCTGCTTTTGGTAATTTCCTGCATTTCTCAGTTCCTCAGGTCTCGATGTACAGCTTCCTATTTGCTACCCTGCAATGTATCTTTCACTGACAGCTGGCAAGCAGATACAGTAGATAGTGCTGTGGGCTTCTGTACTTTAAGGTACCGAATAGACTAGGGATGTCCTAGGAAGATCAGATATTCCTTCCTAAAACTAGAGCTCAACCCAGGAGCACCTTATGTTGAACTTTGGTTCCCAGTATTCTGAAAATGGAAGAGAAGGGCTGGAAAGAGTAACTACCTCATGACAATGTCCTGGGCCAAAAGCCTTTGGGATGAGGCCTGCCTTTCTGAAGAATTAAGAAAACAACATTATCTTTATAATTGAGCTGCAACATGTCTCAGTGATTACAGCCTCTGATCAAATTTTCCAAGGCACTTTTATTTATTTATTTATTTTATTTATTTATTATTTAAATTTATACGACTGCCCATCTCCCCCAACGGGGGACTCTGGGCGGCTTACAATAAAACTTCCAAAGGAAGTTATTATGCTTCCAAAGGAACACAGAACATGGTGGGGTGAATTACATAGCATTTGGACATATGGCATAGCCAGACTGCTGCATTAAAGTGCTGTCCATGCTCAAATGCAGGGCAAATCAAGGGAAGTGATTGGTAAATTCCCCCCCCCCCATTTCATTTTCCCATCTACCAAACATCACCTGCAGCAGGAAAACCACCACCAATCATTAAGGTGGGGTGGAACTGGGTTGGGCAAGTATAAGAGAAGGCTTAGACACAGGTCATGTATGTGAAGAAGATGCACTGTGGGTGTACTTCTGAACATGGCTTTAATGCTCTTCTAAAACACTAAAGCCATGCCCAAAATTAGCCCAGATAACAGGTTGCATGTTTGGAGGAGGGCGTGGGGTGAAATGGGAGGGATCAATCCATGGTGAGCAAGGGAATGGCAGTGCTGGCAGCAAATCCAGATCTGCCCCAAAGATCCAAAATGGATCCAAAATAGAATGGCCAAAATGATCCTTCTCCTTCCCAACCAAAGTAATAAAAATAGTAAAAAGCAGAACCACATGAAATCCCTTGTTGCAGGACCAGCAGAAAACTGTGTCAGGAGAAGAGGAAAGGCACAACTTTAAAATTGGAACAGCTATAGGCCCTTTAAGATGCTTCAGCTGTGGGCTGGGGATGAGATAAATGCTATCAGGACATGGCATTTTGAAAAACATTACTAGGACAGGTTCATATTATAGTCAGGGAGATTTGAGGATGAGCCCATAATCTCCAGAGATGTGAGGCTCTGGTTGAAGAAGAAGATGATGCAAAGTGGGAGTTTGTATCTTCAGCAGGATCCTGAAATGAGTGGAAATGCATATACATTCTTTAGCACTCTCTGTACACAGGAAGAGTTTGCAGTTGCCCCTTTTAAAGGCTTTCTATTACTTGTAGGAAATACATGGCAGGAAGAAATACAGCAGGTGAATCTCTCTTCCCCCACCATCCTGAACTGTACCTTTATGCTGCCCGGCCTCACAGATTTATTTCCTTGGTTTTTATATAGCTGAGGAAGCCAAAATCAAAGGGCTTGGGGAGATGGGGAGAGAAGAGGGTGGCCTTCCTGGGGTGGCCTTTCTCCTTTCTTTTCAGTTTTTACCACCTGATGCTCCCACAGGTGGAGAGAAAGGCTGCTTGCTTTCTTAATACAAATCTATAGGCATAAAAACGCAGCTGCCCATTTGCTTGCAGCCCGGCGCGCTTTCTTTTCTCTTAGCGCTGGCAATTATGGGGAACGAAGCAGCTCAGTCACGGAGTGGAACTGGCCTGTAGCTCCACTTAGAAAGCCTCTGAGGAGATTCTGCATGGCCGTCGACTCTGAGGGGACCGGCCTTGGGCGGTGCGCGCTTGTTCGTCAAATCGTTCAGATGACTGAGCTCCTTAAGTGCTACTTCCGCGACCTTTTATTGATCCCTCGAGGACCCGCGCGCAGGGGGAGGAGGAATGCGCGCGCGCTTCTCCACCCCCACCTCTGCCGCCCGCCTTTCGCGGCCGCAGCCTCGACACAAGCACAGCCACCACCACACGCGTTTTGGTCTAAGCCTCCCGTTGACCGCGGCGTCCCGTTGACACGCGGGGCCTGTTTTGGGCTTTTTACAGTAGCTTTCGCGGCGGGGCGCAAGCCAATTCCAGGAGCCCCGCGGGTTGGAGCCGCGCCCTGATTAATACCGGAAAGCGCTCTGATTGGGTGGCGTCCTCCCCTATGCAAAAGAGCTGAGGGAATGACATTCCTCCGGACTCTCTTACTGTAACAGCAAATTCATTTCCAGTCATCTCCATTCATAGGGCCAGAAGGCGCGAGGGAGAGGGAGGAGGGGGAGCCAGGCTTTCTTCAGATCAGCATGAGCAAACAAACAGCGCCTCGCAGAAGGTCACACATAGCTGGAGAGACTGGCCTGTACGGGCAGCAGCCCTCGGGAAAGCTTGCCGTTGGAGTCTGGTGAACACGCGAACACTTTTTCTGCTTTGGGAACGCGAATCCTGCCGGGAGCAAGCTCTGGTGTTTGGCCGATTCGTACTTCGGGGGTGGGGTGGGGGCTTGTTTTGCTCTTGACTGTGGAACGGCGCTTTGTTTTGACTGGCTACCGCGCGTGCTGCTAGCCCTGTTTGGGAGGAGAAACTCGACTGGGCAGACCTTTACCACTCAGCCTCGTGTTTAACGGTCTATTGGTGAAGTTAAAGGAGAGCGCGCGAAGGGAGAACGGAGAAATGAGGGAAAGACCAACGGCGGTCCCGAAAGCAGAGCTCCACCTGCTTGTGGTTAAACCATAGCTGAGAAGCCGGCCCCTGTGGGTGAATTGGAGGAATATTGCTTCAGATATTTTCCCCCAGAGTTGGCAGTGACTCACGCAGCGGCCACAGAGTGTTGGGTGACTTCAGACGCGTGTCTTCTAAAGTTGCTGCGAACATTAACCACAGAAGGAACCCACAACCCAACCAGCAACTCCAACCCAGAGGGGTTTCTCTCCCTCCCCCCGGGCGTGCTTCAGATTATTGGCACACGACATCTGAGGACTTGTACAAGAGTCTTTTGAATTCACGCAGCCTCCCTAAGTAATTTAGTCAAAGCATTGCGAAACCGGGACAGCAAGACTTAAGAGCGACGCGAGGCAAACTACTGACACTGGGGTTCAAGGCTGCTCTGGCAGGGGGGGAAAGGACGCTGCGGGAGAACATTAATGGCGCTCTGTTGTGTTTAAATTCTATAGAGTCAGCTGTAAATATTTGATGAAGTACACTATATAATGCTGTGATAGCCGGTTGACCTTTGAAAACCTCTGCTCACGTCCTTTGCAGCCTGTTTCCCTAGCTTCTTTTAAACCGCTTTTCTCCCTCCTCCGTGTTCGCGAGAAGAGACTGATGCGTTGATCTGAATTCTAGGCAGCCTTTAGCTCGGCGGGAGGGGAAGAATATGATCTTCGAAAAACGATAGGAAATTAACTACTGAAAAGTCTAGGTCCTTCCCTCCTTTTGTCTGTGTGCGCGCGTGGTGGGGGGTGTTTTGTTTTGAACATTTCCTCTGCTCAAAACGTCTCTCAGTGTGTGGGATTTCGGAAGAACCTTTGATTTTAATAACACTGGTAATTCCCCAAGGGGGTGGAAAGGAGAGAAACTTGTCCAAATCTGTAAGGCCGTTTTTAGTTTTTAAAGAGCACACACAGATTTCCAGACAAGAGCAGCCTGAAACTGGATGCTTGGGTTAATTCTGGCAGGACCAGGAGGCACGGCGTTCCCCTGCTCTGTCCAACTGGTCCAAATTCACGCCTGGACTGGCTTCACTCCGGTTGCCCCTTTTGCACCGGGGCCCTAAGCCTCTTTCTTTTTATGTTGGTCTCCCAAGAGCCGCCGGCTGAAGAGTTGCGCTCGTGTCGCTTTATCCGAAGCCCTCTGAGGACCCTTTTCACTCAAAAGGCTTGTTGTGATGCGTATCCCCGTAGATACCAGCACCAGCCGCCGCTTCACGCCGCCCTCCACCACTCTGAGCCCGGGCAAGATGAGCGACACGCTGCCGCTGGTCGGCCAAGAGAACGGCAGCAGCGCCCTGCTGGGGAAGCTGAGAACCGCAGATCGCAGCATGGTGGATGTCTTAGCCGACCATCCGGGCGAACTGGTCCGCACCGACAGTCCCAACTTCCTCTGCTCTGTCCTGCCGACCCACTGGAGGTGCAACAAGACTCTGCCGATTGCCTTCAAGGTAGGAAGGTGGGAGACAAGGATGGGGCGGGGGGGGGGGGGCGGAATCAGCTGCACAGATATAATTGCGGCCTCAAATTGCTGCCGGGACGATTTTTCTGCCGCCTGTTGCAACTGACAGCCAATCTCCCAACTCATTCGGGAAGATGTAGTAATACCGAGAGAGGATTCCAAATGAATCCTCAATAACTTTAGGGTTGCAGCCATGCCATCTATGAGTGTTCATTCACAAGTAAGATCCACTGATATCAATTGGGCTAACTCCTACAGCTATCATTAGTTCTGCAACCTAAAAGTGCAAGTTGCTGTTCTGAGTTTCACCACTGACTTCTAGTCGTTTTCGCTCTATGCCTAGCATTCGTGAAATGGGCTAGGTATGGGGGGGGGGGGTAAGATAGGGCAGCAAAATAAAAAAAAAGTCAAATCTGATTTCTTTCAATAGGTCTTATTTCCAAGGAATCAGTTCCCTTTCATGCATGTAGATAAGTGCCCTGGAAATTGATGAGATTTACCAACAAATGTGTAAGCATTCACACCCAGTAACGCAAGAATATTTTGTGAAATAAATCCTACTCAGTTCAGTGTGACTACTTCCTCCTAAGGGAAACAAACCTTGCAGCTTTACAGCACAACCTTATGCATGTTTTTTTTCCCAGAATAAATACAGTTTTCAGTGTACTTTAAGGTTTCTGAGCTCCAAACTATATTGAGAGTATGCTCCCAACACAACAGGGTTACTTCCATGCACAGGATTACATTGCAATTTCACATAGTGCCATTACACTCTGCACCAAGGATAGATTTTATCTTACTGTTTTGAGATTTAGACCTGGACTGATCCAGTCTACTGTAAAACAAATTTTTCTCTTTGTTTTAAACTTTATATGGCAGCAGCATATACTCTGAACGTTATCTCTTCATAGTCAACACAATCTGTGTAACCTTTTGAAGATGCACTTTTGCTTAAGAACATAAGTGCCTAGAGGGGTGCCTCCCAAGCCCACTTAGCCCTGTATTAATTGCAAGCATCCCAACAATCAGCAGGCCTTGAAGAGACCCAGGCGATTAGCCAATGGAGGATTACAGTCTCCTCTCTACCCACCCTTCACACATCAGAGAAACAGTTCCTGCCTTCTCTCATCCAACACTTACATTCTCAGCCTAAACAACCTGACCTTGAGACCATAATTCCTCTATCCAAAAGCAGACAATATTTGGAGCAATCACTGGGTTCAGTGGGGTTTCCTGCAGCATCAGCACCTTCAGGGATAACAGTCAGCTACCACCACAACAGGAGGGATCAAAAGATTTTAATTTATTTAATTTTTATCCTGCCTTTATTATTTTTATAAATAACTCAAGGCAGCTAACATACCTAATACTCCTTCCTCCTATTTTCCCCACAACAACAACCCTGTGAGGTGAGTTGGGCTGTGAGAGAGGGACTGGCCCAAGGTCACCCAGCCAGCTTTCATGCCTAAGGTGGGACTAGAACTCACAGACTCCTGGTTTCTAACCCAGCACCTTAACCAAAATAGAGACCAAACTGGCTCTCTATTTCATGCCAAGAGGTTCTTGGGGAGCAAGGAATGGCATACATAACTAAGTGTCTTGGGAAATATTTCAAGGGAAGGTGGACCAGATATCTTTTTATAGTCAAAAGGTTTCCCTACCCTTCCTCCAGCTGACAATGACATTGAAATGGATTGAATTACTATCTCCAACTCCAGGACCCTTAAACAGAACTGGGGTCTATAACCGATTCTCACACATCTTAATATCTATGACGGTCTTGCAAATGGAGTGGTAACTACAACTACACAGTTGTCCACATGCCCTTTGTGTACCTCAATCCTAGACAGACTTATGGGATCTAAAAGCAGATCAGATCTCCCATAATCAATTTGAAGACTATTAAATTAAAATGTCCAGGTCTTAATTGGAAATTTAGAGAGTTCCTTACAAAGTAATTTTCAAAAGCTGAGTGAAATGTGTTTCCTAAATATGTTAACAGTTTTTTATGAACTGTGGTAAGCAGCGAGTATTAACTCCTTTTATTTCATACACCAGAACGTTGGTCTCCTCCCTCCCTGTTCAAATATCAGATCAGAGTAAGAGGAAAAGGTTCACTTTAGAAGAACTCTGCCTCCAGAGCTGCACTTCATTCACAACTCAGTCTGACTCTAGCCTAAATCAACTTGGAGAAAGCCCCAATTGAACTTAGACATAATTCCTTCGGGGGAAAAACAGGTATACATCAGAAAGCAAAATGTACATAGTAACACTAATAAAGAATATTAGTGCTTGAACTGCGAAAATTGCAAGGCTTTTGATTGATGCTAGGATCCAATTCCACCAAAGGGAGCAGATAGAGAGCATGTTTTTCTGCATCTTTAATTTGTAATGAACAAACAAAACAATTAACGACCACCCTTTCAAAACATCCATTTCTAAAAAAATCTGAGAATGACATCCCAAAGCTGGTGAGTGTCTAGTATTTGCAGTTTAGTTAAACCTAAAACACCGAGGCTTCTTGTAGGGGAAGCCGCACTTCCCTTGGGGTGTTCCCAAAGCGATTAATACTCAGTTGCGCGGTGCAGGGATCCTTGTTTGTTCGTTTTAATTCGGCGAGTGGAGCGTGGTCTAAACTTCAGACTGAGGCGACCCGGAAGGGATATTATTCTAGGATTCAAAAATAAATGCCCATCTATTTCAGTATGTTGACAATCGAGCTTCTAGGTGCAAGAACGACAAGGGGAATACTGTACCGAATAACAATTCAAAAAGAGTTGCCGATCGCGTTTTAATTCTGATACCTGCAAGTCTAAATGGACGTCGCGTAAACTCGCACCGTTCTCCCAGGGACTAAACATACCTGTGCCTAAGCAAGGACCAATCAAGGCGTTAAACAACCTTGTCAGATGAGTAAAACAGTTGATAAATCCAACGTGCCTGGACAAATCCGGCAGAGGGGCTTACTTTACAATAGACAAAATGTATCAGAAAAGCGTCCTAGCTTTCTCCAAAATAACTGATTTAACCTTTGCAGTCGTTCGGTATTCTTCGATTCTGTAGCGTTGCTCTTGGGACCATGATTCCTCGGCCTCCTCCTGAAAAGCGGAAGTGCGAGTCTAACAAATGAAAAACGTGTCCAGATCCGGCATACATTGACTTAAAAACATCCCGCCAAGCGTTTCAGGGGCCCGCACCTGTTGATAAGTATTTTATTAGTGGGGCAACCTTCACTCGTATGAGCCTTCCCCCACCCCTTCCTTTAGCAAAGAAGGACTCCGGTTTCTTGCCTTTTGTCTGAATCACGTTTTTCCCATTACTTGGAATCTGGACACTTCACGCATTCAAGGCCTGCGCCTTGTTCGACTTTTCCCCCGATTCCCACTTGTTGTTTGTGTGTGTCAGTCTCAGCCGTGCCTCACACACTTTTTTGGAGCGTTAACTTTTCCTGTCAACGTGCTTATAAGCGGGCTGCAAGTACTTGGAAAGGAACAGACGCTACTTGAGCCCGTTAATTGGCCGGGAAGCATCTTGTCCCCACCTCCCCCGCTGTTGTTCTTTTGAAATGTCTTGGGTGGATTAGTTATTTTGGTTATCCAAAAAAGTCCTTCCCACTTTTCCGCGACCGTGGCTCATACAGATATCCCTTTGTCTTTAAGGGTGAACCGTTTAATGGCCACGGGCGACCGGGCAGGATAGAATAGAGTCCGAATGATTGCAACACTTATAAACTGTATCCCAATGTTGCTAGGACGGATTTAAGACCGTGTGGTTAAGGGCAGAATGCTGTGTGGCCTTTTTCCTCGCGACCCCACATATGATCTCTGTAAATTCTTGCTCTGCACCTCGGGCGTAGTAAGTCAGTCCCGCTTGTCTGAGACGGAAGAGTCTTGATTTCCCTCAATGAGAAATGCAAGCCACTGTCTCCGAAAACTGCTTATTTTCCCCTTTAACCATCAGTGCAATCTTAAGCGGCCATTAAAGTAAAGTCATGAAGGAGCTACTTGGTTAGAAGGCCGCGCTGTACTCGTCAGACGTTTCGCAAAACATTTCCATTCCAAGAGGCTCTTAAAAGGCAAGGATCACCTCACTCCCCCCCCCCCCCCTTGGCTATGCTTCAATTTTCTCACTTCCCTACCGGCTGACAGCCGCCAGAATGTGCTTCCTCTTTTTTTCTTCAAATTTGGGCACAGCTCTTAAATAATCTTTTAGCTCGATTGCCTGCCCGGATTTTTTAAAGCAGTAGCTAAGGTGACAAACAAGCAAATGTTCGACGCCATTTCTTCAAGTTTCTTGTTCTCCAACCGGTCTTCCTATGAGACTCAGCATCAAACCCACTTTGATTATTGTTTCTTTTTAAGAACAACTTCGTTAGGAAATGCATTAGTGCATGTGTTTACATCTTGGCCCTATGACAATTGCAGAAAGAACCCCAAGAGAGGATGCAGAGGTATGGGGTAAGAATGGAATGTAAATGCAATTCTGTATATTTTTTTTAGAAGTAAATCCACTGAAGACAACTGCTTTCATCCCGAAAACAAACTGGTTGAGGTTGGATGAAGAGATGTATTAAAGGCAAATATTTAAAACCTTATAGAGTTCAAAGTTAGTTAACAGGTGCCGTTTTTAGTTTCTCGTTTTGCATATAAGGGCATAGTTTTTTATTCAGCCCCTGGTAAAAAAACACCAAGGCCAATGAATGCCTCAGAAAAGACTGCACTTGTTATTATTCCTAATAGTAACTCCTTCATAGAGTCATAACCCAGTCATAACTGGGTAGGTGGGGAATTGCCAGAAGTATCTGAACAATTTGGGGAAGAAATTAGTGATGTGAAATTATTATTTCAAAAACTTGGGTCCATAAGAATTTGCTTTTTACAATTGTTTTGCTGCAGATTTACAATCTATTATTTGTAGAGAAACTCTAGCAAAATCAAATATTCAATTAGTTCTTTTAAATGGAACTATTGATAACAGTTTTCCGGCAGGATTATTATTTACTACATTGTCTTTGATAACAGCATAGTTGTATCCCACAAAGTTTTCCCACTTTTCCCCCAAACTTCCTAATTCATTTTCTTGGATGTAAATAACTTTGCTCTCCATATAATTTATTCTAAGCAAATGTGTTTAGGATTACAGCTTTATCCGCTAGCCTTCACTATATTTATTTGGAAGGAAGTCTCAATGATTCAACATGATTTGTCACGAATGTTTTGCATGGTAATCCAAAAAAACTAATTTCTAGATGAATACATTTAGAATGGATAGGTCAATCTTGATTTTCTGGCCTATGAATTGCACAGCGTACAATCTTATTCAGTATGTGGTAATTCTGGTAGCTGCTGCAGCTGACTCTGTTCTTCCACTACAACTTTAAAATGCAAAATTACTCTTATTTTTTCGTAAGAAAAATACAGAGCACTAGGTTAAAAAAACTTTAAATCCGACTGTTCAGATTTAATTTTACCATGCATCCTGTTGTCAGGAACAGAACTCTGTTAATTTGCCAAAATGGCTTGAGAAACTCTGGATTCAGAATTGATTTTCTTCAAAATAAATGATGTATAAATAAAATAAAGGGAAAAATGGACTCTTGCTGATATTTTATAAATGATAACAGTGCATTTTGGAGAAGTTAGTAATCCATCACCTTTCATTTTTTTTCATAATCAATGGATTAGTAGGTTTTAATAGTGCTTGCTGTTGCTTTAAACTGCTGATATTCCATCCAGTTTGCATCAAATCCATTTTTATAAACTCAGCAGTCCAAATACTATCTATCTCCAGTCAGCAAGTTCTAGCTTATCTGTTTAGTCTGTTTTATAATGTAAATGTTTGTGTTCTTTGACTCTTTTACAGGCTTTACTTACCAGTCACATTCTCCTAGGCCTACAGATCTTTTCTTGTTTTTGCTAAGGTCTTCCTAGAAATTTTTGCACTATGTAGTAAACATGGAGAGTTTAACAAATACGTTCAGTTCTTTTTTAAATCTACAACACGCATATTGAGAGGCATGCACAGAGTTAATTAATATTTCTCTAGAATCATTTCCCTTTTATTTGAAATATTGTGCTGAATTTACTTAGTTTAACTGTGATTTATTTTTCCACTGAAAAAATAAAACAGTGTAACTTGAGTATTGCTGGGAAACCCAATTAATGTCATGTTGTCTGACGTGGCTCTGAATTCTTTATGCTAGAAATGTCTAAAAGTTTCAGCAGGAAAAGCTCCAAATCTAATAATAATAATAATAGCAATAACAATAACAATTTATTAAATTTATTTGCTACCTGACTCCCAGCCACTCTGTGTGGCCTACAAATCTTCTGGCATGCTTGGATCAGCCTGAAGATTTAGAATATTTAATTCAAGGTGATGTATTATATGAGAATGATGAGAGGAAGAAACTTTAGATAATGAAGTCAAGTTGTGGGTAGTATGCTTTTTCCATTTCTGTAGCTTTAACCTCAAAAAGACTGAGCTTTGTACACTATATACAGGCAGAGTTGAATCAGATGGATTATAATACCCTTAGGTAGTCTTCAGTCCTGAATAGTAGCTCCCATTGCTCCCAGCCAGCATGGTCCTGCTGATTGCAGATGATGGAAGCTCCAGCGGACAATTTGGGGTTGTCTTGGAATTTGCTGCCATTTTCCTCTCTAACATTCCTCTGCTTTCTGAATTTTACACCAATATTTTATTATCCTCAATGTGTTAAAAAGAAATGTAGACAAAAGTGTATGACCAGGTGAATGTGAAAAAATAGATAGATTGTGGCTTTCTGTTGGTGGAGGATGAAAAAATATTTGTAAAACCGCCCAGAATCGCTGGGAGTCACATTTAAATTAATAATTTAATAATAATAATAATAATAATAATAATAATAATAATAATTATTATTATTATTATTAGATTGGGTAGAGGACTGAAGTAACTGGAATTTTCAACATAGATGTGCTTTCAGTGGAAAGGAAAAAAATTAGAAGTTAAAGATTACTCAGAATGCATGGTGAAGAGGAGAAGGTAATATTAGGCACAAAAGAAGGTTTTTGGATTTTGGGAGTCAGAGGGTTTCCAGTGTTTTGGTTCTAATCATTTATGCTGTACTAAATTTTATTGATTTCTACTGGACTTCAGTACAGTGCAATTGGTCATGATTCAGATGGAATATAAATGGAGTAAAGCGAACCATCAGCACTTGATCCTGGTCTGCAACTGTAATAAATTTTAACTAACTCTTATAAGTAGCAATGGGATAATAGAACACTGGAGGAAAAACAGTGACAAAAGTAAAGATTAAAGGACATAGCATAAATGGGAGGGCATATGGCTGAATACCATGTTAGGATAAATTACAAAGGAAGTGGTTATATAAATTAAATTAGTATGAAGATAGTTATTGTTACACCAAGATATGTATAAGACTATAACCAAACATAAATGAAAATATGAACTTTCACTATCATATCTAGGGGTAATATAGAGTGTAGCTAGTGCAGTTACACTTTGATAAAAATTTTTAAATTAACATTATTGTCAAGCTAATATAGTTGCAATAGCATCTTCTGTAAGCAAGTATGACAATCTCCTCATGATAGCTCACTGCAGTTTTGATGGCATGCGTGTGCTATATTTTTAATAGTAAAACTCTTTAAAGTTGTTGTTTTGCTTGCCTTGTAGAACAGATTACTGTGCTTTCTACTGGCTGAACATTCACATAAAGTCAAATTGGGATGTTTTAAACCATGTGAAGCCCATGGTGCTCTCTGAGCCTTATTTTTTTCTTGCAGACATTTCATTGCCAGGCCAACATCTTCTGAAATGTCTGCAAGAAAACAACAAGGCTCAGAGAGCACCATGGACTCCACAGTTCAACCCTGAGCTACAAATATTCTCTTTGATTGTTTTAAACCATGTTTAGTTGGATATGTCTTAGAGCTTGGCTCATACACACTAAACCATGATGATTGGAATTGTACATCATGCTTAGGCAAAAGGAAACAAATCACATTAAAACATAGCATTATGTGAGCACCAGGCCTTTGTATAGTCTGGAAAATGGGACAGAATGCTTTGCAGAGTTGCTTCAGAAGATCCAAATGCAGTGACAAAAAGTGTGTGGGAAATAAAGTGTCTGATCATGAAGTGGGAGTTGTGATTTTAATTTATGATCTTGTCTGCAATCATTGGGAAGTTCCTTTGATTACTAGTCAGGAAAAAAAAAGAGAAATATAGTAATGTTATCTTCTTTGCATTTAGCAATGTTCAAAGCCGCTTTCATACATGGATGTGGGCTTCATCTTGCTTAGAAGAAACTAATTGAAAATCAGGAGTTTTATTCTAAATGTACTTAAGATGTGGTGGCTCCAACTCAGTAATTACATAGTAAGGGTATTTATTTATTTGAATCAATTTATTTATTTAAATTGATTTAAATAAATTGGGAGTACATAGTAAGGATGCTTCATTCTTGAGCTACACCTGGTATACAGTACTAGCTGCTGTATCACGGAACAATAGTATGTTAATGAATCTGTTGTAGCTCAAAGTCCTTTCAGGATGCCATATTGAGTAATTTGTATGGTTCCTGTCTTGCTTGTTTTGTACATTCTCCAACCATTTATGTGCAGCATTTGCACACAACTGTTGGCATGGAATTTTTTTTGCTGGCCTCATTGTAGTTAGTGTATGTGTGAGGTCCCTTTCATCATTACAGATTTGTAGCTGTTTGGGATTACTTTGTTCTGTTCCATTCTATTCTTCTAAATTAGACTATGTGTTTGCTTTTTTTAAAAAAAATAACGTTTATTTATTTAGTAGATTGAATCAAGTTTTACTTACTCAGTCTGGAGTGCCACTGAAATCTGTGGCTGAGCTCCCACGTTGCACTAAGCATTTATGTGATTTGTTTATTTTTGGCTTAGTGTGATGTGCAGACCCACCAATTATGACTCGACAATAGGTACGAAACAGGCCATTTGACTCGTTCAACAAACTGGTGTAAAAAAACATTAACCTATCTGTGAATATAATCATGAAGTGTTAGCCATAACTTAAATCATGTCTCAGTTGGTCCTAAATGGAGTTAGCTTAGTTGAATTCTCCTGCATCTATATTCATCTAGTTTGTACAATGTGGTTCCAATCCCAATTCATTTTCATTTTTTTAATAGTTTATCCACTCAAATTATTTAAAAGAAACTCAGTATTTTTTCATTTACTTTTTTAGGTGGTCGCATTAGGAGATGTCCCTGATGGGACTTTGGTCACAGTTATGGCTGGAAATGATGAAAACTACTCTGCAGAACTCAGAAATGCTACTGCTGCCATGAAGAATCAAGTAGCAAGATTCAACGATCTAAGATTTGTGGGTAGAAGTGGAAGAGGTATGAAGTTTTTATAGTTTCAAAATCAAATATTAGCTTTAAAAAATATTCAGACTGTCTATTCATAGAGCCTTTTGCTGCAGGTGTCAGGTCACTCAATTTTTTTTGTCACTTCTCTTCAGTAGAATTATATTGGAGGATTTCAGCATTTATGAGGCTGATAGAATTATTGTAGATTAATGTAGCATATTCATCATCATTTCTGCATTTCAAAATATGCATCTATGTGGGAAAGGTTACTGGCCAGATTACATAATAAAACATTGGTAATTAAAATATGGTGATGGCTAAAAATAGCAAATTTGGACAATTGAATTGAGCTGTTCACTGCTTCTGAACTCCAAAAGTGCTTTGGAGAATAAACATAGTACCTGTCAAACACAGACCACAGCAACTGCATGGTCTTGGGACAATATAAAAGCTGCTTCAAGGTGTTGCAGGTGAGGGCTACATACGCATTACTGCATACTCTGGAACAACTTCTGGAGGTCAAATCTATTCAACAAACTGGTATTTAAAAAATCTGGCTTAACATATCTGTTAACACTAAATTTCATATTAACTATATTAGTATCTTAAATATGTTGACTTAGATATGTTATCATTGATTTCTATGGATCCTGTTTCCAAATACGCATACAAGATTAATGCATGGTGACACTTGGGTCTGGATTCAGACTTAGAAAAAACTCATTGAATCAATGGGACTTATTTTAATCATCATTAACTTGTTTCAGTCAGTCTCTTCTAGCTAGGACAATGCCTAGCTAATGACCCTTGTATTTTATGTATACATTATTTTGTGTCTGTGTGTGTATGTATGAGAGAGATGAAATTAACAATGTAGATTTCCTCTTCATTAAATTGGGCTGTTGTGTTTAACTTTTGAAACTTTTGAATAGTTTATAGAATTGTTTATTTAAGTTATTCTTGTTTATGTTATATTTTGAATTAATGGCTCTGTTGGAACTGGATTGGTTCATTTTAAATATAATCGGACTTTTCTTGTGGGTATTTTATTTTTAATTTTTTTTCCTTATGTACAATATTTTTTATTACTGTAAATTACTGAGGGTCCATGGTTGATTCGGAGGGGTATGAATGTGTTTAATAAATGAATCATAAAGTTGTATTAGCCATTTAGAGCTATCAAGACAAACCCCCTTCTCAGTGTGCAACTCCAAATTAAAGTATGTATGACAGATGCCTACCTAGGTTCTGCTTGAACACATTGAAGGAAGCCTACCACATTTTGAGGTAATTGGTTCCAATATTGAACCTTTTCTATTGCTACAAAGTTTTTTTTTCTAACATTAAGTAGAATTTCTTCTTCTTGTAACCTAAATCCATTATTCAGTATCCTGCACTTTGGAACAATAGCAAACAGATCTTCATGTATGCATTCTCTTGGACAAGTTTACACATATAACTAAACTATAATAACAATTCTTATATTGGATTTGGAGGATATGTGAACCCATACATTAACACTTAATGTTATGTGTAAACTAGGTAACTGTGGTTCCATGTGGTAGAAAGGCAGGTATACAACCCATCCAATCTTTAGTAGGTAACAAGATCAATTTGGACAGCCTAACCCCTTTTAAGAACAAATTTTCTCCTAAAATCAGATATTCAAGTGACAAATATTTTATGTTCAGTATGCACAGTGTTGGTAGAAAGCCAGTTTGATATAGTGGTCAAAGTGTGGGAGTAGGAATAGAGAAATTTGAGTTCTTGGGTATCAAAACCAGCTGAGTGATTTGGCCACACACACTCAGACCTAGGAAGAAGACAATGGCAAACCAATTCTGAAAATGTTGCCAAGAAACCACATGGACTTGTTTGTACTGTTACCAGGAGTCATGACTGACTTGAAGGTACTATATAGATACAGTGTGTGTGTGTGTGTGTGTGTGTGTGTATGTGTATGTGTATGTGTATGTGTATGTATGTATGTATGTATGTGTATATATATATATATATATTGATGATGCATACCTGCTTCTCTCCCAATTGAAAAATATTTTGTTGTTGAACGCATCACTTGATCTCATGCTAGGAAAGCTGGAACTACATATATGACCAAAAAAAAAGGGGGGGAGGGCTCCTAGCTACAAGTATAAGTTATGAGACTAGATGGCTACCAATCGAAGAGATAGCTAGACTATTCCTGCTTCTTGCTAATAAAACTCATTTTATCAAATTGGGATTAGCCCTTTGATTTCTCTATAGCTGACTTTAATTTTTCAAGTAGCTTCATTTTTGTATACATTTTCCCTGAGATTTCTTTTCTGAAATGCACTGGCTGCTTTTTAGCTTGATATGCAGAAGCAGAAGGCTTTTAAACCTGGCTGCTTTTGTGAGATAATTGCTGGGAAGAAATATCTGCAATTGGAACTGAAGCTTGGTGATGCTAACGAATAATAATAATAGGGTAAAGCAGACAAAATTATATCCATTTACTGAAAACATGGGTGATGCTGTAATGTATAAAAGGATCAGTCATTAAACATGTTCAGTTGTTATATGAAAGGCTGCACCTTCTCAGTAAATGGAATTCTCATTATGATTCAGAGTGTTTAGAAAACATTTTGAAGATTTAAATGTAGAGCTGGCAAAGTGTTTGAGAAGCTAATAAAAGTAGGCCTGCACTTTGATAGCTGGCTCTGCATTTTAAACTAGAAATCATAGTCTGTACAGTTGCTAACTTCAAAATGGCAAGCAATAGGAGGTGCTCAGAAGAAAATCAAAAAAATTATTTTCCTAATTCCTTTCAGTAACTCTTTATACTGATGGCTTAAGTACAAAAGCATGCATTCAAATAAAGATTGACTGTACTTGTCAACAGACGTTTAAAGAAAAGATAATCTTGGGGAACATTTCATGCTAACTATTCAGTTTGAAAGTTTAATTTCCATGGACGTTACCAATTTTGAGTGAGTGAGTAATATATGCTTTTGTTTATTCATACAGTTCTGAACTGTTTCCCAAAGGTGTGGTTGTTTGCATTAGACTGCATGGTTTCTGGTATTCTTTATTGCATTGGCTTAAAGTGTGAGGACCAGGTAGCTGCAACAAAGGTCACAAAACTTGAAAATTAACTCCTGGTAGAAGCATATGATGCTTCTTTAAACATCAAGCTAGTACTTAAAAGGCAATAATATGAATAAACCCTATTAAAAACATCCAAAATATGACCAAAACCAATTATGCTTGATTTGTAATAGAAATTGACTAGTTTACCTGCCGTGGTACTATCTTTATATTAGATATCCTCTGTTTTTTTCAATGTCTGCTTCAAAGGAGATAATTTTCATGGAGTAGATGTTTCACCTGAATGTTTTTTAGACATTGTGAATCTTCCTTTTTTTAAAATATTCCTTTTTTACATATCAACAAGGAATGGAGTTACTCAATTTGCTTTAAGTTGCTTGCTATAAAAATGCAAGGGAGTGAAAGCAAACAGCTCCATACACAGGGGTGCTGCTGGCGTGCAAGGTGCCCTTGTGCATAAAAAGTTTTGAAATATTCTAGCTGCGCAAATGCACACTGAACCACCATTATAAACCTTTTTTTACCTTGCTACTGGCATCCTCCTTCATGTGTGCCCTTGATGGTGCACAATTTACACAGTGGGTTGCAACAGCCCTGCACTTACACTGTTCGTTAATATGTGTCCCATTAGCAATTTCATGAAAGCTTAAATATATGTTCTTTCCTCCCCACACATATATACATACCAAATAATGTAGATACATGTTGCATGTAGTGAGTTACATCTAATTGGATAGCTAAAGTATGTTTGATTCAAATTAGGCTTTGAGGCAGATGCATTTTACTAATGCTGAGAAACATAGCACATTCCTTTGTTATTCCCACTGTCACAGGGTCAGTGTCACTCTCCCTTGTTTCCAAAAGGAAGAATTGTCTTTAACCTGTTGCAGCACAGAACAGAATAAAAACCTGTAACATTTTAAAGACTAATGCGTTTATTATCACATGTTCTTGTGCATCCCAATCTACTTCTCACTTGCCCCAACTTTTACTTACCAGATGCAAGGCTTCATTTTAACATTACTTATTCCACTAAAGCAATAATGGCCATAAAGCAAAGGTAATCTGCAGTTATACTACAGCCCATTGCAGCTACTGGCCTAATTTCAAAAGCCTGTGCAAAATATCAGTCCATAAATGATCCATCCCTCTATCAGCAGTGAAAAAGACAAAAGGAAAGCCTTTATTTGGGGGTATGCTCCTGCCCACCAACAGCATGTAGCCTGTAACAGATTACCTCAGCGAATGCAGGAAAAGAAGTTTCTATCCCTGTGTTTAAAGGTCATTGATGTAAGTATAATTGGCTATAGGATTAAAGGTATAATGTTTTGGATGCCCACCCTGTATTTTGGAAATGTTAGATTTTGCTTTTTTCTATTTATCCTTTCATATTTTAGAACAGAGCTTTCCAAACTCTGTGTCGGGACACGTTAGTGTGTCAGCTGCAGTGTCTGGGTGTGTCACGGCTGCTGCTGCCTCTGAGCCCTGCCAGGATTCCACACAGGTCCTAGTGCTTGTCTTGTGCCTTGCTGCCTCCGAACCCTGCCAGGATTCCGTGCAGGTGCTAGTGCCTGCCTTGTGCCTTGCTGCCTCCAAACCTGCTGTGATTCCATGCAGGTCCTAGTGCCTGCCTTGTGCCTTGCTGCCTGCAAACCTGCCCTACCAGGATTCCGCGCAGGTCCTAATGACTGCCTTGCGCCCTGCTGTAAGAGAGTGTCACGAAATGATGCCCTGCTGTAAGAGTGTGTCACCAACATGAACAGTTTGGAAAGCTCTGTTTTAGAAGCACCTTTATTCTCTGTTGAATTCAAGAGATGAAAATAGATCCTTGGAAACAAAGATGCTATATGTGACAGTCTTGGCTTGGCTTCTAGAACAACACAGCTCTTCTTAGAAATTGACAGGAGTAGTTCTCACCTTATTCAGCCCAGTAGTGGTGAAACCTGCCTTTCTAGCTTGTAGTTCTTGTCCCTAAGACCCTAAACATTAACTGGGAAGTCATTTCAGCTGAACGTACCTTTAGGTAGAGGTGCTTACAATTTCAGTTGTCATGTGGATTCTTTTTAAAGCTTGAAAGCTTAAATACCTCTGTTGAATTAGCTTTTGAAAACTAAAAATGTCTTTGAAAGCCCAACCTAGAAATGCCTAAAAATAAATCTAGGTGCGTGCAGTAGAGCCTCCTAAATGCTTGTGAATAAGACTGCAGCTTTAACAGTACAGTCTTTAGGATATCTACTGAGATATAAATCCAGTTGTGGACACTGGTACGTACTTACAGGAAAGTGTGTATATTATTGCAGCCTTAACCACCTCCTTCTTTTTCATACTGTACAAAATGAAATATACATACAGTATATACCTATCATGCTATTCCTTTTTAGGATAAACAACATTATGTCAAGTGCAGAAAAGGAATAAGAAATGGTAAGCAAAAGAAATTAAGACATGGGGTAAGAAAAAAGGAGAAAAAATACAGATACATCTAGTTTATACCAAAACCATTCACTACCCCTTTCCATGCTTTTCTATCCTTACAAGCCATGCTTGTTTTGATCATATCCATCACACATTACCTTTTCTTTTTTTAAACTTCTCACCTCTCCCTTTTCAAAGATTTCATCAACTTCATCCAAAATACAATTGTTTGTGTTCCCCTTCTTCTCAATCACACTCTTCCTTGAACAATTTGTTTTGTGATCATTCATTCATCATTTTATATCACTAAATCATTCAACATACAGTACTTCTTTAGTGCTGGTCCCTCACTCTTGTATTCAATTTGCTTTCATTCAACATCCATGCATTCTTTACCCTCTCTCTTCTTGTTTTACCTCACACACTTCTTAAATACCCCAGTCCTCCTACATCTAACTTACTTTTGTTTCTGTAGACCTATAACAAAGTGGGCAGAAAGAAGTACAGTCTTCTACACAGCCATTTTCACTTTTGTTTGACAAGCACTGAGTATTCTTGCAGAAACATACTAACCACTGCGTTTGTTTCAGCATTTGCACTTCTTAAAGTTTCTCCATATATTTTCCCATCTTTAGTAAACTTTCAGTCAAGGGACATACAATTATCTCCTTGCTCTAGTTTTTTGCCATTTATGTAGGAATATGCAGCAATTCAGATCCAAAAGGGGAAAAGTTCTTCGGAGGGGGCATGGGCACACCTGCTTCACCTCTTAGCACCTATTTAAAGAAATTAGACCTTTTCCTGGCTCGCATGGAAAGGGGTCATTATACACTGTTGCTCCTTCCTTAACTCAAACCTGTATTTTCCTGGGACCACCCAACTATCCTGTGAACCTAGAAAAAGGCATGGTTTCTTTAAGGAGATACCAACAATTACAGCAAGTACACCCTCTCTAAAGTATGACACCTCCAAAGGACCTTTTTGTTTTCCAATCTGAATTGCTGTACTCCCTACATTTATGTATAACTTCCAATTGTTCACTCCATTTTCACTGTCAAAAAAAGTCACCTTGGTCATCAATATATTAATTTTCCAGTCTTTACTCCTTGTTGCATCATACAGTCTGTCTAACATTTACTGCTAACAACTTGACATGTCTGCACACAGAAGTATACAGACATTCACATCCCCAGCAATCACTCCTCTAACATTACTATATATAAGTAATATAAATTTAATAAAAATAAATAAATAAATAAATTACCACAAGCATCCATAAGTGAAAATAAAATGGAACATTACCTGTGTATTATGTAATTACCTGTGTATTACACCTGCTTATATAAGAAGTCACCAAGATACTTGAATTATGATGAATAAGTCCAGTATAAAGCAAAGGTATAGAATCTGAGCTAAATGCCTATTTGGGATAGAAAATGTTTTGTTTCTTTGTAGCATAATCCAAAGATGTGATATGCCTGGCACAATTAACATTGTGGGTTTTAGCTTTTGAAGCCTGTGAGCACATGTTCAAGAAGGGAGAATGAAATGTCCATATTCTCATTATAATTCTGGGGGAAGGGGGAACTCTCACATAGTAGGAACTTGTGTATGTGCATGTTTTTATACTGCAGTATCTTTAATATACTTTCAGTCATCACCTTATGGAAAATGAAATGTAACCTTATGGAAAATGAAATGTAACTGTTTTTCTTCAGTTAACTAGGAGAGGATCAATCTCTGGCAGTACTCATTCTGTCTTCTGATTGTATGTTGGACAAGAGTAGTGAGAAAAATGAATGTGATGAGAAATATGAATTTAAGAGTACATTTGCATTGCTATACTAAAATAGATGATTATACTAAAATAAAAGCTGCCATGAAGTGAAAAAAAATCCCACTTATCCTGTACATGTTTATTACATGAATATGCTTGAATAAAACATGCAGAATGTTATTCTAGAATGGTGTACCACCAGAGGCATGGCTGCACTCAATATTTGGCTGAGTTTGACAATTTAAATTTCCATTCTGTGTTTATAGCCAAAAGGTATTGGACCATTTCCAGAATTGAATGTTTTTCCTGGTTCATGATTTCAGAAGTTTACATACAGCACGCATCTTCATTGTTTGATAACACAGTAATGTGCATTTGATTCTTATTGAAAAATTTAAATCCGCTGCTGTGATTTGAGGTATGATATGCTCTAGTAACCTCACAGTTTGATTATTCCAATATAATCATGTTATGCCAGTTCTTTGTCATCTGAGTTAATCTGTTTCCAGAACCAATTAAAATAACTAGTATTAACCTTTCAAGCCCTAAACAGTTTTCAAGTTAGAGGGCCAGTCTACTTGAAGGTAAGGAAAGGTAAGGTTTCCCCTTCCAGTCGTATCCGGCTCTAGGGGGCGGTGCTCATCTCCGAATCTCAGCAGAGGGAGCCAGCGTTGTCCATAGATGCTTCCGTGGTCATGTGGCCAGCATGACTAAATGCCAAGGCGCATGGAATGCTGTTACCTTCCCACCAGAGTGGTACCTATTTATCTACTTGCATTTTTACGTGCTTTCAAACTGCTAGGTTGGCAGGATCTGGGCGAGAACAGCAGCTCACCCCGTTACACGGTGCTTCCGGGTCTCGACCTGCCGACCTGCCATCCTTTCGTTCGGCAGTCGGTAGTGTTAACCGTTATACCACCGTGCTGCTACTTGAAGGTGCCCCTCTTTTATAGTTGCACATGTAGAACAAGAGGTTGTCTTCTGAGGCTTGTTTCATTTTCCCCCTGTATTTCATGCTTTTAATCTTTAGGTTGTCAAACATTCCAGGAAATTTGGGTGATACAGAAAAGTAAATAAGTAACACATTGATAAATATTAGATAGTAGGATATGTCCTTAACAACCAGTTGTGCACTCGTAAACAGTAGTCTGCACCCATAGTAGATACTGCTTCCTGCAGTAAAATAGGACAAATATGAGATATCTGCTTTATGTATCATAGTTCCATATTGAATACAGTAATATGCTGTTGTATTGACCTAAACAAATCAAATCATGCCATTCAGTACTCCTGTTCATCTGGGGATTCTGCCCATTGATGTTCTCCATGCTTTGAATTTGCACAACAATTCAGAATTTTTCAAAACTTAATCTTACATGAAAGAGTAGTGGGATAGTATATCCCTTAGTAAGTCCTGCTAGGCCTCTCCTGCTAGGGAAAGTAGGAAAACTAAGCTGAAGAAGCACCACGGGTTGTTTATCACCACTTATGAATAGTTTGTTATCCCTCCTCAAGGCAAAATTAGAAGCCTTGGATTATTTTTGGCATCCAAAGTTCTTGATTTGTTTTGGAGAGATAAGCCAAGAATTCCCATTCACGGTAAACAGATCTTAGAAGACACTTCTTTTTTAAATCATTCCCATTGGCAGCAAAAACCTAATGAGATTGTGTAAGTGCATGCAGCAATATACTGGATGTTTATGCTGAGCCAAAATTCTGACTTAACATAATAGAGAAATGCAACCTGTTTTTGGGTCCTGCCCTTGTTATATGTGTTTGTCAATCAATTGAGGTCATGGTAATGGTACATAACTCTATATGGTGTTCTTCGTACACCCATTCATCCTTCTTGGGTAATCAGAGTTTGTTAAGTTGACTTTCTTCACAGATACAAAATAAGAGTTTGAATAGTATAAAACAATCATCTGGGGAACTGAGGAGCTAGTTTACTGCCTGATGGATTTCCTTAAGAGGCTGATGAGCAATGATCTTTTGCCTTCTTAATATATGCATGAGATAATAATTCAATAAAATGTATATGAAACACAGCTGCAGCCACCTGTTTTTAGTTGTTTCATCTTGATTAACTTTTGGAATGACAGAAGAAAATAAGTCTCTGAATCAAACTCTACTCCTAGTAAATTTATCAGCAAATCCTTGTAGCTTCTTCCAGGGCCGCAACTAGGGGGGGGGGCAAGCGGGGCATATGCCCCGGGTGCCATGCTGGGTGTGTGTGCCAAAATGATGCCCAGGGTGCGCCAAAATAACAAAATAACCCATGGGGGGCGCGGAATCCATGTTTGCCCCGGGTGACACAGACCCTAGTTCCATCCCTGGCTTCTTTTCTTCCAGAGTAGGAGAAAAATTAGTAAAACTATAGATGGGTTCAAGTTGTAAGCTTTGAAGTGAAGTGTTGTACTCATATCCAAATTGGAAGAAAAACTCAATATTTGAAAACACAAAGGTGTGCATGTGTTACATTTTCTTAGAAGGCTGCTATGCCTTTGCTAGTTGTATGATGTCAGAAATAATTTACATATTATTTATTACATTTCTATACTGTTAGCTACCATTTATGCTCAAAAGGTAGAGATCCCGAAATTAATTAATTATTATAAATAATATTATTTATTTATTAAATCCATTTGTATAGCCATCTAATCATGCAATTCAGGACAGTGTAAGGTAAAGGTAAAGGTTTCCCCCGCACATTTGTGCAGTCGTGTCCAACTCTAGGGGTCGGTGCTCATCTCCGTTTGTTAGCCGAAGAGCCAGCGTTGTCCGAAGACGCTTCCACGGTCATGTGGCCGCATGACGCACGTGGAACGCTGTTACCTACCCACCAAAGTGGTACCTATTCATCTACTTGCATTTGTATGCTTTTGAATTGCTAGGTTGGCAAGAGCTGGGGCGAGTGCGGGAGCTCACTCCGCACGCAGGGCTAGGGATTCAAACCTCCGAACTTGCGATCTTCCGATCGACAAGCCTGGCGTCTTACCTGCTGAGCCACCATGCCCCTTGGTTCAGGACAGTGTACACACACAAAAATACATAACCACAAAGAAAGCATTAAAAAAATCAAGAAAACATCAAAAATAAAATATTACTCCCAAGGCAACTTCATCAAACCTAAAAACAAGAAATATAGGAAGAGAACCTCCCAACACAACACCTGCGGGGAAAGCAGGATCTTAAGAGCCTTCTGAAAGGCAGGTAAGGTCAGAACCATCTGGATTTTAGGGAATGCTGTTCCATAGGGCAGGTGTAGTGATAGAGAAGGCACATCTCCTGAGTCCTGCCAGATGACATTGCTTGAGTGACAGGACCTGGAGCATGCCCACTCTGTCAGAGCTTATTGGATGGGCAGAAATAATCAGAGAGAGGCAGTGCTGCAAATAACCAGAGCCCTTACCTTGAAGTGCGTTATAGGCTACAACCAGCACTTTAAATTGCATCCAGAAGCATGCTGGTAACCAGTGCAGTTCATGGAGTAGCAGTATTACATGGGTGCACTGAGGTATCTCATAATTACTCAACATCTCCAAAAATAATAATAATAATAATAATAATAATAATAATAATAATAATTATTATTATTATGATGATGATGATGATGATGATGATGATGATGATAACTATTCAATAGCATCAAATTCTGGACCAGCTGTATGTGGAACGCATTGCAGTAATCCAGACAAGTCTGTGACTAAGGCGAAGCACAATATGGAATTGTGAAAATCTGCCACTTGCTCTTCAAGCTGTAGCCACAAGTATAGGAGGCCCCTCAAATTGCACACCAGGTCTGTCCAGGATAGTTGACACCCTATCCAGAACCAAATATGGAAATTCACTAGATCTAGGTGGCTCCCAAATCTATAGCCACTCCATCTGGCTAGTTGAGGTTGAGCTTATTCTCTACCATCCAGATCCTCCAGATACCAACACAGGGTTTCAGCAACATTGCTACAATGGCCAAGGTTTGAGATGTATAACGGGGTATCACTGGCACACTGACAATGACTAATCCTGTGCTGACCAATGACTTCACACAGCAACTTCATGTAAAACAGGAAGAAGAAGAGATTTGAACCTTGAGGTGCCACACAATCAATACCGGCTGGAAAGGAATCAAGTTTTAGGACAGTATTTGAAGGGATTAAAGATCAAGATTGTTAAAATTAAAGGAAGGAATATAAAGTTGATTTATTTGATCAAGGTTAAAATAGGTATGTTGTTATCTCTGGTAACCCTTAGTGGACTCTTGCTGACCAGGACTGAACAAGGAGGCTTTAAAGATTTGTTTATAGATAAGAGATGAGATATGGGAAGAAGAAATCTTTTGTTGTATTTTAAGAGAAGGTGATAAGTTACTAAAATTGTTTATACTTGTGATGAAGTCATTTCTTTATATACTTTTCTTTTTCTTTACTATATTTTTTCTCTTTCTCTTTCCTTTTTTCTGCACTTTCCTTTTATTTCCCTTTTTTCTTTTAGTTTAGTTTGTATTAGTTTTTACTATGTTTATTAAAAAGTTTAATAAAATTATTTTTTTGAAAAAACGACTGGAAATGACCTGGGAGGAAGGAGGAGATCTACTCTAACACCATGCTTCCTCTGAGCTGGTCCAGAGGATATATAATTGAGAATATTGAAGGCCACCACGAGGTCAAGGGAGGCCAGGTTGGAAACACCATTCTCGTCCCGGAACTACCATAGGTCATCAAAAGGAGTGATCAGTGCCATTTTAATATTGTGCCAAGGAATGAAACCTGACTGAAAGGGGTCCCCATAATCCATTTCTTCCAGAGATCTAGCTGCAGATTAACCCCCTTTTCAACAACTTTCCTCAAAAGGGAAAGTTGGAATGGGACAAAAATTATCCAAGATGATCCCTACCTCCCAAATGGAAGCATCAACAATATTTTCTCCTTTATCATATTATCAGCAAATTTACCCTCCAGGGTTTATGTCAAATTTGGGGGGGAAAACCCTTTGTCTTCTTTTCAGGTAAATATAGTACTTGTCACAGCATGGTGACTCTTTTATGAGGAAGGTTTTGCCTATTTAATGCCTTCCTGTCACACTGGTTTTTTTCCTTATAGCCTTGTCAGAAAAAAGAATCCACACTAGAAAGCATTATTTATAAAGCTGAGATGGTTCATTTGAACAAGCTTTGAGCAAAGTTTTTTTTCCTGCTGCCTATTTTTCATTTGTCTTTTTTCAATTTACTTATTTACTCTAGTTATCCCCCATCTTCCCATAAAACCTCCTATCCCTGTTTTTTTCCCCACAACAAAATCCAGTAAGGTAACTTGGGGTAACAGATACTTACTGGCCCCAAGTCACTCAGTGAGCTTCCCTAGTCAAGAATGGATACAAACCTGGGTCTTTCCAGTCGTAGGCTAGTGTTTTGACTACTGTACACCGCTGTTTCTGTAAGGCAGCCTCCTTAGTATGGTAAATGTTGGCTACTGCCCGAATTCCAGTAACAGTGAATCTACTTGGAGTCACACTGACCTGTGCTTGCAGATTTGTGTTAGCTAAGATTTACAAGAATGAATTGATATACTGCTTTTTCAACTCTTTTCTTATTTTGTGTTACCATAAAAACTGCATGACTTAGCAGTTTTTAACAGCTGGAGTTACCTTGCTGAATCAAAATATAGTTGGCTTAAGCAGCGTCGGCTTCTTTTGGTCGTATTTTTGACCTATGCTTTGTGTGCCTTCTTGATGAAGTCATTTTGTAAAGCTGATCTGCTGGGGAAAATAGTATACTACTAGAATCTGCTATCCTTCTGAAGTTAAAAATAGGACTGTTATGATAAAATAATTAGTATTTTGGCTGCAGAGCTGTCTGAACCATTCCTGCAATATGATAGAGTACATCACTTCAGTGAACTTCTTTGTGCTTCTTAGTCAGTTGCAGAGCCATATGCAGTACACACACACACACACACACACACACACACATGTACATAACACTAAGAACACAGCATAATTCTGGGATGGTAAACTAGCAACTAGTGAAGCTATTTTGTCTAATTCCTGGTAATGCCATCAGTGTTTAATCAAGAAATCAATAATATTTTACCCACTGTGTCACTCATAGGAGAGAAAAAAATGCTTTCAAGAGTTTAATATGAAAGGGGATGAGTGAGTATGATTTCAACATAAAATAATGTATATTAAATAATGAAAATAATTTGGGGATTTTTATGCATTGTCACCACTATGCATGTTCACCATACGTGGGGTGGGGGCAACTGCATGGCTCAAATAGGTTAATGCATCACTAAAAAGGGGCACATACATTTGCATAAATTATTTTAATGTATGGAAGCATATAATAATGCTTAAATTGAAATACAACACCTCTCCATATTGTGGGAAAGACTAAATTGCTGACCTATTTAACTGCTACTCCATCTCTTCTAGGGGCTCATTTCCAGTGTAGGTAAACAAGGATTGAAAAGTCAAGAAACAGAGGATAAAGATGGGAACAGGACAGCTACATTCTTATGGAACAGACAGTTATGAATCCAGGGGCCAGGTGTGGATGGGCTGGGGACATCTGAAGAACAGGCAGTTTGTTCAGAACCTTCTTTCAAAGATAAGTTGCCTGGACTGTTCATATTAAAATATCAAGCAGCCATGAGTCCCCTTTGGGGGAGATGGGGCGGTGATATAAATTAAATATATATATATACACATACACATACACACACACACACACACACACACACACACACACATACACACACACATACACACACACATACACACACACATACATACACATACACTCAGTCTGGGCCTTTTGGCTTCCTTGTGTGACCTTAACAGGGATGCAGAGTTTGAAAAGAATCCCTCTTGTGGGGAATACAGCTTACAGTGTGAGAGCAGGAGGTTGTGGATGCCTCTGGAAGTAAACTTTGACTACTCGGAGATTAAGGTCTAGCAGCTGCATTTTGTCACTCAGGATTATGTAAATAGAAAGGAAAAAAACCAGCCTCAAACTAGTCCATCAACCCAATCTAGTGGGTAGAAAGCCTGTTTGCTGCATCAAGCAAAACAAACATCCCTGTGAAAATTATCTATATTCTTTCTCAGAAAAAGCTTAAGGACAGGCTCCTCCAGTTCCAACATCTCTAGAGGGTGCCAGATTGTTTATGGAAAACTGTTTTAGAATGAAAACAGTTAACTAACCATTACTTCTAAGTGAAAACTGAAGCCCAATATAAGTGACCTGATACTTGAAGATTACTGAAGTGCTTATATCAGGGATAGTCCTCTTGATATAAAATCTGTCTGATTGAAAATAGGAAATAATTGGCATTAAACAGCCAGCTGTTCATGAAAAAGTAACTCCGCTATAAATTAATCATGCTATCTTTCTTGTTCAGACATTGATATCATGTAAATATGTCTGAATCATACCTGCACCTTCCACCTTTCAATAACATTTTCACAATAGGCATTATACAGAAATAATAAAGCTGCATAATCCTTTTATGTTGCCATATTGCTCTTGATGTACAGGGCACCCAACAGCATTACATTCTTTCTCTAGTGTGATTAATGTCTCCGCCCATCCTTAATTTTTTTATTATTATTATTATGATTATTATTATATTGCAGAAGCAGCTTCACTTAAAGTTGAAGGCTGTTTCCTTCATACCATTAAGAGCCAATCTTATTTAAAAGAATCAGCTAAGTCCTAAAAGCGTGAGGCTTTTCGCCAAAGAAGCTATTACAGTAAAATTGGTTTCATACAGCTTGCTGGGTGATATACTACAGTTAACAGTCTTTCTCTATTCCGCCTGGTTTTTTGGACATAGTTCACATCATCTTTCATGTTCACCATGCTCATGCTTTAACATGGTGCTGTGTGTGTGTGTATAAAATCAGTTATTATACAAATGTACGAATAAGTTACACATTTATTTTCAACCTAATGATAATGAAGGACATAGAACCATAGAAACTGATGCCAGATGAAAGAAATCTTGAATGATTTTTCAGCTTTCCTAGACCACCTCAGATTTAAGAGATCCTTGTGGGCCTTGTCAGTGGATTCTGGTGTGCTTAGTTACCAGTGGCTGGTTTTATTCATTTACATTTCCTATAGTAATGTAGATTGTAAAACAATAATATTTCAAGGTGCTGTGGGAAAATAAGATGGAGGCTAGAAAAAATTAAGCAGGACAGATGAGGCATCAGTTGTGGGTCTTCTTGGGGTCCTTTTAGCTGTCAGAGAATGCTAGGTGTAGACACTGATATTTTAGTCATCATCTTCAAGTCCTTGACCAATGTAACAGTTGCTTCTGACAATATTTTCCATCTGAGAGACCAAAATCAAGGATGGGAGAGTTCAGTTTGACTTGGGAATTTTTGCCATTTTTCTGCCTAGCCATTTTGGCCTTATAAAGTTCTGATCAGCTCGATTTACCTGTGCAACCTCATACGGTACCTGCTTGTTCAGCCAGTATTCCTTAGATTCTAAGTCTTCCTTCTGCACTGCAGCATCTGAGGTTCAGGAAATATGCAAGTTCTGTCAGAGGCATTAAGTAATTGAAAGGACATGTGGACTAAGGACTTCCATTTCTGAAAAAAGAACTGAGTATCAAAAGTACTGAGCATATGCATTTTTACTATTAATGTGCAATTTATATTATTTTTTCAGCGCATCAGATCTGGCATTTCTTACTGTGGTAGTTTGCTAATCAGGTGTTACATGTATGTACTGTATGAAATTATTGCTCTTTAGATGACATACCCATTTAATTGTGCCATCTTATCATTTTTACCCAAGCTTGGTATAAAACAGGGGCTCCTAAACTGTCTAGCTTGATATAAAACCGGGGTTCCTAAACTGTTTGCCATCACACTTCCCTTTAGTGTAATTGTAATGTACACACCTCCCCTAAAAATCCAAGCACCAAAATGAACACAAATAAACAATGAAAACAATACAATGAAACTTTGGGAAAAGTGGATTTATTGTTAAGAATATACTGTACAACTAAAAGTTTCTTCACACCTCCCCCTGGACTCAGTCTGCATTTCCCCAAGGGAGGTACACCTCAGAGTTTGGGAAACCCTGGTATAAAATAAGGAACTGGGCATTTGTTGAAATAGGAGAACAGTACTTCAAAAATCCAAACTGAAGAATTTGCTTAAATGAGCTGGGTAGCTCTCCTATGGATGCTACTGTTATCCTAATTTTCTAATGGAGATGACAGCAGCAGCATTTATAGGGTAGCTAGCCAGCTAATATAAACAGCTGTGGCTGTAGAAGAACAGGATCTTTCATAAGACGCATCAAGGAGGATAGAGTCATCCCACTAACATGGTGATACTGAGAAGTGAAATGGCCTCAGTGTAGAAATGAAACTATACATGAAACGCACTTAGCAAAGAAAGTAATTGAGTTTAACTCTTAAAAGTTGTATCAGTCTCAACCAAGAGTACAAGTTCTGCATTGATCACAGAATAACAGCAAAATAAGTCAAGCAGATGTTGCAAATTAACATGGGTAAATATATCTTTGTGGCAGATTGCTACCTAACAAACCTGGTGAAACTATAGTGAAACTTGGTGTTGATTATAATTTAAAAATAAACATGGAAATGTTTAGAGTTTGTATATACATTTTCAGGGACAAGGAAAAATTCTTCTTTCTTCCACTGTTCAGAAAGCATACAAATTTTTTCTTAAGATAGACTAAGTCTTATGGTTGCTCCTTTAAAATATTTTTAAGGTCACTGTTTTGTAGATAAGTGGGGCGATTCATAATAGAATAGTGGCAACTATAATGCTAGAATATTTTACTTGCTTTTTTAAAATTCTTCTGCTTTTTTAAAACTCTTAATTTAGTATAAATGTATGTGTCAGGCCCTTTTTTAAATACTACTTCTAATGCAAGTAGAATAGTGTGTGTGTCAGTACATATGAAAGAAACTAAAACTGAACATGCAAAGCAAAGGAATTGCACAATGAATTATGCCTTTTACAGTTTAGCTGAAAAATTAGTGGGTGTATGACTGGGGAGATATGAAAGTACAGATTACACATATGGTACTTGACAATGTAATCCTGCAGGGAACAAAAAATACATGAAGGGTGGGAGCCTGTAGCTAAGTTGCAGACTTTCTGAGTCAGTTAAGCCGGAGATCACTCTTAATTTTACCAAACAATACAGCGTTTATAAAGACTGAACTCAGGATCGCAACTAGGGTCTGTGTCACCTGGGGCAAACATGGATTCTGCACCCCTCCCCCATGGGTTGGTAAGGGAGGTGTCATTTTGGCACACACACCCCAGTGCGGCTCCCGGGGCACATGCCCCGGTTGCCCCCCCCCCCAGTTGCAGCCGTGACTGAACTCATTGGTATTCATGTAATATAGCAGTTTCAAAGTTTCAAGAGTGCACTTAAACATGTAGCTGAAGTTGGAATGATAGAAAAGAAGGCTAAGGAACAATAAGGAAATGGATATTTCTTATGCATAAGCTCTACATGCTTGTGGGGATTCCTTTACAGAACTACAACAATGTTCACCATACAGAATATGCAATGCTCGTATCATCAAACACCTCCTCATTCTTTTTTTCAAAATAGCTTTTCTTTTTATAATTAGAAAATTGAAAGAGCATAAAAGCCTACTGGATCACGCCAAAGGCCCATGCAGTCCAACATTCTAGGTCACGTAATGGCCAACTAATGCATTTGGGAAGCTCACAAGCCTGAATCTGAGTGACAGTCTCCTTTCATTGATGTTTCCTTGCAAGGAGTTAAGAAATACTGTATTGTATTTAGCCACCATACTAGTTGGGAACTAGAGTTTCTCAGGGCAGGAATGTCATCAGCATGTCAATTATATGTACAGTATTTCAGTTCAAGCTCAAGCCACAAATCAAAATGTCTATTGGGAAGGTTGAAAGAAGTAAACACCAACATTAAACTGTGCAGGTTACAAGATGGGTCTCCATTTCATTCTGGAAGAAGGCAAGCAGCTGCTTACAGTCCCCTTTTAAGGCCATCCAAATGGGATGCCATTTCCACAACTGCTGGCAGCCAAGTTCACAGTTTAACCATTTAACTATCTGAAATATGCTTATTTCTCTTAGTCTTTAATCTCCCTGCATTTAGCTTTAAATTTTTTGAAAGCTAGGGAAAAACCCTTTCTCCGTGTTTTCTACCATGCATGATTTTATATACCTTATAAGTTAAATTATGATGGGAGCTAGAACTCAATATGTTATTATCTGCTAACTTAAAGCTTTTTTTAAAAAAAATATTCTTTTATTCTTACATGCCTCCATTTTTCCCCTCCATTCTGCCCAACATAACTTCTATTAAAAAAAAAAACTTGCCACAAATGGCTGCCAGTGAAATTGATACAGAGGTGCAAAAGAACCTGCTTCCTTTCATTAGTGCTGTTAGAAAAGAGAGTGAAAGAAGGGCCCAACTTTATGATTTTTGGTGGCAACCAAAGGGAATGGAGTTTAGGTCAGAGATACAGTACATGATTCACCTGTAGAATGTCCAAATTTCAAACCCAGATTTGCCAAGTATGGATGGATAAATTGACACCTGTAATGTTTTTGGTAATTAATGTTGGCCTAAGTAGACTAATGATGTAATGCAGATTCTTATGTTCTGATATTCTATAAGGGCTAGTTAAAACCTTGGGCGGTTCCTTTTCTGTTTTTGTGTTAATTAACCTTTGAAAAAAAGGAGAGCCCTTGACAGCTGCGACAAAGCCCAGGTGTGTTTATCTTTCCATCAAAGAAGCATACTTGAATCTTTCTTTCTAAGCATGCTTTTAAAAAATAACTCTTAGCTTAGTCCTGAACATCTTTACTTGGAACTCTTTATAAACTTCCAATTTTGTGAATAAATATGATTCCTGATTACACAGCTCTGTAAAAGATAAATTAATTGGCATTTTTGCAAATACAACTTTTTATTTTTTTTAAAAAATGTCCGTTACCCTAAAGCAAAATTAAGTCTACATATATTGGGATAAAATATATTGATAAATACACATCTTTAGATTAAAATATGTTCAGAAATAAAGATGTATAGGGAAATGTATTAAACAGTTATGTAAGAATTTTAAGAAATAAGTTGGAATACACTTATAAATGAGCAGCAATGTTTTTTGCTTATTTTGATTGAACAGTGAACATTAAAAGTATGGTTTTGAGTCTGAGCAGAAAGCAATTGACACCCATTGATCAATAGATAATGTTACTCAGCACTTCTATTAAAGCCATGAAATCAGGACTTAGTATGTTGGAAAGTGCCCTGTGACATCTGTCTGATTGGTGGTAGAATCAGTTTGGTACTATATTGTCTGCCATTCAAGATAGGCCAGTTCTGGAAACAGACTCAAAAAACCCCACAAAAACCTAGAATTCTATTGATACGGGCTATAGCAACAGAATCTTGAACAACTGACAGCATTTCCCTTCTCTCCCTCTTATATCAAAGAGCATCAAAGCAGGTTCACTTTAAGTTTCTTTCTAACACCTTCCTCCTTTCCCTGGCTTAATTCATGTTTTGCTAACTGCCTCTGTTGCATTCTTTCTCCAAGGTCATCTCTGTAGTTCTCTGCACATGCCTAGGAATGCCCGTAGACTTTTTGCAGACTCCCAAAACACTGCAAAAGCTTGTCTGGATTTTTGAAGGAATTCACAAAAGTTCCTCTGTTGGTATCACCAGCCCTGCCATTAGGTAGAATGAGGCAGTTCTCTCGGGTAACAGACACTGGAAATCAGGAAATGTAATGAAGTTATGGCGGGCATAGTTGTGCGTGCCAGACAGCTAATCCTGTATTCGTAAGCTAGACTATGATCCACAATATAGAGTAGGATATTGTCCTACCTTTAAAACACGACCACCCCAAGTCCTAACGCTAGAGATTTTTAATTTTCCTTTTGAAGACAGAACCTCAGAATCATTATCCATTTTTCTGGTGAATATGCAATACTCACCTCACAGGGTTGTTGTTGTGGGGAAAATAGGAGGAGGAAGGAGTATTTGGCATGTTCGCTGCCTTGAGTTATTTATAAAAATAATAGACGCGGGATAAATGCTATTGTGCTTTATCATGGTTTTTATTGTGTACTGCCCAGGGTCCTCCGTTGGAGGAGATGGGTGGTAATATAAATCTAAATAATAATAATAATAATAATAATAATAATAATAATTTAAATAAATAAATAAATACTGGTCAGTTAATATGCATATCTGCTGGTCTGTTAATTTTGAGAGATTTTGTAATTTTGTAGGGATTTTGAAACAAAATATTCTGTTTTTCATTTCTATCAACAAATGGCTAAAGGAACATGTCTAGCTTGAAGCATTTGCAGCAACTAAAATATGCCCTATTTAAATCCTTTTAGAGATCTAACCTTTTTAAGTTGAAGCAGAATTCCCAAAGAATAGAGGGATCTTCAGAAGCTACTAAATTGGCCACCCTAGTGAATGCGAACAAAAGTTTCATTGGCTCAATGTTGTAAAAACTATCTTGGGCAGAACTCCATTAATACATAACACGTAATCTACGTCATCAGATTTAGATATAGTTAAAAATGAAACTATGTTAGAATCTGACATAAAAAACAAAAACAAAAATCAGTTAAACTGACGTGTAAGTCTGAAGTTTTGTGGTCTTGTGATTTATCCAGCATGTGGTTAATGAGGAGTCCTTGGTGAACATGAATAAAGAAAACTATGCATCTCTGGTTTTGCTATCTTAAGTTATAACCACTAATAGGCACCAGTCACATGTTTTGAAAACTATTTTCTATGGTATTTATATTTACATTATTATTGTTTAACTTACATTCTCTCCTTTATCTTTGCAAGCAATGACTTGTCTCACTGAAGGAAATTATAGAGAAAGCAGAATAGCAGGGACTGAGAATCTGCTTTTCCGTTGCCAGGGGTCTGGGGAGAAATTTTGTATTTGCAAAAGTGTTTTAGGGTACGGTTTGGTGGGGTGTGGTGTTGCATACTTTTTGATGTTTCTGTGACTGACAAATAATCCTCATGCTAATGAGGATTGGATTTTGGATCCAAACAAATAAATTGCATTAGTGTATTTTGCTATATAAAACAAGAAAATATGTGAGACTTCTGGAGAGGCCAAGGAAGCTAGACATTATTTTTCCATCAAATTATTATCATTAATTAATGTTGTTGGACACATTGGGAGTTGAAATATATCTTCCATTTAAAAAAGCAGCCTTTCTTCAACCTCTTTAGCATTGGAACGGATATGAAATTTCCAGACTACTTAGGAACCACTTTCAATGAATCACAAGTATGAGCAAATGCAAAAATGGACATCTTTAATTGCTAGGGCATGATCCAGAAAAAGATAGTCTTGTTTAAGACAAAGCATAGACCTGAAAGAGAATGGTGGTGTTAATTTTCAAATAAAATATCAGGCATAAGAGTATTATCATCATTACTACAGAACTGCAGGGGAAGGTTTGAGCCTTACACTTCAAGCTTTACCTTCCTGGCCAAGTTCACATACATATCAATGTAACAAATTAGCATTGGGAAAAAAATTCACTATGAACATTCATTTTAAGTCTTTTAAGGTATCACCCTGAACCCTGCAATAAGTGTTAAGGTAGCAGTCTACTTTATCTAACTTCTTATAATGACTCAGTATATCAATTGTCCCCAGCCTCTGGTACCTTCCATGTTGCATGTTGGGACTTCAAAACCCCAGCAAGATGGCTAAGAGGTATATTTGGTGAGCGTTATAAGAACAGAAAGCCAATATATATGGGGAACATATGAAGATCCCTTCATTTAAAGGCATTACTATTAGAGATGGGCAAAATTGATTGCTGTGATACTGTTCCAATCTCAGAGAGTTGTTTCAAGCTTAAAAATAATCATTGAGCTTAGAATATTCATCTTTGGTTGGAAGAGCCCATTTCAACTTCAACACAGTTATTCTGAATTAAGAACATTTTGTACACTGTTTATTGAGAGTACAGGATGCTTTATTATAATCAGATATGAAAGAAAATTTCCTTTCCTGTTTCAGGGAAGAGCTTCACATTGACTATCACAGTCTTCACAAATCCTCCACAAGTAGCCACGTACCACAGAGCTATCAAGATAACAGTGGATGGACCTCGAGAACCAAGAAGTAAGTATTCAGAGAATACTGTTGACCTCTTCAGTTATTCAAGCTTCATACAGTGAAGGGAAGATAGAGATGAGCCTGTTGGTCCTGGACTCTCCATTTTCTGTCCATTATCAGCCTCTTTGCCTCTCACATATTTGAAAAGGAATATCTACATCAGGGGAGTTCTGTAGTTATTTTGGCTACCCACACAATTCAGAAATAAAGACCAGAGCTCTAAATAACAGTAAGAGCTTACATGAATTGAGAAAGCTCCATGCTACATACACACATGCTACATTCATACTACATACGAAGGGTGCTGATGAGTGAGGGAAGTGAAGTCAGGTCATGCACTTTAGTTTTTTGCCTCCATGATGAGTTGTGTGAAGAGGGAACATAGGATGAGGATTTTAGTCACAGAATTCTGTACAGTCTGTACTGTAGCTTGAATCATGTCAACTGGATTTCTATTTTCTTAGTGGAAACGTTTCGCTCCTTATCCAAGAAGCTTCTTCAGTCTGTGTGACCTTGCACCTGGGGCTAGGTCATGGTTATTTGAGATGTACATCTCAAATAACCATGACCTAGCCCAGGTGCAAGGTCACACAGCCACCCTAGAAACATATTTAAGGATTCCCTTACTAACTTTGCTCAGACTGAAGAAGCTTCTTGGATAAGGAGCGAAACATTTCCACTAAGAAAATAGAAATCCAGTTGACATGATTCAAGCTACAGACTGTTCCACCTGGATGATTGAGAACCTTCATCAACAGAATTCTGTACAGTACAATGTTATGTTCTATTCAGTAAAGTGTTTAAATCAAGATTAGTAAAGCAGCTGTGCTATACACAGTTACCTCATAGAAAGGCTCTTTGAATTTAATGGATTGTATCTATGAGTAGAGATATGTGTGTTGTTAATTGTGCTGTTAATCTGCATAGAGACTGAGCCAAATTCTTGATACTCAGTTGTGTGTATAAGAATTGGAAAACCAGTCATTGATATGCTAAGAACTGCAGCTCTGTTTTGAATAGTATGCTTCAAGGAACACCCCCAAAAGTCATTGTATTAGGGAAAAACTAATATTGATTTAAGTTATTAAAACAGATAGTAGGGATACTATTTGTGTACTTCATAATCTTCTTTGACATATAATATTGCAATTTTTAGCAACTTTGTGAGGGTCTCCAAGGGCATTCACCAATGATTTGGGGGTCAGGATGTTGCATTCTTGTTACAAGGTTGTAAAGTGGTACTGCTATGGAGGAGAATGTAGGGGCAGCCTGTTGAATGGGGAAAAAGTCTGATAAGCTTTTCATTTGAAGAGAATAAACTCTGTATTGCATGCAAAAAATTGAAGTTGTAGGATAAAAGAAGCCATGCATATTATTCATCATTTCCTGCTCACTTTGCTTTCAGCTATGCATAGGAAATTTAATTTTAGAAACAAAATAGCCCTGTTTGTCCCCTTAAAGCTGGCAAATAGAACAGAATTGAAGGAGGAGGTGGGGGAGCCAGACAACAAGCAGTTGCTTTTGTATGCAGTTTATTGTATCTCATGCAAGTTTCCAACTTAAGAAAACAGTAATTGTTGAGGGCAGGCAGCACTTCAAGGAGACAGATGGAATTTATTCCGCTGAGGCACAGATTTTCTCAGTCATGCCTGCCAAATTAAGAATGAGTAAATAATAAATAATATCTCTAGGGATGCATCCAGAAAATACACATAAGCACAGTGTTAGAACTCCCCTTTCCCCCCACCCAGCCAACACATTGCTGAGCCTATGCAATGTTCCCTTGTTATTACCCAAGACAATAATTAACCTCAGTGTAGAATGTTCATATTTGCATCGAAATATCTTCTTGCAAGTTGAGGTTTGTGGTTTTCTTCACTTACTCCTCCCTCACATTTGGCAGAGGCTGCAACTGTAGCTTAAGAAAAGTCAAAATGAGGAGTGTAAAGCAGCAATTGCTCATGGAAATGACATCATTACAGTTAAGAACAGAAGAGCCAGTGAGTGTAGTAGTTAAAATATTGCACTTGGACTGAGGAGACCATGTGCAGGTCCTCACTTGACCACTGAGCTCACAGGGTGACTTTAATCCATGGATTCTTCCTTAGCCCACCTTACCTCACTGGCTTGTTGCTGTAGAAAAAAAAACTTAGTGAAGAACCCTCAATCAAATCTTCACAGAAATCTCTCTGAAATTTTTCACTCACTAAAACTGATGCATGTGATATCACGACGTTAAACAGAGCTGTGATGATTCATATGATCTCTTGTTTATGTTAATAGTTTTAAATCAACATGATTTATTTTCATACACAGCATGACTTTCCATACCTATTTGCATTTGCATTTGGAACACACACTATTACTAGGTTATGTGACATCAGGGTCCTATTTTTAAAACTAATTCTGTTGTATGTCCAATGGGAAAAAACCCTTCAGCATCAGTACAATTTGTCCCATCCTACCCATCCTTTCTATACAAATATACAGCAGAATATGTGCAGTTTACATATGCAGGAATGTCTTGAGAATCTGTAAGCTGATCTACAACAAACTATGTGTGTATGTGTGTGTGTGCACCTTTGTCATTCATTTTTCTTCCTTTTTTTATTCTTATCTGCTTTCCTTTCCTTCATTATATATCCAAGTCATTTTGGGAGTACCTCCTTCCTGTCTACAGCATACTATCCCTGCATTAGGTTGTTATTGGGAGAGTATGGGCACATTGACTGCATCATTGGGTATTATTTTGAAGTTTTGGGGCGAAGGGCAAATTGTTAGCAACAGAGCATTCTTTCTCCATTTCAGAACCAGGCCTTAATTCAGTTCTACTGTGTTGCCTCCTCATCTTGATTTCAGTCCTTGCTTACACAGGAACTTTCCTCAGCAAAGCTACCCTGCTTTTTTAAAAAAGAATTATATGTGTAACTGGATAGCATGAACTGAAGAAACATATACTTACTTGTCTGGGTAATTCTCATGCCCACAGCCTTCTTTTGTTATAAATCGTCTAGTATCATTTAAAAGAAATATCTTAAAATACAGTAGATCTCAGGAACAAAATTGGTAACCTGAGGTAAGTGCAGGATTTCAAATAATGGCTTTTCTTTAAAAAGCAGAGATAATAAAGATAATAATAAATAAAATTATATTGATGATGTAAAACAGGGACTTTTCTACATCTGTACCATCTGTAGAGGTTCTGTGAGAAGTAATTTATGAATCACAATAGAAGCCCCACAATATCTTTTCTGGACCCAAATTGCACTAGCAAATTAACCCCAATATCTTCCTGTCAAACGGGAAATACATCAGTCTATAAACGGCCTTAAAAATGGTAAGTCTTTATAAAGTAGATGCAATTTGTCTCCTTCCACCCCAGATTGAGCTGGATACTTTTTACAAATTGTATTTCAAAATGTAATTTTGTGTAGTACAAAAATTAGTTTTTAAGTACAATTATTAGAAGCTCTCCAACGACAGGCTCTTTTTCCTCAGTGGAAGTACACTTTAAAGACATCTGAAACTTGCATTCATTCATACATGCTGTTGGAAAAATTGCCAGAATGACATAAAAGATAATTTTCCATGGCAGTAAACTTATGAATCACAAACCAAGCTACTTTTCTATGGTTAATACTTTGAAGAAAATGATGTCCTAAATCAAGAAATCATGTACAAGGTTTCTTAACTTAGATATTTCTCCCATTGATTCCAAATACAGTATTTCTCAATTACTAAAATATATTTTGTGTCCTGATTGTTTTAATAAGCACAATTCTAAACCCCTTGATCACAACCCATTGAACCCATTAGAGTGCAAAAGACAGTTATGAGAAAGAAATCCTGCATGCAGCATGTGAGTGTATATGCAAATTCTGAACTGAATGTCAGTTTATAGATGTCCTTTGAGGAACAAAAGTAACTGGCATTTGGACCTTAACTGTCAACTCTGATCATGCATTGGGGAAAATGTTGTTCGTTTTAATTTGTAGACCACCCTATGCTTAGGACAGAATTCATTAAAATCCACAATATTTTCATGTATAGATTAATGTTGTCTTCCTAAGGACATCCTACCTTGTTCTTTGTCTAAAAGCTGAATCCCTCATTTCAACTTGTTCTCATCACTTAGGCTCTACCTTTCCAAACTATCTGTGATAATGAGAACAACAGAACAAAGCATGACAGAAAGGAGGAAAGGGAAATATTTTTTTCCTATATAAAGAAAAGTGGAGTTTCAAAAATGGGAAGAGACAATTGACCCAAGCCCATCTTTTCTGTTTCTCTTCATGCAAGCTGTCTACTTTGTTGTATAAAATGGGGTTTAGTTGTGTTTCCTCATTTCTGTCTTTTGAGTCCCTACTTCCTCATCACACGTATCTGATAAGATTTTCAAGGTGACACTAACTGAGAAAACTAAATAAAGTGGCTAGAAACTCAAACTGGCAAATACAGAAAGTTGCACAGATATTCTTCTTTCCTTGTGATGTCTGCAGAGTGGAAGAGTGAATGAGTTAAATGTGTTAAGGAAATGAAGGGGGAAAAATGAAAAATAGTGCCTGGTACCGATGTAAGTCTAAATTATGAATGTATGAGTTAAATTCAGAAAGCTGGTTTTCCTGCTTTATATCAGCTCTGCAGTTTAGCAAAACAATATGCCTGCACTTTGTTGTTTCTACATATTGCAGTTTACCATAGAGAGCAATTGGATTTTTTTCTGCAATGTCACATACATGTCATACTCTGCATTAGCCTAATACTGCAAGTCCTTTCCTGAGAATGCACCTCCTATTTTGAGTACGTTACTGTAGCACTACAGAACCAAAGAAAAAAAGTATTTTTGTTCCTAGAGCTTCCTTGGCTGGCAGACAGCGAGTGAATAAACAGCAAACTTTGATAGGTGAGGATGCTAGGAACTGGAGACAAAGGAACTTTGTGGTAGTAAACGGGGAAGGGTTTCAGTGGGTAGGAAAGATTAGAAAAGATGTAAGATTATGAAACCTGTACAGCTAGCAGGGTACTTTCATAATCTCATTGTTAGTTTTCTTCTGCCAGGTTCTGACTTTCTCTAGCCTTTGTGAGAGACATACGAAAGATTACATGCCTATAGAAGTCTAGTGCTAAGGGGGAAAGGTGCTAAGACATAGATTGCTCTTCCTATCCTGTGCCTGCATTTGCCCATAAGCCTTATTTAGTAGGACCAGAAGATGTAACCTAGAGGAAAAGCGGGATCTTTCTAGGCCAGGACTGCTCATCTCTTTTGTTGATCCAATGTGCTTTTCAAAAAGAAATTCCAACAAGCCTAATTAAATTGTGCTGTGTAGGATTTGGATTTTCATTCCCTTTGCGGCTACCTAGCCTCCAGTGAGTTTTTATCAATTAGCCTATTCTCTTTTTGCAATGTGTACTTCTCAGCATGAACAAACAGAAAATGTCACTAAATTTTAAACACTGCAGAATTACAAACTGAGATTTAGATAAAGCTTAAATAAAAACAGATATGTGATATATACAGGTTTGTTCATATGAATAGGATATAATTTTTGTAATGATATTAAAGAGAATTTTTGTAATATATCTTGCCTCTACTATCACCACATGTTCATGAACACACATGTTCTATTCCAGCTGTAACTACACCCTAACCCTAACCCTAAGTATGACTGCATTCAGAAGCTGCTCTGCTAAAAAATGATTTGACTGTCTTGATTTTAGGTAAGAATCTACGGTATGCTCAGAGTTCCCGAGCAAATTAGTCATGCAGACACATCTGCATCTCCTTATTATCTAGATCAGAGAAATACAGTTTACAAATAGATTCTTCTGACAGTACTGGAGATAATCCAAATAGCAACTTCTCTAACACACATGAGCATTTTCAGAATAAATTATTATAGAATCCTCTTCTATTGACTCAATAATTGTACGGTGGTAAGAATAATAAACAGTGTTATTCAGCTTGTAAAGCAAATGAATTTTCTGGATTCATTTCGGATAGATTCATTTTGGTTTGGAGAGTCCTCCTACAAGTAGGGAGCACAGCCATATGAAACCCTTATCAACAGAAGCAGCAGAAAACCTGTAATGAATTAATTTGGGACAGAACCAGTGACACACCTTCCCAATCTAAATCAACTGGCAGCCCTTTTTTATGTTTTACGGAAGATCTACCAGTCTTTTAATAGACAATTGAATACATGTTTAATAACAGGTTTATTGGACTTCCAGAAAAATGGTATACCGGTGTATATAAGGAGCCTGCATAATGCCTGAATGGCATTTCGACTAGCATGAGCCAAGCATTACACAGTACTGTAGATTACTTTGTAGTAGTAATATGTCTGGTCTTTCCTGCAGCCCAAGCCAAAAGCTGAATGCAATGCTCAGTGATCAGAGGCGAGGGCATGCCTCAGCTAACCAACAGGAGCTTAGCATATATGTACAAGTCCTTAATTGCATCATCACCAAAATCATGAAGTGTCATAAATATTTTTGTGCCTTCTGTTGGAAAAAGATGGAAGTCCTGCTTCATCAATGGAACAGGCTATCTTTGCTGCAAGTATCTAAACAGATCTGTATGGGCATCTCTTGGGTATGCTGAAGTTGTAGATTCCTGCAGATCTAATAAGAAATAAAGCTGAGCTTCGATCCCTAGTTATATGATACAGTACTCTGTCCAGAGTTATCATTCTGAAGAATTTCTGGTGTTTTCTTATAGTGGTGACAATCTATTCTCCAATGTGTAAATTTTGTTTCCTGCGATAAATGCCACCTGTAGATATGGCAGCATTTTATTATTTTAAGATCAGTGAGTGGTATGTGCTGTCATTGGAGGAGATGCTTAGCATATCCCCTTCTCCATGCCCAATTTCTCAGTTACTGGCTTGTCTGCATAGTGAGTTGTTGTCATGAGAAGCTTTGTCACCATGCTAAGGAGAAACAGTAACAATTTACTGTTTTATTTATTTTTAAAGAGGGACAGGACACATGTGTGAAACTATTGGGGTAGGAGGAGGTCTCAATTATTGGCCAATAGTTGAGCAATTACGTCTGATAGTTCTCCATTCCCAGCTATTGAGAGAAAGAACAATTTGGCTGTCTGCTCTCTGTGAGCTCTACAGACTCACAAATAAAACAACCCAAATAGATCCCAACAGCACTTTCAAGAGAAATCATAAACAATGGGTTTTGAGTCTGAGCATTTGTACATCACTAATACACCAAGATCATGCCCCATTATTAAAATTTTACAGTTTTTGAATACAGTCTGTCCAAACCAAGGAACGTTGCAATTTTGGAGATAAGCTTCTATGGGAAAATGTCATACATTGTGGCACATGTACAGACTAAAGCTTTGCAGTCTCCAGTAAAAATGTATTTTAAGTTAAGGAGCAGCCACCAAAACTGATTTCTTGAAGAACTCACATAGCACATAAATGGTGTGATTAGGAACTCAATGAAAACTGTGGTAGAACTGGAGGTGAAAGTGATTTTTTGTTTTTTTTAGTTAGGGTGGCTGGCTGCTCAAGGTTTTATGGGTCATCATCTACATTTTCAATGTTGAACTTAACATAAATAGTTTCACCAGACTTTCTAAAGATAAGTTAGTAAGGAATAATATTTTTGCATTGACAAAATAGAAAACATATTGTTCATCCCACACATGGCATTCTGGACTGTTTTTTGTTACTCGTTGACCCTGTCTTTTCAATCTTGCTACTGACAGTTTTGGTTGACCACACCACTTCACTGTTGAAAGCTAATACTACTTGACTCACTCATTCTGCGCTGTTCACGTGAAGCCAAAAAAAATAACGGGAAGAATAACCTGCCTGTATGCTGTTTGGAAAGTACTCTATGCTTTTAAAACTCTATATAGTAGCTTACTATATCTCATTGCAGCTATAAAGAAAAGGGCAGGGGAAAGTATAATATGCTTAAGATTAAGCAGAACCATTAAATACAGGGGGAACATGAATAAAATTGAAGTCTTGTTTGTCTCTAATGAAGTGTCCAGTGAAAAGACTGAGAATTCTTTTTCTTTTTTTTAAACAACCACTCCAGTCTTTAAATGCAAATGTGTTTATTTCAAGGAAATAAAAGGTCACTGGTTGTATCACAAGGTTATTTTGGTTCATGTTGTAAAGGTAAACATTCAAGCAAGAGAAAAATCCACTTCCCACCATCCCATTTGTTAAGCAAAGTTTTGATGACTCAGGGCATGCATGAGCAATGGGATAGAGGATCTTTTCATTGCTAGAGTGCCTGTTGATTTTACAGTTTGGTTAGTAACTGTTTTTAACTCCTCAAAGGTAGTTTGGAAATGAAGTACTTCTGTTACATTACTAGGGGTAGCTGTAGATATAAATCTACCATAATGATTGACATCAGTGGCCTTAATGTAGAAAGACAGGGTATATATCAAATAAGTAAATAAATGATGAGGAATAGCTGTTTGCCAGCAACCTATTGAAGGATTTCTCATCAGAGAAGTTGGCCTGCATCCACAGAATTCATTCTGCATGCAGGAATCTGCTTCATGTGTTTACCTGTGCGCACCGATTACAGAAGGGCTTGGTTTTCCTGCATTACCTCAGTCCTTGTTGATGCTACCACTACTGTTATCACTGCTGTTTAATATGTATTATATGGGCATTTCCACATGGGGATTCTGTACTAGTTTGAGAGCAGCTCCTGCTCCAAGATCTGCAGAGATGGAGAACTGAGCTGCTTGATAGTTGACACTGCTGTTCAAATGGCTAAATTAACAGCTTTAATAAGAGAGCACTCTATTTCTGCATTTATATTAACTTGGCAACCACTTTTGGAATACTTGCTTGTAATAGAAAAAAATGAGGTTTTGATTTTGGGTTTTAGAGATTAAATGGTTTGTTGTAATAGAAATAATGTTGTTATGGGTTAATTAATTGTAAGAGATTAGATTTATAAATTGACCTATATCTGTATCAGAGAAAGTCGGAAGTCGCTTTCCGTTTCTTTTCTTTCTGTTGACACTTTATAGTTTGTTCTTTTTTCTTTAGTTCTGTTTTCTATCTATTCTGTAGTTTTTTTTGTATCTTAACTATATTTTGAAAATAAAAAAGTTTTTATGAGATAGTTGACACTGCTGTAAAGGAGGCTTTGCATCTTGGTTTGTATTATTTTGTGTTGTTTTTCAATGCTGTGGTTCTGCGGAGAGAAACCTTGCTGTACCCTTCCTCTTAGCTCCTGAGCTTGAGGTCCTGTAAAGTCTGATGGCTTTAGAGCTCCTATGCAGAGCACACAAAACAAGTGGGAGTGGACCTCAGCAAGAGTTCTGTCCATGTTTCCTTTGTCCACAGCACCAGAGGAGCCACTGTGAAAAGTCCCAGGCTACCGGTAGGTGGGTGGGTGGATGGCTGGTTGTTGTTTTGAGTGGAAAAAATGTAAGGGGATTTTTGTTGCTACAGAACCTGCAGCTGCTTTAGTGGGACTGTGAATTTTACTACTTGTTCTCGGCAATTCAACTTAAGAGTGATGACAAACTGTTTTTCAAGATTTGGGGAAAGAAACTGGTGGTGTGGAAATTCTTACTGGCAACAAACCAGTAATGTTATGTATGATGTAGAACTGATATTGTACTACTTTGCTGATGTAAAATATGTAGCATTTTGGCTAATAGTCTGCAGGGAGAACTCCAGAATGGATTATCGGTGTTTGGATGAGTTGTAGAGCAAAGCTTTAGTTCTGCCTAGCATCTTATTTGTCCAGATGGTTTCTAAAGGAAGGAGGAGGATGCGGTTAGACAGGTCCTCTGCTATTTTTTTTTTCTTTTCATGTGTGTAGTACTGAGTTTGGGAGCTCTCCAGGAAGAAAGGATGATCAAACTCTGAACACTGGAAATGGGATAGACAGAATCCTGAAAAGGAAACAGTTTTCTTCAGACAGAATTTTTAGTGTTGTCTTAACAGAGTGCTTTTTATACTCTTATTTTATTTTTGTAGATGTACAATTAGAGAGTAGCATAGGGTAATATAACATATAGCTAAAATTTAGCTGGTTTAATATTTGCTTTAGGTAAATACTTTTAAGTATGTGAAGAGAGAGATCATTTTTGAGATTAGTTTAACTGTCAAGTGAATACCTGTTTTTAGATATTTCCATGACACAACTTTTACTTTAGTGAATGCACAACTTTTATTTCAGTGAATCGGTATCTTGTACATGGATATTTGTTTTAGTGTTATAGTCCGTCTTTTCTCCAGGACCTCAAGGCAGCTTACATGGGGTTCTCCCTCCATTTAATCCCCACAACTCTGTGAAGTAGAGGCCCGCAACTAGGGTCTGTGTCACCTGGGGCAAACATGGATTCCGCGCCCCCCCCATGGATTCTGCGCCCCCCCCCAGGGTTGAGTCCCCCCCTGTGCCCCCAACGCAGACACCCCTCCACGAAGCAGCACGGGGCTCCCCCGGGACAAACACCCCACTCCTGGCTGCAATCTCTCGTGTGCCCCCGGCTCTGAGGGAAGGACCCGCTGCGCTCCTGTCTGCCCATCCGGGCTGGACAGAGCAAGCTGCCCGCCGTCACACTCCACCCTGGAGCCCCCGGCCAGCCCCAGGGAGCGGACGAGCCCAGCCGCGCAACACCCCATCAGGCCTCTTCACGGGCGGCAGCGACGGTGGCAACAGGAGCATGGGCCTCCCTCAGGGCTGGCCGTCGAAAGAGGCATTTTGGTGCCCCCAGCGTGGTGCCTGGGGCACATGCCCCGCTTGCCCCCCCTAGTTGCAGTCCTGGTGAAGTAGGTTGGGCTGAAAGAAAATGACACTCAAGTAGCTTAACAGCTACAACACATGTGGCACAGAATTTCAAGAATTCTTCTTGGATTTCATAACTTGAATAAGCGCTTTTTGATTTTTCACTTAATACCTAATTTGGAGGGGAGTGGATTTGGATAGAGGTGTCATCTTGAGACTCATGACATTGTACCATACTGGTGCTCTAATAAAGCTTATTTGGAATGTCAATCAACTACCAAATTAATAAATTATTATTAATAATTTATTATTAATTTAATGACAAATATCACAAAATGTTGGTATTATGTGAGATTGCTCAAATTTTTGCCTGAAATTACTTATAAATATATATATCGCATATACGCACTCATACAGTACATGCACCCACATAGGACCCTTGTGAAACATTACAAAATTGCCAAGTAGTCCATAACTTAGAAGTGCTTCATGTATTTTAAAAATACCTTAACAAAAGTGTATTCTATGATGGATATGTTTGATGAGTTGCTGTGTGTGATATGGATGACTGGAGATGGAGAGAGTATGTACAGGCTAGGAAATAGAAGCCAAGCAACATCAGGTTATGGATGTCTGTCAAAAACATCCAGCACTGATAATCATCGCTAGTTATTTTTTATTTTAGACAATGAGTATATGTACACAGGTTGTACATTAATAAAGATATTTGCACTCAAGTAATTATATGAAGAACCCAAATCTTGAGTTCAAATTCGAATTTGTGTTACTGTATATGCTGCAAATAAAGAAGATGATTTACATTTGAACTACACAATTATCAGAAGAAAGGGTTACCTTTGGGCTGTTGTCTTTTTACAAGTAGGGTTGTAGAATAGACTAATGCAGTGTTTCTCAACCTTGGCAACTTGAAGATGTGTGGACCACCCAGAATTCCCCAGCCAGCCATGCTGGCTGGGGAATTCTGGGAGTTGAAGTCCACATGTTTTCAAGTTGCCAAGGTTGAGAAACACTGGACTAATGGGTGCAATGTTAAAATCATTTCTAGTTCTAGATATGTCCTGTTTTCCTTTCATTCCAGAGATAATTGATAGCTCATTATATAATCTGAGCAGACTGTGCCAAAGAGTCTGGCAGGACAGAGAAGAGATAAGTTGCTCAAATTTGGAACTTCAGCACAAGTTGTAAAATTTAACTTCAGCTATTAGACCAGAGCTTTCCAAACTGTGTGTCATGACACAAAAGTGTGTCGCCTGCGGGGCCCAGATGTGTCGCGTCAAAACCCGGAAGCACGCCATCAGCGCTTCCGGGTTTTCCCGCGGCAACACACCAACGGTGGCGTGCGAAAATCCGAAAGCGCCGCAGCCACGGCGGCGCGCAAAAACCGAAAGCGACAGCAGCACTTCCAGGTTTTTGCGTGCTGCCGCAACAGTGGCACTTCCAGGTTTTCCCGCGGCGACACACCAACGGCGGCGTGCAAAAACTGAAAGTGGCAGCAGCGCTTCTGGGTTTTTGCACGCTGCCGCAACGGCGGGACTTCCGGGTTTTCCCGTGGCGACACACCAACGGCGGTTGGTGTGTTGCCGCGGGAAAACTTTGGAAAGCCCTGTATTAGACACTGCTTTTAAGTATACATTTTTTCTCAACTTTGCTCACTGCATATATTCATGAAAACTTTTTAGGAGTGGGTGAAAGAATGGCCTCATGGGGTTAAAATTTTCTGTAACTCTAATGAAAGTCCAGGTTTTTGCAACCCAGATCTGGTAGCACTACAGCAGAGGGGTGGGATATGTTTAACTTTTGCAGATGATTGCCTGCAGCCTTATGTCTTCAGATTTTAGTTAAAACTCTAAGGGGAAAAAGAATAAGATGCAATGGATATGTTGCACATAAGAATCAGCAAGCTCCATGATGTTTTCTTGAGTTTCAGCAAAAAAACTGTATGTGCCTTATCTCCTGGAATTATCGTAGTCTCCCCCAGCTACCCTGAGGAAGACTGATAAGCTGTGATAAATAAATCTAAAACAGAATGGGGTGGTGTAAAGAAACAATGACAGACAAGGATCCCATGAAGTCTATTACTGTATTTCCTACTTGCTTTGGTCTAAGCAAAGACTAAAGAAATTAATGGAGAGAATAAGAGATAAAAGTGTCATATTTCAGTTGAAGATTTACTACTTGTTCCTTTTTAATCGCACAATGTCTGTTATCACCTGATAAGTATGATAGGCAGCTGTATTCCTTGTCAGACCCTATTATAATGTAGAATATGAACTAGTACAGTTATGTATGCATAAACATCATTTCTCTTTGGGATGAAGGTTTCTACTCCAATCCAGCTGAAGTTAGTCTTAATTTCCATTGAAATAACCGGGATTTTAGTTAGACTGCTTTCTATCATGCCTAACTAATATGGAATAGAGCATTGATTTTCTGAGACCAATAATGGGTAATTATATACAGCCTCAGGTTTTGTATATCAGTCAGACAACTTCTCATTTTCTCTCCCCACCCCTACTGTTTCCGCAATAGGACACCGTCAGAAACTAGACGAGCAGACAAAGCCTGGAAGTTTGTCCTTTTCAGAGCGCCTGAGTGAACTGGAACAGTTGCGTCGCACAGCCATAAGGGTTAGCCCACATCATCCAGCCCCCGCACCTAACCCAAGAGCTTCCCTGAACCACACAACTGCTTTTAATCCTCAGCCTCAGAGTCAGATTCAGGGTAAGCATCTGAATTTTCTCCCCACTCCACTTCCCATCATGTAGAAGGTTGCTTATTGCCTGTGGGAGTCATTTTACACAGTTTATTTCATAGGATGGCTTTTCAGGATGATTGTCCTTTCTGTTGGTTTTATATGGCACATGTGTGATCTTCAGGCACAGCTTCTACATGTTAATAGGGTAGAGTTGACCAAAGTTATCTTTAGTACCATAACTCTGTAAAAAAATAAAGTATATAACAGGAGAAACCAATGTTGGGGGCCAGTAGGCACATTTAAAATTTTAAGAACACATCATGTGCACTTCCACAAAATGGCCCTGCCATTTGTCTTCAGCCAATCTCTAGCTCTCTGTCATCTCTTCTAGCCCCTCTAATAGAAACTGGGATATTTAGTACCTCCATGTATAAATTATTCTGCTGTTGTCTCAGACCTGTGACTGTAAACTTTGGCAAGCAGGAAAGGGGGGGAGGGAGAAGCCGCATTTTGTATAAATGGGATTACTGTACGTAGAAAGAGCTCATTTGGGAAACAAAAACTGAATTCTCTCTGTTTGGGCATTTCAGTATGGGGACAATTTTTCAGGTTCTTAAGAGGCACTGTGATACCACCTCCAAACCTCACCGCACCTTATCCTTTGCCTTTCATCTGGGCAGGCGGTACTTTAGGCTGCAGGTACCATTTTTATTTAATAAGAATGCTCTGGGGTCTTCTGTGTGACTCAGAGGCTACCACTTTCCTCAGTTCCCATTTATGTTTTTTATTTAATTAAATGAGTCTAAAAATATTAAACCAGGTGTGTCTGGTGGTTGTCAAGGGAAGAATAACAGGCACCACTTTGGGACTCAGAAAATAGAAGAAATTGAGTAGGGCTGGCCCAAGACATTTTGCAATGTCATACAAAGACCAAGATGGTATCCCATCCCAGACTTTACGTTGAGAAGCTGATTTATCAACAGGCTGGATCTTATACTGACGTTACAGATGTGGGACAAGAGTATCCATCCTACTAAGGACAGCAAGGCAAATTAGAAATTAAGAACTGTCAATGGGACGAAAACGGGAATTTCCAGGATGCTTAGAAGGCAGAGCAAGTGGACTGCTGCTGCTGCTGCTGCTATTGCTGCTTCCTCCTGCAACACCTGCTGCACAAAATGATTGCTTCTTTATATTTTTCAGCCCCGGGACCAAAATGTTACTAGAACTATTTTTCCCCCCCATTTCTAAGTTTCCTTATTATTGTGAAGTTCTCCCTCCCTGGAGGACATCCAATTTCTTTGCAATCTAACAATATTGCAAATGGTATGCAAAGTAATATGTGCAAGGGGGAAAAAACAGACAACTGCTTTTGCTAGAGAAGAGCCCTTTCCGTAAGAGAGTTCTGACCTAGGAGGAAAACACTCAGCCCTTTCTGCATGTCTGTCCCTTTGCAGTTCCACATTCTCTCCAGAAGGCTGTTTCACTTTAGAAAGACCAGCAGTAATCAGATATTTGTTTCAAGCATCTGTACATAAAAGAAAGTTAATGTTTTTATTTTTAATATAGCAGCTCAATAGTGTTTTTTTTTAATTAAGTTGATACTTTGGGGATCATTTTTATAAAAACCTGATTATCAGATTTCTAAATAAATATCTGAGTGTTCACACCATAGATTTCATTGAGCTAAGAATGGTCAGTAGCAGACAAACAAGATATTCACAGACTGTTTTACATACACTTTACTGAATTCATATGTGATCCCGCTCTCTCGTGTTCACCCTTGTGATTCAGTGGCATTATATTATTTTAGGCCGCGAATACTGGAGACAGCATAGCCTCCATAGATTTGCACTGAGGGGTAGAGTTAGGAGAGGCCCTGAACTATGTGTATTGGGCATTTCTCTAAGCTTCAGGGTTTGTCTTTAGAGCAGAATTTGTTTGTAAGCAGGGACTGATCTGAAGATTCACATCCAGGCTTCCTCAGTGCTATACACTTTGGTTTATAGTCTGCTTTATTTCAGAATTCTTCAGAAGGAGTATGAATTCTTTTAAAGCATTTTCCTTTGGTTTTGAAAGTTGAGTTCATCCTCAATGGATGCATGCTAATGAATATTTTGCTTATTTTTGTTCACTTAGAATATATATCTAAGGCAATTCCATTTTCTTGGAAGAAATTAATTTGAATTTATAAAGGGCAAATACATTTACGCTTACTGCATACAAAAATTCAAAAGTAAGTGAAACATTTGAGTTTACTTCAAAAGGATATACAAAATCCTTGCTGTTAAGTGTGTATCTGGATTGCAACTTGAAACTTTTTGTACTAATAATGACCAAGGAACCTGTGGCACTCCAGCTGTTGCTAACTTCCACTCTTATCAATCCTATTCAGCACAGCTAATGATGAGGGATACTTGGAATTATGGTTCAAAATATATGGAGGACCAGATGCTTTTCTGCCCTTGATCTAAACAGCCACTTTGTTGATGCAGTATGGCATCATCTTAGCTTTAGTTGAATTTATCTGACAGTTAAGGCCCACCAATGTAATTGAAATTTACTTCTCTATAGAGTAGTGTGATTAAACTCAGGTATGCTTTAATAGCAAAGCTCATTTTCTAGCTTACAGTATGTTTTGCAGGGAGGTTATCTCTGAAGCCCTGTTCCAACTTTAATTCCAAGACATAGTAATGCAGATAAATTAAAATATTCATATCCTAAATAGCTCTTTTCAAATTTAATCAAAACTAAGTAGGTGAATGAATATGTTAAATAAAATTATATCTAATTTATAGTTTATAAAGTTATTAAACACATACATGATTAATATGTCTGTAATTGGGATAGCAAGATTTTTACAAAAATGAAAGAAACAAGATTCATCCCTTGATACAGAAAGGAAAACTATGTTACTGCAGGGAGAACACCCATTTCTTTTGACACTGTCAGATGTGGATAAGAAAGTTTTTTGTTTGTGTATGGAATAGTCCAGCAAGTCTAACTGAATGGCAATGATAAAAAAATCCAGCCTACAGTTTACTCTATAGAAAAACTAAATTAAGTAACTTATATGCTTTGCTTTCATTTCAGAGATAAATACTGCTTCCATATTAGAGAGAAAGGGTGAAGGGCATTTTCTAAGCTCCAAATCATTTTTTTCCTGATTCCAGTGCTCCACCCCCTTTTTTATAAACATTTATGTCATTACTTCTTTACATGGAGAAAATGAGTTAGTGCCCCTGTTGAACTGAAAAACATTATATCCAGCTAATGGCCTACTGACTGACTTTAAGAATAAATACATTAAACCATTCCACCCTACTTTTCTTACATTAAATGAATTTTAATCCCTAGTTCTTTTTATTGTAAAGGAATGTAAAGGGATAAAACTAACCTTTTGTAAGGCTTGTTGACTCTTAAAAATGCTTGCCAGTACTTCCACAAGAATTAAAACGGCATTTTGCTAAAAGAATAAAGCAGGTTATTTGTTGATCAGTTTATTAGAAAAAGAGGAAAGTTTACACTAATACTTTTCTTGTCTCCTTCCAGGTGCAAAAAGCTTTGTTTAAGAGATGTTTTCAAGGTCTGTGCTATCATATTTTTTTCTTGAAAACATCCATCTTTATCATAGTTCCCATGAACTGAAGGAACATGCTGGCATAGTATACAAGGGATTTTTAAAAGTATTGTTACCATAGTCTGATAGACTGATATTTTAAATATTTTAGTTTTGAAATCTGTCTGGATATGCTAGGAATGGTTAATGCCAGTGCTCTAAGGGTATAGGTGACATTTTAGTCTAACCTTCTCATAACTAAACTTTTCAATGTAAAATATTTTGGTGACAGTGTCTAACCAACGTTGGCTGACCTCCAAAGACTAAGCAGAGTTGGACTTGGTTAGTACTTAGATGAGAGACCAACAGGAAATCCCACAGGGGAGGCTAGACTAGGGAGTTGATAAACAACCCAGAAGAAGGTAATGGCAAATCACTTTCATATTGTTTCCAAGAAAACGACATTGGCATGTCCATAAAGTCACTTCAATACAAGAAAATTTTAACTTTTTCCAAAAATAAATTTGTAAATTAATTCCTCTTGTCAGTAACCACTTTTTTCCTTTTTGTGTTTGCTGTTCAGATTATATCTTTCTCATATGTCTTATGGGTGGTTATGAGCAACTGCTATTACTGGATTTACTTACTTAAGAAGTATTTGTAGCTTTCCCTTTATCCAAAGGATCTTACAGAAGATTACAATTCATGTTAAATCTGTGTATGAAAATAGCGCTTCCTTAGATGTCTTATGAATCTGGATGCATTCCAGATGGTGTTTGAGAATTTTCCTAGCAATCTGGTAGACTTTATTCACTAAGTGCCTGTTGACCTCTAGAATCAGGAAACCACCCAGATATTTGGCATGTTACTCCCAAGCAGCTTTTGTCAGATGATCTTGAGGAATTCCTTGATTTACTAAGGACCTCCAGGAGATGAAGCAATAGAAGTGATATCTGAAGTGCCAGTGGAGGTAGACAAGAGAATCTGACTCAGCTCAATGGAATAATGGTATTGAAATGTTAGTACTTCTCCACCCTTATTGCATCATCAGATTATTGTCCAGCAGCACTTTTCAGTGTGGCCCACTCCCTATTGGGGGTGATCTGAGTGGGAAGGTCTGCCATCAGGCCATGGGAACTTTTCCCACAAAACTTTGCAGATAAAGTTCACATTTCCTGAAGCCTTGACTCTTTATGTCTTGTAATATTATCTGAAACTCCTTTCAGCCTGTGGATAGCCTACTTTCAGAGATGAGCCTTGCTACCTGTGACTTAGATCCATGCCCTTTCTGGCTCCTTCAGTTGGTTGGGGCAATGTAAATGCCTGGGTCCAGGAAATCTTTAAGGGGCAAGGTGATGCTGATCAACCCGAGGGAGGCAGTGATGCATTCCTTCCTCAAGAGGTTTTCCCTGGACTTGACTTTGGCCATACTAGACAACTATTGCCCCATTACCAACCCTCTTGGCAGTGTTTTATACTTTCAACTATGGTATCTTTCTAGACTATCTGCAAGGGTTGGGAGTTGGAGATGTTGGTTTGGCTCCCTCCTGAGCAGGAAGTTCCAGCAGTCAGTGATGATGGGGGAGAAGTTAGTTCAGTGCTCTCTTGTGGAGTGGCCTAGGACTCAATCCTCTCTTCCCCACTTTTTAATATCTGCATGAAACCACTAGAAAAGGTCATCCCTTGGGTCAGGTGAGGTAACATCCCTACCTTGATGATTATCTCTGGTTGAGCCAGAGATAATGTGGAGGTCTTGATGCCTAGAGGCTGTTTTGTGGACTGGATGGGACAAAATAAGGTGACAAGACAAAGCTACTAGTTGTTCAGAACAGTTGTCTGTCAACAATGGTTTTAAGTTTGGACAGCATGGCACTCCTCCTGAAGGAGCAGGTTTACTACTTGAGGATCCCCCTGGCCTTAAGGCTACTGCTGGATAGGCTAGTTGAGGCCATGGCACCCTGCTTTAGCTGGTGCACCAGTTGTCCCACCTGGAGCAGGGGGTCCTGGCAATAGTTAAAGGTAAAGGTTTCCCCTGCACAGTTGTGTCTGACTCTAGGGGGCAGTGCTCATCTCCATTTCTTAGCCAAAGAGACAGCGCTGTCCGAAGACGCTTCCGCGGTCAAGTGGCCAGCATGACGCACACGGAACGCTGTTACCATCCCACCGAGTGGTACCTATTTATCTACTTGCATTTGCATGCTTTCAAATTGCTAGGTTGGCAAGAGCTGGGGCTAGTGCAGGAGCTCACTCCATTACGTGACGCTCGGGTCTTGAACCTCCGAACTTGCGACCTTCCAATCGACAAGCCTGGCGTCTTAACCAATGAGCCATCGTGCCCCATAACTATGGCAATAGTTACTCATGCCCAAATCATCACGTATTTAAGCTATTAATGCACTGTACTTAGGGCTGCCTTTAAGGACCACTCAAAACTGCAGTTGGTACAAAATGCAGCAGCCCACTTATTAGTGAGTAAGAGTGTTCAAAGTGTTGTTTTTCACCTACAGAACTCTTTATGGCTTGGCTCACAGGTGTCTTCAGTACTATCACCTCCAAATAGAATTGACATGTCCAGTATGTTCTTTGTGGGAGAAGATAGTAGCAGTTATCCATTTGTAAAAGGCAAGGGAGTCTGGGGCCAGAAACAGTGCTTTTCTGTGATAGTCCAAAGTGGCAGCTTACTAAAACTGAACTCTTCAGAGAGAACTTATAGAATGATGGGTTGGTGCTATCTGTGTTTTGGTAGTGGCTGGTTGATATATTGTAACATTTGTTTGAGTTTTATGTTCATGTTGTAACATATTTTATGTCTTTATGATGTTAAGTACCAGGAGAATTGGCTGATCATAGCAATATACAAAACTAATAAATATAAAAATAAAGCAAAGGAAATAAAACCATAAAAACAAGTGAAAACAAATTATTTAAATACACATTATAGTTAGATGTGTATGACAGTTAAAAAGTAGAGATTGCATCCCGGCAACCCTTCCCTCAACTCCCATTTGTTGCTTTTAGAAATTGGGGCACAGCAAGGATCGCAGTGGCGTTGTCGTAGCTTTGCTTCATGCTCCTGATACTTGTGGAAAATCATGCTGCTTGGAAACCATCAGTGTCCTTCCACTGACACAATTGTTTCCCTCATTGGAATAAGACAGGGAAAAAATTTCCAGTCCTCTAAATGTCTTCAAGATTTGCTCTAGAAGGTTAGAACTGCTAACTCATATGAGGAGAGGTTGCAGATGGGAAAAAGAAAGGGAGAAAATCCTGTGATCTGAACAGACCTCCATTTATGCAACATTGGAGTTTGTCCAGTGACTTCCATTCAGAGTGTTACAGAGATTGTTTATTATTTGTTAATAAACAATAAAATCCTCAAAAAGAATTCCTTCCAGCTGTTTTCTTTCACTACAAACATTGTGCAGTCCTTTTAACTAGCAAATAATAACAGCTATTGCTTTCAGCGTATTTGTGGTAAGATAAAGAACAATTTTTGTACATGTTTACAAGCTATTAAACCTGAACTAATGGTGGTGGTGGGGAGTGGTAAGCCAGTATGTCTCTTGCTGCAGTTAGAAGAACACGTTATCTGTAGAAACACATTCAGGAAAACTGAATTAGAAAACTCCTTGCTCATGCACTTTTGCTCTTAGATGTTCTGCTATATTCCTATGGATGCATTTCACAGGGAATTCTGTTTCCTTCTTAGGCTATTACACTGTATCAGATAGAGAGAATTACAATACTTTGTTGGTATCAGTGTAAAAAGAGATTTCTTTTCCATCACAAAGAGTTATCATTTTGCAGGTCAAGTATGATAATCCCCAAAATTGAGAGTTTGTTGTTTATTCGTTCAGTCGCTTCCGACTCTTCGTGACTTCATGGACCAGCCCACGCCAGAGCTTCCTGCCGGCCGTCACCATCCCCAGCTCCCCCATGGTCGTGTCCGTCACCTCCAGAATATCATCCATCCATCTTGCCCTTGGTCGGCCCCTCTTCCTTTGGCCTTCCACTTTCCCTAGCATCAGCATCTTCTCCAGGGTATCCTGTCTTCTCATTATGTGGCCAAAGTACTTCAGTTTTGCCTTTAATATTCCCTCAAGTGAGCAGTCTGGCTTTATTTCCTGGAGTATGGACTGGTTTGATCTTCTTGCAGTCCAAGGCACTCTCAGAATTTTCCTCCAACACCACAGTTCAAAAGCATCTATCTTCCTTCGCTCAGCCTTCCTTATGGTCCAGCTCTCGCAGCCATAGGTTACTACAGGGAATACCATTGCTTTGACTATGCGGATCTTTGTTGTCAGTGTGATGTCTCTGCTCTTAACTACTTTATCAAGATTTGCCATTGCTCTCCTCCCAAGAAGTAGACGTCTTCTGGTTTCCTGGCTGCAGTCAGCGTCTGCAGTAATCTTTGCGCCTAGAAATACAAAATCTGTCACTGCCTCCACTTTTTCTCCCTCTATTTGCCAGTCATCAATCAAGCTCGTTGCCATAATCTTGGGGTTTTTTTTGAGGTTTAACTGCAACCCAGCTTTTGCACTTTCTTCTTTCACCTTCGTCATAAGGCTCCTCAGCTCCTCTTTGCTTTCAGCCATCAAAGTGGTATCATCTGCATATCTGAGATTGTTAATGTTTCTTCCAGCGATTTTAACTCCAGCCTTGGATTCATCAAGTCCAGCACGTCGCATGATGTGTTCTGCGTACAGGTTGAAAAATTGAGAGTACAGTATCTTAAAAGATTTTTTCCTACCAATAGTAAGTAAAATCAAACAGGTTGGCTATATCAACTTTTTTACCTAGCACATCATTCAAAATTAATATTCAACTCTGCTAATATATATATTTTAATCTATAACACAGATAAGTAGTTTTGGACTCTGAACTTTATGACCTTATTTTGAATCTCCGTATATATCACTGGAGTAACAATATTTTCTTATAGGAAATAATAATGTAAAGTAAAAGCCATTAAACAAGCTTCCATAACTCTGTATGTGACCAGCCGAGTGTCCCTTGACAATAAAATGCTCTTTAGAAATAAGAAGATAAGGATGCTGTCTCAGTTTCATTGGATCTCAGCCTGCTCATGTCAGTTTATAAGTTGATGCTTAGCTTGTTTGTGCCATTTCCTGGTCATCTGGACTGTCCAAATTGTCAGTGGGGGATAGTTAGGCTTCAGGGCTCAGCCCTGAATGTCAGGTCTAGCTGTACCACTGCCTGACAAGTTTCTCTTTTATTGTCTGTCTACCAAGGATCCACGTGTTTTGGCTAGACACTGCTTGTTTGTTCGTTCATTCATTCAATTTAGTGGCTGCCCAACTCCACACAACTCTGAGCGGCATTAAAAACAAGGAAAACAATAAAAACAATTTAGCTAATTGTTTTCTGTCATAGTGTGATGGAGGAAGCCATCCAAGAAAGAAATCACAATGTATATAGTGATAAAGCAAAAAAACATATATAAACCACGTTATGCGTTATGAAGGTGGGAGACAAATCTAAGGAACAGGTTTGCTCACTTTCTATGGATGTAGAGCCATTTACCGCATAGAGGGGAAAACGTGTGTGCATGGAAATAATCAGAAAAGACTCATGGCTTGTATGTAGACCACATCAGATCTTGTAATCAAAGTGCCTGAAAAGGACTAGTGTCTATGTTTATTGCCACCTAGCAGGACATTTCAAACAGGCCAAACAAGTAAAAAGCTGGAATAAAAATAGCCCACCACTGAGAGAAAGAGATGTTTACCGAATATTAAGGAAAATGAGATTATTTTTAATACTTTTTATCCCCAAATCATCGTGAAGGGTTGGGAAAGGAAACAGCCAGCTCTGCAAAGCTAGCCAAATATGACACAATCAGTATAATGGTGAATTAAGTGTCCAAAGCACTTGATATATGTGTTATTTGTTGTTGTTGTTCAGTCGTTTAGTCATGTCCGACTCTTCGTGACCTCATGGACCATAGCACGCCAGGCCTTTCTGTCCTCCACTGTCTCCCGGAGTTTACTCAAATTCATGTTCATTACATTGGTGATGCTATCTAACCAACTCATCCTCTGCCATCCCCTTCTCCTTTTGCCTTCAGTCTTTCCCAGCATCAGGGTCTTTTCAAGTGAGTCCTCTCTTCGCATTAGGTGGCCAAAGTATTTGAGCTTCAGCTTCAGCATCTGTCCTTCCAATGAGCAGTCAGGGTTGATTTCCTTTAGGATTGACTGGTTTAACCTCCTTGCAGTCCAAGGGACTCTCAAGAGTCTTCTCCAGCACCACAGTTCGAAAGCATCAATTCTTCGGCGCTCAGCCTTCCTTATGGTCCAACTCTCACAGCCATACATTACTACTGGAAAAACCATAGCTTTAACTATACGGACCTTTGTCGGCAAGGTGATGTCTCTGCTTTTTAATATGCTGTCTAGGTTTGCCATAGCTTTCCTCCCAAGGAGCAAGCGTCTTTTAATTTCATGGCTGCAGTCACCGTCTGCGGTGATCTTGGAGCCCAAGAAAATAAAATCTGTCACTGCTTCCATTTCTTCCCCTTCTATTTGCCAGGAAGAGATGGGACCAGATGCCATGATCTGAGTTTTTTTAATGTTGAGTTTCAAGCCAGCTTTTGCACTCTCCTCTTTCACCCTCATCAAGAGGCTCTTTAGTTCCTCTTCGCTTTCTGCCATTAGGGTGGTATCGTCTGCATATCTGAGGTTGTTGATATTTCTCCCAGCAATCTTAACTCCGGCTTGTGATTCATCCAGCCCAGCATTTCTCATGATGTACTCTGCATATAAGTTAAATAAGCAGGGTGATAATATACAGCCTTGTCGTACGCCTTTCCCAATTTTGAACCAATCGGTGGTTCCATGTCCGGTTCTAACTGTTGCTTCTTGACCCGCATACAGGTTTCTCAGGAGAAGTAAGGTGGTCTGGTACTCCCATCTCTTTAAGACTTTGCCACAGTTTGTTGTGATCCACACAATCAAAGGCTTTAGCGTAGTCAATGAAGCAGAAGTAGATGTTTTTCTGGAACTCTCTTGCTTTTTCCATGATCCAGCGAATGTTGGCAATCTGATCTCCAGTACCTCTGCCTCTTCGAAACCCAGCTTGCACTTCTGGTAGTTCTCGGTTCACATACTGCTGAAGCCTAGCTTGTAGGATTTTGAGCATAACCTTGCTAGCATGTGAAATGAGCGCAATTGTACGGTAGTTTAAGCATTCTTTGGCATTGCCCTTCTTTGGAATTGGAACGTAAACTGGCCTTTTCCAATCCTGTGGCCACTGTTGAGTTTTCCAAATTTGTTGGCATATTGAGTGCAGCACTTTAACAGCATCATCTTTTAGGATTTTAAATAGCTCAGCTGGGATACTGTCTTCTCTGCTAGCTTTGTTGTTAGTAATGCTTCCTAAGGCCCACTTGACTTCACTCTCTAGGATGTCCGGCTCAAGGTCAGTGACCACACCATTGTATTTATCAGGGACATTAAGAACTTTCTTGTATAGTTCTTCTGTGTATTCTTGCCACCTCTTCTTAATCTCTTCTGCTTCTGTTAGGTCCCTGCCTTTTTTGTCCTTTATCATGCCCATCTTTGCACAAAAGGCTCACTTGATATCTCCATGTGTTATTTTTTTAGTAATCCTTATAACAGCATTATGGAATAGTATTAGTGTATTTGTATTAAAATACAAAATTAGGATGGGAATTTAGTTGAGAGAGGGAGGCTTCTCTAAGACCTAGTCAGATTGTTTCTTTGAAAAGGACTTAAATACATGTAATTTATTTTCTTAACCAATGTGTTATCTATAATAAACATTGCCGATTAAATTATACACATACAGTATACTAGATGCAACACAGAAAGTTATTTTTAATCACCACTGCCTTTATTTGCTTACTTGCACAATTGGACATAGCTTTTTCTTGAAGAAATTGCTAGGATGCAGCTTTGAAAAAAGTGAAAGTAGGATACAAAGCAGGTATTCCTCTGCTCCCTTCAAACCCAAAGTTTGCCACAGTTTGGCCAAAAGGAAAACAATCTGTCTTGTTTTGTTCACTCACTTCATCTCCTACCTCAGTCAAGACAAAGGTGGCTATATTTTCCTTCCACTTATCACAACACTTCAGGGTTGGTTAGAAGTAAGGTCTAATGAATGTCCTTGGAACACATTTCAAAAATCTACACTCCTGTAGGAAGCTCATAGGGTAACCTTGGCCCAGTTATTATCTCTGGACTAACCCACTGCACATGATTGATGTGAAGACAAAATAGTGACTGCACTGTGCCCTGAACGTCTTGGAGGAAGGGGGCGGGGAGGAATAAATAGAATATATCATCTGAGTTGCTTCAGTGTAAGGTAGAAAAAGCATGTGAAATTTACCTGTGGTGTAAAGATAACCTGAAATGATGTATTTCTTATAGAGGCCTGCAGACATACTCAAAGGGGTTTGGACACATCAGAACTGAGATCTTGTGCCAGCACTATTAATCTTTTTTATTGGCTTTTGAAGCATCACTGGCCATGAATAACTCAGTTGTTATGAAGATTAAAGGTGCAGGTTGCAAAACTCTGGTAAATAAAATCTCTCATCGTTTTTACTGACAAATCCAGTTTCTCCCTATAGATCTTTTTTAAAAATTCACTATAATCCCTTCTTGGCAGAACAATTCATTGTTAGATAACAGAGCTCATATTACCTCCCATGGTAAATACAACAAAAATAGCTAAATAAAAATGCCTTACCTTAAAAGCAAACACTCACTGACTTGAGCTTGATACACATTCAATGGCATGCATATCCTTGGTTATATGGGATAGAGTCCAAAAAAACCACCTTGTGAGCTCTGGGGCCTCTGCAGTGCCCTTGACTTGTTTGGTTTCTAAAAGCAACCACTAGCTGCACTTCATGGTGATCTCCAGGATACTTTGTAAGCCACTGGAAGTGCTGTTCAGAGAAAACATTAACAAGTCAAACTTCCTCATGGTTTCACTTAAGTGGATGTTTCCAGAGGATCTGTCTGGATTGCAACAGAATACCTTTAGTCCCAATTTGCAATATATTGATAGGTAGTGTAGCTATGATGCTGGCTCACCAATTGAAGACTGATGACCCAAGGAATGTCAACTTAATATGCAGACAATTATGATTTGTAAATTAAATAATGTGTGATATCCTTTTATCTGAGTAGGTATTTTAGTTTAGTAAAAGTACTTTTCAACTTCTAATTTCATCTTATTTGGGATTTATATCAACTATATCAGAACAGTTGAAAACATAAATGCTTTATGAGTATATCAGTCCACTCAAGAGAACAGGTTTATATCTACCGAACAGCATAACAACATTTACTGATACTCATGTTCCCAGAATTAAGTCTGCAGATTTTTGTGCCAAACAAAGCTGAAATGGTTAGATGGCTTGAGCTTGAAAGGATGTAAAAGCTATGTACACTTAGAGTTTGTTTGTTTGTTTAAAAGATTTATACCCATCTTAAACAACTCTGGGTGGCTCACAACAACAGTAAAACCAGTAACTATAAAACAACCATAAAACAGTAAAATGGTCAAACAAAAACGAAAACAAAAATTCTGCACCTTAATCAGCCTTTTAGGATGCCCCACACCAAGCTCCAATTACCCTCATTCCATTCTTCCTATCCTATCCTATCCTATCCTATCCTATCCTATCCTATCCTATCCTATCCTATCCTATCCTATCCTATCCATCTCCTACCCAGCACCTCAGTAAAAACCAGGTCTTGATGGCCTTCCGAAAGGCTAAAAGGGTGGGGGCCTGCCAAATTGCCAGGGGGGAGGGTGTTCCATAGGGTAGGGGCAGCCATGGAAAAGGCACGCTTCCGAGGGTGGTGGTTGTGGGGAAAATAGGAGGAGGAAGGAATATTTGGTATGTTCACTGCCTTGAGTTATTTATAAAAATAATAAAGGGATAGAAAATAAATAAATAAACAAGCAAACATATGCTAGCAATAATATAGAATTGACTACACACTTTTCAAATTTCACCATAGAAATGTATGACCAGTCATGTGAGCTACAGAGTACAGAAATAATATATTTGAAGGGCCTGGATTGAAGCTGATTGCTGGAATTGGAAATTGGAATTGGAAATAAATAATGTAAATCTAGGCTGTCAAGTCTATCAATGGACAAGGAAAAGAAAAAAGACAATTTACAAGGTCACATTGCATGAAAATTTGAATGACTACTGTTGTGAAAACAGTAAAACCACCACCACCACCACCAAGAAGACACTCAAAAAGCCAGACAATATTTGATTTTAAAGCTATGCCTGCCAGACATGAGGACAAAAAGGAGGACACTCTCCTTTTTCCAGACATCTGGTAACTCTATGTATACTTCACTATAATATAAAAATATTTTTAAAATGCTTATGCTGACTCTCCAGAGTGTCAGCTGTACCTGGAATTGAACACAGGATCTTCTACATTTAGATGTGACTAAGTTATCCTATTGTTTTAAAAAAATTCAATTGGAAGTATGATACTGTTCAACATTTGTCAGTGTTTTTTTTCCAGTCGAAGAGAATATTTGTAGCTCAGGGTTGAACTGTGGAATCCTTGGTACTCTCTGAGCCTTGTTGTTTTCTTGCAGACGTTTCATTGCCAGGCTAGGCAACATCTTCAGTGCCCACTGAAGATGTTGCCTAGCCTGGCAATGAAACGTCTGCAAGAAAACAACAAGGCTCAGAGAGCACCAAGGACTCCACAGTGTTTTTTCCCTCTGATTCAGAAGACAGTGGGTGATATGCTTCCCTTCCTTGTGTACACTGTGAGAAATCAGGTGCATAAAGAACTTGATTAGGGCTTGATCGTCTTGAAATCAGTTTTGCTCTATCAGGATGGATCTCAGTAAGCTTTAGACTCATGTTCAGACTTCTAAATAATCATCACCTACTGACAGCCTATTTTCTTTTTCTGCTAGCATCTTCAATCCAAGCAGAAGGTGAAAGTTCATAATTAAACCTAGTGCCAGATGGTGAATCTGGGGTTTTTAGAAACAGCATACAGTATTTTTACACATTTCAATTCAGTAAATTAGGCTAACCTTCTGTATTGTTTGAACACACACAATAAAAACAAACAAAAAACACAAAATGACAGGTTTTATTTATTTTGTGGTTTTATAACACCACATCACATTTTCAGCCCATATCACGTATGTGAGATAGGCTATATAAATCAAACAAATAAATAAAAATAAAAAATTTAAAACAGAGATGGTATTTAGCTGTTCTGAATATTGTTTTGAGAGATTTCAGTACATACCAAACAGTCTTATTTTGAACAGTCTTAAACATCATATTGTATAGAAAATTGTTTGTTTGTTTGTTTGTTTGTTTTACCTCCCCCTGCACCACAGAGGTTGCACAAATCTTGGCTCCATGTGGAGATATTCTTCTATTGGTGATTTTTCTACTGGCTAACTAAAATTGTGTAGAAGATTCTGCTGGAAATTCTAGTTGAGGAAGGATGGGGAGGCACGGGGGGGGGAAGGGAATTACACCTCTTGTGGTCCTGATCTAATATTAGAAGCCCCCTGCTGTTTATATTGCTAGAAGAAATAAAGACAGACAGACAGACAGACAGACAGACAGACAGACAGACAATGGCTATTTGTAGATAAGCTCTAACATATAGTTTTATATTTATATGAACTCTTACTCTCTAACCTCTGTTGCTTACAGAACAGAGGATCCAGGATTTGTAGCAGCCCATGTGGCATTGGTGCCTGTGGGGAGAGGGGAAGGGGCAAGTGACAAAATGTATATCATGAGACAAACCCTTCCCCTTCCTGGTACATACAGTATTTGCAAAGTACAAACAGTGGTGTTTCTGCTATGATGTCATGTGGCACATTTTGTCATTTTGGCAACATCACATGAGGCCTATGGGTATCTACAGTACTTATGATAGAGAGTCTTTTATGCAGGTTCTGAGTAGAAGATAAGAGACAAACTGGACCAGTGCAGCACCCACAAAAAATCAGGTATGAGGAAAATATAGATCAGATCTCATATGATCTTTACTACATGAAAGGGGTAGAAAAGGCTTTTGTATATGATAGATTCTTAATAACAATGATATGCAGTGTGCCACAAGCATTGTGAAGCCCTTCCAGCTGTCAAGACAAGTTGGTCACAGGTGATTATTCCAAAATGGAACATGTTGACATGAAAGTTGAATGAAGTTTGAAATAGGTGGATGGAAAGCCAAAGCTTGAGGGATTTTGGTGGCACATGTTTTTGTTCAAGTGGATCTCTGTCTGCATTAGTGAGAAGCAATGCAACAAGTCAACTGGTAGCTTGCCATCTGCTGATGCATTATTGATGCCTGTCTCCAAAAGCCTTAGGGCCAGACTTGAGGCCTCTACAGATAAAGCTGACTCTGTAACTTAAATTGCAAATTAGTCATAAGAGCTGTTGTAAAATACCTATAATTGTGCTATTTTTTTAAAAAAAGCTTGAAAATACTTAAAAAACAGCTGACTATAGTAAAAGAAAGTTGTAATGGAATTATAGTGGAACCATGTGGTTGAGCTCCTATAATGGAAGAAAGGAGAATGTGTCTATGTGTATAGTAGAGCTATAGAAAGCATTCAAAGGGGCACTTCACAAAGCATGTTGGCGTGAGCATAGTGCCCTCCTTGAAGAGCTAAGGCAGCTGCAGCTCATGCAGGGCTCAGTGCGGCTGCTTCAAAGCCTTTTCCTTGTTATTTTGCACGTGCAAGTGCTTGCAGAGTCAACACTTCTAGGGCTGCCAACAAAGCAGCTGGCCATGTGCAGGCATGTAGAGATGACCTGAGAAAGATTCAAAGAAGCCACACCAAACCTTCTGGAGAACATGGCTGCCTCAGCATCTTCAAGAGGGATGCTTTATTCATGCTAACGTGTTTGAATGCTTTGCATTTTTCTGATATGTCATCTAAATATATTTGCTTTGACTTTTATCATTAGGTCTAACGTATTTAGATCTATCTATCTATCTATCTATCTATCTATCTATCTATCTATCTATCTATCTATCAAATTTTGCCACCGCCCATCTCCCCCCGAAAGAGAGACTCTGGGCGGTTTACAATAAAACTAAAAAAATTAAAATACAATAAAACCACAATACATTAAATATAAATATAAATATAAATATAAAATAGAGTCAAGATGGAAGTAAAAAGTTCTGAATCAGTTCACCAGCCATCCCCAGGAATGACTACTCCCCTTCCCACCCCAAACGAGATGGCAAAGCCAGGTCTTCAACTTTTTCCGGAAGGTCAGGAGAGAGGGGGCTTGCTTCACCTCTGGGGGAAGAATGTTCCAAAGGGCGGGAGCCACTGCAGAGAAGGCCCGCTTCCTGGGCCCTGCCAGATGGCATTCCCTTGTAGACAGGGTCCGCAACATGCCCTCTCTTCCTGACCGGGTGGGACGGGTCGATATAATGGGGGTGAGATGGTCCCTCAGGTAACCTGGACCCATGCCATGTAGGGCTTTAAAGGTAATAACCAACACCTTGAATTGGACCCGGAAGCAAACTGGTACCCAATGCAGCTCTCATAGCAAAAGTGTTACATGTGCCAAACTTGGGGTACCTAAAATTACCCGTGTGGCCACATTCTGGACCAGCTGTAGCTTCCGGATACTCTTCAGGGGTAGCCCCATGTAGAGCGCATTGCAATAATCTATATGGGAGATGACTAGGGCATGAGTGACTGTTTGAAGGGCTTCCCAAACCAGGAAAGGGCGTAACTGGCGCACAACACAAAGTTGAGCAAAGGCCCTCTTGGCCACGACTGCCACCTGCTCTTCAAGCAGGAGTCGTGAGTCCAGGAGGACCCCCAGATTCCGCATCGGGTCTGCTTGGGGAAATATATATATAGTGTAAATATATTTGCTTTGACTTGTATACTGTAGATTATATACAGTATATCCTTTCACTATATATACCTCCTTTCACCTTTCATAGATTATAACTTCCTTACATGCCTCCATATGTATATGACACTTTCCTGCTGCTTCCATTCTTGAATCTCATGTCATCAAACCATACTTGCAGCTGGGCTTAAGACTGGGCTTAAGACTGTCCAACCAGGAATCATAAAACACTATGGGTATGTGTGACAGGAAAACAACCACCAGCAGGCCACAGCACTGGGTATGTTGTTCTGGTATTGGTAAAGACACGAATCACCTCTTTCACTAGAGCAGTGGTCCCCAACCTTTTTGGCACCAGGGACCGGTCGTGGAAGAAGGGGGGCGGGGTTTGCAGGCGGGAGCCAATTGTGTGCACTGGGGGGCGGGGTTTGCAGGCAGGAGCCAATTGCGTGCACCGGGGGTGGGGTTTGCAGGTGGGAGCTCCGCGGCCCACTTCCTAACAGGCCATGGCCCACTAGTGGGCCGTGGCCCACAGGTTGGGTACCCCTGCACTAGAAAACGTGACAACAAACAACCTGTTAAGTTTGGAGAACTAATAACAATAAAAAATGAAAAAGTAACAAAATATCAGGATTTGCAAACTGAAACTGAAAGACTTTGGAAGAAAAAGTCAGTGTATATAAATAGTAATTGGAGCTCTTGAAGCCACATCAAAAGGATTCAGCAAATATTTGGAAGTTTTAAATTTACCAGACTTGACACCACTGCCTTTTCAGAAAACCATCTTGCTTAGAACTTCCTACAAACTACAGCAATACTTTCATGATTCCTAGGCTCTTGGTAAGAACCTCAATTATCAGAAAATACTCAGTCTAAAAATTGAAATTCATTGAATTAATTGATGATGAAGAAGATTAATTTCTCAGAGGATACGGAGGCCAATCTCTCAAACTTTGGTTCAAAGAAAAGAAAGTAATTTTGTGCATGTTTAATTCTTTCCATGTTTGTACATGGCTCCAAATCTCACTGCTTTTTTCTCTGTTGGTTCTGAAGAAACAGGTTAAGCCATGTAAAAAGGCAACTTGGAAAACTCATATTTTGAGAAGAAATAAGGAAATAAATGTGAATTCCAGTGCTTAGATTACTGATCCCTGTGGATGCATATGCTGCTTGGATTAATTTCAATTCCCTTTTCAAGAGATTATCTTCTGATAAGAGCTACCTTCCCTGCAGCCTGTTGCTTGAAAGAAATAAGAAAGGATGTTATTAAAAACGGGGTGAGGGTTCATCTGAGAATGAGTGTCCATATGCACTTTTGGATCTGGTCCTACCTTCTGTTTGCTTCAACTATATTCACATACAGCTCCCCCCCCCCCTTCCATATCCCCTGAGCAACCCCTACTCCCTATTTAATGGAAAGAACTTTCATTTTTATAGCATTATCTGCAAGAAAGGACTTGGTTGCAAAGGAAAGAATGACCGTTAATGCTTCACTATAGAGATGCTTAACCACAAAAGACCAGCTTGACTATCTTCCAGTGGGTGTCCTGTGAGCTTGGTTGTTTTCACTTTTTTGGAGCCACTTACATTACTCCTTTGGGGTCAGCCTGGGCTGTGTCTCATCACATTTCACATGATCCAGAATAATAAATTTTTCTATCCCTACTAATGAGTCACCAGGTAGGCTCCATCCCTTCCTCCTGCCCCCCGTTTGCATATTTAATTCAAATTGGACCACTCAGTTAATATCTGATGTGGCAGATGAATTAGTTTAGAGAGATAACTTTCCTAGATGGTTGGACTAGGAAACACATCCAGGACTTTCATTCATACTTCAGTAATGGGAAGGGCAACACATGGAAGGCCAGATAGTTACTTCCATGGGAGTTGCTTTCCAGACTGGTAAAGTTAATGATCATTATCTATCCATCTTGTTGAACTAGAAGGTGATCAACCAGTTAGCAGATGACTTAGACTAGAAAATATTTAGAATATAGAATTGTCCCTTCGTCACTTCATAGTGATGTAAGTTTTGCTACAATTACTGTATTTATTTTATTATTTTTGGTGCTTTTGAGTTACTGTTGACTCCTGCAGTTTTCTTGGCAAGATTTTCTAAAGTGGTTTGCCATTGCCTCCTTCCTAGGGCTGTGAGAGAGTGACTCACCCAAAGTTACCAGTTGGCTTCATGCCTAAGGTGGGATTAGAACTCATGGTCTCCCAGTTTCTAGCCTGGTGCCTTAACCACTACATCAAACTGACTCTCTAGCTTAATAAAGTGAAAACTTTTTGTTTGTTTGTTTAATTAGTTCTTGTTGGATGTAAGCCCAAAAATTTGAATATAGGTATGAATGATTGTTACTGTAACAGACCTCAAACTTTGCCTGCCATACTTGTATAGAAAAGAGGCTCATAAAAGATGGAATGAGACAAGATAGGGCCAACAGAAATGTGTCTGAACTAGTTGTTCCACCTAGTCTCTCATCTTCAGAGGGGGAAAAATGCTTCCACTAACCCAAACAGGCAGGGTCTAATCTGTACAGACAGTCTGCAGTATCTGCTGAAGGAGCCATTGGTTGGCTGGCACATCATCATCTGATTTATGGCGGTGGTGGTGGTGGTGGTGTGTGTGTCTTAAGCCTTAAATTGTTGGATCTGTGACTGGCTGTGTTGGTATTTCTAGATAGCTGGTGCATATTTTTTTACTTAAAAGCTGGCTCTGATACCAGGTTGTTGGCTGTGAATCAGTTCCAGTTTCACACCTGTCTGAAACAATGAAGGCCTTGTTAGAGGCACTTCCAGAACAGAAAAAGAAGACAAACCTGTCATATATTAGAGGAAAAAAGAAAACGTATAAAGAAGAAAATAGAGGAAATGCTTACTCTGCAGCATTCTCTTATTTGAAGAGTAGACAAGGTTGAGTGATGCCCATTGGATTAGTTAAAAATACACGTTTAGAACAAATACATCTAAGAATGAGGTTTACCTTTCACAAAGACTATGGCCAGTAACTATTTAGTAACTGTTTGCAAATGAGCTGAAACAAACCTACGGTTGGAAAATGAAAAACTGACCCCAAATCCCTAAATTAAAATGGTGAAGGAGATGATGTGGCTGGGTTCACATATCACTAATCTTTGACATGATATAATAAAGGTTTGAGCTGAGCATAAACCCAACCATTATTTTTATAAACATGGTTTATAGTTTAGGTTTATGAATAAATCAACCCATTTGTGGCTTATTAACTTGATTATGGGAAAGGCTGGATTAGGATGTACAATTGCGCTCATTTCACATGCCAGCAAGGTTATGCTCAAAATCCTACAAGCTAGGCTTCAGCAGCATGTGAACCGAGAACTACCAGAAGTGCAAGCTGGGTTTCGAAGAGGCAGAGGAACTAGAGATCAGATTGCCAACATTCGCTGGATCATGGAAAAAGCAAGAGAGTTCCAGAAAAACATCTACTTCTGCTTCATTGACTACGCTAAAGCCTTTGATTGTGTGGATCACAACAAACTGTGGCAAATTCTTAAAGAGATGGGAGTACCAGACCACCTTACCTGTCTCCTGAGAAACCTGTATGTGGGTCAAGAAGCAACAGTTAGAACCGGATATGGAACAACCGACTGGTTCAAAATTGGGAAAGGAGTACGACAAGGCTGTATATTATCACCCTGCTTATTTAACTTATATGCAGAGTACATCATGAGAAATGCCGGGCTGGATGAATCACAAGCCGGAGTTAAGATTGCCGGGAAAAATATCAACAACCTCAGATATGCAGACGATACCACCCTAATGGCAGAAAGTGAAGAGGAACTAAAGAGCCTCTTGATGAGGGTGAAAGAGGAGAGTGCAAAAGCTGGCTTGAAACTCAACATTAAAAAAACCCAGATCATGGCATCTGGTCCCATCACTTCCTGGCAAATAGAAGGGGAAGAAATGGAAGCAGTGACAGATTTTATTTTCTTGGGCTCCAAGATCACCGCAGACGGTGACTGCAGCCATGAAATTAAAAGACGCTTGCTCCTTGGAAGGAAAGCTATGGCAAACCTAGACAGCATATTAAAAAGCAGAGACATCACCTTGCCGACAAAGGTCCGTATAGTTAAAGCTATGGTTTTTCCAGTAGCAATGTATGGCTGTGAGAGTTGGACCATAAGGAAGGCTGAGCGCCGAAGAATTGATGCTTTCGAGCTGTGGTGCTGGAGAAGACTCTTGAGAGTCCCTTGGACTGCAAGGAGGTCAAACCAGTCAATCCTAAAGGAAATCAACCCTGACTGCTCATTGGAAGGACAGATGCTGAAGCTGAAGCTCAAATACTTTGGCCACCTAATGAGAAGAGAGGACTCACTGGAAAAGACCCTGATGCTGGGAAAGACTGAGGGCAAAAGGAGAAGGGGACGGCAGAGGATGAGATGGTTAGATAGCATCACCGATGTAATGAACATGAATTTGAGTAAACTCCAAGAGACAGTGGAGGACAGGAAGGCCTGGCGTGCTATGGTCCATGAGGTCACAAAGAGTCGGACACGACTGAACGACTGAACAACAACATTGATTTATTCCTTTGCTTGTTGCTGCTTCCATTCCGTGATCCATGGAGAATAAGACTGTCCAGCATGAATATATGGGCAGGTAGGAGGTCAGGTAGGAGGTAGGAGGGGGGCGTGGTGGCTCAGCGGGTAAGACGCCAGGCTTGTCGATCGGAAGATTGCGAGGTTCGAAGTTCGGAGGTTCAAATCCCTAGCCCTGCGTGCGGAGTGAGCTCCCGCATTAGCTCCAGCTCTTGCCAACCTAGCAATTCGAAAGCATGCAAATGCAAGTAGATTAATAGGTACCACTTTGGTGGGTAGGTAACAGCGTTCCGCACGCGTCATGTGGCCACATGACCGTGGAAGCGTCTTCGGACAACGCTGGCTCTTCGGCTAACAAACGGAGATGAGCACCGGCCCCTAGAGTCAGACACGACTGCACAAATGTGCGGGGGGAACCTTTACCTTTTAGGAGGTCTCTCCATTGAGTATTTTAAGGCTTTCCAGATACTGTTTTTAACTGTAAGCATCAGTGGCATTGTCTGAGGATGGGGAATCCCTCAGAAATATTGAAGTGCAATTCCAGTAGCAATTTCATGAGTTTTACTATTCCACTGACAACTCCTCTATGAGAGCTGTACTTCAGCAACCAATCCAGCAAGCTGGATTCTACAAAATGGCATAACTCTGTTGAACTCTTTTCATTGACACTAAGTTAAAATCTAACAGTGTCTTGTTAGAATGGTCAAGAACACACAGGTAATGATGACAGCAACCAAAGAGGGACTAAATACTGCAATAGGTAAATATTTTTAAAAAAAATTGTAATAATATTCCTCTGTTGATACTTGTATTTTCTTGTTTTAAAACACAGCAAAGGGCCTGGAGTAATGAAATAAAGATAGGAGTTTGATGTTATCTCATACCTATAAACTCTTCCCAGAGTCCACTGGTGGCCAGTATCCAGAATATTTGTGTTCAGACATAGTTGGTTGTATTAAGTACAAGAGGCATATTCATTCTTCAGTAAACAGTATTTTGCTTCAAGGCCCAAATCTTTTAAATGCTTGCAAAGCATGGTAATTGTCTAAGTTTGCCTTCAAGTATCTCAGCAAGTATTATCTAAGACTCAGAGAGTCAGATACGTCAGCAGTTTGAAAAGGAAGGTGGGGGAAACATACACTTTTGGATTTAATCTGATTGGAAGCTAACCCATTTTTAGTTAACTTGTATTTTTAACATGTAAGTAGGAAAAAAGGAGTGCTATGTTGTTAAGAGTTTGAATTTATTTATTTATTTATTTATTTATTTATTTATTTATTATTCATATTTATCACCACCCATCTCCCCCAACGGGGGACTCTGGGCAGTTTACAACACCGTCAACAATTAAAAACCTGTAAACATAAATTACCTTCTAAACCAGTATAATAAATAATAGATAAAAATCCAAGGGATGTTAAAATCTCATATAAAAAGGAGGACACTATGGGGCCAGCCACCCCCAGGAGGAACTATTACCTCCCCCGTCCCAGGCAAGATGGCAGAACTAGGTCTTAAGAGTATTCCGGAAGGCCAGGAGCGAGGGAGCCAGCCTCACCTCCGGGGGCAAGATATTCCACAAGGCGGGCACTATCGCAGAGAAGGCTCACCTCCTGGACCCCACTAGATAAAATTCTTTTGCTGAAGGGGTCCAAAGCATGCCCTCTCTGCATGATCGAGTGGGGTGGGTCAATGTTATCGGGATGAGACAATCCCTCAGATACCCTGGCCCCATGCCATGTAGGGCTTTAAAGGTGATAACCAACACCTTGAATTGGACCCGGAAGCAAACTGGTACCCAATGCAGCCCGTGCAGCAAAGGTGTCACATGTTCTGATCTTATAGCATCCATAACTGCTCGCACTGCCGCATTCTGGACCAGCTGAAGCTTCCGGATACTCTTCAAGAGTAGCCCCATGTAGAGCGTGTTGCAATAATCTGTGTGGGAGATGACAAGGGCATGAGTGACTGTTTGGAGGGCATCCCGATCCAGGAAAGGGCGTAACTGGCGCACAACCCGAAGCTGTGCAAAGGCCCTCCTGGCCACAACTGCCACCTGCTCTTCGAGTAGGAGTCGTGAGTCCAGGAGGACCCCCAGGTTCCGTACTGGATCTGAATGGGGCAGTGCTACCCCATCCAGAACCAAAGATGACAACTCCCTGGGTACAGGGGGGCCATCAATCCATAGCCACTCCATCTTACCAGGGTTCAGCTGAAACCTGTTGTTCCCCATCCAGACCCTCACAGCCTCCAGGCACTGAGACAGGGCAGCGACCACATCACTTACTTCACCTGGTATGGAGATGTATAGTTGAGTATCATCTGCATATTGGTGATACCTCATCCCGTGGTGACGGATGATCTTGCCCAGTGGTTTCATGTAGATATTAAATAGGAGAGGAGAGAGAACCGAACCCTGTGGCACCCCACAAAGCAGGGGTCGTGGGTCACCTCTCTCCTCTCCTATCACCACCAATTGGGAACGGCCCCGGAGGAAGGAGGTGAACCAGTGCAGAACCACGCCGCCCACCCCCAACTCCCTGAGCTGCCCCAAAAGGATACCATGGTCGACGGTATCGAATGCAAACATTGTAGTATTCTATATAAAGTGATACTATTTCTGGTTTTGCTTTTATTCAAAGAAACATAAGAATCTCTGCAGTAATAAAACTAAGCATATATCAGTTATGGATTATCTGCAGTCCACAGATCACATAAGTCCCCCACCCCATGAGGTCTTGATGGGCTCTTGGAGGGCTCTCTTCATTTATATTTTAAATAGTAAGATAGCTCTGCAAAAAGTTATGTATGCTACTTTATTTGCTGAAATGAATCTCTTCTAGTTTTCTGGTCATTAACTCTGTTCTCAAGTGATTAATACTGAAAAACTGAAGGAAAAAAATCTGCAGAAAAGCCAGGTACTGGTTAGATTAGTCTAAGCAGGTGGCAACACTTTACTGACCATGTCTAAGCGCAGTGGGACCTAGTTAGTACTTGAATAGGATATTGACAGGAATATCCAAAGCAGTAGACTAGATTGGGGAGTTGAAATAATATTAGAAAGAAAATAGGGGCAAACTACTTCCATACAGAAAATTATACAGTAGGGGTGTGCACAAAATGAAAAATGTGTCTTCTTTTGAACACAAAGCAAACAGTGGGTTTGGAAGTTCTACTGTACTGTCCTAGGTCCAAACCTTTCTAGCTTCTGACCAACTGCTAGGAGACCATAGAAGTCAACCAAAACAACATCTCACTTTGTCCTTTACCTTCTTAAGGATTCTAGAGCAGATCCCTTTTTCACATTTTCCTTGATGCAGCTAGAGTATATGCTGTAATTCCTATGTGTAACTCTACTTTTGATGCAGTGTATACTGAGATGTCCAGTGTACCATCTCATCTAATTATATGAAACACTTTCATTTTTTTTGAGGTCTGAGCCATGGACCAGACACTTGTAGCTATTTAGTCTGCACATATTGTCTTTATCTGTGCCTATCTTGGTTTCTCTGAGCTACCACTGCTTATCTCAACCCTTTTCAATCTGGACTCAGTTCTGGTTTTGGAATAAAGTCGGCCATGCTGATAATCTCTTGTGGAAGAGAGAGGAAGCATAATTCCACTGCCTCTGCTTGATCTCTCAGTGACTTTAGATACTATAATTCACAGTATTCTTTGGATCATCTCTTTGAGGACTGTACTACAATTGTTATTTTCCTACTTGCCAAGAATCTCAAAATGTTGATTGACTTTAGCTCAGTTTCTTCATAATGTCCGAATCAAGAGAAGGTGTGTATGTCTGAGCATAGCACAAGGTACATGAGAAATAGTCAACTGAGAATGAATCCTGAGAATGTCTGAGACCATGTGTGTCAGTGGTTCCTGGGTACAAGAACTGGGGAATTGTTCTAGGGTGCTCCTAGAATCATGATCATCACTGGAGGCCAAAACAACTTCCACCAACTTGCCCCTGACAGGGACAGCTGCAGTTTTCACATACTGGTAACCTCATTTTTAGATTACTGTAATGTGTTCTATGTGAATGTATCCTTTTACTTGGTCTGGAAGCTGCAGCTGGTACAAAATACTGTGCCCAGGTTTTACTTTTGAAATATAAAACTCTAAACAACTTGGGACTAGGGTATCTGACAGATGTTACAGACCTAGTCGATCCTTAAGATTAAACTATGAGGTGCTGCTGCATCTGCCAAAAAACATTGTTCCATCTGTATATTGTAACCAAAGTTTTTAGCCCACTTTATCATACATTCTTTGACATCATCTTCTGTTTTAAATTTCAATAAAAGTTTATACATTTTAGTAATTACATGTTCATCATTTGTACACAATTCTGTTTCAAATTCTGCTTACATTGTTCAATACCATGAATTCTTTTGTCTACTTTAAACCTTTCTGTTAACTGTAAATAACAAAACCATTAACAACTTTGTCCCTCTGCCATCAGTTGTTCTCTTGATTTTATTTTATATTCCCCTCGGTAAAATTCTAGCATCTCACAATATGTTAACCAGTTATCTTTCCCTATTATTTCTCATCTATAAAATGCTTCTTGTGCTGAGAGTCATAAAAGTGTTTTTGGGCACAGCCTGGGTTTGTATCTATTCCATATTCTCAATGTGGCACATCTAACATAATGATTTTTGAAATCTACATTAACCTTGCTTTATCGTACCATAACTATCCATGCCACCGAAATCTCAAGTCATGTCCTTCAAGAGCCTTCTATTTCTCAGCAACACCCATTCTTTCATCCAAACCAAACAGCAAGCTGCAAAATACAATTTCAAGTCAGGTAGACCCAATTCTCCTCTTTCCTTTGCATCTTGTAACACCTTATATTTAATTCGTGGCTTTTTCCCTTGCCATACAAACTTAGATATATCTTTTTGCCATTGTTTAAATGGTACATCAGTTTTCAAAATAGGTACTGTCTGAAACAAAAACATCATTCTAGGCAAAACATTAATTTTTATCACAGAAATTCTCCCCAACAGTGACAATTGTCGTTTCTCCCATGTTAGTGTGTCCTTTCTAATTTCATTCCATGTCTTAATGTAATTGTTTAGAAATAACATACAATTCATATTTGTCATAGTGATAATAAAATCTTTTACTTTTTTCTCAAACTTAAAACTAGTTTTCTCCATCAGTTCTGTTTGATCTTCTATTTTCATATTTTTTGTTAACATCTTCGTCTTCTGATTGTTAATCTTAAAAGCTGCTAGCATACCAAATTCTTTTAATTTTCCCATTAATATTTCTATTCCCTTTAACGGATCTTCCAAAAGCAGCACCAAATCATCAGCAAATGCCCTTAGCTTATAAGTTTCTATTTTAATCTTTACTCCCACAATTCTCTCATCTTGTCTTATATCTCTGTTCAATACTTTAAGAACTAAAATAAACAGGAGAGGAGACAGTGGACATCCCTGTCTTGTTCCTTTCTTTATTGTTAGTTCTCCATTAACAATTATTTGTGCTTTCTGTCAGGTGTAAATCAATCTTACCCATTTAATAAAGTTCTCTCCAAAGTTAATATCTTCTAAAACTTTAAACAGGAAAGCCCAGTTCAAATTGTCAAAGGCATTCTCTGTGTCTGAGAAAATCAATGCAGCTTGTTTTTCATTATGTTGCTCCAAATATTCCCAAATGTCCAACACATTTCTAATATTATCCCTTAACTGACTTTTAGTTAAAAACCCACATTGGTCTTCATGAATTAATTCTTGCAAAATTATTTTCAACCTATCAGCCAAAATCATTGTAAACAACATATAGTCATTATTCAATAATGATATTTCTTGTTGAAGTCAAATCTTGGCCCTCTTTAGGTATTAATGCAACATTAGACTCTTTCCAGCTGTCTGACATCTTTCACCTCTGTAAAATAGGGTTCATCATATTTTGTAAAGGTTGTAAGAATTCATCCTCAAAACATTTGTAATAAGAAGCCAGTAAACCATCTGGTCCAGGTACCTTTCCTGTTTTGGTCTTTTTTATAGCTTCACAAACTTCCCTTATGGTTATAGGTCCATAATCTGTTTGTTTCTTTGTAATCTTCAGTAAAATTTGTTTCTTTAAATATTCATCCATTTTCTCCAGGGAAATTTCTTGACCTTTATATAAATTAGAATAATATTGATAAAATATTTTTTTGCATGTTCATGTTATCTGTTATTACAGTATTTCCCTCTTGTACTTTTAATATCATTTTCTTTTCTTTTTCTTTTCGTAATTTGTATGCCAGCCATTTCCCTGGTTTATTTGCAAACTCAATTTTTGTTTTGTTCTGTGTAATAATTTTTATTTCCATTTCTCTTACCGTTAACATAGACTATTGTTAGGTCAGTCTTTTATAGCAAATGAATTGACTGAAAGCTCCATAAAGGCAGTTTTCTTCCCTAAAGCAGTACATAAAAAAAGAGCGAAGACTGTTGAAGATAACAAAGATGCAGTTAATCAGAATCCTTTGTCTGTAAGCTAGAGAATTTAATATCATGTAATTAGTTTGCATCTTCAGGACTAACCTTTCAGACACCTGCAGAAAAGGTTGTCATAGTTATAACTGTTGTTGTCTAGACAGATTATGCACATCTACTTCTGCGCTCTGCTGCTATGTCTTTTCTTTTTTTGTAATAATGTTATTAAAGTTTACAAATACAAAGAAAAAAGAGTAATACAAACTAAAATAAATATAAAAAGTAAGGAAAAGAAAAAGAAAAGTGCAAAGGGAGAGAAAAAAAGAAAGGAAAAAAATAAGAAAAATTTAGCACCTCCTGAACTTTTAGCCTGATGCTTTTTTAATGTACAATCCAAGTAAAAACAAAATTGCTCTCTGATACCAATTTGTCAAGGCTGTGTATTTTCAGGTCCTCCTTTGGATTTACTCTGGAGACTGTTTGGGATTAGTCTTTGCTTTAACTGCCTTCCCAATCTGATCACCTCCTGATATGTTCAGACTCAGTTTTGAGAATTCCAGCCAGCAGTCTGCCTTAGAGAAGGTGTGAAGGGTCACTCCCTAGAATGCAGATGGGAACAGGGGCTTTCTACAATAATAGCCATTCAAAAAGCAATCTATATATAAATATTAGAAATTAAATGCATATCTGAGTTAAAAATGTTTTCCCTTCTAATTGAGATCCAAAGCAAACAGGCATTGTTTGCTCTGCATCACATGGATAATGTGCATTTATCTAAAAAATGTGCATTTATCTAAAAAAAATCCCCAAATAATTTACTGTTAAAATTGAAATTAAATTTACCAAGAATAAGACAAAGAAGGCAAATGAAGGGTGTTTTTTTTTAAGTCTATAAAAAGGTAAAGGTTTCCCCTGCACAGTCATGTCCGACTCTAAGGGCCGGTGCTCATCTCTGTTTGCTAGCCAAAGAGCCAGCGTTGTCCAAAGACGCTTCCGCAGTCATGACGCGCGTGGAACGCTGTTACCATCCCACCGAAGCGGTACCTATTTATCTACTCGCATTTGCATGCTTTCGAATTGCTAGGTTGCCAAGAGCTGGGGCGAGTGCGGGAGCTCACTCCGTCACGCGGGGTAGGGATTCAAACCTCCGAACTTGCGATCTCCCGATCGACAAGCCTGCCGTCTTACCCGCTAAGCCATCATGCCCCTACCTTTTTAAGTCTATACTATCTTCAATTTGATTGGGAGGAAGGTCTGTCTTAAATTCAGAATTGTCTTTTTGGGTAAATAAAGTAATGGGCCCATGCCCTCCAAGTCCTGTTAGCTCCAGATTTTAGTCAAGAGAAGGTTTGCTTATGTTACTAGTGGCTTCAGTGAGGGAGAATAGTTTTGGGGACTAAATCAGTGTAGCTGTTTACAAGGTTTGGCACCTTTATATATTTGTAGATATCAAATTCTGATACTTCCCCATGCCACTGTATTTGCAGGTGGGAAACTTGTACCCCTATATTTGCACATTCAGTATAACATCTGATGGGGCCCGATGGCTCAGTGGTTAAGATGCCAGGCTTGTCGATCAGAAGGTCGGTGGTTCGAGACCCGAGCACCGCGTGACGGAGTGAGCTCCCGCACTCACCCCAGCTCTTGCCAACCTAGCAATTCGAAAGCATGCAAATGAAAGTAGATGAATAGGTACCACTTCAGTGGGATGGTAACAGCGTTCTGCGCACATCATGCCGGCCACATGACCGTGGAAACGTCTTTGGACAGCGCTGGCTCTTCAGCTAAGAAACAGAGATGAGCACTGGCCCCTAGAGTCGGACACGACTGTGCAGGGGAAAACCTTTACCTTTACCTATAACATCTGGCATGGTCCAGGTGTCACTTATGGCCGCTTGGGAGTAGGGAGCAAAAAACAGGCAGTTGAAATTTCTCTTTTAATCATCAATGGGTTCTTCCATCATTTGATATAGTCGTTTATAATCTTGTGCAGTTTAGAGCAGGTATATCTGTTGGCTATACTGGGTTAATTTTGGGAGTGCAAGCTATACTTATTCTAATATATTAGGATTTAAATACACTTTTTAAATCCTAATGTATTAGAATAAGAATTACAGGGAAACTAGGAACAAATATGCATTTAGGAGCAGTTTGCAGGGAAGCTGCAGGGCAAAATGTCACACAGCCCATTGAGAAAAGCCTAACACATTCCTCACACTGCTTATATGATAGGAATTATGTGAAGACAGGACCATGTTCACAGACTCTACACTAACAGTTTTGTTCCGGTTGCTGCTCCAACAAGATCAGTGTATTTATTGGCAGCATGAAGTAAAAAAATAAACAAGAAAGAAACTGCTTTGGTCCACCTGAAAGGGGAAGTAGGTTCCTACACTTAAGATAGAGGGCTAAGCCAGATACCAGATGCCTGCAGTGGTGCACAGAAATAATTATTTGTAGATTCAGTAGATTAAGAGGATGGCTAATAGTAAGTGTCTACAGCAGTGCTTTCCAAACTGCCGCCATTGGCGACACACCAACGGTGGCAGCGGCGTGGGGGCGCACGCGGGGGCGGGGGCATGCACGGCGGTGGTGTGGAGGGGCGCGCGGCAGCAGTGGTGTGCACGGCAGCAGCGGCGGTGGCCTCGTGTTTTCCACTAAAACGCGGAAGCGCTGATGGCGCGCCACTGCCGTCGTCATCACTGCCACCACCACCATACACACCACCGCTGCCGCGCGCGCCCTCGCACCGCCACCGTGCATGTCCACTTCCGGGTTTTATGGCGACACACTAAACTGTGTCTCGCGACACACTAAAGTGTCACGACACACAGTTTGGAAAGCTATGGTCTACAGCAAGTAATAAAATGATAATAAAAGAAAGTAATCTGAGTAAACATGGTCAAATGTGCTAGGACTGTGGTGCTCAAAAACAAACTGAAGGCACTTAGCTGCCATGAAGTGGATTGTCTAGAAAGTTCCAAAGTGGATCTGCAGTTATCTAACCCAAATATGTGGATCATGGAGACAATGATGAAAAAACAGCTGTTCTGCAGCTACCAGTAATGGTAAAGCAACCTCACATGGCAAGATTGACTTAACTGAAACACATGTTAAAACTTTGAGGCAAAGCACAATTATAAATCTAGACAGGCAGCAGAATGTTTTGTTCTGTGAGCCATATATATGTGATTTTCTGTCTGCTAGGCAGAAGTCCTCTGAAATATTTGTGCAATACATTTTGCTTATTTAAGCCTGCTGTGGCCAGCTTAGACAAGTGGAAAAGAGGTACAGTATGTTATTTGTTATGCTCCTGAGTTTCCACCATTTCTTCCATTTATTCTCATCACAGATAATCCATTAAGGAGGGAAAGATGGAATAGAACCATTTTTTTAAAAAAAAAAATTGGACACAGAGAGCCATAACTGAGAAACACTTTTGACCTCTTATTAGACATATTAGAAAAATTGGTACATTTGAAAATGAAAGGAAGAATGGGCCTCGTTGAACTACTTTTTCCCCACTATCTACTTTTGAAGACTTTTTGATTTTCTATGTTTTTTTTTTTGTTGTTTATTCGTTCAGTCGCTTCCGACTCTTCGTGACTTCATGGACCAGCCCACGCCAGAGCTTCCTGTCGGCCGTCGCCATCCCCAGCTCCCCCATGGTTAAGTCTGTCACCTCCAGAATATCATCCATCCATCTTGCCCTTGGTCAGCCCCTCTTCCTTTTGCCTTCCACTTTCCCTAGCATCAGCTTCTTCTCCAGGGTATCCTGTCTTCTCATTATGTGGCCAAAGTACTTCAGTTTTGCCTTTAATATCATTCCCTCAAGTGAGCAGTCTGGCTTTATTTCCTGGAGTATGGACTGGTTTGATCTTAATTTACATTAATTGGGAATCACTAAGTATTACTGATCATTATAACATATCACTACAGAGATGACACTTCTTCTCATTCAAAAGACATTTCAACAAGCCACATCTTAGCAGAGAGGGAATGGTTATGCATTTTATTGAGGCTAGTAATAAGGAGCCAGTCTGCACTCTGATCACTAGCCACAAAGAATGGGATTGCAGGCAAGGAAAACCATCCTCCTGATTTGGGAGGCAGCGCAGCAGTTTCACACCCCCAAAGGAAATCCGGTGGCAGCTTGTTCCAATGAGCTGAAAACTCCAGCTGCCACTACAGTTTCCGGGAAGAGGGCTTTTCCCCCTCTCTGCAGGAGGAACCTGCCCTTGTGCACTTCCCCCGCCATATGCTTTCCTCTAAGGAAGAAAACTTTGTGTTCTCCCTGCCCCCTCCACCTTCCAAGTCTATCCATTGCAAAAAGCAAGAGCTGAGAATGAAGCTTTGGATCCTTAGGTCAGATTTACCCTTCATTAGGAACCATCAGACTGGCCATTTTTCATAGCTTAACATTTTAACATTGTGGTATTTTGGTCTAATACTGGCTTTGAACTTTTGGGATGCAGTTGGGTCAGGTTTTCAAGTTTTTCTTCTTATACAGAGAAAATAGTCCAAGAAAAATATCGTTAAGTTCTACAATTAAAAAATGCTTGCATTAAGGATTTCCAAATCCTGCAGGCCTCTCGGCATCATGACAGAAGTAGCAATCCAGCACTGACAGTTTGCTTGCTGTTTAGGTCCTGAGGCCTGCAACCCGAGATACAATTTAAAATGGACTAATTTCAGGTTCCCGTGAAAGTCCTTTCAAAGGCCCAAGCTTCTCCAGGACTTCTTAAATGGTTTTAATGCCTCAGTAAAACCACAGAAGCTCTAAATTAAAAGCAAACATTGGGGCATTAGGTCACTGCTTAAAGGTACTTGTGCCTTTTAAAAGAACCTAAGTGACTTTGGCAATGATATTGAAACCTTAGGTGCATTATAGCTCTGTGTACTTTTTAGTTATATGAGAAAATGCAGTTAAAAGGGCTGTTTGTCCAGAAGTGATCTGGCTCCCTCTCACCTCCCCTATTGGCCCTAGAAGGGAGGGCAGTCCCTCGAAGGAGAGGATCTACAACTTGAGCTGTTCTTCAACTCACAGCAGCTGGAAGCCATGGCCAGGGCAGCCTTCGTCCAGCTTTGGTTGGAGCATCAGTTGCATCTTATTTGGACAATGGGCCTTGGCAACAGTAACACCTGCCCTCATTACCTCTAGACCAGCATTTTTCAACCTTGGCAACTTTAAGATGTTAAAGATGCCAAGGTTGAAAAACACTGCTGTAGACTATTCTCTAACGACTTTACATAGGGTGGCTTTTAACTATGATTTAGAAACTGCAATTGATACAGAATGCAGCAGCCTGCCTGATGCTGAGTGAGAACTTTTACGACCACATAACACCAATTTTGCAGCTGCTGGGCAAGTTAGTTTCTGGGTTTAGAAACACAGAGCAACAGCAAGGTCTCTTGCAGTTAACATTTTGAGTGCCATTATTTTATATCTTGTGATTTGCCCTATTTTTGTACACAAATTTTAGGTTTTCCTCCTATCTGGACATCCACAGATTATTTTTCTCTATTGTATGTTTTATATAACATGCTATGATTGTGTGTTATATATGGTATGTTTTGTTTTACAGTATATAAACCAGTTGCATTTAGATGTTATTTAAGTATCAGCCAACTACTTGCCACTTAAGAATCAGAGGGGATGCAAAAGCATCACTGGCATGCTTTCTGTTCACAACTAGCAGGAGCTGGATACAACAAAGAAGGTAGAATGAAAACAATGATTCTTGAGAGGTCTTTACAATACTGTATAACGACTTGGTATTATATCACGTCAATATAAAAAGGCAGAAGGTTATGTCCAATATTCTATATCCATACTTTCCTCTCCTTTTTTTGTGCTGTGCTTTGTCGTCGTCCCCCCCCCCCCCCCACCTTCCAGATCTTCAGATCTGGGAAGCATGCTGGGAGTTGTGGGATGATTGAATAGCTGCTGGAATTTCCCAATGGTGTGGTGGATGTCAGCATTCCTGCTGGTTCTCAGGAAGGAGGGAGTGCATTCCAAGGAGATAAACCAGAGAGCCAGTTTGGTCTCGTGGTTAAGGTGCTGGGCTAGAAACCAGAAGTCTATGAGTTCTAGTCCCACCTTAGGTCTGAAAGCTGACTGGGTGACCTTGGGCCAGTCACACTCTCTCAGCCCAACTCACCTCACAGGGTGGTAGTTGTGGGGAAAATAGGAGGAGGAAAGAGTATTAGGTATGTTTGCCGCCTTGAGTTATTTATAAAAAAAATAAAAGCAGGATAGAAAATACGTATACATATACTGTACTGTACATATACATATGTATACGTATATGTATATGTATATGTATATGTACAGTACAGTATATGTATACGTATACGTATTTTCTATCCTGTCTTTATTTTTTTATTTTATTTTATTTTATTTTTCATATACATATACATATACATGGGGCGTGGTGGCTCAGCGGGTAAGACGCCAGGCTTGTCGATCGGAAGATTGCAAGTTCGGAGGTTCGAATCCCCAGCCCTGCATGCGGAGTGAGCTCCCGCACTAGCTCCAGCTCTTGCCAACCTAGCAATTCGAAAGCATGCAAATGCTTTCCACGCACGTCATGCGGCCACATGACCGTGGAAGCGTCTTCGGACAACGCTGGCTCTTCGACTAACAAACGGAGATGAGCACCGGCCCCTAGAGTCGGACACGACTGCACAAATGTGCGGGGGGAACCTTTACCTTTACTATACATACACATACACACACACACACACACACACATACACACACACACACTCCCAGCAGGGTCACCCAAGGTGTGAAGGTTGTCCCCGCTGCCCAGATAAAGCAAGAAGGCTGCTATATCAGGCAGCAGCAATATAGGAGGATGCTGTGACTTTAGTGACAGTGGCAAAGGCATCATTTCATACTGCACAGGAAAAGGCAGTGGTAAACCACTCCTGCATTATACCAAGAATACCACATGAAAAGACAAGATAACATGATTGATGATACAGCACTGGATGGTATAGCTATACTAGTGAGCAAAAACTGATTTTTCAGAGTACTAATCATGTTTATGACACAGCTAGATTAAAGCCTTTGAGACATCTAGTTGCTGTGCAGGAAAAGAAAACCCAAAGCTGCAAAGATAGGATTACAGTAGAAGCATGGGATGTAACAAGCATGAACTTGGGGAAGCTCAATACAGTGAAAAGAATTGGCTACACATTGGGCATCAGTAAATTGAAATGGAATTGGACACTTTCATTCAGAAGATCATACTGTTTACTACTTAGGACACAAACAAACAAGGAATTGTATTGCTTTCATAGTCAGGAAGAACACAATAAAAACAATAGTCTTTGATGAAGTAATTTCAACTAGACTTCACGGACAACCATTTAAAAATGATGGTTATCCAAGTTTATGCCCCAGCCACCGATGCAGAAGAAGAGGTTGATGAGTTTTATGGTCTAGTTCAGTCTGAAATTGATAGACTGATATGTTGCTGGTGATTGGAGACAGGAATACCAAAGTTGGAAATAGTCAAAGAAGAAAACATAATTGGACTGCATAGCCTAGGAAACAGAAATGAAGCAGGAGAATTTATCAGTTTATATATATATATATAAACTGTATATATATATATATATATATAGACATCACCAGATGGAACACACAGAAATCAAATTGACATTATTTCTACAAGGAAGTAGAAGAATGCCATTATAAACAGCAAAGATGTGGCCAGGGGCAAACTGTGGAACAGATCACAAACTGCTCATGTACGTGATCCAAATCAAGCTAATGTGAAAGAAAAAAGCCAATCGCTTTCCATGATATGATCTTGAGTGTTTATCTACCATTTGCAAAGAGAACATTAGAAATATGGGAAGGAACAGAAGAAAAATTAGTAACAGTTCTAACCAAAATATACTGGTGTAGGCTTTCACAGCTGGCATCAATGAAGCAGTGATGACCTTTCAGGCTGAATGGCCGTAGTCTAGTTTTCTTTTGTTTTCATGTTTCGCCAGCAGAATGGGCTGGCATTTTCAGAGGCAAGGTGAACTGCTTTGTGGTGTGCCCCTCAGCCATTCATAGGCAACTGAAAGGGGCTGTCTGGGCTCTTATATTTGAAGCAGCCAAGCTGATGTCTGATTGGTCCATGTCACGGGAGTCCAAGAAAGCTGGCTTCTAAATGGTTTCTTGTCCAATTGGTCCATTATGAAGAAATTCCAAGAGTATCTGTTCCTGATTGGTCTGTCTTTGAGCCAAGTTGCTGGTTGGTTCCTTGGGTAGATGGACTTCTGATTGGTTTATTTTGGAGAATTCCAAGAGAGTTGGTTTCAGATTGGACTGTTTTTGAGCCAGGATACTGCTAGGTGTTCTCTCTGGTGAGGCTGCTGCAGATTCTTTTTGATTAAATAAGTAATTTCAATACTCTTCCTAAATTGGATTCTTCAAGCTTGGAATTCCTTGTGGTATAATTTTTTTAAAAAACCTATTTCAACAATTTGTCAAGAATGAAAATGAAATATTAATCAAAGTCTTTCTAGATTGTCTTGTTGGAATTATAATCAGATTGGTACATATTCCCTCTCTAGTGTATACTTTTTTTTCTTTTTTTACTAATGGTAGTTAATAGTATTAGAAATAGCATTGGCTCAAAAATAAGCAACAAAGATTCTTGGAAAAAAAACAGTTTAAGTAAATACTGTTTTATTCACATTTGGTCTCCACCAACTTAATTCCTAATAGATTATTGCCACATAATCCCAAATTGTGCTTGTTTTTCTTTCTTTTGGGTAGTTTTCCCTTTTGGGTTTCTTTCTATTTTCTTAAAATATTTTTATATTTTATTTGCAATGTTTATTTTTAAAATGATAATAAAGAGTGTTCCTTGGTGGATTTTATTTGTCAGATGATGCTTGCTGGTTTAAAATGACAAAAGCAGATTTGCAATGATTGATTCATACTAGTAAGGGGCTAATTAATATACAGATCTGACTAATTAATTGGGTGCTATTTGTATTGCCTCTTTCCATACTGCCTTTAGTTGTAAATTCATTTTTTAAAAAAGGCATTCAGGAAAACAAGAAAGAAAAAGAAAACCAATTATTGCTCTTTGCAGGGATGTGGTTTTATGTATTATGTATCTCCTACAAAAGGTACTTGTTATCTTGGCAGTTACTGACATAGAATCTTTAGTACTGATTCACATCCTGCTCAAAAATTATTCCAGCAACATGTGCTATCACTGCGATATCCAGCCTCCTTAAATGCCACCAAGCTAAAAAGAATGGTGACATCTGACCTGTAGTGACATGCTGGGTTGGCTTGTGCAATAATGACCATCTTCCAAAGGCAGCCTTATGCTTCCAAAAGGTGGCAAGCTGCCTTTCTGAGAGTTCATTGACTGTTTCTCTTTGCAAGGAAGTTAGTTTCGGCTGTAAAATCTGTAGGCTGAATATAGAAATAACACCTCCAAATTTGACCTATTTTTCAAGCTTGCTTTACTTTTTTTTTTTCATTTAAGGCACAAACATCACAGTCAAATTTTCCAGATATAACCTAGACCAACCACAGTTCCTAATACAAACACTGGTATAAGTTCATGCGTATTTCTTAAAGTTTCCTTCGAACACCTTTTCCTTCCAAAATGTATTATTATTTATGAATAAATGGCTAAACACAATGACATGATGGGGAAGTTGGAGGAAAACATAAATATTGTAGTTAAAAATACCCTTTAATGCAATTGCTGGATAATGTGAAAATACTTTCCTGTTCTATATGCTATGGGTTGAATTACAGCTGTTCTGGACAAAGTGATATACCCATTTTCTACAGATTTCAAGGCAGGCATATTTTAGCTATCCAGGATATAATTTGACTTTTGTTAGATAATAGCTAGGTAACTGAGAGTTAAATAATCTTTGCTGTGATTTACTACAATGCATTGTCACAAAACCTAGATCTATCTTCTGCCACCTATCAACTAAGCATTCTGTGTCCTTAGAATGGTGCACTATGTTCTGAGATATCTATACATCAGTCTAGTTTGGCAGATTATGCATTCTAAGACTAAGATGTCAAATTGTAGGATAAATCAGCATAAACCATGGCACTATGGAGCTACCAAAGTACTTAATTTTACTAATTATCTGATGATGAATCAAACTGAGCATTGAACAGTGCTTAAAAGACTGTGCAAGAAGCTCTCTGTTGCCACCCAATGGACAGTATAAAAAGAAAACAGCAGTAGCTTTCTTGGAAGATACACTTCCACCAATTATAAGTCCCATATTCCAATGTGAACTGATAGTTACAAAAAAAAATCCATACATTCCTAAGAGGCAACAAACCAAACATTCTTTTTTCCTATATATTTAGCTCACCCATTTTTAATACATAAATTTCCCATAATAAATATTTATTTATTTATTTATTTATTTATTTATTTATTTTCTATCCCACCTTTATTTTTATAAATAACTCAAGGCGGCGAACATACCTAATACTCCTTCCTCCTCCTATTTTCCCCGCAACAACAACCCTGTGAGTTGAGTTGGGCTGAGAGAGAGGGACTGGCCCAAGGTCACCCAGCCGGCTTTCATGCCTAAGGCAGAACTAGAACTCACAGCCTCCTGGTTTCTAGCCCGTTGCCTTAACCACTAGACCATGACTTTCCAAACTGTGTGTCGCGACACAGTACTGTGTTGCCTGCGGGGCTCAGGTGTGCCGCGCAAAAACCCGGAAGCGCTGATGGTGCACCACCGCCGCACGCGGCGGCGGGCCATCATCACTTCCGGGTTTTCGTGCAGCACACCAGGACACTGCCGCTGCTGCTGCTGCGCATGAAAACTGAAAAGCGCCGCGGCAGCAGCAGCACACAAAAACCCAGAAGCACCGCAGTGGCGGCTTCCGAGTTTTCGCCCGCCACCGCGGCGCTTCCAGGTTTTTGCGCGCCGCCGTTGGTGTGTCGCCAACTGAAAAGTTTGGAAAGCCCTGCACTAGACCAAACTAGCTCTTGTGAATGAGCACTCATAAATGGCATGGCTGCAACCCTAAAGTTATTGAGGATTCATTTGGAATCAAAACGTTCAAAATATGTTTTATAGTATATGTATTGAAAAAGAATGTTTTTAAACACACTATATAACTTTATAAAGATTATGTCTGTGTATGTATCATTGCAGATTAATGGGAAAGTGCAATGGAAGAAACTTATAGGTGAGCACATGTGAAGTAAGACTAGAACCTTCTCTGAACCTTCACATATTGATTTGGGATCAGCAACCAAGTCTTTAGCAGCAGGTGATTGATCTTTAGTAAGAATCATTAAAGACAAAACTGATAGAGCATCTCTTTTTCATGTAGTGCTTTCACAGTTGCTCTAACTTCTCATATTCTGATATTGGCTTGATATTTTTAGTAGTTAAGAACTCCAGCTCCTAACAAAGGACTTTAGACAAAAAGAACTTGTTTAGCTTAGTCTGTCTCTCTTCTTATACCCATATTTTTGTGGAGTTACAATTGCGTACAACAGGCTAAGCACAAAGCCAAGTCAGGACCCTTTGATTTGGTTTTCTCAAAGGAGAGTCATTGTCTCATCACTTCAAGTGGCGCAGAAGTGCTAACAAATGGAAACACGAAGTAGTGTCTCAGCTGTCACTGCAATTTTGAGTTCTGCAAGCCAGACTTCAAGAGACAGTCCAGTGTTTGATATCTGTCCAAATAGGTTCTGTTTCCACTTAATGTGATTTGCAAGGATAGTTCCCAGATTCCTGGATTTATAGGACGGAATACTTTCCTAAATGTCTCATGGTAAAGTGCAGGTCAAGAGTGGCTGCATGCCACACAATCTTTGAAAAAGGCAGATATGCTTTGCTGATAGGTGTTACATCCATAGCCTGTGTCCCCAAGGCACGTTTATGACTTTGAATCTGAAGCATTCCACAGCCTTAATAGACACTACAAATTGTGGTAGTTTGAACAGGGCTTCACTCTGTTTTCATTGTATCCTGGTCTCAGAAATTGAAAATGGGTGGGTTCTTGTGATACATTTACCCATTTACTGCTATAAAATCCTTATTATAAATATTTTAGGTAATGCTTCATTTAGGTAACTCAGTTTTTTGAGTTTATAGAACACACTAGTCTAAGATGTGCATGGCTAAGTTTTTGTTTCAGTATGTGGTGTGAACACAGCCAAAGACTGCAGAATTTTCCACATATTGGTGTATTCTGACAGAAAGCTTTAACGTTTAGGTCTAGCAGTTGGGGAGATGGAGATCCGCCTGCATTCTGTCCCAAACTAGAAAAAGGTGAACTTACCTAAACCAAAATGATGAATGAATTGTAGGATCAGAGGTATAGGCCATTAGTCTGGCGTGGGACAGGAAATGTAGACCATCCCCAGATGCTTGTACAGCTTTTCCTTGAAGATCTCTCCCTTAGCTAATTAGATAAATTGTCAAACTACTCTTCAGTCAGCCACAGTATTTCTATTTAGGTGACATCCTTGGAGGATGCATGAGAATAACTCAGAGCTTTCCATTTAAGAAAATGTTTTTGACAGAGGGTGCTTGCTGGTTTTTGTTTGGTACCTGATTATAAAGCTGCTATATGCAGTTTTTAACAGTGAATTTTTTAAAATTCACCCCTCCAAACTCATCACAGCAAAACATGTTAGGAATCTAGATATTAAAGCTAAAAATTAACTTGTCAATTCCTAGAAATTCACATGAGAAACCTGGAGTAATAAATCTGTATGTATAACAAGCATATAATACAAAATTGGGTAAGAGCTGTAACCTGCCCTCCTCTGGTGAGCCTTACACAAGTTGTTGGTTTGTGGTATTTATTGGGTATGGTCAAGATTTGTTGATCTAGGTAATTGAGTAGCACTGAACAAATAAATTAAATATAAATACTTCTTTGGGGTCTGACCAGGAAGACCTTTTGTAATTTGATATGATCACCTACATTAGCAAAGAATAATTTTATATACTGATATTTACACCTTGTAATGTTTCCTCCCTTCCTCAAAACCATCAGTATGTCTACAAATAGAGTTTTAAAATAAAACAGACATGCTGATCCTTATTTATCTATTACTTTGCTATGTAAGCACTCATGGCAGCTTACAACAGTAAAACAAAATGCAAAAGGTAAAAAAGGACAGTAAAATCAAGAAAATTAGAATTAAAGTCATGATCATTAAAATTAATTAATTCAAAGCTAGGCAAAAGGGGTGCATTTTTGCCATTTTCCTAAATGCTGGGCAAGTCGGAGCCAAACACTCATCCCTGGGGAAAGATTCCAGAGTCTGGGAACTGCTGAGGAGGAGAGACTTTCCTGTGGACCACATAGCTAAACTTCTGGCAACAGGGGTATCAGAAAAGTGTAGGTGTCCTTGGCCATCCTTGATGATGCCAACATTATAAAATGTGCATTGCGATGCCACAAAGCAGGCTGCACCTTTTTGTAATGGTATCATGATGCATGACTCATGTAGGTGCCTGAGATCCCAACATTGCAGCCCATGTCTTGTCACTACCCTAATCTTTCCCCACCTTAAAGGGGCCTGTACTGTTGATATAAGCCAGTAGGCAGATTCATAGAGGGAGCAGTAATCCTGAGGTCCTAAGCCTTATTCTGACAAAGAGAACACTGAAATTTAAAATGCTATTGTGTTCCATTCAGCCAGTATGATTTTAGTGTTGTGTGATCTATTAGAGTTGTTGAGATCTCATAGTATTTAAAGTATTCATATTATACTAAGTGAGCTTTAGAAAAGAAGTGCCTTGCTGTATCATACAATAACACAACCATCAGCAGGCATATATTTTGCAAGGATCCTTGCAAGGATCTGCAATAAACAGCAACTAAATGATTCACCAGAAATTGGTGCTCTATGGTTAATATTAGATTAAGGAATGTATTTTTTATTTATTTTTATTTATTTTCTATCCCACCTTTATTATTTTTATAAATAACTCAAGGTGGCGAACATACCTAATACTCCTTCCTCCTCCTATTTTCCCCACAACAGCCAGGGATGGAACTAGGGTCTGTGTCACCCGGGGCAAACATGGATTCTGCGCCCCCCCCATGGGTTATTTTGTCATTTTGGCGGGGGGGGCCAGCGCGGCGCCCGTGGCACATGCCCCGCTTGCCTCCCCTAGTTGCGGCCCTGACAACAGCAACCCTGTGAGGTGAGTTGGGCTGAGAGAGAGTGACTGGCCCAAGGTCACCCAGCCAGCTTTCATGCCTAAGGTGGGACTAGAACTCACAGTCTCCTGGTTTCTAGCCCAGCACCTTAACCGCTAGACCAAACTGGCTCTCTTTTTACCAGTCTTTTTACCTATTTTCCCCATCTCAGATACAAGGCAACTTCAGCCATCTCCTCCATGGCCTTATGATCCATCTTACCAATATCTGGGATCAATTGCAACTTCTTCTGTTCATCCAGCCACACCCATTTCACCTGGAAGGGCTGGTGGAATGACATCTCTCTCTGCAGAACTTTCCAGCCGGCTGACAAGTAAGTTGTCTTGGAGAATTTTGTCCCTTGAACTCCTCCATTTAAAATGTTGTAGCTTTTTGCATGAATTACGGTGTCTAGTTGTAATACAGTTCAAGAAGAGTTTTGGTTCTACCAGCTGGGTTCTTCTCCTCTCCATAACAATTCTTGTGACAGTCTCCAGAACAAAAAGTATTTTGTTGTTTTGACTGCGATAAATATATAATAAAGAAACAAAAAGAGTGGAAAAGAAACTCTGGCCCGAGACACTTTTATAACCAGTCAGAGGTGAGATATTAGTAGAATAATATTTGGAATCTTTAGTCCCATTTTTAACACATCAAGTCAGAGACCCAGCATGTTGTAGTGTTTAAGGTGTTGGTCTGGCACTGCGGGGAGGGCAGGTTCTAGTCAACCCTCTAGCACAGAAGCTGTGATGGTTGTGGGAAAAGAGAGTGGTATGTATGCTGCCTCGAATTCCTGAAAATTGGGATATACAGTGGTGCTTAAAAGTTCGTGAACCCTTCTGAATTTTCAATATTTCTGCAAAAATATGGCCTAGAGTGTGGTCATGAAATTAAATAAAGAGAACCAAATTAAACAAATGAGTCAAAAACATTATACTTATTCATTTATTCATTGTGGAAAATAATCCAAGGCTACATACTTGTGTGTGGCCGAAGTATGTGAACCTTTGTCTATGAAGGTTCTCAGTCATCCAGGTGGAATTGTCTGTAGCTTGAATCATGTCAACTGGATTTCTATTTTCTCAGTGGAAACGTTTCGCTCCTTGGATAAGGATATCCTTGGATATCCTTGGATAAGGAGCGAAACGTTTCCACTGAGAAAATAGAAATCCAGTTGACATATGTGAACCTTTGCTTTCAGTAACTGATGTCCGTCCCCCCCGCCCCACTGTTCCTAACTCTTCCTCACCCTGCCCTCTGCTACCTAAACTTGAAGCCTTAGCTGATTTCACAGATTTCAACCATACCAGTGGACCCTATCTTAATCTTTCAACTCACTTATCAATCCCTAAATATTCAGCCCATTTTTCCCCCTGGTCTTATTAGTAAAATACCTGGAATTCTGGCCTTCCCTATCTTCCATCCTCTGGGTTGAAGCAAACTATTACCATCTCCCCTTTCCCTTCTACAAGACGACCTACAGCCATGGTTGCAACTGCTGAGAAGTGCATCTGGGTGCAAAACTATGGCATCCTGCCATCACCGCTCCATATCTGAGAGGTGTTTTCTGTTTTTACCAGTTGTGTGGCAACCAGATGTTCAGCATATGACATTTCTATTACTATACTTCCCCGCTGGATATCAGCCTCACCAGTTGTATTTCTGCCTATCACAGCTTGCTACAATGAGCACAAGAAATCTTCGGGGGGGGGGGGGAGTGGCAGTCCTCTTTGCAACTGACATTTAGACTTGAAATCTGATCGGGGAGGGAGGCATTTCCAGGTGTTCAGTAGCATTGTTAAGAAGAAAGGCAGATGGTGATTATATGTGGCACATCCAAAATTACGACTATAGGCTGTCACAGAAACCTTCTGAGAAACTTGTTGAAGGATATCAAAGAGGCCTGGTCACCTGGCTGACAAGCTTTCAGAATCTGACACGACACTATATCTGCAGCACCCTTTTAATCCACTCCCAGGGCAGACTGTTTTTGTTTTCTTTCTCCCACCTTACTGACTCTTTCCCTTCTGTACATATACATTCCTTTTAGGCAGACTCCACACTGTGTCTGAGGAGGGCTTGCCATGAGGAAAGGTTGCTTTATTGTTATTTTAATGCCTTGTAATAGCTGGCAAGGAAGGGGAGCCAAAGTCTCTGTTAACTGGAGCCTGTCTCCTAGCTCTCTGTTAAGAGGCCATTATCTTTCATCTGTCGGAGGGGGAGGCGTTGGAGGGGAAGTGAGAGTTCTTCAATCAGCAGATGAAGGGACATTATTTCAAAAGGGAACTTTCAGTTCCCAAATTTTCAAACTTCATGAATTTCTGTTGACCAAGCAGCCAGTACTCTATCTAGTCCAGATGAAAGGAGTAAGGAAAAGAGGAATGAAGTTCACAAATGCTTCCATCTATTTTTTTTAATTTTACCTGTGTGTGTGTGCCTTCGAGTCAGTTTTTGACTCCTGGCAACTGCCTGGACTAGTCCCTGCAGTTTTCTTGGCAAGATTTCAGAAGTGTATTGTCGAAGGCTTTCACGGCCGGAGTTCAATGGCTGTTGTGGGTCTTCCGGGCTGTGTGGCCGTGTTCTGGAAGTTGTGGTTCCTAACGTTTCGCCAGCATCTGTGGCCAGCATCTTCAGAGGGCAGGAGCACAGATAGAAGCAAAATCTCTGTGCCCAGGTAGAGTGGCAATGTTCTATTTATAGAGCTAAATTATAGGAGATTAGGTGGGGTTTTTTTTTTTGTTGTGTTGAAATGTTAACGAGTGGCTGATGAGCGTGATTAGCATGTTCATTGTGAGAAGTATTCCCATGTCCTGGTGGTTGGACTGAGTTCGTTGACCTTTTGCAGGCTGTGTTTTTCAGGACTGGTAGCCAGGTTTTGCTAATTTTTAAACTTTCTTCTTTTTTATTGTAACTGTGCTGGTGTTTGTGAATTTCAATGGCTTCTCTGTATAATCTGGTGTAGTGGCTTTTGGTGTTGTCCAGTATTTCTGTGTTTTCAAATAGGATTTTGTGTCCCGTTTGCTTGAGAGCATGTTCAGCTACTGAAGATATTTCTGGTTGCTGTAGTCTGCAGTGTCTTTCATGTTCTTTTATCCTGGTGTGAATGCTTCGTTTTGTGGTTCCGATGTATACTTGTCCACAGCTGCATGGTATGCGGTATACTCAACCAAAACCGGCACTGGATACTTCACGCATTGTCATCAATTTGACAGAATGCCTGCTCTCTCCTGAAGAAACCTCCATCCTAAGCAAAGGAGGAAACTTTGCAATTACACCCACCAGAATTCCAGTGGAAGATATCATTGCCAATGTGGAATCAGCCATTCACCAACGTCCAGAGGAAGAAGCAGAAGAAATAAGGGGTGAAGTGGCAAGAATCCTAAGGAAAGCAAAGCCCCCCACCAGCAACATTACTAAGAAGGAGAGAAACGCCATAGAGACCCTCAATTCGGACCCAGACATCATCATCCTTCCAGCGGACAAAGGCAATGCCACGGTAATTATGAACATAGATGAATACAAAGACAAAATCAGAGAATTACTAGACCCCACCACATACAGAACAATAAGACGGGATCCGACCAGCAAAATCATGAAGCAAACCAACACACTGATAAAGAGCTCCTCCCTGCATCCCAACGTACTACAACGTATTTGCAAGACAGAAGCTCTCTCACCTAGACTATACGGACTCCCCAAAATCCACAAAGACTCGATCCCACTCAGACCCATTGTAAGTGCCATTGGCTCCCCGACATATGAATTATCCAAACATTTGGCAACCCTTTTACAGACCCACATCGGACAGACTCCATGCCACATCAGAGACTCAGGACACTTCATCAACAAAATCAGCACCCTAAAACTCAACCACACGGACAAACTGGTCAGCTTTGACGTGGTCTCCCTGTTTACCAAGGTGCCAGTAAGGGACACCCTGGCACTCATCAAGCAAATCTTCCCAGAAGACATTACAGCTTTATTTCAACACTGCCTAACAACTAGTTACTTTCAATGGGAGAATGAGTTCTACGAACAGATGGATGGCGTTGCCATGGGAAGCCCCCCTGAGCCCAGTCATAGCAAACTTTTACATGGAACACTTTGAAAAACAGGCTTTGGAATCGGCACCCATTACACCAACAGTCTGGTTCCGGTTCGTGGATGACACCTTCGCAATTTGGAGTCATACTGAAGAAGAACTGGAGAAATTTCTGGACCACCTAAACGGCATCCACCCCAATATACAATTCACCATGGAAAAAGAAACTGATGGCAAACTTCCATTTTTAGATACGCTGGTCATACGCAATCCGGACCTCAAACTAGGACACAAAGTATACAGAAAACCCACCCATACGGACCGATATCTACACAAAAATTCCAATCACCACCCACGACAAAAGAGAGGCATGATCAAAACCTTGGTGGATCGTGCTAATCGAAACTGTGAAACCCAATTTCTCAACAATGAACTTAACCATCTGAATTGGGTCCTACAGGCAAATGGCTATTCCAAGAATGAAATAAAAAGAGCCATCAAACCAAGAAAACAACATCCAACTGAAGAAAAACAGCCCCCCACAAACAAAGTATTCCTGCCCTACATCAAAGGAGTCACTGACCGCATGGGAAAACTGATGGAAAAACACAACTTTCAAACAGTCTTCAGACCCACCAGAAAAATACAACAAATGCTAAAATCAGCAAAAGACAAAAGGGACCCCCGCACCGCTGCAGGAGTATATCGCATACCATGCAGCTGTGGACAAGTATACATCGGAACCACAAAACGAAGCATTCACACCAGGATAAAAGAACATGAAAGACACTGCAGACTACAGCAACCAGAAAAATCTTCAGTAGCTGAACATGCTCTCAAGCAAACGGGACACAAAATCCTATTTGAAAACACAGAAATACTGGACAACACCAAAAGCCACTACACCAGATTATACAGAGAAGCCATTGAAATTCACAAACACCAGCACAGTTACAATAAAAAAGAAGAAAGTTTAAAAATTAGCAAAACCTGGCTACCAGTCCTGAAAAACACAGCCTGCAAAAGGTCAACGAACTCAGTCCAACCACCAGGACATGGGAATACTTCTCACAATGAACATGCTAATCACGCTCATCAGCCACTCGTTAACATTTCAACACAACAAAAAAAAAAACCCCACCTAATCTCCTATAATTTAGCTCTATAAATAGAACATTGCCACTCTACCTGGGCACAGAGATTTTGCTTCTATCTGTGCTCCTGCCCTCTGAAGATGCTGGCCACAGATGCTGGCGAAACGTTAGGAACCACAACTTCCAGAACACGGCCACACAGCCCGGAAGACCCACAACAGCCATTTCAGAAGTGGTTTGCCATTGCCTTCTTCCTAGGGCTGAGAGAAAGTGGCTGGCCCAAAGGCACCCAGTTGGCTTTGTGCCTAAGGCAGTTTCTCGGTTTCTAGCCTGGTGCCTTAACCACTACACCAAGGTATATTCTCTCTCTCTCTCTCTCTCTCTCTCTCTCTCTCTCACACACACACACACACACACACACACGGCATCTTTAAGGGATCTCTGCAAACTGAACAGAAGTGCTTGTCTATTTGGGAACAGCTGCCCTGACTGGGCTTCTCTTCACCTAAGTTTCCTGGTTGGTTAGGGTCACTCATGTGAAAGATGCTTGATTTGTTTTTAGTGAGACCAGCACTCAGTCAAACCTGATTCACCTCCTACTAATGAAATATTACCACATTCTCCATTAAGTGCCTGATTTGAGGCATTTACATAATGCATCAGGATGGAAACTATACTAAAGGAAAAGGAAATCAAGGAACAGTAGTTCCAAGCAGCTACTAAAATGATTAAGTTTTTGGTGGGGTGAAATATTTCAAGCTATACCCCCCAATAACACTATTCTTGCTTGGAATGCCAAAGGAAATGAATAGTCAGCACTTTCCTAAAATAATTGCCCAAACATGGTAGTTATCTGTTCAGGGTAAAACCGTTCTTTGTTTTGACAAAGCAAACATGACCTGCAAACCTTAACATTAACATTGAAATATTTTTCTTGCTTGCTTCTTTCTTGCTAAATCTATGACTCTCCCAGTGCTCCATGGCTTGCTGCTATCACTCCATAATCTATTTCTCATTCTCTACTTTCACTTAAAGCTCAAAATCCAGCTCTGAGTTCTGGGTTCATGTTTACCACATCTCAGATGACAAATGGAGCCAAGAAGGACATCCAGGAGTTATCATATCTGAACAGGTTTATGCAAAAAAAAAAAAGATCCCTGAAGTGAATCATATGTGATTCTTAGTATTTTCTTCTGCTGTCAAGGGAATATATTTGATTTGATATCCAGCAAAATGTTGATTAGCTGGACCAAACTGATAATTGCAGCAAAAAAAATGGCTATTTGAAACAGGACTGGTGAATAGTGGAACAAAGCTAAAGCAGCTCCCACTTTCTAGAGAGAAGGTCACAGTTTTCTCATTAATAGGATCTCAAGCAGGATTACTGAGCAGAGAACTAAGGCTAAAGTTTAAGACTTTGAATGTTAAGTGAAGGCCATTAACATTGGGCTTAGAACATCTCCATAGTACAATTTTCCAAGATTGGTAAAATGTGCTTCATATTCATGTCTCCAATACTAACTAGACATAATTTGTATACTTAATAACACACTGTGGAGAAAAATACTGTACCCTAGAGATCATGGCTTTCTAATTCATTTTTACTTAAGGCATACATTTCAAAAGCATTCAAGTACCAGAGCATTACAAATGCTTCATTGTTAATAGAAAATATTTTGTTTTACCACTTTATGTTTGTCAAATCTTCTTTTCAGTTATCCACATAATAACTGTGAATATGAGACCTCAGATAAATTACTTTAGGCAGGTGCAAATGTGCATCTGCCATTTTGTGCATGCATAAAATTCACAAAAACCACTCCAAATGGCGTCCTCTCAGCAGAACCACATGCCAAGGACTGCAGATACACAAAACATTTTACTGCTGATAATGAGGTCTGGTCTATATTTATATGCAAAACTGCAGGTAATCAGACTGCAGGTGATGAGGGCCACCTGTGTACTGAAATGATTTCCCTTCAATGCAATAAAGTCATGTATTTTATTTACAGTATGTTTATATTCTTTCTCCCAAACCAGGTGCTTCTGACCTAACAGCGTTCAGTGATCCAAGAGTAGGAATTGATCGTCCATTCTCTGCTATTCCTTCCATTTCTGATCCTCGTATGCACTATCCTGGAGCATTCACCTATACTCCAACCCCAGTCAGCTCAGGAATAGGAATTGGCATGTCTGCCATGACCACTGCCACCAGATATCACACTTATCTACCACCTCCATATCCAGGTTCTTCTCAGGCTCAAGGTGGCCCGTTTCAGACCAGCTCCCCTTCGTATCATCTCTACTATGGAACATCAGCAGGATCTTACCAATTCTCCATGATGTCTGGTGGTGATCGGTCTCCCCCACGTATTCTGCCTCCTTGCACTAATGCTTCCACAGGATCTACTCTACTCAATCCCAACCTTCCAAACCAAAATGATGTGGTGGACACTGAAGGCAGTCATAGCAATTCCCCCACCAATATGGGAACCACGGCAAGGTTAGAAGAAGCAGTGTGGCGACCATATTGAATTATTATTACAGGTGTTTAATCTGGTAATGTCCATGATTTTATATGACAAATGAGAGCACTGCCATGTTTATCTTTCACACAGAAAAGCAATCAGTCCTGAAGTCAGTATTTCTGGAAATATTGCTATGAGGTTCTCTGGTTGTTTTTGCTCAGTGAAGTGATGACATTCCCATAAACAGACTCTTTCCAAGACTGAACTTCGGAAAATAATAACATTTTAAGATGGTGGTTCTGTTCACTCATGTTGTCTATAAATATGGAGAAGGGTAGATACTCAATATGTGTCTGGAGCTTCAGACTTCAAAATTTAAAGTATTTTGTTTGACATCTGGTGCTGAAGCAGTCAGTCTTATACAATCTTAATGAGTTTAATCAATCATTTTGACATGTAAGTTAAAAGGAAGTATACAAAGATTCTCAAAGAGAAACTGTGAATGCTTCTAATTTAGCAATGCTGTGAATAAGAGTTTTTATATCCTGGAAATAATTTTTTAATCAAGTTGTATATTCCAAAGAGTACAGGAATTGTTTTTTATTTTTATTATTTTTTGAGCTGCAACTCATCCTTCTTTGCATATCATTTTCCTATTTTGGCACCTTAAAATTTGCAAAAAGATTTAATTTTTTTTTTTAATGTGCTCACTTTTCTTGTAATTTGTCAGCTAAATGCATCTACAAAAGCCTCTTTTCTAGAGAAGTAATTTAATTTTTTTAATATAAAGGAGTGACAACCCATAGTCCTTCTCAACTACTGAAAAAGTACATGATGAGTTGCTCAATATTTATGCTCTGCATTGAATTTTTGTGTGTGATACCTTTATTATTTAAATAATGCTTTGAAGATAAGCACATGCATTTTGTAGCAACCAAAGTTTAAAATTATTACATATAAAATGGCTGGAATAATTATGGATAATGTGACTTTTAATTATTTAGAAATATTGTTTACATTTAGCTCCATTTCATTCTCATCAGTCATTTAAATGAAGTCACTTTTGTCCAATTGAGAACCCAGGTTTCTTTGAAAATGTTATTATGATGAAAATAATGCCTTAAAGTCAAAAGTTTATGTTGTATTTGCCATAATTGGACACTGACTGGGGCACTGGAAGCAAAGATTCTTCTCAGAGTATATACTTGGGAATTTCCAGTATAGTGTGATGTTCATATTCCATCAACTTCCTTAAAGACAACGTAAGTAAAAACTTCAAACACAGCTGAATATCAGCATTCTAAATGACTAGGAAGTTCCACATTCTGGTCAAAATATGACACATACCAATTTTTCTGCCTTGCCCCAATAGGAGATTTGAAAACTTGTTTAAGGCTGTAACTCTAACCACAGTTATGCAGACCCAAGTCCACTGAACCCCCCTCCCCCAATATGACACACAATCCAAATGGTTTTACAGCAACCTTCTGCAGGTCTAAACAAAGTAATAATTTAGGAGTGAGATTCTTCGTTCTAGGCATCTCTTCACTCACTCATCCCCAGCACCCTTACAGGAGAGGGGTGTGGGACCACCCACCAGAAGTCAGAGGCAGCCCATCAAATAGTGGTGTCTGATTTTCAGAGGAAAACTAACAAAAATATTTATCTTAGATTTAAGATGCACTGGGGCAATCCAAATGAGTAAAATACGATCAAGAAACCTCGCCCACCACTCCAGAGATGTCATTTCACCACAGCCTGGGTACCCAAGTGTAATTGATGCTCACACAAATGTCTGTTCCTAATATATGAAGAAAAATGCAGACACTTTCTCTCCCAGTAGGAAAAGCGTTTCACCCTTCCATAAGTAGAAAGAGACATGGAATATGCTATAAAGTCACAAGCAGCCCCACCTTGACATCATTCTAATATTCAAACTTGCAGCCTCCCAAGGATACTTATGGTCCAGAAACAAACCTTGAAGGACTATTGGTTCATATGGCACGTGGGCCTCAGCTCTGGGTATATATGAGAATATAGAGCAGACTGGAATAGGTTGCATCTTACAAAACTGTTTCCATAGTTGGAAAGGGTAATGTATTAACAGGCATTATTATCATGTTTTCATATCCCACCCTGTGCCCAGTTTTTAGTATGGTGTGCTTTTTTGTTTGGTTTAGTTTGGATTTTATAAAATAACTCAACCTGGTAGTTGTTTAAAAAAAATGGCATTGTTTCCTAATACATCTCAAACATACGTATAAGACATCACTTCAAATTAAACAGCACTGGTTTATGTGGGATCTGAATGCAATTGTACTCATTAAGGCCACACCATGTTCTCAGTTTCTATCGGAAGAATTCATATCTAGGCACATCCATTAATAATTAATAGCACACTTCTCTTCAAATTTATGCAGAAATAAGTACCCTTTATACTTACTTGGGAATAAGCCCCAATAAACACAATTCACTGGCTTCTTCCAGAAACAGACTGGATTAAATCCATTTTAGCACTCTGAGCTATGTTCTGAGGGTGTAAAAATAAAAAACACTGAGCTTGAGTTGGGCAAGATTCTGGAGAAGCTGATAAGCTTTAAGTGCTTGGTTGGCATATGCAGCTTTATAGATGCCAGCCAGGTTCAGATGAAAAGTGGCAGAAGACCATATGTAAGCACTTTGCATTTATCCAGAGAATGCACTAAACTTACAAGAACTGGGGAAGCTGCCTTATACAGATCAGGCTACTTGTTTACATAGCCCAGTATTATCTACTTTAGAGTCAGCCAATCGAGCACCATTGGCAAAATCTTTAGCAATCTCATATGATATTGCTACAATTTCACAGGATTCTCATGAAGTTTTCAGCAATTTTTGAAATTTTTGCTTTAATTTGAACGAAAGGTACCTCTTTGAGGGTCTAAAGGGTGCCATGGTGCCCATAGGCACCATGTTGCTGATGCTTGATGTGCTATCAGTAACAATTTTCCATGATCAGAAGTTTTTCACAATAGTTGCTAACCGTCCTTTCAGTTGGCAGTGTCAGAGATTTAACCAAGGTCCGTCTGCATGCAAAGTATGTGCTTTACCAGTGAGCTATGACTCAGTTTTCGCAGGTGTGCAGGTTTCCTCTTACATGCCTTCCATTCTATCCTCTTTTGTATATCGTAAACATTCAGAAAATAGTGGAGTAATGTAGAAAGGGCTTAAGTTGAGAGCACTGCATCTAATGTTTCAACTATTACCTTTTCATACCTTTCAGCTATCTTCCTGGAAATAAATTCATATAGCATTCCCTAGATTAAAAAGTAACAGTACTCTCAATTACTTATTTCCCACTTTATTGTTTTAATCCTTTATTACCCCTGGTGGGCTCTTTACCTAATATTTAAGATGCCCCATCTAATTCATTCCCTTTTCCCCCCAGAAAACTAACCAGTTTTGTTTTTCTAAACTGTCTTTCTCATGACAGCGTCATTATTAGAATCTGAAAGGCAGTTAGTCACAAATGAATGCCAATGAACTTTTAAGAGTGTATATTCAGGATCTGAAGTATGAACTTGACCATAAGGCACAGAGAACCCACGTTCTTCAACCTGATAACTTCCAGATGTGTTGAATTTCAACTCTCATCATCCCCATCCAGCTTAGATAATTGCTATGGTTTCCTAAATATTTTCAGTGGTCGAAAAAACTAATTCATTGGACTTTAATTTTATAAGACATTGATCACATTTGATTTTATTCTGCAAAACACTGATGTGTGATCAGAAGTACTAAAACATAGTTACTTCTAAAGATAGGAGTTTTGAAATATAAAGGCATCACATCATTCTGAAATAATAAGTTTGATTGCGTTTCTGTTGCATGTCATTCAGAAGTGACAGTTGCAAGGGGATGTACTTATAATCTTGGTGGTTTTGCCTGTCTTTAGTGAGTGGTATGCAAACCCTGTGATGTTTCCACTTTTGGAGCAGAGGTTCATATGACTGTATTCTTTGCAACAAAATGGAACACACTCTGGTGAATAATCCACCCTAATGGTATATGGCAGCCATCCCTAACCTGGCATTTGGGGAGATGAAATCCAATATAGCTGAAAGACACCAGATTGAAGAAGGCTGCCCTAAATCTTACGAAGTGGCCACCTCAGAGGCAAATTCCTGTACTAATGAAACTTAGTTGTGTAATTATAGCACTTACTGTTCCCTGCTTGGAGTGCTTTGTTTTTCTAAAAAAATAGAATCAAACTTGTTAAAGCTGATTACATATTAAAACTAAAACTCATCTGGAGCCCTGTGAAAGGTATAGTCTAACTCAACCTTTCCCAAGCTGGTGTTCTGCAGATGTGTTTGATTTCAATGCCCAGCATGCTGGCTGAAAATTCTGGGCATCAAAGTCAACAACATTTGGAGAGCATCAGCTGTTCTATATTTATGCAAATCAATTAGACATTGGAGTTCCTTTTGATCCTGAAAAAAGCCTGTTCCTTTTACAGCAATTTGTTTGATTTTTCTGTCTGACAATATTACCATCTTGTAAAACAGATCATAAAGTACCTGGTTTAATAATAAATAGTGATTGCTTTATTGGAATGAATTTGGTTTTAGTTGAGCTGAACTGATTTAAAAAAAAAAATAACCCGCTGGGCTGTCAAGATCCACAGCTGAGATTATAAACATACTTATCTGTAAAAAAGAAAAAAGTAAGACTTATTTCAAATGGCTGTGTGTTTGGAGTTAAAAAACTTCTGATACTGCTGTTGAAATAAAATTTTTCCTACATCATAATTCAGTGGGGCAAATGGTTCTTATTTATTCCTGCATATTAGGTCTTCTGTTAAAAGGCCAAACTGATTTCCCACAGATGTCACATAATTATAAATAAAATATTCATTACTTTCTCCAGAAATTATTTGTTACCATTGCTTTAAAAAAATTAAAATCCAACCTTTGTTTCTAACATTTTGCTACACCTAACAACCTTTTTCTTGGTTTCCCTTGGCCAATACTATCCACTAATTATTTTGTTCTACTTGTCATAAAAAGGTTGTCATGAGACTTAATTGTATTTATGTATGTAAATAAGTTTTAAAGGCTTCATAGAACATATTGGTAATGCTTGTAAGTATTTGACATTTTCCTCATTTACAACACCTTTTCTGAATTCACTTTTGTTAAATACTGTAGAGAACTTTCTTCCAACTTAATTATTTTAGGTTTTGAGATAAACTGTTTTAGTTACTTTGTAAACAGTTAAAGCATGGTTTTATGTGGCACATTGAAAGGTCTTTGCTTTTTTTGTTGTAGGAGAATGTGCAAGCAACTGTGGGTTACTTGTGGTATTTGAAAAGTAGCAGACCCAAGTTATGAAAGTGAAATGTTTCAGGAGATGTGAAGTGGTAAATCTGATGAGTGAACCACATAAATAGCAAACTGGGCTGCTTTTGAAAGCTATGTTAGAACGTGTGAGTTCAACTTTTCCTGGGTGTATTTATGATCAGCTTGTACTGTGTACAGGAATTGCCACACCTTTTCCTGATATGGCTATATGGGTCACTTTTAGAAGGGGTTCCCTCCAAACAATCGTGTTTTCTTCCATAGGAGAACAGGTGTCCATTTTTACCCACTCAAATGAGATTATCTCTGAGTAGGCCCTTCTACATAACAAGGTCAATGTGTCCAGGAGAATTTATTGTGAGTAGCATGCAGAGCAGCTGGACTGTTGCATTACTTCTACTGGAAACTTGCTTTCTTTGTACCACAATTCCTTCTGTACATTCAATATTGCAGTTACTATGAATGACAAATAAACTGTTTGGGAAGTATATAAGCATCAGATTGCTTCATTATTCCACTGAACTTCGTGAACTCAAGCTTGGTGCTTTGATTGCAGTGCACACAAGGGTGTCATGTATGGCTGTCTAGCCTCTGCTGGAACACAGCCAATGAAGGAAGTCCAACATCTCTCTGGGGAATTTATTTCACTGGTAAACCAATTCCTGCTGATTGTTCTGGCACTTACAGGAGCCCCAGAAGAACAGGGAAGATCAATCTCTCATTCATCATAAGTTTGGAAATTCCCAGAAAAATGGAAATCATGCAGTTCTGGAGAATCTTTAAATCTCCATTTGATGAGGGAAAAGCTCAAATGTTACTTTCCTAAAGTTTTATGTATGTTTTTTTTTTTTGGCAAGGTAGGTAAAGGTAAAGGTTTTCCCCTGCACAGTCGTGTCCAACTCTAGGGGGGCAGTGCTCACTCCGTTTCTTAGCCAAAGAGCCAGCACTGTCCAAAGATGCTTCCACAGTCATATGGCCGGCATGATGCGCACAGAACGCTGTTATCATCCCACGGAAGTGGTACCTATTTATCTACTTGCATTTGCATGCTTTCGAAATGCTAGGATGACAAGAGCTGGGGCGAGTGCGGGAGCTCACTCCGTCAGGCGCGTTCGGGTCTCAACCTTCCGATCGATAAGCCTGGCGTCTTAACCACTGAGCCAATGCGCCCCCTGTGCAAGATGTGCCCTTAATACCAGATGCATAACAGTCCAGGATTTGCGTATAGTTCCCAAGGTTTTGACACCTGAGACAGAAAATTCCACAAGTATTGTTCTGTGGGAATACATATCCATCAATAAATTTTGTTGACATCATGATACCTCAACTCAGCCTTGTACAGCTGCTACGTTCTGCCAAATGGCAGAGCTGGCCTGGTATCTTCAAGTAATGAGGCATGGTCTGCCTCTCCCAGCCCTGTGAGGCATGGTTGCCAATTTGCTTCGAGATGCGATTCAAGGTGCTGGTCATTACTATAAATCCTTGCATGGCACAGGGCCTGGTTACTTGAGGGACTACTTGTCTCCCATAGTATCTGCTTGACCAGTTTGTTCTGTCAGGGTTGGCACACTCTGGGTTCCTTCGATTAAACAATACCATCTATCGAGACACCGAAAGCAAACCTTCTCTGTAACAGCGCCTGCCCTCTGGTATGAGGTTCCCCCCAAGATCCAGATGGCCCCCATTCAATTGATATGTTGAAGGGCTTTGAAGACCTGGTTCTTCCCTCAGGCCTTTGGCAAAGGTGACTGAAGCCCCTTTTAGATTGTGTGGATTGCTTTTCTTGGTTCTCACCAGGTTTTGTCATTCTTGCCATCTTTACTCTTCATTTTTGTCTTTTGTTCTTTTCTTGTTTTTAATGTTTTAAACCATTTGTAAATTACCCACGGTTGCTGGGAATCAAGCAGATGATGATGATGATGATGATGATGATGATGATGATGATTCATACAGAAAACTCTGGGGAAGAGAGGGGTATCTCACTTTCTGATGAGCAATTTCAGCAACAGTGTTACATCCCAATTTATTTTTAGAACAAGCTTGTGAGGTAAGTTAGGCAAAAAAATAGTGACTGTCCCAAGTTACCTAGTCAGCTTCATGGCTGACTGGGGATTTTATACTGGGGTCTTTTGGGCACTCCTCCGTCTAACTACTTTGTTGTATTTCTCACTTTAACTCTCATTGAAAAAAGTGAACAGAAAAATGCTTACTTGCCTTTGAAGCATTTGCTGAATTTAAATAAGCAACCTAAGTCTGTATAGAGCTTCTCAGAAATGTTTTATTCATGACCTCACAAGTTTGCTCTCTTCTTTAAAACTGCAGAGACCAAGAATTTCCCAGACTACTATTAGTCAGTACGAGTCATTGTCTGGGAATGGCAAAAATTGTAAGAAAAAGGTAAAATAAATTAAGGGATAAATCTGATACACAGGCTTTAAAATAAAGATTTTGTATCTGACATAAATAATGTTTGGTCTCAAACTCTTAGAATCATGGTATCATTGATTTAACATGCAATAAAACTCATCTCTTTCTCGACATGTCTAGTCAACATTTTCCCCTCTAAATGCCAGCTTTTCAGGATAAATTTAATTTCAGTCTCACAAGAAATCTTTCACCCAATTTTTTATATTGATAAAATGCCATGTTAATAAAAATTGATGGTGGTTGTCTTTGAATCTGAATAGCATGTCATGGGTTGTAGATAAAGCACTCTGGAATTAAACACAGTTCATTCTCAGTTGAGAATCTTGGCCCAGTTCAGATACATACAGGTAGTAGAGGAGAGCAATTTAATGTGTTGAGAGGTAATGTCCAGTCTTTCCCCTCATTTATCATTTGAGCTTCCACCCTAAAAGATATTTCCTGGAAAACCTGGGCCATCGGTATGTGATACCCTGAATGCAATGGAAACGGTAGCAGTACATGCTTCTCCACCCTGAGAATGTAACCTTCAGCCCCACTGCGTTAGGCCTTTGAACCGGCAATAGGTCAGCAGCTAACCCAAATGCCAGATCTGTCTGCAATAATTGATCATATTTGCTGTAAGTGGAAGCCAGGTGGACAGAATTTGAGGAGATGACAAACGTGATCTTGTCATGCTATCTGAGAGGTAGCATGACAAGCCTGTCTTAAGGAAGTGAGGTAAGCTCTGCCACACATGAACAGGATTCTTGGCCCTCATCAAGGGCAGCCAGAGAGTGGATAGGAAGTCAGATTCAGGTGTGGTCAATGCCTCTTTGAGGGAGAGGGCAGTTCCAGGCCAGCAGCTTTGAAAGAGTCACAGGCATGCCTTTTGCTCAGTTGGTGTACTAGTTGGGCCAGAGGCCTTATCTGGAACAGGATGCACTGAAGATGATCACTCATGTCTTTATCCCCCAAGTTCTATATTGGTCTGCCCTTATAATGTTAACCACATTTCCCAGATATCTACCAGCTCAAGCTGGACCATCAGGCAGCACCTGCTGAAGGTCCCCAACTATTACAAGGTGTGAAAGGAGAGAGCTAGACGGTAGGCATTCTCTGTGAGGGCTTCAATTATCTAGAACAACTTGCCCCATAAGGCAAGGTTGGCTCGTACTCTCATGGTCTTCCAAAGGCTAGTGAAAACTTGGCTGTTTCAGAAGGTCTTTGGAGGTCAATTGTATAGGATATCAGCACCAGAATGGTTGGTTTTACTGTTTGTAGTGTCATTATATATTATTTTGTTATTACGTTTTATGTTGTATATTGAGTGGAGTCCCTTTGAATTGAACTGGTCAATAAATCTTAGAAATAAATAGGTTATAAACAAAATAACCTACCATCCTACATTTGCAACACCCACTGAAGCTGATAAATACGCAGGATTACATTTAGATTTGGCACAACTTTGGAAAGTCTGGGTGGCTGTATGCCAAACTCTGTCATCTTTCACTGTGTACCAGAGAACTAAATTAAAAGATTTTTGTTTTTATATGAAATCAATGCAAAGAATGGATTCAATTAACTGCAGATAAGTTGAATATGCTTAAGGTATAACATTCACATTACTGCTTCAGATTAACATATAAAGGATTCTCACTTCTGCAGCGTCATTGTGCTATAATAATATAGATTATTTGTATGCAGATTCACATACATTATCTGCCAGTATTACATTCATCCTAAAGAAGTCAGTAAATTTATGTTATGCTGGGGGTGGTGGGGCGTACTGAGGTTGAGAGACAGAATAGCTATTTAAAGTTTAAGATTAGAACCCAGAACCCAGGGTTCTGGAGTCATAGCTTTATCTGTTACCTATTATTGACTAGCTCTTCCTCTAAAACCATGGTTGACAGTAAAAAATGAAGTCTAGCATCTTTCACATTTCTCAAGATACTTGTTATGATGCCACCCTGCATTCACAAGATTGACAGCTGTTCCCCTGACAGGGAATATACGTACATCCTCCTGCCTCTTCCCTCTGTCTCAAAGACGATCTTCCTGACTGAGTCATGGATTGAAGCACACAACACACAGATGTTCCTCCAGCACCTCCTCTTCCGTAGAGGGAAAGATTTTATCTTTTACAATCCATGCCAAAGCCTGGGTCTCAGGAGCTGAGATAGTGTTGCTTCTATGCCTTTGAATTTCATTCATTCATTCAATCAATCAATCAACAGTATTCGTAATCTGCCTCAACCCCAACAGACTCTGGGCCGGTTGCCAAGTGCCCAAATTGCAATCATGTGACCGCAGGGATGCTGCAATGGCTGCAACTACGAGGACCAGTTGTAAGTACCACTCATTCAGTGCCATCGTAACTTTGAACAGTTGCTGAATGAGCAGTTGTTCAACGAGGACTACCTATACTAAGGACTCCATATATCTTTTCATGTGATTGAAGCCATTCCTTGCCTTGGCTTCTGGTTGTTGCCAACTTATAAAAAAAGGTGGGATAAAAATCTAAGAATAATAACAACAAGAACAACAACTTAACAACTATAAACAGACAAGACTAAATGGGAGTGTGCAAAACAAAATGTATGAAGTTGGCTACAATGCTCCATGTAAATTTAAAAAGTACTAATGATAAATCCCCATTCCATTTCTTCGTATAATTATAATATTTCAATTTACTTTCAGTCAAGATGACTTTTTGACAATAGTTCTATTCTCCATTCAGTCCAATCCTGGAAATATAGAGCAGAGCTTTCCAAACTTTTCATGTTGGTGACACACTTTTTAGACATGCATCATTTCGCGACACACTCTTACAGCAGGGCACAAGGCAGGCACTAGGATCTGCACGGAATCACAGCAGTTTTGGAGGCAGCAAGGCACAAGGCAGGCACTAGGACCTGCACGGAATCCTGGCAGGGCTCGAGGCAGCAGCAGCCGAGACACACCCAGACACTGCAGCCGACACAGTTTGGAAAGCTCTGATATAGAGGATGTAAGAACTCATCTTGGAAAGCTGTTGTGTTCCTTAGGAAATCCTTTTCATTTATGATAAATGCATACAATTAAGGATAGAGGACTGGGCATGGCTCCTGCACACAGGAACACACACACACACACACACCATTTGCATTTTGAAAGCAAGTCTCTTTGCTTGCACACGAAGAGCTTTTGGAAGCAACCTAGCCTACTTGCAGAACATGATTTCCTTGCATCTAAAATGCATATGACTTTGCTGGCTCTAAAAAAGAATAGGTGGAGTTTAGATTGACTTTAAACTTCTACACTTTTCTCAGCAAATAATTTTTCCAAGTTCCTGTTTTTTAAATCATTCATTATCAGGAGTAAGTAGATTGCTGCTTTACCTCTAGAGGGAAGTCTTGGACAGGATTGTAACACAAATCAAACTAAGTGTAATGCCTGTAGAAAACTGAAGGAAACAAGTGCCAAGTGAAGAGTGATGTACTGATAATTTGGCCCTTGTGCTGAACAGGACATTATTAAATAACTAGCCTCATCTTCTAAATGCAGAGCTCTAGGAAGGCCACAGTGCTTTGCTGTCAGAGCTCAGCAGACCTCTGCCAATATGTTAGACAGCTAGGTGTATTCAGGGCGGCTTGAAACAGACATGGAAGAGACACCTGCGCTTGAAGTAGACCGATTCGCACCTAAGGGGCCAGCGTGAGTACACATCTCTGTGAGCGGATGTCTGAGCACCCTGGAGCCACGAGCTACACGTGTTAAAATCAAAGGACCTCGGGGAAGGGAATGTTTAAATGTGACATGCCATGCTTTGCTTGTTCATTCAAGTCTTTGTTCGTGTTAGCCTTCATGCTTTGTAATAAACCCTTCTGCGTCCAAGAAACCGCGAGTCTGTGGTTTACTCTAGAGTAAGGGGATTTCAGGCATCGGAGTGGAGCACCTTACATTTGCTGCCTTCAGCAAACATAAATCAACATTCAACAGGGACAGCTTCTCCTGTTACTCTTGTTTATTATTTATTTCAAGGTCTAACCTACATTTTTTCCATAGATTTTCCAAAACTAAGCATAGTAATAAAAATTAAAATCAAACAAAATACTTTTAGAAATTAAGATACCCTATCCCAGAGTCAAGTCTGCCATCAGAAGCCATATAATTTATTTATTTATTTTATTTTATTTATTTATATCCCTTTATTATTTTTATAAATAACTCAAGGCGGCGAAGATACCTAATACTCCTTCCTCCTCCTATTTTCCCCACAACAGCCACCCTGTGAGGTGGGTTGGGCTGAGAGAGAGTGACTGGCCCAAGGTCACCCAGCCGGCTTTCATGCCTAAGGCGGGACTCGAATTCACAGCACCTTAACCACTAGACCAAACTGGCTATTAGAGTCCTAGAAAAGAAGAACTAAAATCAGGTAAACAGGCCAAAGGCCTGTCTTGTTAAAAAATAAATCTCTATTTGATGGTAGGGCATAAGATAGGGAGGCTATGCAGTAGCCTGTGTGTAGACACTGAGAAACGTATGGAGTGAGCTCCCTCTATTCATCTCCTTAACTTAGTGTTGCTGGACAAAATATGCACAACAGACACCTTCAACTGCTTTCACTTCATTTTCATACGCTTTTAGTAGGACCATACTTTCTAACTTTCACCTACCATTAGAGCCCTGTAGGCTCCAGAGCCCATCATTCGTGTTCTGAAACTGAAGCAGGGGACCTCTCTGTTGAACCCCACAGGGCTTCAGTCCCAACACTTGGCCATCAGGAAGCGCGTCCCTGCAGAGGACCTTCATCTATCTCTGCCTAATAGCCATTATGACTGAAAAGGCCTATAGTTCTTTTTACCTTGATGGCTGTCCCTTTTGGACAGAGCAGTAAGCCCAGGAATATCTGTATTCCCTTTTCTTATTATTTATACACACACACATAAACACACAAGCTTCCATACTTCTTATTCTAATGTCAATGCTAGCTTCATTTTTTATGCTTTTGATTGTCTGATTTTGTCATAGCCAAAACATGGCTTGTTGTGGGTTAGTGTGTTGTCTGAATCTAGTTCAGGTATAACCAACTTCAGACACTCTGTGTCAACCCTATACTGTAAGCTAGATCTGAATAAGAGACACTGTGTTGACCTAAAGCTACTTTTATTAGTACAGGTATAATAACAGAATATTGCAAGTGTGAATGTGCTTCCTTTCCTCTCTCTTTTATCTTCATGTGAATGGGGGGGGGGCACTGTCTGACATGTTTTTGTAAACCACTTTCTTGATCTGGGCTCAAGCCTTGTTTATCCATTGCCTTGGCAACAGATTTTCCCTCTATCCATCCTCTATACTCCAGATGTTGCTGAATTACAACTTGAAACAACCCTAGCTGCTATGGCCAATGGGAAGGAAGGGTGGGCATGGTGGTTCAGCAGTATTGGAGTCCTGCAATTTGCCTTCCTGATTTGTAAACCATGGGTCATGGGATTAGTGTATTGTATGAACCCAGCCGATTTATGGCTTACTCAATAAACCATGATTCAATAAGCCATGGTTCAGAGTAACTTATGAATACAGTTTTTATTACAGATTTTACAATATATCTGGAGATTCAACACAGCTGGAGATTGGGAAAAGGTTATTCTACATTACTTTGTCACTTGTGTCAACCCCACTAATATCAGGCTTAATCTCATAGTAGCATTCTGTTGAATTTTTGGATGAGATGGTAGAAAGTACACTTCCCACACTTGAATAGTTATGCTACATCGCTCAGTGCTTTTGAATCCATCACAACTGACTAAAGTATGCAGTGAATCTGACAAAAACCAGTTTCAGGAATTAAGCTGACATAAATCACTGTTGCTGGCTCAGGCACTAAATCTCCAAACTACAAGAAACTCTATAGCCCAGACAGAGATGAACAATTTGCTGTAGATCCTGAAGCTATTTGGTCTGTTGGTGAATCAATATGGTTTGGACAAGACCTTGAAAAGTGTGCGCATCCCCTATGAACTGAGCAGATGTTTCCTCGGTTTACATGGAGATGTTTTGCTGAGTTGAAGCTGAGAAGGTCATTACCTCTACCAAGATTGAGGGACCGAAAAAGGAATGTACAGTACATGTTCTATTTATATTTTCCTTGTGGAATTTTCAGCCTGACTGAAAGAGAGGAAATATTGGATTTTCTTTTGCACTGAACTTTGGTTAGGATGAGAGAAACTTGGGTTGGCTCTAAACTTTCTTAGTGTATTAGGTGAAATAAAAATTGTGGCATTGCCAATTTGTTGAATTCTGAGATTTGCTCAGCTCAGCTGAAGTCTGACACAGCATCCTGGATGGATCTTTTTCAGGATACAAGGAACAGGATAACCTGAGCAAATGATGAATGAGTTGCCTGAATCATTCAAGATGAACTGAAGGCGCCGTCAGGCACATCACCACCACCTGAATAAAGTTGTGCACAGGATCCTAGTTTGTGCATTAACAGAGAAACAGAGATCATGCAAATATTTGACTCTTCTTCCCCATTTATATTTATATGCAAAAAAGAAGCAACACAGATATGAAAGGACTGCATCACTGTAAGTTTATTCTTTTCTTTGATGCTGCAAGGCTAGAGCAGAGCCATCTGGGACAAATTTGCAATTCCCCAGAAAATGTAGACTATTATTTTGATTTTGAGTTTTCCCAAGAAAACAGTGATTCTGAAGTGATTTTCTAATATTTTCTAATACATGGGGGACACACTTCAGAATACCTTTGAGGGAAGAATTGCTCAAAAGCAAACTACATCAGAGAGGATGGTTCTGCCACTCACAACTTTTCACATACAAACATTTTAGTTAGGAAATATTTTCAAGCTAATGAGATCTCTTTGCTCCTTACTCAGATGATCTTAAGCAGATTTGAATAAAGAGAGGGGTTCTTGCAGGTCGCAACATCCCAAACTGTTTCGAATTTTAAAAGTCAGATCTCGCATTGCCACTTGAGAGTGAAAGGGAATAGGCAACTAGTATAACTTGATGTAATGGAAGTCCTGATCATTTGCCACAGGAGTCTTGGGCCTAGAGGGAACTTTAGAGCACATTTTAAATATAGATTATTTTATTTATTTATTTAAAACAGAGATCTAGTTGAAAAAAATATATATCTATACAGCAGATGGACAGATAATTACTGAGGTTATACAATTAATGCTCAATAGAACAGTAGTAAGAGATACAATGCAGAGTACATTGAGTTGTTTTCATGATATAAACAAAAAGAAATATGAATTTTTGAGCTGAATAGCAAAGTCTCCACTATATTATTTATAATTGATAAAAAGAGAAGAAGAAGAGAAAAAAGAGAGAAAAAACACCCCTAAAAATATAGATAACCCCCCTAAACCCCATAATCATGATGTTTAATATGGCAGAAGAAGAAAATTGCTAAATTCATGAGGAAAAATATATATACCATGTTCATTTTCTTGGGCCAGTCTCTCTCTCAGCCCAACTCACCTCACAGGGTTGTTGTTGTGGGGAAAATAGGAGGAGGAAGGAGTATTAGGTATGTTCGCCGCCTTGAGTTATTTATAAAAATAATAAAGGTGGGATAGAAAATAAAAATAAATTAAATAAATTAAACCAAATTTAACTTTTTTCCCCAGGCTCTGACACATCTTTTGGAGTGCTATCTCTCAGTCCAAAACATGTTACACCACAAGACAGGCGCGCACGCACACACACACACACACACCCCGCACCCTCAGTATAGAGCTAGTCAATCCATATAGAGAGTCAAATTCTGCAGTAAGAATTATTTTATCCTTGTAAATTAATATGCTCTGGCACACAGTATTGTATCTTCAAAATAGAAGTTAGTGCATTTTCGCACAATAATGCATGAGTTAATGTCATTAACTACTTGACAAGATCAGTTGCTCTGAACTGTTCTGCTAATATTGTGGAACACTCAGCTATTTTAGATTAAGTAACCTTCGAGCCAGAGAAAGCTTCTGAACTATGAGAAAGGAAATCTCTCTACTATTCAAAAAAGCGATGTGTCTTTGGCATTTTGTAGGCTATTAATTAGATTGGGCATACTTTTGACAAGTCTTTCTGGGATGATTTGTTCATCCTAATTTTATCTAATCACTTGCTTTAGCACCAGTTTCCCTATGGCTCACTTCTGTTACTTGTTTGCTAAGATGTTTGCTAAGTTACCCAATGGCGTCACCAGCCTGTTTGAAAATGTTGCTCTTTACGAGCATCCTCATTAAAAGTCAAAAGGGGGACATTGTACAATCTAAGGTTATTTTCTATGTCTGTGGTACCTGACCTCTCCCCTTACTATTTTAGCCCAAAGTTTGTGTATGCATTTTAGAGGTTCGCCTGTTTAAGCAATGATAACGTAAAGTTAATGTGTTTGCTTAACCAGAGAAAAGAGCTCTGACGTTGGAGAACATCAGTAGAAAAGCACAAAGCAAACCTCAAAAACAGAAAGACACATGTTGGCAAATGTCAAAATGCAGGTTGGTAAAATAGCATTTGATTGGAGATTTTCTGAATCACAGAAGGAAACAAGGGTTTAAAAGTCCACGCCAAGTGCACTATACTTGAAAAGAGAGAGAACTTGAATGAGAGAGTCTTGAGAAACCTTGGAAAAGGCAGTCACAGTACAGACCTGGGAATCCTAATATCCCTATTTTCTTACTATGGAAACTCATCTCTTGTTAGTTAGTCTCTTGGTCATCATAACCATTTCTTCGGCCATTCAAACAATTGTTCCACTAGAGATGCCCGACAATCATGAAGGTAAGCTAAAGCTCTATTCCAAAAATACCAATTTAGGATCTTGTCTGTCTTTGTTACCTGCTTTGAGAAAATGAAAGTTTTGGTATTGTGAAATGATTGTGTGCTGCATTGTAGCAAAGAGCAACATCAGTCTGAACTTATAGAACCGCATCAGTTTAATACTGATGATCATTGTACAAAAGGTTTATTTCCATACAAGAATAGATGTGACTGCATTATTTTTTTCATTAATGAAAAGTTGACCATTCTTTACATAACAGAATAGTCCAAGATATTTTCCTTTATTTTCCTTTTTTTCTCTTCAGATAACAACCAAAAAGCTGAGAAAGAAACTTCACCTAATCAACAAAAATCCATCTTGGAATTTTTATCAGGTTTTGATGAAGTACAGAAAAGCGCCAACCACAGGTTAATTACCAAAACCACAAAATTTCAAGGTAACTAAACAAGTAAACAAAATACCACTGTGCATGAAGTCATAATATATTGTTGATTACAATAGATTACATTATATGAACTAATTTATGGTATTATCATTTCAAGTTGGTTATATTTTTTAGGCACTTGATAAACTGGTAATCAATTAATTGAACAAAAGTGTGTTTATATATTAACACTTGAATAATTCCATTACATTTTTCCATTCTAAGAATATATGCAAACAAAGACAACATCATTATTACTTGATCAAACTGTAAGACTTTGGAAATAATATTACTGATTGCCTCTGTATTTTACAATTTCCATAATATTAAGATTTTGAATTCATGTAGCAGGTCACAAAACTGTGTCCGTCAGAATTTATTGCAATATGAGTATTTCTGTAATGAATTAAAATGACTGTCCAATATGGGTTTGAGAAACAATGTTTGCCTTATATGTGTCTAGAAATGAGATTAGAAACTAATAATAATGATGATAATGATAATGATAATTTGGTTTGAGTTATCTTACATGTTGTTTAAGTAGCATTTGACTGCGAAAAGGTAAGAAATTAATCCAGTACATAAACAAATTGTCCTTGGGTACAAATTAGTTTGATATTTTAATTATATATATTAATATATATCAGATGGTAGAATGCACCATGCTTTGAAAAATCAGGAGACAGGCAATACTGAAATTGGATTTAACATTAAAATCTATTGTAACATTAAAATGACAGGTTGCAATGACAGTTTGGATATATTTTAAAAGAAAGGGGGGAAAAGCTTTCCAGCATTCTATATTAGTGTTTTATTCAGAGCTATATCCATTCATTTGAAATTTAAATGTACAGAGCTGCACTAACATTCTAAGACCACAAAGGAAATCTGAGTTAAGCATTTACATGTTTTAACTACCCCCATGCTAATATAAAAACATAAAGGAAGTCCATATTTGTTTAACTGTGGAGCAGAAACTGTATAAATACAGCTTAGTGTGCAGACTTCTCTGAAGAGCTGAAGGTAACCCTATTGCTGAGAGACTGGAGGCCTTTAAAAGAAGAATGTGATTCGCCATGCCCAGATCCTTGTTCTACATCCCACCAAAGGTTAGGGTTGGCATGGAAAGTGGGAATAAAAGAGATTTATCAGCAAAGGGGGGAAAGTCAAGGCAACAGTGCTATTCAGATAAACATTTTTAGCTTAGTTAGATTAGCTAAAAAGAAGTTCCAAGTGCCAAAATATTTCAAGGGGCCAACACCTATAACTGGAATGATATAATGAATTATTTTCACATTTCTTCTATAGTGAAATTCAAAGTGAGTCAAATCTTCCTCAGGAAAAACCTCCATGACATTTCAAAATAAAGGATTTGTACTATGCCACATCTCTCCAGTGAAATACCTGAGAAATGTTTAGGAAATGGAGAAGAGTTGCTGTGAAACTAAAATTTTCTAAGGGGATTTTATGCAATTCATGTGTATGTATATATGTAAACAGATTCAAGTTCTTAAATATATTTTTATTTCATCATTTAAAGACTCAATGAAACCAGGTAAAAGATCACAGAACAGGCCTTTCTTGTACGTTAGAGCAGACAGTTGAAACACTTCTTGGTTCTTTCTATTGACAACCTGTTCAATACGTAAATGTAAAGAAATATGTGGTTCTAAGGAATTAGCAGAGGGATTGGCTTTGAGGGACAGGAAGAAGAGCCGCTGCCAAGGTGGATAAAAGGGAGCCGAGTCCAGGGCAAGATTGTAACATCTGTAAATGTCTCAGACAAGCCCCTCCCTAGTTCACATGACATTGGTTTCCTAGTCTGATCTAACCTGAAGGGCTGACATCCACCTGAGTTTGTTGGAAATCTAGAAAATCTAGCTCTTCCAAAATGCAGGACTACCCAGCCCTCACAGATGACATCAGATTCCTGACCCAGCTCCTGTGAATATTTTTACAGCTCCTTGTAACTCAAAATCACAACATCAGTAGGAATAAAATAGGAAGCAGGGACTGCTTCATGGGCAAATCACAGCATCCATAGCATGCTTGCTCACATAATCCCAACCTGCTGATAACCTAAACTCTTCCCTTTCTATTGTTCACAGTGGAAAGGAAAAATGTTTAAATGGGGAGGGTGGAAGAGTCTGGATTAACAGTGAATGCTGCTTCTCCCATACTTCATCTCTGATAGGATGGCTCTGAAAAGGCAGTAGGCTTGTCAAAGGCTCAGTAGAATTGCTCCGACCCTACAAAATCCCATGTCACAAAACATGATGAGTCTGTAGGGAAACAACAAATACTGGAAGAACAGAAAATGAACTAGGACAATTATAATTAAGTGAGCTATGCTATGGTGTAGTGGTTAAGGCATCAGGCTAGAAACCAGGAGAACATGAGTTCTAGTCCTGCCTTAGGCACAAAGTCAGCTGGGTAACCTTGGGCCAGTCACTTTCTCTCAGCCGTAGGAAGGAGGCAATGGCAAACCACTTCTGAAAAACCTTGCCAAGAACACTGCAGGGATTTGTCCAGGCAGTCTCCGAGAATTGGACATGATTGAATGGATTAAAAAAAATGCTACAGTCTGAACAGAGCCAAGTATTGATATTGGTGTTTTCAATGTACTTTATGTAATACATTTTTTTCATTGACTGTGGTTTGCATTGCCAGTTAATTTGTTTGGTAAATTAAACAATTAAGAACATTGCCAGTTGAGGATCTAACTTGCCTCTTGCTGCCTTTTTAATTTCCTTGCCTTTTCAAAAGGAAAGGAAGCCAGTCAATCTCTCTTAACTATACATGGAGAAAAGAAAAGAAAAATACATATATTGCTGGACATAAAGTTACCTTTAGTATTTTATGCATAATAATGCTCTAATGGAGAAAAGGAGAAGGAACTATGGTCAAAATTATTCTATTCTAAACCTTTTTGCAGTACTTGCAAAGTAATACCTGCACTATGCCATAGATGCTGATGCATAGTGTCAAATGATAATACTCTATTTTTAACTCATTTTCCCATTTGCCTTTCAGCTCATGCAAAGATATTTGGAAAGGCAATCAAAAGGGTAAGAAATTGCCACCTTTCTAAAAACAAAAAACAACTCCCCCCTTTCACTAATATTCTAACATTGCAAGCAAAGGCATTTTTTCTAGGGATATAATTACAAATTAGTTCATCAGAGTAGTTCTTTCTGTGAGGACCTTTGCACACATAAGCATGCAGTTCTGAGGGTCTGAGGAATGCATTTTAATTGGAAACAAACAAACAAATCACAAAGAATGTGTACATGGGACTGTCCTTTCCCTTAATGCTGCTAAACAACCTGCAGCTCCAGACAACATGGCTCATGATTGGAAATACAGATTTCTTAAACCTAGGCTAAATGGTGTAGCCTCCATAAATGAGAGAATATCAATACACATTCTCAAATTTGCTGTTTCAATGATAGCTTTTAAAATCCTTTAGTGGCTAACGCTTCTGCTTTTTTTCCCTTTTACATTCTGGATAGGATGTGTTGAATAAAGCGCAAACTAGTCCCCGCTTTTCTCAGCAAGAAGGTATTGTTGAATCAAGCAAGGATTTCCTGCAAACTTATCCTTTAACTGGGAAGAACTTCCAAAAAGCAGCACTCCAGCCTTCCAAGAAATCAAACAAAAGAGGTACATCATCTGGCAGGAATCAATGTCAGTTTGATAGTATAAAAACCAAAAGACGTGAATTAAAATTAAGAAAGGCCATGATCCAGTTGCATCCAGTTGCATGTCTGGATTCTGAAGTTTCTGATACAGTATAACAACTGATCTTGGGAATCATCATTTTGTCCCAGCCATTACTTCAGGGCTTTCCAAACTTTTGCCATTGGTGACACACCAACGGCCGGTGCGCAAAACCCTGGAAGCACCGCCACCGCTGTGGCGCGCAAAATCCCGGAAGCGCCAATGGCAGCGCTTCCGGGTTGCCGCCACCGCACTTTCGGGTTTTTGCGTGCCGTGGTGGCGGTGGCAGTGCGGCGGCAGCATCCTGGTATGTCACACGACAACCCGGAAGCGCTGATGTCCCGCCGCCGCTGCCATTAGTGCTTCCGTGTTGTCGTGCGACACACCTGGGGGCCCCAGGCGACACAGTACTGTGTCACAACACAGAGTTTGGAAAGCCCTGCATTACTGCATTCAGCCACTGACTGCCGGAAGACCATTCATATCCTGGAAGTTTATCCCTGCCTGCACCATTCTGATATTGGTGAGAGTAGGTAGAGCACTGCGTTTTGCCTGGACCAGAAAAAGCTAGGAGCTGCAGGAGAATACATGTAGTAAATCAAAGGTCCATACCACTTTCCCCAACCTGCTACTAACCAGGTATGTTGGAATTGCAACTCCCAGAATTCCTGTCAGCATGGCTGAACGGTGGGAATGCCAAGAAGCGTGATTTCAGTGTATCTGAAAGGTTCCAGGTTGGGGAATGCCAGATGGAAGATGTAATGAGTAACTATCCTGTGTAACATTTCCAAAAGCAGATAGATGTGAGTGGCTGACTGAATGTATTCCATGAGCAAAGATAAACAAAACTATATTAGAGAGAGGCTCATGTGAATCATATTTTAACTGGGTTTTTAAAGTGATGTTTTCTTCTATTCCAGCCTGTTTTTGGAAATACTGTGTGCAAAGCAAGTAGCTGCTTATAAGTGTCAAATCAACAAACCATTCTGGTGATTAAGGAATTAAAGCCTGACAATGAAATCTTCAGAATATGAAGACTTCTTCCACAGCAGTGATTAGTACAAATAACAATTTGACCGTATTTGCTTTGTGCTCATATATATTTAAAACATGTCTCAGTATTTAAAATAAAATGAACTTGTACCGTTTTTTAAAAAAATTACAATAATAATATAATAAAATAATTTTTATATGAACCATGGCATATCAATGGAATCTTGACAGAAATAAAGTGATAAATCTTTCTGGATGACAACTGTCAGACTATACAGATGGCAAAATATAGGTGTTTCTTCAGATAATACACAAAAAATGACATATACTCTCCAGGACTAAGGTTGCCCATAGAAGATGCTGGGAAACGCCTAGGAGGTCCAAGTAATTTTTATGTCCATAGCTTGGAATGTCATTGTTCTTAGCACTTCCTTTGATCCACAGGCTGCTTTTAGATGCTATCGCAACAAATCTAAGTGCAAATAGTACCCAAAATAGAGCTGGACTATAGATATGGCCTTTACCCATATAGTCAATTTTTTGCTCTTCTATTCATCCCAAACTTGTGACTGGTAAATTTCATGCAGATTAATTTGGAATTAGACTCAGAACACTACTAGCCTCCACTGCTTTTTCTGTATCCAGTTGCAACATTGTAATTTTTAATGCTCTTAATGCTCTTATAGTTGTGCAATGTGATCCAAATGCCATCCCAAATCCATGCACAAATCTCTGAACCTCGAGCCACTACCTTGAGCCTTTCCACTTATTTGGCAGTAGCAGCCTCAACGTCTGAGAAAGTCTAACTGGGCAGCACTCTGCAAGTCAGACTTCTCTTTTCTTCTGTCTAAAAAGCTAACATTGCAAAGCTCACAGATGCCAAGAACTTTGAGAGATGTAGGTTTCAGTGTTGGTATAACACTGTGTGTCATTGTGCGCCATTGAACGTTAGGTGTCTGGAAATTGAGTTTCCCAGGCTCTTGTGCCTTAAATGCTGTCATGACAGCAATCCATAGGAAGAGGGGAGTCTTGGGAGGACTATATTATGGCTCATAACATATTTAGTTGAAAAACTATATTTCCATGCTGTGTGAGATGCTGTCATTCACTATATCAGTAGTAACAGTAGCAACCCTGCTGACATGCTTAATTTGGTAATACTGTTTGGAAAAATGCAATAATTAGTAAATATAGCTGAATACTTTGAGCAGGACAAGTTCTATTCTAGGTCAGAGGATAACTATTGATGACATTAGGAAACTCACCAACCCTTGAGCAATGTTAAAAAAACAGTTCTGTTCAGGAACAAAATGTACTGCAAGGTAAGTATACAATGAGGAATATAAGATACAGGATGTGAGAATCCACAAGTATCTTTCAAAATCTTCTCAGAGAAAGTCAGCTTCTACTTATAAATGGCTATGTAAAGTGACAAAGTGCTGGTTTGGTACTTGATTAGTAGGACCATAGGAAATTGGTGATATTGGATAGGATAGCTACTTGTGACAGTAGTTTTCTTTGTGCAGAATTTTATCTTTTTTTTTGTTTTGTTTAATGTGGTGTTTCAAATGCAATTCCTACCTTTCTATATTATGCCTGTAATAAATACCTGAATCTCTTTAACCAGTAATTCATAAAAGACAATAGCCAAGAACAATTGTTCCCAGCTGGGTTCATATTAATAAGATATTATCTAAGTTACTGAAGATGACTTATTAGTACTGGTAATAGCAATTTCGTACATTTAGCTCAATTATCTGAATTTTCTGCAATTAATGGATTTTTTTAAATCCAAGAACTAGAACTATGCATAACCTTGCTTTTTACTAAAAGTACTCCCAAGAATATACTGATTCAATTGTTTTCTTCCTATATCTTTATTATTCCTAATTATGAAATAAACTAATAAAATATTATTTTCAAGAAGTGTAACTTATACAATGAGCTGCTCAGTTTTCTTCTTCTACAAATCTAGTAAGAGCACAGATGTCTGTCTTCTTGTTCACCATAAACTATGGTTACACTTTTTGAAATGGCATCGGACCTAATGGAATAATATTAAGCAAATGGCTAATGCTTCCGTTTAAATCAATAAATATTTAAATTCAGTAGTTTTGATCCAAATGGTTTCCTAATTCTTCCCTTTCTCCAAACTTAAAGTCAGTACAAACTTAAAATACAGATCAACACATTTAAATCATAATTTGTATATGTGAGGTATATTAATTAACTACAATGTTTTAATGTATTGTTTATATATGCTTCAGCAGATTGAATGTAGCAGTAATATGTTTCCTGTGTAACATATCAAATATAGCATTAATCTTGGTTTGACTGCAGACAGGGGAAGGGAAAAATAATTTCATTGTGTTAAATTAATCATAATGAATGTTAAATAAGATATGAGTATACAGTGCAAAAGTTGAAAAAGTTGAAAATGTCATGCCAATAATAAAATTGGAAAGAAAGTAGATATCTCATGATAAAATAATTTTCATTTCTAAGGTAAAGTTAGTTGGTAGCCATGGAGATAATTCCTAGCTACCACAATGTACTCAGCCAGTTCAGTTTTAATAACCTCTATGGGTTTTTAAAAAACCTTTTTTCCACTGTGAACCAAACAAACCAACAATATGCCTTGTGTTATGAAACTGGTTTATTTAACTAAACCAGGTTTTTTTTGGGGGGTGCTGCATTCAAAGTATTAAACCAATGCTTGTGGAAAGTGACTGTATCTCTGACAAGTCATCTTCCTTGTTGCAAGAAATATGGAGAATTCATAGTAGCTTCTCTTTGCCCTTACACCAAAGTATTAAACCACGTGTAAGATGATCCATGTTCCAAATATTTATTTATTTTTTGTCACTGCCCATCTCCCTCAAAATATAATATGAGATAAAGGGCCTCCTTTTCCAAAAAAGCCAGTCCATATTTGGTGAATTTTATATAAAAAGGATTTGTTTTTATTTGTTCCATCTATCTTGAGAGGGAGAAAATGAAGTAATTTCTACTTTATTATTATTTATTTTATTTTATTAGATTTATATTACCGCCCATCTCCCCCAACGGGGACCCTGGGCGGTGCACAATAAAATAGAGTTAAAAATATATAAAATTACATCAATACAAAATATGAATTCCAAGGAAGAATATTAAAATAAGTCACTGGGAGGCTTCAAGGGGCCAGCCATCCCCAAGAGGAACTTTTGACGTTTCCCTCCCAGGCAAGACAGCAGAACCAGGTCTTTAAGCCTTTCCGGAAGGCTGGGAGCGAGGACATCAGCCTCAGCTCCGGGGGTAAGATATTCCAAAGGGCGGGCGCAACTGCAGAGAAGGCCCGCTTCCTGGACCCCGCTAGGTGAAACTCTTTAATCGATGGGGTCCGCAGCAAGCCCTCTCTAGCTGAACGGGTGGGACGGGTCGATGTTCTGGGGATGAGACGGTCCCTCAGGTAACCTGGTCCTATGCCATGTAGGGCTTTAAAGGTGATAACCAACACCTTGAATTGTACCCGGAAGCAAACCGGTACCCAATGCAGCTCGCGTAACAACGGTGTCACATAGGCCGATCTTCTGGCCCCAATAATTGTCCTCGCAGCCGCATTCTGGACCAGTTGAAGCTTCCGGATACTCCTCAAGGGTAGCCCCATGTAGAGCGCATTACAATAGTCTATGTGGGAGATGACGAGGGCATGAGTGGCTGTTCGGAGGGCATCTCGGTCCAGGAAAGGGCGTAACTGGTGCACAATCCGAAGTTGTGCAAAGGCCCTCCTGGCCACGACTGCCACCTGCTCTTCCAGCAGGAGTCGTGAGTCCAGGAGAACCCCCAGATTCCGCACACAAAATCCCGGGCCGATTTTACTAGCCAGGAGGGACATGGATCTAGATAACAAGTGGTGGCCTTCACAATCCGGAGGACTCTGTCCACTTCCTCAGGTCCAACAGGATCGAACTGTTCCCAGATAACAGAGTAAGTACGTGTCTCCGCCATCTCCCCAGACAGTGTATCACGCGTAGAGTCCAACTTAGAATGGATCTGAGCGATTTTCTCCTGCAGATGCTCGGAAAACTCCTCCGATCGACCCTGTAAATAGGTCATTGATTTAGATTGACCTAACAAAGATCTCGTTATCTTAAACAGGGTCGTCGGTTGGCATTCTGCAGAGGCAATAAGAGTGGAGAAATATTCACGTTTCGCCACTCTTACCGCCACAAGGTAGGCCTTAACAGCGGCTCTAGCTTGTGTCTGATCAGGTTCAGTCCTTGTCTTCCTCCAGCAGCGCTCCAGACGTCTCTTAACCCTCTTCAAAACCCTCAACTCCTCCGTAAACCACGGGGAGTGACGGTCGAATGAGGGAAGAGAGGTCGCACTTTATAAGACTTCACTCAAAGAATCAGTTTGGCAATAGCTCTAAAACAAAACACTGTAGCCCATTTGAATGAGAACAGGAATCTGTTGCTTCCATTTAAAATGTCTTTGACTATCCTCATAGTCGGAGGAAATATGAGTTCAACAGTAAGGCCATCTCAGCAGCTGTCTGGCTTTGCCTTGCTAATAACTAACTTTCATTGCAGCCAACAGTAAAATTAGGAGCTTTGACACCTGCCTTGTAGGTAAATGAACTGTTAAATACTTGGAAGTTGATGCAGCAGTGCTTGGGATTATATGCCACATAATTCAAAAATGAGCATTTACATGTGCAACCAGAATTGTCTAAAGAGATCTAGAACTCTGTTAAAACAAGCGCACAGGTGCAACTACCTGTGGCTGGGCCACAGTGAATGAAACACAACAATTGCCAATGCAATTCCTACAGGCACCAAATAATTTGTAGCGCATCCAGCCTCTAGAGCCTTCAAGCCAAATTAAAAAATAATTTAAAATAAAATAAGACCAAAATGATCTTTCCAAATTTAGCAAGACCTTGGTGTTAATATATACATTTCAGGTGAGAATGCTGAAATCTTCCAGGAATGTCAAGAGAAAATAATGGAATCTCACTATATCAAGGGTGAAAATGCTAAAATTTATATTATTTATTTATTTATTTGTTTGTTTGTTTGTTTGTTTATTTGTGTGTATATATATATATATATATATATATTCATTTAAATTTATGGTGCTGGGTGACTTGTGCTATATAAACTTGTCTGAAGTCTTTTAGTTGTTATTCCCAATTCCAACAGAAGCTGGATTGTATCAAATCCTCCGTACCCTATTATCAATCTATAATAATGTATGTCTGCAAGCAATCAGCTGTGATTGGTACCTAGAAGTCAATTAATTTAAACAGAAGTCCATATGCAGAACAACGTACATAACTATTCTTCAGTGTTCTTATTAGATCTAGAAGCACAGCAAAGATGTATAGCTTCAGTTAAGTTCATTAAATTTTAACCCTGCCTAACTTCTCATGTTCTTGATGTAGGAAAATAGCAATCAAAAGCCTAAAACCTGTAATTATTATATAATTTAGATGTCACTATTCTTGCAAATGTTTCAGTTTTGATCAAACTTAACATATAGCATATGTTCAGTTCAGAACATGTTCAGAGCTTTCCAAACTGTGTGTCGCGACACAAAAGTGTGTCGCCACACACAGTCTGGTGTGTCACCACACAACCCGGAAGCGCTGATCATCATCAGCGCTTCCGGGTTTTCCTGCGGCGACACACCAACTGCAGCGCGCAAAACCCGAAAGCAGCAGCAGCGCTTCCGGGTTTTTGCGCGCTGCCGCACTTCCAGGTTTTCCCGTGGCGACACACCAACCAGTGAAACTTTAGAAAGCCCTGGTCTAGTTCATATGCATATCCATAATTATACACACACACACAACCATGCCCAGTATACATTTCAATAAGTAGATTAATAAAATAATTGTACCAGGAAAATTTATCCATTTCATAACTTAAAAACCTTGCTGCTCAATGGATGATATGTTTTTGATTTCTTTAAAAAAATCACACTCACAGAAGAAATATAAGACACAAAACATTCTTGATTTATTTCATTCTTTTCGCAACATCCAAATAGGCATGTTCTATTTCCCGATCTTCAGGGCAAGTATTTATGAACTCATCCCTACCATATGCATTATTCAAATATCTCCAGATGCCACTCATTTCAGATGGAAATTCAAAATTTCTATACTTCTTTGCCACAACCTTAAAAAAAAGAGATCATTAGGCTTATCAATAAAGTACTGTTTCTTAAGTACTGGTAGAAAGCAAAAATACAGTGATGGAAAATTGTACACAATGGACTTTAATGTAGCACTAAAAAGTATTTTAGATCTTGCACTTTGAACAACAGATAATCTGAAAAAAATGGGGCATTCATAGTTTGTTTGTTTGTTTGTTTGTTTGTTTATTTATTTATTTATTTATTCAATTTATAAAGCTACCCATCTCAGACCAGTGACTCTGGGCGGCTTTTGGTCATTCATTTTCATTAATTGTTTGGCTTGAATTGAAGGGGTAGGATAGACTAAAGTTAAAGTAAGGATTTTTAAAATTTTAAATGTGAGATAAATCTGAGTTGAAATTATAATTTTCTAAAAATGGTTTATATGACAAATTGGCATAAACACTGCACTAAAGCACACGTAAACATAGTTTGAAGCATTCACTCACTATGGAACAAATGTATAGGAGGAATTATTTTTGCATGCAGTATTTATGTTTACGTAAAGGGGAAAAATACAAACCTTAATGATATGAAGTTTTGGCAAGAGATTGCAATCTGCTAGTGTGAGTTCATCACCATCTAGGAATTTCCTTGTGGACACAGTGATGTCTTCAGTGCTATAGGCATCTATTTCTTCTGGCAAGGGGGTAGTTAAGTAATTATTCAGTTTGTTTAAAGCCTTAAGCAGTGCTTTTTCTAAATCTAGAATTAAAGGATAAAGGAGAATTGTGGAATTTCATTATTTGTACACTGATAAATGTGTAGCCAAAAGAGCACTACCCAAGAAGAGGAAGATAACAGGAAGATAACAGTCTGTATACTTTGAGGGAGAAATCTGATACTTGCTGTGATAAAATGATCTTGAGAAAATAACTTGTAAAAAGTACTCCCCACCCCACCCTCCACACATGCACACCCCACAAGTGGCAAGCTGTCCATGTGGGAGAAAGGAGAAGATATAAAACCCAGAACAGTGGGGCCACTCAGCCAACCCCGGCACTCAGAATCTGAGCAGAATGCAGATGACAAATGGCTAAAGATCGTGATGGTAAAGAAGAGAATAAAGGAGAAGGAAATACAAGGGGGAAAACAGGTGGTGATATGGAGGATGAATCAGGAAGAGGGGGGCTCTTTACATTTAATAATACCTAAAGGAAACAAATGAGCTGATGAAGATGATGAAGCATGATCAGCAGGCACAGAATATTAGCTATCAGTTAGAAAAGAAAGTGAATAAATAAAAGCAGGGGGTAGAGAAGATGAAAAGCAAATAAAATAAATGACCATAGAGGGGTATCTTTGAAGGAGCTGTTGCATATAAAATCCTTGGCTAGCTCTAATGATAAGATAGCATTGGGGCAATTTTGCAAACAAGCACTTTTCCCTCCCAGGAGCTGTAACCAAGGTTGCATATTGCTGAGAGGCTGTAGTCAAGGCAAGAGGGAGATAAATGGCCATAGAAAGGCATCTTGAACAGGGTGCTGAAGGTTATCTCAGGGGTAGAACGTGTGAGAGAGATGGTCCTAAGGCAATGAAAATTTTCCCACTACCCACTGTACTCATCAAAGCAGAAAAGAAACCCATCCCATCCATTTTTGAGTCAGTGACTCAAAAATCAAGGAAACAAAAAATCCAGAAGCCACAGCGTGTATTTAGTCCCCTGCTAAGGCAAAGGGCAAAAAAGGAAGAACTCTTTATTGGTTTACTTCCTCTCTTTACTTAGGCTACTGTGTATGCTGGAACAGCTGAAAGAACATGTACAGCAGGGCTTTCCAAACTTGTGTCACGACACAATACTGTGTCACCTGGGGGCCCCAAGAGTGTTGCGTGACAACCCGGAAGTGCTGATGAAAATGCCCTCGGTTCCGGCAGGGAGGCGAAAATCGTGCGCGCATGCTGCCGGGCCACTTCCCGCCACACAGCTGATCGATGCGGAGAATTTCCATCCTGCCCCCCCCCGCGCCGATCAGCTGTGCAGCAGGGAAGCGGCCCGGCAGCATGCGCGCACGATTTTCGCCTCCCTGCCGGAACCAAGGGCATTTTCGGAGTCCCCGGAGCCTGCCTTTTTGAAGGGGTAGCGGCAGCGGCGGCAGCAAGCCATCAGCGCTTCCGGGTTCCAGTGTGCCGCGGCAGCGCTTCCGAGTTTTTGTGCGCCGGCCGTCGGTGTGTCGCTAACAGCAAAAGTTTGGAAAGCCCTGATGTACAGAGTCAAAACAACCCAGATCAATCACAGCTGCATTTGTCAATTTGTCTAGTCCTATGCAAAAAACAATTTTTAGGGTTGCTGTGGAGGCCTGAAAATCAAGGTACCTTTCTCCTTTAAGGGACCTGTGACTTGAATGCTACATTAGCAGAAGCCTAGGAAAACAAACAAACCTGAAAGATCTGCAGAAACTTTATTATTGCAAATAGAATGATCACTTTTTTGTCTTTGCAATTCTGTGTTTCCTTCATCTTGATTAATAGATGCAGGTGCCAAACACAGATGACACGGAGCCTATGGAAACTGGAGCAGTGCATCAGCCCATGTGGAAGTGCCCTCAAACTTCAAAATATACATTTCCATGCTTTAATCTCCCTTACTATGAAAAAACATGGATTAAAGTCCAACAAATTAGGTGGCATAACTACTATATTGTGCAGAGACTCCTGTGTCTACTACTACTTCATACTTTTCCTTACATACTGATCCAAATAGGTTTTGCAGGTGGGGGGATGTATGGAACTGGAGAATGGAAACAAAGGTTTCCTCAAATGAGCTTCCATTTAATCCCGTTAGAAGCCAAGCTTAGTGCATTATACAAATACTGTATATCAATAACACCATCCCTACTCACTAGTAATGTTACAAAGTTTATAATACTTACTTTCATTGGCATCTTCCCTTGAATTTTTTATGAATGCAGAAAATTTAGCAAACACATCATTTCCTGCTGAGTAAGATTCTGGATGATTTGATGCAAGTTTCGGATATCTGAAAAATTTAACACATAAGAATTGAATTCTATCCCATTGTTTTTCAGCATTTTACTTGAGACTCCTGAAATAGATCTTAACTGTCTATGCCAGTCATATCCCTTACCTATCCATTAGCCATCATTAACCTTTTTCAATCCATGGTCTCTTGATACCCAATGATTTAAGCATATTCAACAACCATTCTGTGTAATATCAAACTAATCGTAGCACAGCAGAATACTGTACCTTGGTGGTGCTAACTTTTCTTCTAGAAATTCTTCAATTTTATTTACATCTATTTTAACATCGCCATCAAAAGTCATAAACGGAGGATTTGTTCCTGGAGCTAACTTCTGTAAGTCTGCAGGTTTCCTACACAAAGAGAAATATCTTGTTTGAGGAAAACAAAAAACAAAAACTGGCCAACTGTGCAAATTATTGCATTTTAGTTCAGTTACCTATCTTGGAATTTAAAATAGTGATTGCCAATGTAGCATTCAAGTACATTTATTGGGAATAAATCACACTTAGTTCAGTCTAAATAGACATGTTGGCCCTGTTTGCATGACATGCTTAGTTAGGCCAGGGGTGAGGGAGTTAGTAAAACTTATCAACTATGTCACTCAAACAGATGCAAAAGGGTTAACAGAGAATTAACTCTTCCATCTGGAAGTTGAAAGAGAGACGAAGAATGTGTTTTCTCTCAGCATTCTGACCAACACAAAGAAAGGGATAGGTTGACTGAGCTTTCCTCTGACATTTTAGATGGCACCAACTCTAATCAAGCCACCCCATTTTTTTCATTATTTTCTGGGGGAAAGGGGGAGGGGAAGAAATAAGGAAATATAATTTTCCATTCTCTTCATGGCAGCTGGGAGGACTACAAAAATAGTGGCTTTCTCTTTTCATTGAAACATCAGAGACATCTGGGTACCACGAACTGATAGTACCCAGAAGTAAATCAACTGACTGGGAGAGTGACTAACACAATGTCAGCCCTCATGTCAGCTCCTGACACAGCCACAAATCAGACATTATAGGAGGAGAGCCATGTTAGTCTATGATGGCAAAAAATCAGGAGGAGTCTGGTAGCATCTTTTCCAATTGACACATTTTCTTAGAAGGCATAAGCTTTTGTGAGCTGTATCTCAGTTTCCCCCTTCTCCTCTTCACTTTCAAGTTTTGCTGTACCTTTCCATGTGTCTCACATCTCTGCTCCTTTTCACTGATTTTGATGGCAAAAACATATACTGTAATTATTTCATGACAGTGAAAGAGTTGATAAGAGGTCACTTGAAGTTAATCAAAATTTACAAATGTCTCTCTGAGTAATTTGAGCTATGAATTCTGGACCTGGAAGCTTCCAAAGACTTAATATTAAAAATAAATAAATAGAGAAGAAGTGTTATAACTCACCGTTTCAAATCCACAGTGGTAACATTAAAAATAACACCCTTTAGCCAGAGAATCATGAAGAGGCGTTGGGAAAATGGGCAGTTTCCAATACTTTCCCCATCACTGCCAGCCTACAACAAGAAAAAATGTTTAGTTAAATTACTGACATTAATTTAAGATTAAGTCATTGCTGCATGATGCATACAGTTCAAGTCTCACATAACTGCAGCCTCACTAATATAGTTTGTTCTGCTGCAGTTTCTTCCCTTGTTTCTTCCAGCCAAATAATAATTAAATGACAGCAATACTATAGAATTTTACCTGCCAGGTTCACCTGTAGACCTTTGCAGCTAAACAGAAGAAAGAAATCTTTCAGATTAAAATGTACAATGATAAGCGATTCAAGTCTCCAAACAATCATAAAATTAACAGTTTGTAATCAGATTAAATATATTTACTTTTTAAAAATCCATTCAATCGTGTCTAATTCTTGGAGACTGCCTGGACAAGTCCCTGCAGTTTTCTTGGCAAGGTTTTTCAGAAGTGGTTTGCCACTGCCTCCTTCCTAGGGCTGAGAGAAAGTGACTGGCCTAAGGTCACCCAGCTGGCTTTGTGCCTACTAATTAATGATAATTAAATTAAATTAAAATTAAATTTAGCTTATGACTGGACCCCACTCACTTCTTGGAGTATGGCCCACAGTAAAAGTCTCGGGAACTGAAAGGCTGCAAAAAAAGTAGTTTGAGGTTGGCAGGTGGGTCTAGATCCTCAGGTTGACCATGCCTGGCTTATAGCTTAACTTGTTGGGTGAACTCTACCAGCTGTAGTTTATCCAATAAACCAGTTAAAAATGGCTCAGCGTAATGTGTGAAGCTAGCCCAAAAGGTTGTGTCAAGGTCCAGGGGGATAGACATGGAAGTGGAGAAGGCACTAGCTATCAACAATGAGTTTTACATTTACAGCATGAAGAAACAGGTTCACTAGCTGCTATTCTTTAGTTATATATTCTAAACTAAGAGAAAAAAAAGTGTTTACTTTTTCTTACATATATGAAGTAGTATTTATGTATGAAATACATAAATTTCAGGGGAATATTATGCTCTTCCTTGTACTGTCTGGACTATAAGGTAGAAGTTAAATTTTCATCAATCAAGGCATTCATGTTTGTGAATTAATCAAGGTTTCTTGATAGACAATAAATAGAAATAAATAATATCAGTTTTTGGAGCTCCAGTGAATAAGACCACTATCATTTCAAGTACTGGTTATATGTACAGTGGGGAACACTGCATGTGCAAATTCACTCCCAAAAGCCCACAGTGTGGCTGGGGAAATTTATATATTGGGATGGTCAGAAATGCAGTACAGGTGGATAAATAAAAGGATATGTATGAATGCATGTGTACAAATTGTTAAACTTTTGGGGATCCACTAAAACTGTATAGCAACTGGCATATGCTTCAATTGACATGTCACTCAACATCTTGAGGGTTATAGTACTCCTTTACAGGACACTGCATTAAAACTACATAGCTCAAGAGCAAATAATTCTGTACTCACAAATTCCCCAAAGATTTAGATCACTATTTTATGATTAACATTCAACTGAACTTGGTGGGAGTTACTTCTCTGTAACTCTAAGTATTGCCCTACCCATTTGTAGGAGGAGGAAACAGTGGCTGAGGGCAAGTCCCTGTTCTCCCTCCTTACTCTTCCTTTTGGTTCTTTTTGCCAGTGGCAGGAAATCAGAAGTGCTCCAGTTGCTGGGGAGGGGGGGAGAAGGAAGAGCTTCAGTTGAAGCCAAGTTCAGTTGAGGGAAGACAAGCTGCTACAGCCTTCAAGAAACAAGGAAGAAGCAGACAACCTCAGCCTCCACTCAGGACGCAGTCAACTGAGGCCACCCAAATGACTGTGGGACAGAGTGGGTGGGAAGAACTAGGAAGGAAGTTGAAGGGCTCAAGAGTTAAGATCCCAGATGGAGTTAAAAGGAAAAATAGATTGGGATACTTTAAATAGATACATGTAGTAGGAAAGAAGATACAGAGACAGAAACTTTATTTTGGTCATTGACCAGTAGAAAAAAGATACTGTATTGTACAGGGCCATAATAAGTGGATAGCCTACAGAATGTGAATAAAGTAGAACTGGATAGAAAGGTGAATAGAACAACACAGGGTGAAAATAAGAATAATTCCTGGGGATAAGAAAACAAAATAAGGACTAAGAAAAAACAAACTCTTTTCATTATAGAGGAATTTTTATGCTAAAGGATATTTTTTAATAATATCCTTTTTGAAGAGACTTGTTCAGTCTCTAGTCTGGTTTGGGCACCATCTCCTCAAGAGAATCCACAACACCATTCTTTTTTGTATTTGTCTTAAACTCAGTACAACAAAGTTGGAAGTGCACAAGCAACAAATCAAATATTGTTTGCTATTTATCCTATTACAAGAATTCCAACAGACCAATGCTATTTCTAATCCGTATTTAATAACATGGCAGGAGACCAACTAAAGATCATACATCAATAAGGAAAAAAATAAGAACAAAATATAGATTCTTAAGGGGAATTATTTTAACAAAAGAGCATTGTATTCTGGAACACATTATAGGGCTGGGAAAAGGAGATTAACTGGTATTTTAATTACATACCCTTTATCCTTTAATTACATATCCTTTATATGTTTCCCACTATCCTTAATGTAAATATAATTTAAAATAAAAATCTATAATGAGCTGTGAACAAATACCCTTAATGACATGAGAAGTAGGGAGTTTGAAAACATCAGCAGTCATGAGACAAAAATGGAAAAAATCTAACACTGATAATCCTAACCTCTGCTTTAGAACCAAATGGTGAGGTTAAACATGAAAAGCAGATAGTCCTCCTTTTTGTGAGCAGGATTTTTTTTAAATTTCTACTTACCTTGGTTGCATTTTATGAATAATAGTCTTCAGCGTATAACAATATACAACAATATATAACAATATACTGTATTTCATGCAAAATTTAAATATTGAGAGAGCAGTTTGAAAATAGTTACAAGAAATCAGTAACGGCTGATAACTGTTCCCCACACTTGATTTTTTTCCCCCTGCTGGGAGGATATATTTTGTGGAATCATAGAGTAGGAAGGGGCCATGTAGGCGTCTAGTCCAATCCCTTGCTCAGTGTCCCAACATGTGGCTGCCCAGCCTTTGCTCGCACGCATACCATGAAGGCAAGCTACCACCTCTCTGGTTCCACTGTTACTCTTGAGTTAGGGCTTTTTACTCTTTCAATCCAACAAATTCTGGAAAGAGATTATGTGAAGGGGCTGGGGCTCACCCTGGCTTTCTTGCTGTCTGTCAGCAGTATAACTCCGGTGGTGGAGGGAGATGGGCGGTGATATAAATTTTATAAATAAATAAATAAATAAATAAATAAATAAATAAATACACACACACACACACACACACACACACACATACATACATACCTCACTCACTCACTCACTCACTCACTCACTCACTCTCTGGAAACTGTACAGAACTGGACCAAATTTGGTGTGGGGAAAGAATCTGGCAAAAGAAAGACTGAGTTAATCCAGCTGGACACCATGGAGAAAGAAAATCCTGAAGAATTCCCCAAATACATTTCTATGACAGTGGCTCAAAATGTTGGTGACTGCTCCATTCTGAGTTCCTCACCTTCCAGGTCACTTAGCCTAGAAGAGAGATGTTATTAAGGCATTGGAAAGTATTCCAGGAGCCATGCTCTGCAGCCTTTCCCTACCTTGTTTAAACATTAAATAGAATATGTCTTCCTGTAATTTAAATTCATTACAGGTAGTCTTTCTTTTCTTTTGGACATAGTCTCATATCTATCCACAGAAGCAGAGAACATTGCTGACATTGTAGCTGCTAGTTTCTGTCCCCAATTACCATTTTCTGTCATTTTGACCCAATGCTGACCAAAGACAAAGGCAAGCCCCTCTCTCTCTTTTTTCCCTTTTATGCCTGGAATCTTTAGTCCCCTCTAGTGTCCAATTTCTGAAATCATAAACTCACGAATTTCTGTTATGACTCAATGTAGACTAAACAATTTTGTTCCCACAAAGGCGCTGTTTATTTATATATTTCCAAAATCTTATAGCAAAAGTCCTAATATGTTAAAGTTTTTTGTTAAAGTTATTCTATGTAAGATTCAAACGAATGGATTTTCTTCACTATGAATCTCTAGCCTGGAAAGTGGAATTTTCCAAGTTCCTCTGCTGTAAGCGTTTCCCATAACAAAAAAGCAGTAAACAACAGATGTGCTTTTTGTCTAGTCAAAACAAATGTGATAACAATCCTTTTCCCATGAGAACAGCGTCCTGAGGGAAAGCCAATATGCAACACCGCCATCCCATGGCGGTTTATAGTAAGTACAACTGTTACTAAAAAGTTAAGCTGAAAAATGGCCTAGCCAATCAGAATGTTGAACCATGGGTATAATTCAACTATGAACTATGGGTACTCATCTCACTCATGCATTTTCTATGCTTCTTTTGACTGCTATCTACATGTACTTTGTATCTGAACTGTAACTACGCCTGGTCTTTGCACAGACCATGATTTTTTCTTTCCTCACTTCTGGTGATGGAACTCTGCGTATGCTTTGTTTTTTTTCCTTTTTGCAATAATGCACCATACATCCATTATTGCCTTATGCTATCAATAAAGATATTGTTAGCCTTAAAACACGTTGTTTGGATCACTCTGCGCCTGGAACCCCAATAGCCAGCAACACCCCACATAATATTCCAAATTCATCTGGTCCCTTAATTCATTTATAACTTTCTTGAAATAAAATCTTATTTAGCTTTTGCCATTTATTTCAAATTCTTTACATTCTTAAGCTTATAGTTAATTTTTCTTTTGTTCTAGAATGAAGGTAAACTCACCAGGTGGCTTTGCCAACTTGTCATTTTGAAGATCTCTATTAGCCTTAAGATAGTTAAATAGGTAATTTCCAAAAGTGATTAGAAAGTGAGGTTAGCAAACTCAGTGTCCTTAAAAAAGCTCCTCCACAGTTGAGAGTATGATGGCTTCCCTTCATCTCCCAGCACTCAAAGCCATGGGAAACCATTATCCTGCAGTCTCCTCATGAGGAGCAGCCCTCTGGAGCACAAGTGGGCAATCTCCTGTCCTCTCCTTATCCAGAGAGGTTCCGTGGGACCGGTCTACTCACCAGTCTTTTGGTCACAGCTGCGGCAGTGTCTCCGCTCATTTGGAGACATGCTAGCTCACCATTCCTCACCCAGAAGTCCACAGTCCTCGCACTTACAATCATCACAGCATCCCTGCAGCAACATGATCATGATTCGGGCACTTCGCAACCAGCCGGCATTTATGACCATCACAGCATCCCACAGTCATGTGATCACAATTTGCATGCTTCATAGCTGGCTTCCAACAAGCAGAGTCAATGGAGAAGCTGGCAGTAAAATCACAAGTCGCAGTCATGTGATGTCTCGCTTAATGACTGCGGCGGAAAATGAGGTCGTAAGTCTGTTGCCATCATGTGATTCTTGCTTAATGACCGTGGGTGATTCACTTAACAACCACAGCAGAAGTGAGGTTGTAAGTCCATCGCAATCACGTGATGTCTCATTTAACAACCACATTGCTTAGCCACCAAGTTGCCGATCCCAATTATGGTCGCTAAATGAGGATTACCTATATTTCATTTAATTCCATTATTCATTATTTCACTACACAATAAAGTGAAGGAGAATAGGTCCTGAATTGGGATGTACAAAACTCATGAATTTGGGAACAAAAGGCCTATTTCATCCAAAATGTCATATCTGGAACACATCAAACCACTTCCAGTTCAGGGGGTTTACTTCCAGAAACTGCATGACCATTTTATCCAGTAGGCACAATAGGTGCAATGCCAATAGCCTACAAAGATGCTTTAAGAAAAATTGCCAAACTATCCCCAGAATGGCAAGGTCCAAAGGAGATTTGGCATGGTTAGGGTGGCGTGGCGGGTGGAATATTCAAGTATTTTCTTATTTAATCAATTATTTTTATAGATCTCTTGTCTTGACTTTGTCTGTAACACTGTTTTAGATATTTAAATAATTAAATCATCTCTCCTACCCCTCCTCACTTTTCATTTCCAATTCCTTCAATCTTTTCACATAGCTTAGTTTCTAATCCAGAGATCACCCTCACTGCCTTTCCATGAACCTATTCCAAGTTGTCTGAATCTTACTTCTAGAGACCAAAACCAGAGGCAATACTACTCAACACAGAACATATTCCTCCTGTGAATTAGAAACTATTTTAATAGTTCTAAACTATTTTAATAGCCTAAAAGTATATTTGCTTTTTTGCAGCCACATCCCACTACTAACTATTCAGTTTATAATCAATTGTTACTCCACTATTTCCCAAGCCTTTTATTTCTCATTCTATACATGTCCATTTTATTTCTGTTTTCAAAAACAACACTGCATTTCATCTACTCATCCAAAATAGGATTTGAATAATTCTGCCTTTGTTGTTGCTGTTGTTGTTATCTGTTAGTAGGGATGTGCAGTGCTTCAATTCCAAAGCAGAAAAGGTGGTTTGCATGGGCAAAGGTGCATATACTGTACCATAAGAGCCCCCCCCTTAAAGTATTTGCCTCTCTTCTTAGGATTGCACAATAGCCACATGATCTGAGGAAAATACACTTTTGAATTAAAGAGGCACCAACAGCACATTCAGGTCTGCTACAAAGGAACTTGCTGCATCCTGTCAATGCTTCCTTAATTCAAAAGTATATTTTCCTAGAATCACACAGCTATCATGTGAGCCCAGGAAAAGATGCAGCTTCTTTAAAGAGGCACTGACAAAAGTGCTGGGCACACCAGCAACTGCACTAAAGCGCCTTTTCTCCTTCAGATGCAAAGCATTTGGCTGTCTTCACTAAGTAGCTGACTTTTCTTTCTTTTCTTTTTTTTTGGTGCCTTCGAGTCAAGTGTTGACTCCTGGCAACTGCCTGGACATGTCGCTGCAGTTTTCTTGGCAAGATTTTGGAATTGGTTTGCCATTGCCTGCTTCCTAGGGCTGAGAGAGAGTGACTGGCCCAAAGTCACCCAGCTAGCTTTGTGCCTAACGCAGCACTAGAACTCCTGGTCTCCCAGTTTCTATCTTCCCTGGTGCCTTTGAGTTAAAGAAACTCAAGGAACTGTTGCACATAGACACTGTTGGGTCCAGCTTCGCTCCCTTTCCTTCAAAGTGGGAGTCAGAACTGACTCCCCACAAAAGCACAAAACTTTCAGTTTCATTCCTCCAACCATGATATAAAAATATTCCACACAGGTAAGCTAAAGAAGTAGGAATATACTGTATGCTTCAGAGTTTGATAGCTGCACATGTTTTCAATGCTCCATAATTCTTTAATATATCAAAAAGTTGCCTTGGCTAAGAAGTATTAGCCATTAAACCCTTCCTGTCTCAACTGACAGCAATCTACTTCACTTAATGCTATCCCTGACTTAACTTCATGCTTTCATTTACTCTGGAGGATCATATCCTGAACACATAGATCATATTAATTACTCACCTGCACCAATACTGTATAGCCTACATTTTGTCCTCTAAGCAGGAATAACAGACAGAAATATTGGATGACTATGTGGTTAGCAACACTGTTTCTCAACCATTCACAGTTTAATTTAGAAGCTACAATCAACTACAACTGCAATCCAATCTAAAAGGGTGACTATATTATTCATATGCAACAAAAACAATTATTTAGCACACAGAAAAATAACATTTACTGTAGAATAAACCTACAAGAAAGGGCTTTGTTATATTTCTATCTTGGCAGCATAATTAAAGGACAGTATAAACATAATAAATAATGTGTAAAGTACAAAAGAATAGGTAATCATAGAGCAAAACTGATTATACCACACTTAGAATGCATCAGACTGGAGAAGGCTGCTCTATGGCTACTCAGTGGAAAGGTGAAGAAACTTCCATGTGCACAAAAATGATTAAGCCTACCACATTTTAAAAGTCTACAGGAGTATTTTACCTGTGATTTTAAAAAAATGTTTATACCGTGAGATATAGTATGTTTCACAGACATTTTTGCTGCAAAAATCTGGGGAACCACTAGATGGCATCAAATAATTTTCCCCATCTCTCTGCTGCCATCTAGTGGCCATCTGGACTTTGATAGCCCAGATCTAGTAAACTAAACTCTTTCTGTCTTCTGCTCATAAAAAATATATTGTTTCTGCTGCCAGCTATCTTGAGCAACTTGAAATTCCCTTCCACCAGAAAGCCTTTTCACTAGCTCGCTGCCATGCTCTCCCTTCTGCAGTGTTGGAGGGAAAATATAAAAAAATTCCATTGGCTGCAAGACTTTGCCCATGTGACTCAGGAGAGGTCGAAACTATAGACCATGTCTTTTTACACTGTGATTTTTACAAAGACATTCGTATTAAATTCATTACACCCCTCATTATTAAACACCCTGGACGTACAGATTCAGAGTATACGCAATCGCTGCTTATAGACGAGACTTCTGCAGTTACGGCACAGGTAGCGAGGTTTTGTGCCGCAGCAATGAAGATCCGACATACCAAGAGAGGCCAATCTATATAATGTCTTGTATTCAGCTGTAAATTTTATAGTTTTTCTATATTTGCAATATGGCCGTGAAGTAGTCTTATATGTCTTTTATCTTATGTTTAATATACTTTTAAAATTCTGTATTCTTGGGTGGTCGAGATGGGCCACACCTTGGATTTTATGCATGGAGATGGACAGATGGTAAATGTGTTTTAACTGATTAATTGGATTTTAATATATATTTATTGTATGTTGTTAATGCTCTAGCTGTATGTTTATCTCACAAAATAAGTCCAATATTGTACTGGTCTACGACCGCAATAAAGTGTATTGTATTGTATTGTACCTGTGATTTAAAAAAATGTTTATACCGTGAGATATAGTATGTTTCACAGACATTTTTGCTGCAAAAATCTGGGGAACCACTAAATGGCAGCAAATAATTTTCCCCATCTCTCTGCTGCCATCTAGTGGCCACCTGGACTTTGATAGCCCAGATCTAGTAAACTAAAATCTGGTGGGAAAGGCATGTGTTTCCCAGGACTCTTATTCCCAGAAGACAGGCATAAGTAAAACAAGTTTATCAGCAGCAGAACTGATGATTTAGTAATCTTTTGGCAGAAAACATTTTCACCCTTTCACTCGTGCAGGTGTAAACATAGCAAATGGAAATCCATCCTATTCTTTACTGCATCATGGGTTTTTATTATCAACACAAAAATCAGATAACCTTCATATGTCATTCTACAACAGCACTCAAAATAACTTGGCTGTAAGAACAAAAGCTGTGTGATCCTTTCAGATAACAAGATGCCAGTGTTACATGGCTCCAAAGAAATGATAGGCAACTGGTTTCCTATGCAGTACATTATGACTTCAAGTGACCTTTACTCTCAACATTTTCTTTGTTTGGCACTCCCCACTGTTGGGCTAGCAAGTTCTTAAATTGCTGCATACATTTGGGGGTGGGAGTGGGAGATAATTCTTTCCCCAGCATACAGAATGAACCTATACTTTTACTTCTCAGAGAAGAGGGGCAGCAGAAGAAGTCTGTTGCATACTGTAAATACTGAGTGCATCTTCCTTAAGATGATACCCTCCAGATACAAGCTGGAAACTATGAAGCTGACACCCAATAATTTTGTCCAGTATCAGGTTGAGGAAGGCTGCTGTAGTTTGATAATATATCTGAGGGAAATGCTAGAAGAAATGTAGTGGAACTCTTAGGCATCACAAGAGTAAATTTATGGGAAATCATTTTTACCAGTGTGGATACAGAGAAGTACCAAGTTTCTCCTAAATACTTGTTCCTATTGAGGCATATGGGACAGAATTTCCAGGCAGTATGGCCTTTCACCTTTTACAAAGCAGGGATAAGCAACACAGCACCTATGGATGCCACAATATCTATACTACCTCTATTTGGTATCCCAGAACTTCATAATGAAATAACACTTTTTTAAAAAAAAATGTCAAAAATCTTACAATATGTCAATGGTCAGGTCATGGCTATTCATTTTTGAAAAAAGTGATGCCCACCACCTGAAAGTTTGCTAACTCCTACTATAAAACTATTTACTAGCTCAAAACCATAAGTATTTTCATTCTTAGAAGTCAAAGAAGTACTTTCAAATCACATAAGCCAACTTGCATAGGTCACTTAATAAAATTCCTCCATCTTCCACCTAAAGCTTGCAATTAAATATGTTCAGTGTCTCAGTGAGGAAATATTTAAGAAGACTATGTAGTTGCCTTGACATACACTGGAGAAAAAGTGGAATTTTTAATGCAACATAATGCAAGATAAATTAGCACCAGTAATGTCACAAAGCTTGGGTTGTTTTAACACAGCAAATTGGAGACTTAAGAATCAAGCCTTCAGATATAACAAAGCTTAAAAAAAATCCCTATGATGCATTTAACACCCTAAAAAAGAGAGAGAAGGGTTCAAACTAACCAAATATAGCATGTCCATGAGCACAGCTGTTAAGTTTTTAAGTGATTTGGTTAAGCATATTGTGTAATCCCACCGGACTCAAAGACAATAGTTGTAACAAATCATATGTGTTAAAAACAGTATATGGGTGAGGAAAGGTAATTTCTATTAAATCATATCAAAAGTCTACTGACTTCAATGGAACTTTTTTTTTTGTGCCTTCAAATCATTATTGACTCCTGGCAACTGCCTGGACACATCCCTGCAGTTTTCTTGGCAAGATTTTGGAAGTGGTCTTCCATTGCCTGTCTCCTAGGGCTGAAAGAGTATGACTGGCCCAAGGTCACCAGCTGGCTTTGTGCCTAAGGCAGGACTAAAACTCACGGTCTCCCAGTTTCTAGCCCAGTGCCTAAACCACCACACCAAACTGGCTCTCTCCAATGGAACTTCCTTCCAGTTTAAATGCGAATTCAATATAAATTCTAAATAAATAAACCTGTAAGCCAGAGCTTTCCAAACTTTTCATGTTGGTGACACACTTTTTAGACATGCATCATTTCGCGACACACTCTTACAGCAGGACACAAGGCAGGCACTAGGACCTGCGTGGAATCACGGCAGGTTTGGAGGCAGCAAGGCACAAGGCAGGCACTAGGACCTGTGCGGAATCCTGGCAGGGCTCAGAGGCAGCAGCAGCCGCGACACACCCAGACACTGCAGCTTTGGAAAGCTCTGCTGTAAGCATTTAAAGTCTCAATTTCAAATACGTAACAAATGATTTTTAACAACTTAGAAGTATAGTTGAAAAGAAATGTCAACAGATAATGAAATAAATGACCAGATATTTTATGCATATGTAAATTGGGAAAATCACTCTATTTTAACAAACAAATGAACAACTAAATAAATAATGCTATAGGAAGCATCCCAAAGAGCTTAAAATACCACAGTCACATGAAGGTTATAAAAGGAATTCATAATTCCAGCTTTTCCTAAGCTGCATTATGGAGCCCCACATTTTCTGTTGGGATTTTTTCCATTCTCTAATACAGGCTTAATATTTGTGAGAGGTTAACCATAAAATTGATGTGTTTAGCATCTAGAATTATGATGTCCATTGGCTCAGTTCTATCCAGCCCCCACAGCCTCTAGGCACTGGAAGAGTACCTTGATGGTATCACTTGGATGGCCAGAGGCAGATGTACAACTAAGTATCATCAGCGTACTGATATTTAACCCCTTGCTGACAAATGCCCTCATCTAATAGCTTCATGTAGATGTTCCATAGGACCTACACAGCCAGAGTCTAGCTCTGAGCAGATCTGAGTGATTTATCCAATAAATGTCTAGAATAGTCTTAAAAGCGGCTCCCTAAAGGGATTGAGCCACCCTAAACAGGGCTGCTCGCAGGTTATCTGCAAATGCAGTAAGAGCAGAAAAATAAGCACGTTTTACCATTTTGATCACCGCAAGGAAATCCTTAAGAAAGATTCTTACCTGTGCACAGTTAGATTTGTTCTTTGTTTTCTTTCAGCAGTGTTCTAGGCATATTTTCTGCCATTTAACCTCTGAAATTCCTCTGAAAACTGGGGAACCTCACACTGAAAGTCCAGATGGATCCAAGCAACCATCACTCTCTTATTCCAAGCAGTAACTAAGGCCCCAGTTATGCTGAACAACCCTAAGCTCCCTCTGAAACCTATCCAGATCCATCAAGCATCTGGGGTGGACCAGTTGAATAGGTTCTTCCTCCCTGCATAGGCTGACCATATTTCCTTGAGAGAAAAACGGGACCCTAACTTACCCACGGCTCGCTGGACAAAGTGGGTGCACGCGTGTGCATGTAGGCAGGCTTTGCCGTGGGAACTTTTAAAAATGGGACAAAATGGATATTTTTCTTAAAACGATGGGGACGGTCAGGAATTGTTTAAAAAATGGGACTGTCCCGTTCAAAACGGGACGTATGGTCAGCCTATCCCTACAGCGCAAGAAGCCACAGAGAACTTTGAGTGATCTGTCCATGACAAGGGACTGATGGTAACATCCCCCAACTCCAGATCACTTTATCACTTCCCTGAGTCGAAAACCAGATCCAATGTGTGACCCCCTGTGTGAGTCAGGCCATCAATAAACTTGATCACGTCCATGGTGGCCATGAAATCCCAAACCACATGAGGGTGGGCAGGTTGAAGTCTCCCAGAACCATAAGTCTGGGGAACAGAATCACCAACTTGGCCACAGCATTGAAGAGCTCAGGCAAGGAAGCAGCTATGCAGCATGGAGGCTGGTACAAAAGCATCAATCCCATCTGATCCATAAAGCCCAACTTCACAAACAAGGTCTCACATCCAGTTATAAGGCACAAACTTCTCATATTGGGGTAGTTTGTATATATATTTGCCTACTACTTTAACTGCAACTTTCCAAAACAAAAATACATAAGAATATATTTTTATGGGATGCTCTGTGGAAACAGCTGATCCACATCCTTCCTGGGAAACTAACCGTAATATATGTGCCAATTTAAATGCAAGCATTGAAGGGGTGTGGTGCCTCAGCGGGTAAGAGGCCAGGCTTGTCAGTTCGGAGGTTCAAATCCCTAGCCCCGCATGAGGGAGTGAGCTCCCGCACTCGCCCCAGCTCTTGCCAACCTAGCAATTCAAAAGCATGCAAATGCAAGTAGATGAATAGATACCACTTCAGTTGGTAGGTAACAGCGTTCCGTGTGCGTCATGCCGGCCACATGACCGTGGAAGCATCTTTGGACAACGCTGGCTCTTCAGCTAACAAATGGAGATGAGCACCGGCCACTAGAGTCAGACACGACTGCACAAATGTGCAGGGGGAACCTTTATCTTTACCTATGTTAATATATATGTTATTACAACTAATAAAGGTCTTAATGGTGAATTAGTATTTTTATGAGCTGTCTTTTTTAATGCAAGCATAAGATTTACTTTTGAAATAAGTAGAGCATATCTGGATCTGAATTTTTGTCAGTAGGAAATATGATTCTCCAGTTACAAAACAAGAAAGTTTTTTGTTGAATGAAATTCTGGAACCAGCACTTTTATGGTCAATATGCCACGCCTATCTTTACCATTATTCACTTTCAGGTGGTCACACAATCACAAAGGAAAGCCTTATCCTTAGGTTACTGACCTTGCATTATTATATATACTTACCACAAACATTTTCCTACTCATGCTGTGCCAGTTACAAGTCTTTAAATATTTCTTTACTTGAAGCATAGCAATTTATGCCTCTAAATTGAAATCTTAGTCATCACGGCTGTGCCTGCCCTTGAGAAAAACAATTCAGAAAAAAATGCTTCAGACCTTACGAGTGTGCAGCACCTGTTCATTAAACTGCTTGACTTTTTTCATGTTTCCAATGAGCCCACATAAAGACATGGATGCTTTAAGAAACCAACTTATTAAAGTTAATGAAACTTTTAAAGCAGCAGTACTTTTTACAGCAGCGTGAAAAAAAATTAGAGTACTTTATTGAAGAGCAGACAGGTGCTCTTCTTGCATGAGGTCCAAAAAATTTCTTCTGAATTATTGTATGTAACTTTGTATTTATTTATTCAATATATATAGTCACCTGTCTACCAAGGCACTCTGGGCAGCAAATAGAGAAAAGCAACAATCACAATCCATAATGTTAAAAAATAGCATAAAAGAAATAGCAGTTGAGGCCCCGAAACCTGCACCCACATCACAGCTCCATTAGCACCCTGTCCATACTTTTAAAATCTGCATTGTCACCCATTTGAACCATCTACACATTTGTAAACTGTAACATCAAAAATAATATAAATCTGACAATATTTTGGTTAAAGGTTCTCATATTTTCCACTACTTTTTTGCTATTTATTAGATTACATACTCCATGCGAGAATAAATAAGATTTTCGTGTTACCATGAACAAATGTCCCAAACTATCAAGTTGATGAAAAAAGTACAGATTTGTATTGCAGCCCTCTAGAATCTGATGCTCTCTCTGTCTGTTCTCCATATGTACTGCTGGCTGGCAATTCTGGAAGTTTTACTCTGAATACATCTTGAAGATACCAGATTGGAAAATATTGATTGGAAGACATGATATGTAGATAAACACCCCATTTTTATGCCATGTCTCCCACAGCATAAACAGATTACATGTCTCTTATAATTTTTTTCCTACTTTTTCTAGTGAACATTCTGATTGATGTACACTTCTAGGGATTTTTTCAACTCAACTTATTTCTAAAAGTATTCTTTGGGATTCAAAATGAGAGTTATTGACACTTTAGAAAAACAAAATTACTTTCAGAATAACAATAAACTAAAAACTGTTACCAGCCATTAGATCTTTCTGAAGCTCAGCAGTAGAATTTGGCCCAAGTTTGCTATACTTCCCTCCCCCCTGCCCCCAAGTTCAAACCCAGCAATGAAAGTCCACACAAACTTACTGGGAAGATGAGCACAATCCAAATAACTACACAATGTTTAGTTTCTCACATATTTCAAATCTCTATATTTAATTCATTAAATAGTAAGTTGATTATGCCCCCCACCCCACCCCAATGCTGTGGAGATTCTAAACTAGATCCCCAGCATGAATTTGTAATCAAAGCCTTAGAGGTGATCTCTCAAGCACTGGAGCCTCCGGGCATGCATACAGGATCCCCACTCAATAGAATGAGTTATAGAACCAGCAAACATAACGCAGTTTAAAGGGGGGAAATGCTAACTAAAGAGAGGCTCTCTAAGTCCAAAGTCTACAGTTACCTAATTGGCGCAAAGTTGTGGCTTATTCAAGTAGCTTCATTAAAAAGCAGCAACCTACAATATCCCCGTTTTCATGATTCCTGGTTCTAGAAGCTGCCGACCCGAGAACAATATTCTGCAACCGCCAACGACCCAGATGCTTATGTAGCAACCTTACCTTTACGAAGAGAGAAATGTCATGTTCCCGTTTCTCTTCCTCGGGCGCCTCGAGGGGGGGCGCCTGCTCCCCTTCTGCAGCCGCTTCTTCCTCTTCCCTTCTTCGCACGCCATTCAGCCCCAGAGCATCTACTACTCCCGGCTCGCCCTGCTGTACTGGGCTGCCGCGCTCATCAGCCTCCCCCGGAGACCCCGCCGCCCCAGAATCCGCGGGCTGCAGCTCCTGCTCCTCTTCCTCCCGGGCGCTCGCCTCAGGATCATCCTGGGCGCCAGCTTCCCCCGCACTGGCATCTTCCGCTGCTTGGGTCGCCTCGTTTACTTCTGCCTCTTCCGCAGCGAGGTCCTCCTCTGCTGCCGGAGTTTCTTCGACCGGGGTACAGCTAGGAGGGCTGTCTCCCTGAGGAGCCTCCTCTCCGCTTGGCGCCGACCTCTCCGCTGACGGCCGACGCTCCTCCTGCTGGACATTACTATCTACCTCGTCCTCCTCTCTTCCTCCCCCTTCAGGAGATTCTTCTTCGGGGCGTTTTTCCTCCGCGTCTTCCTCTCTCTCACCCCCGCCGTACTCCTCCTGCCCCGGGATTTGCAGCTCCTCTTCCTCAGCTGCGCTCCTTTCCTCCGCGGGCTCCTCTGCTTCAGGGGCGTCTTCTGCGTCGCCAGGCTCGGCTTGGCTTGCCCTTCGGCCCCTGGCCGACTCTCCCGCTGGCCGCGGAGGCTCCTCGGGGACAGCAGCCTCGGCACAGGGGTCGCTTTCAGACTTTTCCCCGGGGCTTTCCGAGCTGGTTGTTCCTTCTGCTCTCGGACTGTCTGCTGACCCAACTTGCTCTGCAGGTCGCCCCGCTAAACTCGCCTGGTCCTCGTCCTCGGTCTTTGGGGTCGTCTCTCCGCTGCTTTGGCTCAGAGGACTCGCCCCGTGGCTCCCGCCTTCTTCCTCCCAGGCTTTCTCTTCAGATGCTTCTTTCAGAGGGTCGCCCTCCTCGGCGGGGCAGGCAGGGCGCTTCTTCCTCTCCTCTTCGTCTGCGTCCACCGGCGCTCCATTTTCGTTCCCGCCTTTCTTTAGCGCCTCTTCACCATTCTCTGTTGGGGCTGGCGGTTCAAGCGACCCTCGCGCCTCTGCCATGCTGACCTGCTCAGGAAAAAGACTGGCCAACTGCAGGTGACAGGTATGAGCGCCCGAGCTCTCGGCCGGCTCGCCCTCCCGCAATGGCGACTCTGTCCGCCCCGCGCTCAGTGTCGGATTAAGACTAAGACCTGCCCAGCCCCAAGGGTCACATTCTTCACTCTCCATTAGGTAGCCTGCCCGAGGGGTGCGCGCATGCTCAAGAGCAACCGGTGAAGCTGCTGTCCTCACCTTTGTCTGAGGGAGAAGAGACTAAAAAGGAAAAGGATCAGAGGGGCCAAACATTTATCCCCAAGCTTCCTACTAAGAGTGCACTTTTCTCCAAGTATTGTTTAGGGTTCTACCTGATTTTGAGTTCCTTATCTAGTTTTGAAAATGCTACCAAGCCTATAACTATAGACAAGAGGCAGTCACCTTGTCCTGTTAGAAAATGGTTTGGGGGGCAATCTGTATGAAATGTGTTTGAATAGATTTGGGCTGTCCTGTCCCTCTCTGGATTCAGGTTTCCATATCTTCATCTGCATGGATGCTGAATGCCCATTGAAAGAGACGTTTCCTGATGTGTCCTGAATACATCCGACTCAGCCCACATTTACAGCATATAGATTGCTACTTACAAGTTTTTTAAATAGAAACTATTGGCAGGGGTGGGCAACGACCCACCATGTGATTTGTTTTTTTGAAAAAAAGAGTAGTACTGTATGACAAACTGTGGGTGTTAAGTTACCAGTACTCTTAATACACCTACTTTGCTTTAAAAAAAAACTCACTGAAAAGAGCCAAAAATTACCTCTGTCCCTCTGATGATATCACTCCTAAAAACAGTAGCAATAAAATGGAATGAAAGTTTAGAGTGTACTGGAATCTTCTGCGCAGAAAATGTACATGTATAAAACACCCATTTGTCCATCTGGATTTCTTGAACTGCCCGTGACTGTATTCACAAGACTGGCTATAGTGGTGAAGTTAGAATGGTCAATGGTTGTTGTGGGTCTTCCGGGCTGTGTGGCCGTGTTCTGGAAGTTGTGGTTCCTAACGTTTCGCCAGCATCTGTGGCCAGCATCTTCAGAGGGCAGGAGCACAGACAGAAGCGCTCTTTCTGTACTCAGGTAGCCATTCTACCTGTGCACAGAAAGAGCGCTTCTGTCTGTGCTCCTGCCCTCTGAAGATGCTGGCCACAGATGCTGGCGAAATGTTAGGAACCACAACTTCCAGAACACGGCCACACAGCCCGGAAGACCCACAACAACCATCGAACTCCGACCATGAAAGCCTTCGACAATACATTAGAATGGTCACCTCATCCCAGCTTTACCAGAAATGCAGATCTATCCATTTCAGTTTATCAGAAACTGTTTCCTCTCTAGGTTCATGCTATTTATTGGCTGGGTGCCTAGACCAATAGACCCTGGCCAAAGTCACTCATGCCCTCATCATCTCACAGGTGCACTACTGTAATATGCTCTACAGCTAACCCTCGCTTAACTATCACAACTGGGACCTGAATTTCAGTTGCTAAGTGAAGTGGTCATTAAGCAAATCTGACCCAATTGTATGACCTTTTTTGTGGTGTCCATTAAGCAAATCTCCACAGCATTAAGCGAACCATGTGGTCGTTAAGCAAATCATGTGGTTCCCCATTGATTTTGCTTGCTGGAAGCCGGCTGGGAAAGTTAAAAATGGCGATCACATGACTGTGGGATGCTGTGACGGCCATAAGTGCAAGGACCGGTCATAAGTTGGTTTTCCCAGCACCATTGTAGGGGTTAGCTTAACCAACGCCATTATGCTTCTGGAAACTGCTTGCGAAAAGGAATGAGGTGAAAGGGAACTAGGGAACTAGATAATGCACGACAAAGTTGTTTAGAACACCAGGAGACACGGAGACTTCTGGAAATGCAGATACAGAGACCTTGCACACTGTCTCACTAGGAGAGAGTTCGTTTATGCTTTCTTACTGAACTTGAGAGCCCTATATAATTGTTGAAGCTGCAATATGGGGTGTGGATCTCTTCCCAGCCACTCATTGCCATGGTGTCTGTAGAGATTCCACCCAGCTTTACTTGGCCAAATAAACACTGTTATTTTAACCTCCAAGCCTCGACTCAAGTCTCTTTTTGGCAACCTCAGAAACTTGGGTAAAAAGTGTAAGCCAGGGACCTTACACCATCATCCGCCCAGAGTTCCCTTGCGGGGAGATGGAGCGGTATATAAATTGAAACATAAATAAATAAATAAATAAATAAATAAATAAATAAGTCCGAACCATCGCTAAACAAATGGTTGTTAAATAAGGACTGCCTGTACATGGGACTGCCTTTGAAGATATCTGGAAGCTGTAATTAGTGCAAAATGCAACAGTCCACATCTAAACTGAGGCAACCCACTATATAACACCAATTCTGTAAGAGCTGCATTGGCTGCTGGTTGGTTCCAGGTGCAATTCATAGTGCTGGTGACTACTGTACCTTTAAAGTCCTACACCGCTTGGCACCTGGCTACCTCTGATACTCCCTACTCCAAAGGGAATCAGTCAGGCAAGTTGTGCCTGTAGAGACTGCTTGCTGAGTGTCCCAAGGAGCTTCCCCCCTGTAGAATGACCCCCACCTGGGTGCCATCCGTGACATGGCGCCAGCCAAGGGACACGCAGCAACCAAACAACTGAAAGCAATAGCAGACAGAAAGAGGGAAATGTGGATTCAGCACCTTGGACCTTCAAAGGCACCGGCAGAAGCGCGAGAGGAGGATTAAAGAGACAGGCTGGAAGGAGGAGAATAGAGTGTGTGTATATACTAATCCTTTGTAAAACTTAATTCACTTGGAGCATTGAAATGCTTGGAGTCACTGATACAATAAAGATTCCTAACGATTCCAACGTGTGTGGAGTGCTGATTGTAATCCAGGACCACCACAGCCTGCTCCCTAGACTTAAGATCCATGCCCTGGCTTTAGAAAGGTGTTTCTAAAGACCTGACTCTTTCAAAGAGTGTTTGGGAACTGAGGTGTGAGTGGGTAAAGTTAATTGGGTATGCAATGAGTTTCTTTAAGTTCATATGATTTACAGTACTCTGGTTTTATTATTATAATTATTTCATTATGTTAGTGTCTATTAAATATCAGGATTATATTTAATATTAATAATGCTATATAATTAATATTATTTATATGATTATTGTTTTATTGTGTATTAAGTTACAAGGCACTTGATATTGAAGCAGTATAAAAGACCTTTAATAAATGGACAAATAGAATTATACTGAGCCGTGGTGTCCCCGAACACCAAATTAAAACCCAGCAAGAAGATGATGGCTTAGCACATAAATTATGTAGTGGGAGTCTGAACTTAGTGATGTGGATTTACTGGCAACCTGTGTTTTTTATAAATTCCTTACAGGGCAGTCCTAGAAGTATTCACAGAAGAGAGATGTGCCATCACTGAATGATATAACATATCACTGGGTGCAGAAGGAATCTGGCTTAGTTCCTGTTGTCCTGTTTGTTTTAAAGATAAAATAGCAGGTAATGGAAAAGATTTATGTCTGAGATCTTGGGCAGGCACTGTCAATCACAGTACAACAATTGGATTACAAGGACAAATATTTTGACTTGGCAGAAATGACATCCACCAAGAAACTTTCCCAGTTAAGGGTGTGTACAGGTTATTCAATAAAGCTCAGTGGGGCTTCTAGGGAGATATGTAGATATGAGTGCCATTGGTTCTTTGACTCATCACTATCACCATAAATGGAGAAACCTCTACTTGGCTGATACTTTTGGCAGTAAAGACTGCATCTATTCTTTAATGTGTTGATTTCTATAATTTGTGCTTAATAGTATTAATGCCATGCATATCAGAAACCAAAATATTTTTCTCTTCTGGGAAGTTAAAGTTTTATAAAATGAGGTACAATTAGGAAATGAAACCCTTGGTAAAGGCAAATAATCATGTAAAAATGAGAGGAGAGATTCAACGTGCCACAATTAATGCTTCTTGCACTTTTTTCATGATTGCCTCCTTTTCTGTTTTGCAGTATAAAGTAGAGTCCAGTGGTACCTGAAAGACTAACAGTTTCAAACTGCAATTCTAAAGAGAGGTCCACCAAAGGAAGAAAGTTATATTGCGTAAAAATGCACACAATTGCACAGTTATGGCAGAATCTTTTGTGGCTAATAATGTTTTGTATAGTGCAATGTTAACTAGTGATGTGGCTGCTGCAACTACAGAAGTGTTACTCCCAAAATATTTCTTCACAGATCCCATCTAATATGGTATCACTGAGTTATTTGAAAGTACAGAATAATGTTACATGCCATGGATTCCACTAGCACAGTCATCACAGAATCATTGATATCCTTGTTGCTTGTTTATTAATATAGTGGCCAGTATAATCAGATTGTAGGATAATTAAGTGACTCTCATTCTGTCATGTGAACATCTCAGAAGAACCACTGTGAATAACATAGAAAAGAATACTTGAAAGGCTCTAATCCTGAGGTTGTTGGGATAAATTAAGAACACTGTCTGCCTCCATGTTGTCTCCCCCCCCAGAACAGGTAAAAGGAAGCCCAATTGTTAAAAGGTTACAAAATAGCATAAGAGTTTGATATTGCCAGAGATTAAGATGGAAAAGGAAGCCCAACTACTCAGACAAATGGTTCCCTTCCGATTCAATTGGAAAGCTTGACACACAAAAGGTCAGCTCATTCACAGAAATTAGCCAGCCCATTCAGGTAGACCTTCTTCCTCAGCCAAACAGATCTCCATAATAAAATAACAATAGACTTCTTCCAAGTAAGTGGACAAAGCCACAGCCTGCAGGGAACACAGGCAGGGAACACAGGCAGGAAACACAAACAGCAGGGGGCCCAACCACAGAGCGCCTCCTCTCTGAAATCCGGCAAATTACACTTCTCTCAGGTTCCTAGGGGGCGGGAACATCCTTGCATAGCAACGACCAAGCTCTCCTATATAAATGGCCTGTGGGGGAAATACAGGTGTGGCCACCTTCCAACCAGCATACTCTGTACTTTGTACTCTGCATATGCTCTTGGGAATAAACCTGCAAACCTCTGTTCCAGCAACTGCCTGTGTGTCTATTCATTCCCAGCTTGGGATGAACCGTGGTAAGATTACCTTCTAACAAGGTGATAGCCTTGCAAGTAGTTGCAATGATATTGATGCAGCTACTTAAATACTTAGAATTCCTATATGATTCAAATTAGTTAATCCATATATAAAATACAACTTAAAACCCATCTTTTTTCTCTCTAAAAATATGAAGGCTATAACTAACTATTAAGTAGGTTACAAATGAGAGACAGAATTTCAAGGACAGACACATACAATCTTAAGTAGATTAGCAATATTTGCTTATGAATGTTCAGGAGTTTTTCATGAAACAATAGATTAGCTTTACAAATAATTGCTAGAGTCAGGCAAAGTGTTGTTTGAAAGTAGTTTAAAAATTACCTTTGCAACAAGGAGAAGAATGTAGGACATTGATACAGACATCAGTTTTCAGGAGAGGTTAGTAAATGACTTTTCAGAGGTTATTTTGGTCCTATAATATGTTAACAAGCTGTAATATTAAGCAAAATAAGCCCCACGTTAAAAAAATACAGCATCATTGTGAAAACTAATTCTGGAAACTACAAAGTGCTTAACACTGAACAAGCCCAATTTTTTTTATATAAATGTGGAATCCAATTGAAATATGGATCTAAGAAGTAGTATAGAAAATGATTCATATTTTAAAGAGGTGTCTTTGCAGGTTGGATTAGGATACTTATACTGAAGAGAGTAAAGCACTGAAGAGAGCATAGAAGGGTTATGGCTGAAGTGCAATTCTTCTAGCACCACCATTACTATTAAGAACTTGCATATAAAGATTCAAAGAGAGAGGTGTAGTTGGTAGAACACATTTTGTATAGGCAGAAGGTTACAAAAATTGTTTGCACAGCAATTCCTGAAAGATGTTAAGAGATAAGAATTTGTTTAACCCATGTGCTACCATGCAAGCTTGCCAATATGATGAAGCTACAGAGTAACCAACCAAACCAACAAAAAACCCTGAACAAATGTTGAACAATCGGTTGTTATGCTTTATAGGTTATGTTAGAAGATTTCAAACAAACGCACCCCCTTCCATATTTTTTCCTTGGCAAACCTCAATTTTCTTCCCATGCAACATTGCCTTCTCCTTGAGCAAGGTAAAAGGTTAAAAATTACAAATAGAATGGGTTCTGTGCAAAAGGGGATGCCAGAAATTAAAAATATAAAAGGAAGCCAACTGCTTAGACCAGGGCTTTCCACCAACCGCCGTTGGTGTGTCGCCGCGGAAAAAACCGGAAGTGCCGCTGTTGCGGCAGCGCGCAAAAACCCGGAAGCGCTGCTGCCGCTTTCATGTTTTTGCACACCGCCGTTGGTGTGTCGCCGCGGGAAAACCCGGAAGCGCTGATGATGATCAGCGCTTCCGGGTTGTGTGGCGACACACCAGACTGTGTGTGGCGACACAGTATTGTGTCGCGACACACAGTTTGGAAAGCTCTGGCTTAGACAAAGGATTCCCTTCCGATTCAATCAGAAACCTTGGAACACAAAAGGTCAGCTCATTCACAGAGCTTAGCCAGCCCATTCAGGGCTTTCCAAACTGTGTGTCGCGACACAATACTGTGTCGCCTGGGGGCCCCAAGTGTGTCGCGTGACAACCCGGAAGCGCTGGTGGTGCTTCCAGGTTGCCGCACGGCGGCAGGGGCTGCCCCTTCAATAGGGCAGGCTCCGGGGACCCCGAAAATGCCCTCAGTTCCGGCAGGGAGGCGAAAAGCCTCCCTGCCCGCGCGCATGCTGCCGGCACAGCTGATGGGGGCCAGGGTGGAAATTCTCCCCGCGGAACAGCTGAGCGGCGGAAAGCTTGGCAGCGTGTCCGTGCACGCACAGGGAGGCTTTTCGCCTCCCTGCCGGAACCGAGGGCATTTTTGGGGTTCCCAGAGCCTGCCCTTTTGAAGAGGCAGCCGCTGCTGCCACGGCGGCAACCCGGAAGCACCGCCACCGGCACTTCCGGTTTTTGCCTGGCACTGGCCCCGGCGCTTCTGGGTTTTTGTGGGCCAGCCATTGGTGTGTTGCCAACGGCAAAAGTTTGGAAAACCCTGAAGTAGACCTTCTTCCCCAGCCAAATAGATCTCCATAATCGAATAACAAAAGATTCCTTCCAAGGTGCACATTCCAAGTAGTAGACAAAGCCACAGCCTGCAGAGAACCCAGACAATCAAGACAGGAAACACAAACAACAGGGGGCCCAACCACAGAGCGCCTCCTCTCTGAAATCCAGCAAATTACACTTCTGTCAAGTTCCTAGCCAAGGGATGTGGTAGCTCAGCGGGTAAGACGCCAGGCTTGTCTATTGGAAGATCGCAAGTTCGGAGGTTTGAATCCCTAGCCCCGCGTGACAGAGTGAGCTCCCGCACTCGACCCAGCTCTTGCCAACCTAGCAATTCGAAAGCATGTAAATGCAAGTAGATTAATAGGTACCACTTTGGTGGGTAGGTAACAGCGTTCTGTGCACGTCATGCTGGCCACATGACCGTGGAAGCGTCTTCGGACAGCACTGGCTCTTTGGCTAACAAATGGAGATGAGCACTGACCCCTAGAGTCAGACATGACTGCACAAATGTGTGGGGGGAACCTTTACCTTTACCTTTTACAAGTTCCTAGGGGGCGGGAACACCTTTGCATAGCAATGGCCAAGCTCTCCTATATAAATGGCCTGTGGGGGAAATACAAGTGTGGTCACCGTCCAACCAGCATACTCTGTACTTTGTACTCTGTATATGCTCTTGGGAAATAAACCAGCAAACCTCTGTTCCAGCAACTGCCTGCATCTTTTCATTCCCGGCTTGGGACGAACCTTGGTAAGATTCCTTCTGACAGTTATGTGGTATATGTAAAAAGAATTCAAGTCAGACTTGCTCATTAGCTTTATATGCATTGAGACATAAACATTATTTAGGATATGGAGCAAGCAATGCAGGATTTTCATGAATAAATATGTTAGAACTGGTTAGGTTGGCAGCATACTATGGCTTGAAATCTTAGAGGGTACAGTAATCCAATCAAAAGGGGAGATCCCCAAACGAGAGATATTGAAATCACAGCCACAAATGTTCCCTATGAGAAGGGGGAAAAGGACAAAGCTTTAAAAGGCCTGATGTTGAAACTCAGTTTCAAGCTGAGAAGCAAAAAGGAAACATGGAAGCAGGAGCTGATAACTAAAGAGCAATTTGAATTCATAGTTTAAGACTGTCAGGGTGAAATGAGAAACGCTAAACCTCAGAGTAAGATGAGGTTGATAAGGTATACATATAAGGGATTTGCAGGTATAAATGAATAAATAAGATGGTTTGTTGTGTAGGGAAGGTGGTGAGCGTATAAATACACTGCTGACATATTCTTTGTGTCTGTCCTTCCTCACAGAAGAGGAGAGACCCCTTCCTAATATGATTGTAGAAAAGTGGAGGCATAAAGCCGCTGGGTGAGATCATCCGTCACCACGGGATGAAGTACCATCTATATGCTGATGATACTCAGCTGTATATTTCCATTCCGGGTGAAGTAAGTGATGCGGTTGCTGCCCTATCTCAGTGCCTGGAGGCTGTAGGGGCCTGGATGGGGAACAACAGGCTTCGGCTGAACCCTAGTAAGACGGAGTGGCTGTGGATTGATGGCCGCTCGGGATCTAGGAAGTTATCATCTTTGGTTCTGGATGGGGTGGCACTGCCCCATTCAGAGCCAGTGCGGAATTTGGGAGTTCTCCTGGACTCATGACTCCTGCTTGATGAGCAGGTGGCAGCCGTGACCAGGAGGGCCTTTGCACAACTTCGGATTGTGCACCAGTTACGGCCATTCCTGGACCGAGATGCCCTCCAAACAGTCACTCATGCCCTTGTCATCTCCCATATAGACTATTGTAACACGCTCTACATGGGGCTACCCTTGAGGAGCATCTGGAAGCTTCAACTGGTCCAGAATGCGGCCGCGTAGACAGTTATTGGGGCAAGAAGATTGGTACATGTGACACCTCTGCTGTGCGAGCTGCATTGGGTACCGGTTTGCTTCCGGGTGCAATTCAAGGTGTTGGTTATCACCTTTAAAGCCGTACATGGCATAGGGCCAGGTTACTTGAGGGACCGTCTCATCCCCAGAACACCGACCCGTCCCACCCGATCAGTCAGAGGGGGCTTGCTGCGGACCCCATCGACTAAAGAGTTCCATCTAGCGGGGTCCAGGAGGTGGGCCTTCTCTGCAGTTGCGCCCGTCCTTTGGAATATCTTGCCCCCAGAGCTGAGGCGGGTTTCCTCACTTTCGGAAAGACTTAAAGACCTGGTTCTGCCGGCTTGCCTGGGAGGGAAATGCCAACAGTTCCTCTTGGGGATGGCTGGTCCCATGAAGCCTCCCAGTATTACCATTTTTAAAATATTTTATACTTGGATTTTATATTATCTATTATATTGTAACTTTATATTTATGTTTTAACTATGTTTTATTGTGAACCGCCCAGGGTCACGGGCGGTAATATAAATTTAATTAATAATAATAATAATAATAATAAAGCTCAGGATTGATAAAAGTGTACTAAGAATATACCATGCCACCTTAAACAAATGCAGGCCTCCAGGGCTAGATGTTGAATGCGCTGGCACATGATATCAAATGTACTAATTATATCTTTGAAAAAAAACCCTGAGGACCAGTAAAGTACTATAAGACTAGAGAAGAGCAAACATAAGCCCACTATTCAAAAATGGAAAGAGAGAAAACCCAGGAAACTGTAGACTGGTTTGTTTAATGTCTATGCTAAGCAAGTGAGTAGAACAGATTATGAAGCAGCATATTTGAGACTCTTTAGAAAAGCATGCTGCCAGCATGGATTTGTTAAGGAGAAGGAATGTCAAACTAACCTTATGTGAGGTTTATGATCTTTTAGAATCTAAACCAACTAACTAACTTCCAGCACAAGCCACGAGGGATATGTGAAGCTCTTCATTAGATCAAGTATCATTCTCCATTAAAGCCACGAATAACTTCTCTTTTGCTCAGAACCCTTCTTTAAACATTCAGTTCTCATTTCGCCCCTCCCCTCCCTCTTTGTTCTGTTTTCTCTTCTTTGTAATTCGATTCTATTCTGTGTCAACCTCCACCTTCCTGCTTTGCACCGGCCAGCACCGACGGTCCGGTCCGTTCTTTCCATGGGCATTTGTGTCTCTCGCCCCAGAGGTGCTAATTGCTGTCTAATCACTTTGCCTTGCTGGTCTGCACTCCCCCCACCCTCCTATTGTACTTCATTCTTTACATTCCTTTCTTCATTCTTTACATTCCTTTCTTATCAGCTCTGTGTAAGGTTGGAGCATCCAGATGCAATCGGCCATTGCCTCTGGATTTTCCATCCTTACACCTTATCTAGGCTGACCATACGTCCCGTTCAAAACAGTCCCGTTTTTTAAGCATTTTTCAACCGTCCTGTCGTTTTCATAAAAATCTCAATTTTGTCCCGTTTTTCAAACCCAGCAGGAATGGCGCGGAAGGAGTATCCGAGCCAGAGCGCGGAGCGGGGGCGGGGTTTACAGGCGGGAGCCAATCGCACGGATCGGGGGCGGGGTTTGCAGCCAGGAGCCAATCGCGTGGACCAGGGGGCGGGGTTTGCAGGTGGGAGCCAATCTTATGGACCGGGGGCGGGGTTTGCAGGCAGCCAATTGCACGGACCGGGGGTGGGGTTTGCAGGGGGGAGCCAATTGCGCAGACCAGGGGGCCAGGTTTGCAGGCAGGAGCCAATCGCGCGGACCAGGAGGCAGGGTTTGCAGGTGGGAGCTAATCACACGGACCGGGGGCAGGGACCCGTCTTTTTCATGAATACGGAATATTACATAAGACCCCATCCTGTTTTGCCATCCTTAAATATGGTCAGCCTAACCTTCTCTCTTTTTATGACATAATGACTAGTTTTGTAGACCAAGGGAATGTTGTGGATGTAGTGAACCTTGATCTCAGTAAGGCATTTAGATCATTTGATAGGCTCATGGCCATGGATAAACTTGAGCCAAACAGTGGATTTACAACTGGTAGAACAACTACACCCAAAGGGTTCTGCTTAGAAATAATTTTGCATCAATATGGAAAGAAGTATTAAGTGGGGTTTCCAGGGCATAATCCTTGGTTCAGTGCTATTCAGTATTTTTATACCTGAGAATGGAATGGAAGGTATGTGATAGCTTAGTGGATTCCTGCATTGATCAGTATTTTAGGACCTATAAGGTTTCTTCTGGCTCAAGCAATCAATTATTTTATGATGTTCAAAATGTAGACATCAGAGGATTTTAAGTATTTTTAATAAAAAAGAAAACTGTATGCATTCATTTTACTACTTTGTTTTTCTAAATGTTGGAAGAAATTAATATCTCTCCCTGCCCTCCATGTTGTCTTCCCACAGGACACTGTCTCCCTGCAATATTACCTTCTCCTTGAGCAAGGCAAAAGGTTAAAGGTTACAAAATAGAATGAGTTCATGCAAATAGGGATGCCAGAGATTAAAATGTAAAAGGAAACCAACTGTTTAAACAAAGGATTCCCTTCCGATTTAATCAGAAACCTTGGAACACAAAATGTCGCTCATTCACAGAACTTAGCAGTGCCCATTCAGGTGAACAGCCAAACAGATCTCCATAATCCAATCACAAAAGATTCCTTCCAAGGTGAACATTCCAAGCTAGTAGACAAAGCCACAGCCCAGCAGGGAACCCAGACCATCAGAGCAGGAGACACAAAACAGCAGGGGGCCTGACCACAGAACGACCCCTAAACTACACTTCTCTCAAGTTCCTAAAGGGCGGGAACACCTTTGCATAGCAACAGCCAAGCTCTCCTATATAAGGGGTTGGTGGGGAAGTACATGTGTGGCCACCTTCCAACCAGCATACTCTGCACATACTCTTGGAAAATAAAGCATTCACCTCTGTTCCAGCAATTGCCTGTGCTTCTTCATTCCCGGCTCAGGATGAACCCTTGGTAAGATTTCCTTCCACCTTGTTAAGATTTCCTTCCAACATAAGTATAACCAACTAAAAGACATGTCAGCTTTAGGTTTAAAAATGGAAAATGAACTTGTGGCACTTTAAAGACTAACAAATATATTGTGTTGCAACTTTTCATATATTGAAGCCCATTTAATCCAGTGTTATCCTCTCTTCTTTTCTTTCCATAAAGAAATAGAGAGAGAGAATGTAAACAGTATGATTAAAAGACTAAGAAATAAGAAGCGCAACCCTGGTGTTTCTATGTATAGTTCACCAACTACCACTAGATGGTAGTATTTTATCATATGTGATATCCTGATATTCTGTATGTTGTTTATCCAGTTTAAGCTGCTCTCATCCCGGTTTGCTCTCTCTCCACTGAAATCTGTGTGACTTGCTTCAAAATAAACATATTAAGGATCATGTGCGTAGGCTTTATTAATACATTTCAAGATAATTATATTTGTATCTAGGGCATTCCAGAATGATCAATATACCTTTGGCATTAGTATCTAATAATGCAGTATGTATTGTTCTGAGTTAAGAAAAGTTTCAGTACTTCAGATAGCATTTGATTTGGTGATCAGATCTCCCACAATTATCTGGGAAGTACCTCTGCCCAGAATGTTTACCTAAGTATTAATCCAGAAATACTACTACAATGATTTATCAGAAGGAAATATTTAGTCAAAATGATGCATCAGATGTAAATAAGTAGGCTGACCATATTTCCTTGGGGTGGAAACGGGACCCTAACCTACCCACGGCTCACGTGCATGCGTGCGTGCTTCACTGCGGGAACTTTAAAAAACGGGACAAAATGGATATTTTTCTTAAAATGACTTTTGTTTGTTGTCTTTTGTTGCTTCATTTTTCAACATCAGATTTCATTCTGCATCAGCTAAGCATGCTTATTTTGATAGTTCCATTCCCTTTATTTTTTTAAAAAAATTATAAACCTGTCATATACATTTGGTGACTGGGGCCAATCACTCTTCCTCAGCCCACTCTAACTCACAAGAGTTGATCTGCTGTTGTGGGAATAGAGTTTGAAGAAAGGCTGGATAGAAATCTAAGTGAATAAACTTGGTTGCTTCCATTTGTGGGCATCAGATCCCTGCCTTAAACAAACAAATAAAAGTATCCCTATTTATCAGATGCAGACTTTGATAAAACACTACCCCCATTTGCTGTCTGTGATGACTTTCTATACAGTAAATGCCTGAATGTGGAATCTTGAGTCTGGGGCACATTTATAGACTAATACGAATTGCCAGTGCCTTCTTCCATTATTTGTACATAAAAATGGATGGGCATTCGGTTTCCAGAGTAGCCAAGCTCACATGAGGGCTCCACGCCTGTTCCCTAGCAACTGGTAGGGAGGCTTACTGCCTCAGATACTTAGACTTCATGATTTGTAGCCAGGGATAACTGTAGCCTCCATGGATTTGACTACTTGTACTTTATTTTTATTCCACTTTTCTAATTAAAAAACACACAAGTTTTAAAGCTATTCAGACTGACAGCCATTGCTGCCTTCTCCCTATCCTTCTGATAGTAATAGAAACTGTGATACAGTGGTTATGGTTTGGAGTCTTTAGACTATGACCAGGGACACCCAGGTTCAGATCCACCCTCTGCCACAGAAACTCACCGGCCAAGCATGGATTGGTCTCTCTTAGCTCTAAGCTACCTCATGAAGTTACTGTTGTGGGAATACAATGAAAGGAGATGCAAAGAAGGTAAGATACAAATGTGTCAGCCACAATTTGGAGGAGACACATACTACTATCCTCTTTGTGTCAAGCATTTGCTCCCAAGTGAGTGAGGATAAGGACTGCAATCTAATCATTCTAATTAAGCATCTTTACATAAAAATAAAAGCTGTTGCAGTGAACTCAATATACTGTACAGCACCGCAAGAAGGATTTGCATCTTTATAGGGGTATTAGGGGGCGTGGTGGCTCAGCGGGTAAGATGCCAGGCTTGTCGAATGGAAGAATGGAAGATAAGTTCGGAGGTTCAAATCCCTAGCCCTGCGTGCGGAGTGAGCTCCCGCACTAGCTCCAGCTCTTGCCAACCTAGCAATTCGAAAGCATGCAAATGCAAGTAGATTAATAGGTACCACTTCGGTGGGGAGGTAACAGCGTTCCGCGCGTGTCATGCGGCCACATGACCGTGGAAGCGTCTTCGGACAACGCTGGCTCTTCGGCTAACAAACGGAGATGAGCACCGGCCCCTAGAATCGGACATGACTGGACAAATGTGCAGGGGGAACCTTTACCTTAGGGGTATTTTCAGGCAACAGCCAACGCTGTGAAAACAGCCTTACAGTCTATGGAAAATGTATGAAGGGCTGTCTCAGTCTCATCAGGTTAAGAACCAGATAAATGATTTAAATGGAGCCTTAAGCCTTAGTTATATGGCCTAGGAAGGCTATAAAATGCCTTTCCCATTCACCTGAAAAAGCCTTCGGGACTTATAGTTACTGCTTCTACGCAATGAAAGCTGAGGGAGGTTCTTGCTTCGGGGCCCGGGGTGGGGAGCAATACTAGGCTCTTTTCGAAGCAGGGAGCCGAGAAAGGGGGCGGAGAAGCAAAGTGGGCAGTGCCCTCACCTAAAATGGTTGCTGTGGAGTCGAGACGCTTCACGATAGGTCACCTGTTGAACTGGAGCCGAGGCATTTGATTGGCTCGGGACGGGCCTTGACATGTTGCCCATTCGACCTCAGGGCTGAGGGGGTTAATTTTAGGAGGGCGGTGACGACGCTAATCCGTGCTTCTTCCTACCTTAGCCGGGCCCAACCCGAGCGCGTTTGTTGCCACCCACCGACTCCTCCCCGCCCCTCGGCATGGAGGACCGGGGGGGCGGCGGGAAAGAGCAGGGGAAGCCGAACGAGGAAGAAGGCGGCGAAGGCGAAGAGAGGGCTGCGGCAACTGCAGGAGACGCAGAGGCAGCAGCGGCCGTTGGCAATACCCAGCCAGGAGGCGACAAAAAGGCGGCGAAGCAGGAGCGGGAAGTGGCGGTGGAGCGTGATTCGGACTGGAACTTCATCGACATGGACACGGTCTCGCTGCACGATCTGCCCACCGCGCTGATCGTCTGCAACCTGCCGTTGGCCGTCTTCTTCGCCGATGGCCCGTGCAGGGTGGGTGAACCGACGGGAAGGCGAGCGGGTGGGAAAAGGTGGGGTGGAGAAGCTGCCTCACTTTCGAGTGCGGCGGTGAATGGATGGTCGTGTGTATGCGCATGTTGCAGGGTGTCTGTTTGTGCCCGCGAGAGAACTGACAGACCAGGCAGAGAGGAGGATCATGGCCTCGAGAGAGCGGCCGAAAGGCAGGCCTGACCGCCGTCGAGGAAAGCCATCCGCCGCTGTAGATGGCTCCACAGGAGGTGAACGTGTGGAAGGCAGTAGAGCTACTGCCGTGGACTAGGAACACAGCACTGTGAAATAAGGGTCTTTTTCGCGGTTGTGAATATTCTATACGGGAACGTGCATGCCCTTCGGAAAAAGAAGTGTGCCAAGGACGCCTGAAATTCATACTTGCTCATTCTTAAGGCAACAGTTTGGTAGGTTTGAATGTCAGCTGCTCATTCTACATGGATAGTGTGCACCCAAGAACATCGTACATTTTGAGTTGGATAAGAATGTTTTGACTCTTCACATAGCTAGGAAGGGAAAACAATTGGGCAAAATAGGATGCTGAGAATGCTATGGCAGCATAATGTAACAAAGAAGCCTTTGAGACTTTTAATCTTGGGATTCCTTCTTGGAGGAAATGCATGTATTATCATCTCTTGTATGCTTATTTTTAATTTTTCCAACTAGATCAAAGATTCTAGTAGGTGAGTTGGCAATTTGTTATGTTGCATTGGAAAGATATAGATTGGCTCTGACCTCATTAGGAATTGGAAATTAATGTTGTGCTGACCACTGTTGGATGTGCTACATTGCTACTTTTACAGATAGTGCTATAGGGGAGGGGGAATGCAGTGGAGCAGTTATTTGCCAAATAAATATGTCTGTGCTGTTTAGCATCAAAAGAATCTCTTTCACAGTGCACTTTTTGGATAATATCACCATTGTTAAATGATATGGCCCCTCCACTTGCTAAACCATTAGTTACCAATCCAAAACTATTCATGATGATATGCCCCCCTGATGTACTACTGTGATGCATCCAAAAAAAAAAAGTTCAACATTCTCAGCAAGGCTACTTTTACCTTATTTTACCTTTTAAGCAAATTTTATCTGTCAATTCATTTTCTTCTGGCTTTTGCTCTCTGAATGTATAAAGCTAGTATGCTTCTATACACTTTTTTTGTCCTGTAGCACTGCTGTCTGTCCTGTTCCCAGATTAATATCTGAGAAAATTTTCCATCTAATTTGGCAAGCCATTTCTTTTATTGTACAGTGGCTCATGAACATTTTAAGAAATTACTTATTTCTTAAAATAAAATTAAAATTATTAATTAAAATTATTTATTATCATGCCTGCATCCTTTTGGTCGCGGGTTCGGAGGTTCGAATCCCTAGCCCTGCGTGCGGAGTGAGCTCCCGCACTCGCCCCAGCTCTTGCCAACCTAGCAATTCGAAAGCATGCAAATGCAAGTAGATGAATAGGTACCACTTCGGTGGGAAGGTAACAGCGTTCCGCGTGCGTCATGCCGGCCACATGACCGCGGAAGCGTCTTCGGACAACGCTGGCTCTTCGGCTAACAAACGGAGATGAGCACCGGCCCCTAGAGTCGGACACGACTGCACAAATGTGCGGGGGGGACCTTTACCTTTATCCTTTTGGTAGAATAGAAAATACATGTATGTATAATTCAGTCCATAAACATTTTAAAATAAGACTCACTAGCTTTTTTCCCAGGTAAATTTGCTCAGGAGTTTAGCTGAACAGAACAGCCCTTCTGTTCTAACCCTCAGATGCATTGGGTAGAGAAAAAATAGAATGGTATGGGACAGCCATCATCTCCCTCCTTCATTCAGCATTAAAAGACCCATTGCTGTCAATATTTTGTTGGTTGCAGGACCCTGAAAATAGCACTTAGGCAGCAAATTAGAGATGGCCTTGGATCCATGTGAATCCAAGACCTTTTGTTCCCCTTAAAGGCCCTATGATCATACACTTTGATTGCAGACAAAGACCAGTGCGGAGGAAAAGGGGGGGAAATCAGTTTCCTGCAGATTCCTGTCCTCTCAGGGTACCACTTCATGCTTCTTACCAGTGAGATTATTCTAAAGAGGTTTGTTCTGAACTAATGGAGTATTTTAGTCTCTCATATAATTACTTTGAAACAGCTTACTATACAGTTTAGAAGGGTAAGGTTTTAAGAACTTACTTAAAATCACTCTGAGCGAATAAACTCCTTTTGTGGTTCTTTACTTCCTAATTAAAGCATATAAAAAGCTTGGATTCCTTAAATAAGCCACAGTACAGAAATGCCATGTGTTGTTAACAGTCCCATGCTGTTCAAGATTTGAAAATAAAATCATGCCTGAATCTACCACAAGAGGGTGAAATGACACCACTTGTTTTGTAAGTTTTCTTCGAAAGAAGTTGCTTTAAAAACCCAGTTTTTATAAAACTTGAAAGTCTACTTAGTGGAATACTTGTTTTTCTTGCAAATTATTTTACAGGAATTTCTAACCCTCAAAAATAATTACCAGTTAACTTACCATGTATAGCTATAATCATTTATTTCTTTCAAAGAAGAAAATGGGCACTTACTCAGCTTTCAGAACTGTTCTGTTTAATATTTTTATTTTTTATTTTTATTTATTAAAAAAATTAAAACACCCAATAGCAGAAGCTCTCAGCTAACTTGGAAAATATTATTTAGCTATACAATGGCTGTTTATAGCACTGTGCTGTGGGCGGGGGTTGCTCTACAACAGAGCTTTCCAAACTGTGTGTCGCGACACAAAAGTGTGTCGCCACACACAGTTGGCTGTGTCGCCACACAACCCGGAAGTGGCAGCGGGGGCGTGCACGGCGGCGGCGGCACCAGCGTGCCATCGGTGCTTCCGCGTTTTAACGGAGGCTGCCGCCGCTGCTGCCGCCATGCACGCCCCCGCCTGCACCGGGTTTTCCCGCGGTGACACATGAAAATCTGAAGCTGCCGCAGCAGCGGCAGCGTGCAAAGACCGAAAGCGGCAGCAGCGCTTTTGGCTTTTTGCGCGCTGCCGCGGCGGCGGAACTTCCGGGTTTTCCCGCGGCGACACACCAAGGGCGGTTGGTGTGTCGCCGCGGGAAAACTTTGGAAAGCCCTGCTCTAGAAGCAAGAATAAAAGAGAAACTAAGAGAAGTGAAAATGGAAGTAGAATGAATGCTTCTTAGAGTCTTTGGTAAGATGATCAGCAGAAGAGTTGTAAGAAGTATGGGGAGAAATAGTGATGGAATACAGCATGAGAATGAGGAGAGAGAGGTTGGGAATCTGATCAAGTGGGGAGCCCTGTGGATCTTAGGGGTGCTTCTGAGCAGAGTGACTGGAGCAGAGGCTGTGGCAATGTGAGAATCAGCAGGTATGTTCTATGGCAGAGCTTTCCAAACTGTGTGTCGGGACCCGTTAGTGTGTCGGCTGCAGTGTCTGGGTCTGTTGCGGCTGCTGCTGCCTCTGAGCCCTGCCAGGATTCCGGGCAGGTCCTAGTGCCTGCCTTGTGCCTTGCTGCCTCCAAACCTGCTGTGATTCCGCGCAGGTCCTAGTGCCTGCCTTGTGCCCTGCTGTAAGAGTGTGTCGCGAAATGATGCATGTCTAAAAAGTGTGTCACCAACATGAAAAGTTTGGAAAGCTCTGTTCTATGGTGTCATGTCTGCATGGGTAGCAGATATGGTATGGAGGATCCAGGATCATGGCCAGTGGAATACCTAGTGTTGTGGCAAATGCCATGTTTGGACAGACTGGAACTTTCGGGGGGAGATGGGCGGTGATAGAAATTGGAAAAATAAATACATATATAAACTATGAGTTTACTACTACCAAATCCAAGCCTCAAGAATGAAAATGAGCAGCCATTTGACTTGAGTAACTGGATTATAAATATTGAGAGGAGTCATGTGCCATTTATTTGTCAGGGAATGACTGAGATGGGTTTGGACCAGCCCAGGTCTGAGGATTTTGAGGATATTTTTTTATTTGGATGGGTGTTGGAAAGCAGGTTGGATTGTCACAGTCAGGGTTGAAGGGATTTTAAAGGATTGGAAGTGGAATTGGGACAGCCATTCATCAGGTGAGGGATCAGGAATGGTTGTAGTATGCTTTCCCCTAGAGTGAAAGTACACTGCAGCCTTGCTCCCTTTAAACACAGGGGACAGCAGAGTTAACAGGCAGGGAGAAGAAATATGGGAGTTGGTTACAACAGGTGGGGGGGTCAGATATGTGGTGCAGTGGATGCTGAGTGGCTGTTGGAAGCAGCCACAGAGAGAAGCCTATGTATACCTTGGTATATGCCCTAGAGCAGAGCTTTCCAAACTGTGTGTCGCGACACAAAAGTGTGTCACCACACACAGTCTGGTGTGTCGCCACACAACCCGGAAGCGCTGATCATCATCAGCGCTTCTGGGTTTTCCCACGGCGACACACCAACGGCGGCGCGCAAAAACCTGAAAGCGGCAGCAGCGCTTCTGGGTTTTTGCGCGCTGCCGCAATGGCGACACTTCCGGGTTTTCCTGCGGCGACACACCAACGGCTGTTGGTGTGTCGCCGTGGGAAAACTTTGGAAAGCCCTGCCCTAGAGGGTATAGGACTACACTGGTTGGAGAGATTGGAATGGAGAGGAATAGAATAGAGATGGTAAAGGGCAGAGGGAAATATCAAATAAATAATATGGTGGAGGCATGGGGTAAGCCATTGCTGGGGAAGCAACATTGACAGTTTGACCTTTCTGACCCCACTGCCTTCTCTCAAGTACCAGGTGCCTATTTGGAGTCTTGGGCTGTGGCTGGTGCTACTTAATGCCAGGTCTACCTAAAATAAAGCTACCCTCATTCATGACATAATTACAGATGAGAGGGCACACCCGGCCTGTGGTACCAAAACTGGATGGGTAATGGGGTGGTATTCCTCTTTGCAAAATTGGGTGGGCTCTCACTGTTTGTCCATCCAGAGTTTGCCTTGATTTAATGAGATGAAGTAATAGAAGAGAGACCTGATGCTGACAGAAAACCAAAAGTGTATATGACTGGACATAACTATGAGCTTTGCTTCCAGGCTCCACAGAAGTAGTAAGAGTGGCAGAATACCAATACTTTTCCACACTAATTTCATCCATGGATTTCTATCCAATAGCATTGTTTAGAATTACTCAGACCCTGTTAGGAATAATGGGCTGGAAGAGCATTTGCAAAGCACATGAAGGATAAATTTTCAATTCACATTTAGGGCTAAAAGTTAGCTTGTCAAAATCTGTCAACAGGGTGATTTCTTGTAGTGTCATCTGAGTTTTGTTCAAACTTATTGATCCAGGAAGTGGGTTCTAATTCTACCCCTGTGGACTAGATCCCCTCCTACCTGTTTTGTGAGAACTGTCAGGGAAGTGACAGGAAGATAGGTTGAAGCTATGGTGAATGTTTCTTTGGGTAAGAAGGTGATGCCACCTTTCTGCAAGAGGCAGTGATAACCAGCTATTTAGGAGAAATACTGGTATGTCTCTTTTGTGGGGAAGGTGGTAAGACAGTAATTGTGTAGGGATATGGATGAAGCAAATTATCTGAACCCTTTTCAGTTGAGATTCAGTCCTGGGTATGACTGAGACTTCATTGATTGTTCTTGTTCTAATCGGTCCTGAATGGGGTGAGTAACTATAGAGCAGAGCTTTCCAAACTTTTCATGTTGGTGACACACTTTTTAGACATGCATAATTTTGCGACACACTCTTACAGCAGGGCATCATTTCATGACACACTCTTACAGCAGGGCACAAGGCAGGAACTGGGACCTGCACAGAATCCTGGCATGGCAGGCTTGGAGGCAGCAGCAGCCGCGACACACCCAGACACTGCAGCCGACACACTAACGTGTCCCGACACACAGTTTGGAAAGCTCTGCTATAGAGAATAATGAAGATGATATTGACAGAGCTATGCAAGCTCTGTTACTGAAGCAGTGAGGGGAGATACATCTTAAATCCACAACAGACAGAAAGTATTCAGAAGGGGCTCACACAGACAACTCCCTAATTCACAGGAGTATAGGAAGGGGGCAGAGGTACAGCACAATCAGGCTTGTAAGATTCTATTATTGTAGCCACTCTCAATGAACGTAATTTTAGCCTTACCGTGGAGTCGATTTCCTGGTCTGGTCTACCTGGTGGAGCTGGTAGTAAGGCTATCTTGAACATGCTGGATCTCTCAGCAGCCTTTGATATCAGCAACCATGGTATCTTTCAGCTATCTGTGAGAATTGGGATTGGAGGCACTGCACTGCAGCAGGTGGTTCTAGTCGGTGGTTTTCGGGGAAGGACAGGTCAAGATCTAGGGGATTCCATTGTGGGGTGCTGCAGAGTTCATTATCTTCCCCTTACTATGAAACATCTCTGAAACTGTTGTGGAAGGTCATCCTTCAGTTCAGAATGAGATAGTATCAGTATGTGGATGATATCCAGGTATACATTTTCACCATTGCCAAGCAGGGGATGCAGCCGAAGTCTTGCCTCAGTACCTGGTTTTCAGGGTTTGGGTGGAGAAAAAGGATATAAACTTAATCCCAGCAAAACAGAGTGGGTATTGATTCAGAAGTGCTCTTGTCAGGGTGGTGATCCCACATAGAGAGCAGACTCACAATCTGGAGATTCTCTCCTTCACAACTTCAGCTTTTGTGCTAATTGCAGCCCTTCCTGAAACAAGAAGCCTTGTTTATTATTACAGTAGTCATAGCCCTGTCACTTCATGTCTTGACTACAGTCATTTGCTCAACATGGAGTCTTTGAAAACCATTAAGAATCTACAGCTGGTCCAAAATATGACTGCCTATGTGGTAATTGGTTCTGTCTGTTTTACCCATATGATACCTCTTTTGTGGGAGCACCATTGTTTACTGGTTGGCTTCGAAGTTCAATTAAAGATGCTAGCAATCTTTGAATCCGCCTAGTTCAAGTGAATTCTATCCATCCAATGAGAAATAACAACACATCTTACAGGTACTGCCGCAGGGCAAGTTGGCAAGAGGGAGCCTTGGAGGTAAGCCTTCTTGGTGGTGGCCCCCTTCCTCTGGTACTGTTTATCCTCAGAGACAAGGATGGTCTTATCCCTATTGGCATTTCAGAGGGTAGTTGTTAGGATCTAGCTCTCCTGATGGCTCCTGATGGCTGTTTGAGCTGTGGCGGAGAATGAGTCTGCCAGTTCTTGGCTTTTATTTGTTGTTTTAATCCTAATTTTAATATTATCGTAGTGTTTTAAATTTATTGTATTGGGAAATTGTTAGCCGCTCAGGGACTCAGAATTGTAGAGGCCTCAGCCTGAGTAACTAAATGTTTAAAACTATAGTTTCTGACAAGTGTCCTGGGAAAATATTTTCAAATTATAATTAAAATATTAGCAGTTTGGGAATATTACAGAGAAATAATGAGTGGAAAGTGGAAATGTGTTCACTTTAAGTCAACTGCTAAAATCTTTCCTTCCTTTGTAACTAAAACCTTTTCTTCCAAACTAATCTGTCTGCTAGGTTCCTCTTCTCACTTATTTTTATATACCCCAATTTTCTTGTATAGAGTGCAAAGGGATATGTGAGGAAATTTTCCCAAGTATCATTAACATACTTTGGATTCTTGCTTTTGCTTAAGGAAACAAGTTATTTATAGCTTTGCATTTTTTATGATTCTAAGTTTCCATTTGAAGTTGTAAGATTATTCCACTTATTTCTTTGTACCAGCTAGTCTCCATTCTTTGAAGTATCATATAACATGATAAAAATCAATGTGTAGTTAGTGGGTACAGTCAGTGAAGCTCTGTTCTCTAGGGAGACATTCCTTTAATGGCACTTAATAGAATAAATGCCATAGAATAACACTTTACACATAAAAGAATGAGATTATAACTAGTTTTTTCTGGAATGGCAAATAGGGAAGAAGAATTTATCAAAAATATTTAGTCTCTAAGAAGAATATTAAAAATTCTGTGGCACAAATAATAAGCAGAAAAGTTACTGAATGCACACCAAACTATTTAAATAACAGATATTTCATACTGAATTCTAGCTAGCAGTAATTTAATTCTAGCTAGAAGTAATTTTAAATTATTTTCTACAAATATTTACTTAGTTAACTTGGGTTAGAAATATATATATGCATGCATACACACACACACACACACACACACACACACACACGTATGTGTGTGTATATAATGCCATCTCACTTGGCTTCAAATAACTTCTCAAAGTCTTGTTTTCTGTAATACCTTTGGTAGAATCATGTCATTTTCCAATTTGGGTGGTAGCTTTCAGCAGTACTGGGAACGAAACACACAAGTTGGCAGTTGTGGTGTAGCAGTCAATGTCCCACTTCGGGTATATGCATTTAATGAGAGATTTCAAAGTTCCTTGCCTTTTATATTCTATTGGGGGCTGTCTGGATTGATAGTATGATATACAAAAATAACCTACTAGTAGATTTTAAAATTTACCCAATACGGCAGCAGTGATCCAGCTGATTCATACATAAAGCTAAGCCAGAATTTAGCAGTATATACATGAGCAAAAAATGCATCTAAGTGTGCCAGGTTCAAACTCTTTTCTTGTATAGCCCAAGAAATAAACCAGAATTAGTTCTGCTTTAGTAGATTGCTAGCTTTGTGTTAAAATGTTTTGTTAAAGGAGCCAGAAAAACAATTGGCTGTGAAGTATATTTATTTAATAATTGAATTATTTCTTTCAAACAATTCTTGGTTTGCACATGAAAAATCGGGAATCAGCTAAAGCAAAACAATTCAGATTATATCTTCTCCCAGTCACAAAAAAAGAGAAGGGAGTACATGCAAACCCAGAAACTCACGAAAGGCTCATTCCTACTTATATACACAATACTGAATTATAATGATAAATACAATCTGAATGCAGATATATATCAGTAGAAGACAGAATTCAACAAGAATCAACTTGGAATTGACTGGAAATAATGCACTGCTTCTTTTTGTTGTTTGTTTTATGAAATAAGTATTGCAGTTGTACATCTGCTTTAGAAGTAAATGGAAATCAACTGTAAACATAAGATTTATGACAGCTACAGTATGATAGTATGAGAAGAAAACTTTATGGCCTGGGAATGGATGCAGGATCACTTGGAGCACTTCTGACATAACTGCCACTGACTCTGGTAGCAATGATGCAAGCTTCAACATTTGATCTTGATGGTGTAATTAAGAAACTATTTATAGAATTGGATGTTTATCTCAAATAGCTACTTGCTCCATTTCTATGGGAAAATATAGGACAGAAGTTGAAAAAAATAGTAAATTAGATAAATGTTTTGAAGGGGCGCAATGGCTCAGTGGTTAAGACGCCAGGCTTGTCGATCGGAAGGTCGGCTGTTCGAGACCCAAGCGCCGTGTGACGGAGTGAGCTCCCGCACTCGCCCCAGCTCTTGCCAACCTAGCAATTCAAAAGCATGCAAATGCAGGTAGATAAATAGGTACCACTTCTGTGGGATGGTAACAGCTTTCCGTGCGCGTCATGCCGGCCACATGACCGCGGAAGCGTCTTTGGACACCGCTGGCTCTTTGGCTAAGAAACGGAGATGAGCACTGCCCCCTAGAGTCGGACACGACTGTGCAGGGGAAAACCTTTACCTTTTAGATAAATGTTTAATCCTTTAAAAATTAAAATTAGATAAAAGTTTAATTGTTCTTTTAAAAATAATAAATGTATGTGAAATGAGTTCCAGTATATTTATACTGATAATGGATTCTGTGCATCATGATGGTATCTTCTGAAGATCTAATTCAGGGCTTTCCAAAGTTTTCCCGCGGCGACACACCAACCGCCGTTGGTGTGTCGCCACGGGAAAAACCGGAAGTGCCGCCATTGCAGCAGCGCGCAAAAACCCGGAAGCGCTGCTGCCGCTTTTGGGTTTTTGCGCACCGCCGTTGGTGTGTCGCCGCAGGAAAACCTGGAAGCACTGATGATGATCAGCGCTTCCGGGTTGTGTGGTGACACACCAGACTGTGTGTGGCGACACACTTTTGTGTCACGACACACAGTTTGGAAAGCTCTGATCTAATTTTAAGGCAGTGCAGTGTATTTGGAGTATAAATATTCCTTTACTGGCAGCTCTAGTAGGTTTGTATTATTTTTTTTAGTTATTTGTGACAGTCATTTGGAAATTTAAAAAAATTAACTATATTTTTTTGTAAAGAAATGATCTTTATCTTTTAAATTAATTTCTGTCCAGTTAGAAAATAGCAGAAGTCACAAAAACTCTGACTTTATTTCTAGTTCCTTAATATTTGTAATTAAAGGGATCTAAATTAAAAAGTATATGTTAAAAATGATCCTAGCAATAATTTTTGTTGTATTTTCTCTTAATGAAGGAAAGACATGGATGGATAGTTTAAACAAATCTGGATAAAGAACTGAAGTGGAGAAAATGAAAGAATAGAATATACCGTATTTTCCAGCGTATAAGACGACTTTTTAACCCAGGAAAATCTTCTCAAAAGTCGGGTGTCGTCTTATAGGGCGGGTGCAACTCCACTTCCCCGGCGCACAGCTGATCGGTGCCGAGATTTTCCACCCGGGCCCTCCCCCCGAATACATCTCCAAGCTTTAGCAGAACAAACCATGAAGGAGGAGGAGGAAGAGGGTGGTGGTGATGATGGGGGGAGGTTTGAAAAAGCAGATCCAAGCACAAAAGTTAGTGAGTCATTTCAGCCTCCCTCCCTCTCGCTCTCTTTCCCTGGTGATGGATCAGTGCCGGGGGGGGGGGTCGGGAGGGAAGGGAGGAAATGGCAAGGGAGGGAGGGAGCGGAGGGTGGGACCCCCCGCACTGATCCATCACCAGGGAAAGAGAGCGAGAGGGAGGGAGGCTGAAATGACTCAGTAACTTTTGCGCTTGGATCTGCTTTTTCAAACCTCCCCCCATCATCACCACCACCCTCTTCCTCCTCCTCCTCCTCCATGGTTTGTTCTGCTAAAGCTTGGAGATGTATTCGGGGGGGAGGGCCCGGGTGGAAAATCTCGGCGCCGATCAGCTGTGCGGCGGGGATCAGCTGTGCGGCGGGGAAGTGGAGTTGCTCAGTACTCACTCAGTAACTTTTGCGCTTGGATCTGCTTTTTCAAACTTCCCCCCATCACCCTCCTCCTCCTCCTCCTCCATGGTTTGTTCTGCTAAAGCTTGGAGATGTATTCGGGGGGGAGGGCCCGGGTGGAAAATCTCGGTGGCGGGGATCAGCTGTGCGGCGGGGAAGTGGAGTTGCTCAGTACTCACTCAGTAACTTTTGCGCTTGGATCTGCTTTTTCAAACTTCCCCCATCCTCCTCCTCCTCCTCCTCCTCCTCCTCCTCCTCCTCCTCCTCCTCCTTCATGGTTTGTTCCGCTAAAGCTTGGAAATGTATTCTTCACCCCTCTGCCTTGCCCAGGTAATTAAAGCTTTCTTTAAATCGTTAAAGCTTTCTCACCCCTCACCCCAATATTCTCCTTCACACACACACCCCGCGCTGCTGCGCTTCGCATTACTACGGTTTTCGCTTTCTACTCCGCTTCCCTGTTTTCTCCCTGCAGTTTTTTACTTTCTACTCCGCTTCCCCACCACACAGCTGATTGGCGTGGATATTTTCCACCCCCGGGGCGGAGCAAGCTGCAGGTTTTGAAGAGGGGTAGTCTTATACGGCGAGTATATCCCAAACTCTATATTTTAACTGGAAAAGTTGGGGGTCGTCTTATACGCCCAGTCGTCTTATACGCCGGAAAATACGGTAACTTATTACATGAATAATTGTTCTTACATTGAAAAAATGGGAAAGAATTATTGAAACAACTGAGATTAAGACTCTGAATTCCTTTATGCTGCTGAAACTTTGCTAAATTATGCAAATAAGACAATTGTTATCCAGCCCACAATAATTATGCTGGATTGAACCCATAGAACATACCAATAGGTTTCTGTGCTACAAGCTTACTATATATTACTGCTGAGATAAAAACATTGTATGTTAACAATAATTGGACTTTTGGAAGCAATATCAAAAATATCCAAGAAGCTGTGTAACAAATGTTATTTATACAGCTTTTGAATTTTTTATTTAAAGAAGGGCCAATATTTTTGCTAAGGCACACATGCACAATATTTGTATAATAACAAGAGCTGCTGTCTTCTCAGGTGGGTAAAAGGTAAAGGTAAAGGTACCCCCCGCACATTTGTGCAGTCGTGTCCGACTCTAGGGGCCGGTGCTCGCTCATCTCCGTTTGTTAGCCGAAGAGCCAGCGTTGTCCGAAGACACTTCCACGGTCATGTGGCCGGCATGACGCGCGCGGAACGCTGTTACCTTCCCACCGAAGTGGTACCTATTCATCTATTTGCATTTGCATGCTTTCGAATTGCTAGGTTGGCAAGAGCTGGAGCTAGTGCGGGAGCTCACTCCGCACGCAGGGCTAGGGATTCGAACCTCCGAACTTGCAATCTTCCGATCGACAAGCCTGGCGTCTTACCCGCTGAGCCACCACGCCCCATTCTCTCAGGTGGGTAGTAGCCTTGAAATCTATCCTCTATTACAGCCTTTCTCAACTTTTTGATCCTAGAGGAACCCTTGAAATATTTTTCAGGGAACCCCTGCACATTCAGGCTCAAATATAGGCCAGAAGTTTCAAAATTATTATATTTGTTTCATAGGTAAGCCTGTATTACAGGCATTCTTTAAAAATAAAAAACAAAACTTACCTCTTTAATGTCAAGTTGCCCGAATCTGAAATAATTTTTTTTTAATAAATCATGATCTCCCAGGGAACCCCTAGCAACTTCTCCCAGAACCCTAGGGTTCCACAGAATCCTGGTTGAGAAACCCTGCTCTCTTACATTATTCTGTTCATCATGTCTGCTATAGACTGAATCACTGTTTTAATTTGTATTTATTATTCTTGGATATTATAAATGGAAATGTAGGATATAACAAAAACAATGAGTAGATTTAAAGCCTCCCTAGAGTTGACCTCAGCTTCTGCTGACTTTATGGATATATCCATGTAGTTTTTTTGGCAACAGTACAGAGGGGATTTGCCTTCCCCTTTTTACCTTTTATTGGGAACACACACACACACACACTCTTTCCTAATCAGGATTGCTTCATTATCTTTCTTCTAAGTGCTACCTAGGTACATTCCTGTTTTTTGAAATAACCCGAGTTTGGATAGGTGCCAGGGTGCTGCTACTAGTTCTGAATTAATAAGTGATGTAAATAAATCTAAAGTTATTTTTGCTTATTGTTATTTATAATGTTAGCCTGTTTTAAGAAATATTAGTGTATGAAAGGCCTAGTAGGCTTGATATTTATGTTGGTCCACTTGTAATGGGCATACTAGTATAAGCTAGTTGCCTTTTTAAAAAATATTTTTTTAAAAATCTTCTGTAACAGAATTGTGGAAGCCAAACAAATTAATGCACAGTGTTTTTATATTATGGATGTAAGAAAAAGACTATATTCTCTGCGGCTAGCACAAAAACTGCAGGTGGGTAAGGAAAGGAAAGAGTGATCTTTCCTTTCCATGGCCCGTTCACTGGAATTCATGGCACATTCACCTATGTGGAAATTCACATAGATGAATTTCTGTTCACCTATAACTACTAGCTTAGCACCTGAAGAAAGTTACAAGGGAAATTTTATATATCTGTTAGATTTATACTGTATCCCATCTTCTGCTCAGGAGTTTGGGAGTAGCGCTCCCTCCACAGTAACAAACCTGTGAGGTAGATTGGGTTAAGAGAGAATGACTGGCTCAAAGTCATTCAGTGAGCTTCCATGGCTGAGGTAGACTTGAACCTGGGTCTCCCTGGGGCCAGTCCAGTACCTTGACCACTGCACCACACTGGCTCTCCTTTTTTTCACTTCATTCTTCAGGCAAGAAACAATGGTAGCTACACACACCATCTCACATGGAACTAATTCTTAGAGCTGCTATGTGTGACCTGGAGGGCTATGGTCTTTTGCAGCTAGCCCACAGTGAAACTGGAAATACATAATACGAGGCAAACAACCTGTAATCCTGCAACACCCCAGCTGCATTGTGCCACAGAAATTTGGCAGCACAACGATCATATTTCTTCAGTACAACTTTCAGTGTTTTTTTGTTAGGAGAGGCAAGTTTAAGATTGAGGAAGGAAATGGTTTTCTCATGAAGGCCTCCCATTCCCATTCCATCCTGGGGGGGGAAATGGGCTGAATAAAATTTAGCCCACCCATTCCGGTGATATCATAGCATCACTGAATGACCTCCTTTGGCCCTCTAGAAGATCAAGAAGCCAGGTTGGAGCCTCATATATTACTCTTCACATAAAATTTAGGGAACAGGGCAAATCTTTCTATTCAAGCAACGTGTGATGAATTGAAACAAGCTATTTGTACACCATAGTTTATGAAACTAGTTTGTTTTAGCTAATCTGAATAAAACGTTAAACTGATTTATCTTTCTAAATAAAAGCAGAGGGGAGAATGCCCAAACCATGCTGATTCTCATTCTCAAGCCAGAGAGGTGCAATGTGTTCTCCAGTGGTTGTTAGACTTCAGTGCCAATCATTCCTCATCCTCAAACTCCTGCCAAGGAATTAACAAGATCTGAAGGACCACAGACTGTCCATCCCTGCATTAAACAATGGATTACATTACATTCAAATGCAGCTGTGGTGTTAGTGAAACAGTAGAATCTATTTGATCCTTTTATCTAGAAACAATATGTCAGAGATGTATTTACTGTTTAAAAAATTATGTTTATAACTGTTAAGACAGTGTGAACATGAAATAGACATTTGCTTCTTTCAATATATGGTTTACATCAATTGGGACTATTCCTGGATTGGGAGGCCCTACTCATAGTCACTCATGCCCCAGTCACCTCCTTTTTGGATTGCAGTAATGTGCTCTGCACAGGGTTGCCAAAGGCCCTTTGCAAACTACAAAGTGGTGGCCCAGGAAATGAGGGATGTGTTCCAATTTCCCCAACAATGATCATGCTTCTTCTGGAACTGCATTGGCTGCCAGTCAGCTGCTAGTTGCAATTCAAGATGCTGATTGTAAATCTCAATATATAAAAAGCAAAACATACATATAGTACCACAAAAATTCACAATAAGTAATGGAAATATTTTTAAATATTAATAGAGAATAGCTATGATGGTGGGAATAACCAGTCTCTGGTTAATACTTTGGAGGATTTGTAATTAGAATTACAGATGCATCTATTACTCAAATGAATGGTCTTAAAGGAAAGACTTCATGGTTTTTCCATAGAAAGAGCAGTTTCTATGAGAAGATTTCCAGGATGTCTGGAAACTGGAATATAATGTAAAGCATGTACGGAAAGTGATATGCAATTCTGTTGTTATCAGGAAACGGAGAGACTTTCCATAGTAGTATTACGCCATTCATGTGACACATTAGAAAAAGTTGTTCACAAGTTATTGGCCAACTTTCCAATTTATTACAATTTTCCAGCAAACCATTCTTGGTTACAGCTTCCCATGCTTAATTTTTTCCTCAAACAGGAAACTTTTATGAATGTAAAGGAAAGCACATACAGGTTTGTTTGATTTTTAACCTAGGAAAATTATGTGGAAACTATTTTTAAGAACGTGAGATGAAAAGCTTCTGAGGCTGTTTTTTTAAGCTCCACATCCAGAGAGCCAATTTGGTGGTTAAGGCACCAGACTAATATTTGGGAAATTGTGAGTTCTAGTGCAGTCTTAGGCACAAAGCTAGCTGGGTGACTTTGGGCCAGTCACTCTCTCAGCCCTAGGAAGGAGACAATGGCAAACCACTTCCAAAAGTCTTGCCAAGAAAACTGCATGGATTTGTTAATTTAGCCACCAAGAAACAAGACTGACTCAAAGGGACACATGGACACAAAAACCCTCCACATCTAATCTTACACTAGAGTACAGACTCTGTACTCAGACTACCTTCTTTTGTAAAAGTTTAAGCATAAGATTATTAGATATTGATTAAATTGCATTCTTCTCTGGCTTGCATGTAAAGGAGAAAAATAGTTCAGATGTCACAAGTTGGGGGGGTAATATTTATTTTGTGTTAGTTTTAGCAAACTCAGAACTCTGCATTGTGTTTGGTGTACATTTTACTATTACAAGCAAGCTTGCTTGGAATGATAAGTTAATGAAATTCAGATTGATTCTTATCATTTCAGCATGTAGAGATATTCCTTGTTGCATTTCTTGTTCATTGACTGCTTTTCTATATATGTGGCAAATTTTGTGAATGTATCCAAGTAATTAGGAAGCTTTGGATCAGGTATATCTACAGCCATCCATACAGACTCTGGAGTGTCATTTTTTTACTTGCATAACTAGCATAATATCTGCAGAATATATCTGGCAACATATAAATGCAAGCAGCTTTTCATCACTATATTGGGGTTATCCTATGACATTCCATACATATCTTGTATGTGAAGTAGCACCTATGTTCTTCTTAAGACCCCTATTTCTGCCTGAAAATATTGATTATAATTTTCTGACAGCTCACCAAATAATTTAATGATATTCAGCAGCACCTGGAGGTGTAATCTGAAACTTGATTGCAAGATAAGTGTAAAATGGTGTAGCCTACTTAGTATAGAAAATAATTTTTTTAAAGCTTTATATGATGTCTTTGCTGTGGTATGTATTAATGTTTCAGAAACATTACGTTTTGCTTTCCTTTAGAATTACATATAGCAGGGCTTTCCAAAGTGCCGCCGCTGGCGACACACCCGGCAGCGGCGGCGGCGACACACGCGCGCACGGCGGCGGCGCGGGGGGGCGTGCGGCGGCGCGCGCGCACGGCGGCGGCGCGGGAGGGGCCGGCGGCGCGCACACAGCGGTGGCGCGGGAGGGGCGTGCGGCGGCGCGGGGGTGTGTGCGGCGGCGCGTGCGCGCATGGTGGCCGCCATGCACGCGCGCGCCGCCGCTTCCGGGTGGTGTGGCGACACACTTTTGTGTCGCGACACACAGTTTGGAAAGCTCTGACATATAGTGTTGCAGTTAAATAACATGAATTTGTGATAAAAATATTCACAATTTTTATTGGGGGTGCGATGGCTCAGTGGTTAAGACACCAGGGTTGTTGATCGGAAGGTCGGCGGTTCGAGACCCAAGCGCCGCGTGACGGAGTGAACTCCCGCACTCGCCCCAGCTCTTGCCAACCTAGCAATTCAAAAGCATGCAAATGCAAGTAGATAAATAGGTACCACTTTGGTGGGATGGTAACAGCATTCCGCGCGCGTCATGCCAGCCACATGACCGCGGAAGCGTCTTTGGACAGCGCTGGCTCCTCGGCTAAGAAACGGAAATGAGCACCGTCCCCTAGAGTCGGACACGACTGTGCAGGGGAAAACCTTTACTTTTACCTTTTTATGGTGACATGGCTGGAATTAATGTGACTTAATTCAATTGTATTTAATTATACATATTTAGGTGTGTTTTTAAAATCTACATAATTTTTCTGATTAGTATTTATTATTCTGGCACCTTTGTGTGAGAGAAAACTTGCTTGTGGATCTGCTGTTATTTGTCAACAGAATTTGATATGGGAACAAGCTATCATCTCCCTGGGAGTTATATATAGTACCGTTGAACTTAGTACTAGCAGTTAGGTGTAAAGGTGTTTATGTAGTAGAAAAAATGTTTCCGACCTGGAACAAATTGCAGCCAGACATTCTGCCAAACCATTTTGGGTTTACCAAACTCCAGAATACCTTAGTTGTTCCAGCAAAATCCAGATGGGATGACTAGACCAAGGTTGGTGCATGTCAACACTTTCTTTTCTCCTCTCCCCAGCAATTCTCTAATTAGGTGTCCTTGAGTCAGGCTGAGCTTCTGGTGACTGCATGCTTGCCATCTTAGTGCTATTGCTTTTGCAGTTTAACATCTCTATCAGAGGTTGGAAACCTGTGGCCCATAGATGTTTCTGAACTTTATTTTGGGAGTCCAAATCAACTTGACCAATTGTAAGGAATGTTGGGAGAATAGTTCAAGCAGCAACTGAACGATCTACTCCAATCCTATATTATGAAATTGAGGATCAAGTTTTTATTGAAAAGCATCTTTCTCTATGGTGAAATCATATTTGCATGAGAGTGTGTTTATATTTAATCTGTGTAAGTGGACTAAATCCATGGTAAATCCCCAGTGGTGATTCTGGTGAAGAACATCAGTCCTTGATTTGAACTAAGTACATTGTGTTAAAGAAGACTAATATTTGATTTTTAATCATTGTGGTTCAGAGAATATTTGCTACCTGTGATGTCTTCTAATAAGATTAAATTCTGTGAATACTTTGTGATCTGGTGCTAAGTTTGAAAAATCTGGTTGGAGTTAGGTTCTTTCCCCCCCCCCCTTTGGCTCATTCAGTTTGGACTTTTCTACTGTGATCCATGTAACAATAGGTTCCTAACTTTATTTGCCCTTGTGGAATTGCTCTGAAGTATAATTCAAATGGATGGGCTGGCACAGAACAAAATTCAGGGTGTTCTGTGCTAGTTATACTAGTTAACTATTTCTTCCAGGCCCAGTCCTTAGTGCTGGTTTTAATCTTCAAAGCTTCTCTTGATTTTATATCTCAAGGACCATCTATGCTTACTGTTAAGATTAACTTGATAGACTGTGTTGCTAATCTGTACAGTAGATCAAGGATTTTAACAACAATCACTTTGAAACTGTAGAAGCTTGTGAAAGATTGGTTTGCTGTTGATTGTGATTTCTCATAATAATTCTCAAAGCTAGTATACTTTTGTAGTAACTGAAATAGTCTTGCTTACTTCATGGAGCTCTGGAGGAGCTGGGTCACCAAAACAAATGGAACTTACCATGAATCATTTGCTGAGTTTCTCCATGAAACCAAAGCTCTTGGTTTTTAAATCTTTTCCCCCACCTAAATCAATCAAACAATCAATCAATCCAGAAAAGGCAACATTCTTTTAATGCATAAATATTTACAACTCAGTTTTTGCATATTAGCTATTCATGTTACTGAAAAAGCACACTACATTCACAGAATGGTAAACATTTAAAGCTTATAAAGCCTGAAGAAATAAAAAGATATTTGTCTGGTTCTGAAAATATATTAAGGTAGGCACAAGGTTAGCCTATTGAGAGAGCAGAGGGCAGCTGATGGGCCAATGCTAAAAAAGCTATCGCTATCACCCACACTATTACGTTTCAGAGAAGAGGCCTTTATTTCAGGGCTTGAAAAGGTAAATATTGAAAAATTAAACTTAAAGCTTTAAAGGTTATCACAATTTTCTTCTGTTCTGATTTAAAATGGGACTTGTGAGTTTAGATCAATGTGGAAAGCAAAACCAGTTGATCGTTAGCTTATGTATTTTCAAAGGGCAGTAGCCCTGATTTTAATTGTTCTAATACTGTAGCTCTTGTGCAACCTGAAATCTGTTCTGCACCTAGAAAAGTCTCATTTGATCACGCAGAGTGGCAATAGCATTAAATACCGTATTTTCCGGCGTATAAGACGACTTTTTAACCCAGGAAAATCTTCTCAAAAGTCGGGTGTCGTCTTATATGCCGGAAAATACGTACTCGCTGTATAAGACCTCTCCTGGCCAAGTGCAGCCGCTCGCCGGAACGCAGCCCCCAGGGAAGAGCAGGAGGATGAGTTTGGAGCCCGTCGTGGAGCCACTGCGTTTTGCCCCCTCCCTTCCCAAGGCTGCTCCGAGGGAACGGAGCTCGCTCCCCCCTCCCCGCGTTTCTCCTTCGAGCGACGGGACCCAATGCAGTACGCCGCCCCGCGCTCGTCCTCCTGCTCTTCCCTGGGGGCTGCGTTCCGGCGAGCGGCTGCACTTGGCCAGGAGAGGTCTTATACGGCGAGTATATCCCAAACTCTATATTTTAACTGGAAAAGTTGGGGGTCGTCTTATACGCCCAGTCGTCTTATACGCCGGAAAATACGGTAGTATTGTGTCTAACAGATTTACCAACTTTAAACTTTGGGCTTTTCCACCTTACTCAAATGTTTTTGTCTCCACATCCCTGTGTGTGTGTGTGTTTTTAAGAAATATAGAAAATAATTTTGGAAAACTAAAATAAATAATAGCTGGATTTTCACAGCTAGCTTCAGCTGTATGTTCTCTTCATTTTTTTTCTTTTCCAAGTTGAACAGAAGACTGGACAAAAGAAGCCAATGAAAAGTTACATTTTTTTCTGTAATTACTGAACGTGGCTCTGGTTTGTTTGTTTTTAAGTCTGTATTCTCAATTCTTAAGAGGTAAGTGTTGCTCCCTATACACTCCATAATTGTCCTTTCATATAAAAGATTTGGTATCTTGAATTATCTTGTCATTAAATCTACTTCTATAAACTGTCTCCAAATAAACATCTTACAATCTCCTCCACAACCATAGAAACACAAACGGATTTCCCATTGTGACTAAGGTTCAGAATCTTTCTGCCTGAGGTATCTGTGCATTTTAATACCCAGTACTTCATAGATGTGATTTGATGCATTTTTCTGGCAGACATTAATGCCTAAATGGTACCTCTCTTTCTTACCATCTTCGATTTATATTTGACCTTAACAAAGGTTTTGTCTGTTTGACAGAGAAGCTCTTCAGTGGTCAGTTAACAAAGTCATAAATAATCTATCTTTCAAAAAAAGTTTTGAAAATTTTTATGAAGTGTATGTTTTGCTTTTTATATATTGAGAACAATAAATCTAGTTTGGGTAGTCTTTTAAATGGGGCAACTTGGTTGAATTAAGCTTCTTTCCCGTGTGTGTTCCATATAGTAATATGTAGAAAAGGGAATGAAAATGCAGAACCATGGATTTGGATCCAAAGGTGCTATTCTGCTCATGAAAGAACTTGGGTCCAGCAGAGCTTCCACAACCTGTAGTGTTTGTATACGTTGGGATGGGTATAGAGAGGGGGAATAAATATTATTTTCTTAGCTTCCCAGGTTATTTCTAGCCTTTTGCAGGGAAGCTCAATTTAGTCATCAAATCAAATTAATGTGTTTGCAATAAGGCTCAAAATGTACAATATCATGATAATATTAATTAAAAGTAATTCCTTTTCTCCTTCATTTTTAAAATTATTGTTTTAGGTTACTATAATTCTGAAAATAGCATGCTAGGGCTGTCTAATGAAACACAATTTCAAGTAATAGCTAGATTCTGTATCACATTATTCCACTAATAATAATTTCCTTCTTCAAAACTAAAACGTGCTATTCTCTACGGTAGGTCAAAGGACTTTTAAGCAAAAAAATTACAAGGATAGTAAAATAAAATAGCTGCTAGCTAATGGATCACAATCTGATGAGTAAGATTTCAAGTTACACATATTTGCTTAAGCTGAATATAATAAAAATCAGCAAGTAGTTTTGGATAAGAGATGTATCTATTTCAGTTTTGAAATGTTTCTAGAGAAAGCTTAGGGTTTATAATATTTAATTACATTTATCTGTGAAAATTTTTCCTTTTAATAAGGCTCATTTTTGTAATCAGTCTACTTGATCAAGTACACTTTAAGATTGTGGTTTATTTTCATAAGTAAACTTGAGTAACAAGAATAGGGATGGAAAATGTCCTCTGAAAAACATGAATTCACATGTCATGAATGTTTGGATTTCAAGTGCAACCTATAAGTATCAGAAGTGAAGGTGGACAAAAGTAAATTACAAAAATGTGTTATCACTGTTTTTAGAATAAAAGGTTTATTCTACAAACATTCTAAGGCATTCAGTATAAGCTGTTACTTTTTCCTAATCTTCAAATATGGTAAGATTTATCTATCTAAAAGTGCCTCCAGAATCAACAGACCTGAATTTCAACAGGCAAGTTTGGTACTTCAGTAAGGTAATATCTGTCCTTCAACCAATCTGCTGCTCAGAGGGATAAAAACAAAAGTCTGCTATATTGTGGACTCTAAAACTTTGGCTATATGAGAGACTTAAATGAAATACACTAAAGGTATAATTGACAACTTGCCAAAATTCATTTGTGACCAACTAAAGGGTATCTTCACACAAACTAATTTGCCTTATTTTTAAATGGGTGAGCATGTTGAATTTGTCTACCTATTTCACATCAGCAATCTAAATCCTGTAATGAAAGCTTTAACATGACCTTAATAGAGATGATGGGATGCAAGTATTTCCTGTACCTTGAAGTTACCTTTCTTGCATATGATGGAGAGTGTTTGAGTGCTTTGACAGTGCTAAGTCTTCACCTTTTAATAATTGTACAGAAGTATATGATGGGATTTAAAAGCAGGTAAAACATTCTGCTATTTTTCACAACAATGAAGGGCCATGGAACAGTAATTGAAAGTAGTGGTTAAAATGTTGGAGTGATAGACCTAGACATGAGTTTCCACTTGACCACAGAGTTCATTGGATGATGTTGGGCTTAAAGTAAAATGAGGCTTAAAGTAAAATGAGGCTCTTAGCCACGAAAAAAATAGCACTACCTTGCACTGATTTTTTTCTAGAATTCATTTTAAAACTAGCTCAATTATGGAAAATGCAAGTTTAGGAGTGCTATATTTGTTTCATTAAGACCCATGGGACTGACTTCTGAGTAAACATGTATAGGCTTGGACTCCACAGTGACTAAGATTTGTTCTTAGTTTTCCAAAGTCTTGAAATAGTTCCTGCCAGCTAATTACTGTTTATTGCAGCTAACCTTAGTCCTCAAATAGTAACTTTTTCCATCTTAAAGTGGGTTGTCCTATTCAAGTGAAGAGTATGTTGTCTGAGTGCTAAATGGAGTTACTAGCAATGGAAACTATGCTGCAAGAGGAGTTGATAAAGCAGCTGCCTATGAAAACCTCAGCTGTTTTTTCCATACTCCAGAGCAAACTTAATTAGCATAGGGAAACTGACTAATGTGCTTACGTCACCTCTTTCCAGTTGAAGCTTACATTTTGTCCCTGACAGCCTGAAACTATGTGGCAGGACTTGGTTCAGGAATTTGCTGTCACATATAGGATGCTCTAAAACTTGTTTTTTGTTTGTTTGTTTGTTTGTTCTTGCTGAGGGGCCGGACTTAGTCTCCTTTATAAGCTGTCTTTCCAGTACTGAACTGCTTTTTCAAAAAGTGTTTTTCTTGGTCCTGTGCTGAACTCCTGGCAGTCTTTACAAGAAAGCAAAAATGCATTTCAGGAACTTTGATTACATTTTTGGTTCCTTAATTGCTTGTGTTGCAGACAACAAGATTTTCAGTCAACCTGAAATTAGGGTAAGACTTTTGGGGACAAAAGCTGATTTAGGGAAATGTATATACGATACTGGGAAATACTGGGAAATGTGAGTGTGTTGAGAACATTGAATTGGTCAGAAAGTGAAGCAAAATAACATGCAGTGTTAACTTTTCAAAATAGAGAAGCTGATGTGCCTTTGATGTTTTTGTGTGATTTACAAATTCTTCATGTTATTAGAATGTAATATCGTCATGACTCTCAAAATATTCTGTTAGTTATTTTCGGGATATAAGATAAAATCTTTAAATGCTCCCATTGGCTATGCACACAGTGCTTCTGAGTATACTGGGAATGCAGTAATATATAGTTGGCATTGTACAAATAACTGGAATAGCAGTTTTGTTTGGGGAACGAAAGATTAACAGTGTATCTGTCTACATAAGAGAAAGCAACATTGAGTTTAGTGGGATTTATTCCCCTTAAGTTATAGGTTTGTAGCCTAGTAATATTAAAAATTCTTCAAGCAACTTCCCAAATTCTAGCAGGGATGTATATGTATCTGGGGACATAAAAATAAATGATGCTTTCTAATTATAACTGGAAGTTTTGAGTATATGCAAGAACAATATTCTGAATTTAGCCTTATTTTCATTTTAATCTTTGTAGTTGCTAATTTTCCCATATGTTATATTTTATTTCATTTCCCATATTTTATTCTATGCTTTATTTGTTTTTAATTTCATTTTTCCTCAGTTCTCATTGGTGAAAATAAGATGCAGGAGCACTTTGGGGTGGGGTGGGGATTAACAAAACATGGATATTGTGATTTTAACATTAAAGAACAATCATTCCTTTCATCTATTTCTATATTCTTTGGGCCTCAAGGCAAATGGCAGAACTTGAGTTCCTTTAAATTTCTCCATATTTGATGTTTAAAATTTTCAAAAGATGAATTAAAACCCTCAAAGAATTATAGTTATAAAGAATAGGAGACAGCCTTGCATTTTCCTGAATGTTTTAGTTTTTAAGAATGTTCAAATTTTCATATAAATGCTTAAATAATTATAATAATTATAAAATGAAATAATTATTAAAACAATTACAATGATTATTTCAAGATATAATTAAATAATTATCTCTTCCATGCTAATAATTGTATTATTGATTTGAATATTTTATTTAGCAGCTATAACATTTAAAGCTCAAGGAAGATCATCATACTTTGTTACTGCTGGTGAATAAAAAAGCAGATATAAAAATGCTATGTCCTTCTAAGTTCCACTCCGAGTTTTTCCATTATGAATTTTCAAGTTGGCATCTATTTGTATAAATATTGGAAACATAAATTTGGGTTGAATATGTGCTTGACGTTTCTAATAGCATGTTCCAATAGTACTAAACATGCAATGCCTCAGTATGGAAGGGCAGTTGTTGGCAGATTTACAGTGCATGAAGGCAGACTAATAAAAATTATATTATTGGGGGCCAGGAATTGTCTTTATGAAGTTCTTTTTAAATGCAGACATTCACTTCACTTCAGACATACTGAAGCAAACTGCATATCCTCACTAAACTATATCAAGTTATACCCTCCATCTTCAACCTGGTTCTGCGTACAGTATTTTTTATATTGGAACATGTGATTGGGACATGCTGTATAGCTTCTCTAGAGTTGTTCATACAACCCAAACAGCAGTACCGTCTTCTTGCCAGACACCACCCATGGGTCTGTTCACAACTGCACAGCAAGCAAGAAGAGGGACCGTGAAGCAGCACATTTATTTATTTATTTACTTACTTACTTACTTACTTACTTACTTACTTACTTAGCAAATTTATATGGCCGCCCAACTCACACACGGTGACTCTGGGCGGCTTTCAAAATTAAAAACTATAAAAACACAATACACACCCTACAGCGGCAGCAAACACATTCAAATCAACCACTTGATTGGCCCCGAAGCGACCGATGATTTCTGATTTTCATGCAGAAATCCCAGGTTCACTCTATGACATCCGAGGGAAGACTAGGAAAGACAAAGGCCGAGTTAGATGTATCAATCTTCTGATTTTGTAAGAGGCAGCTACCTATGTAGCTGAGGCCGATTTTCCTGGCACAGGATGATGGTGACAAAAATACATCTGTTGAACATTTTTCATAGATCTGTTAAAGCCTATGTCAGTAACACATTCAGTACAGCTAAATTCTCTTTTTATATATTATAATGCTAACTGCTGTTTGTTTGGCTAACAGCATAGCTCGTTAGCTAAATTATACATTTTAGTTACTGTTTTAGAAATAACTTTCATTTGAATGGATAATGTAAGTAAAGTTTGCAGCCCTGCCAAATGAGAGGTAATCTTCCAAAGCACATTGAGCTGATTTTACAGTATTGTTGATAGTAGTGGTATTTAATAACACCAGTATATATGCTGCTTTATTGACCCCCCTCTTCCCCCCACCCCGGGATTAAAAATTAAAAAATTTCAATTCAATAGCTTGTTTGTTGTTGTTGTTGTTGTTGTTGTTGTATATGGAATAACCATATAGCCTTTGTGTATTATGGATAACATAATTAGAGGATTTACTTTCCTCTCAGTGATTCTGTATTTGATCTGTTCCTTACTATGTAATTGTAACGACGACTAAACGACTGAACAACAACAACAACAACAACAAAAAACAAACAAAGACATGTTATATCACAGCATGAGTTTTAAAGTCACTGGGCTTGCAAAGGAAGCAGTGACTTTAGAAGGCCATTTTCAATCTCTTCTCGGCATTCTGGCTAAGTTTGTATGTAGTAGCCCAGACCCTGTAGATGCAGTAAGTAAACTGTTCATGTATAATTAGTATGGAAACCTGCCACTGGGGGCCTATATTACTATACAGAAATAAAGGGAGCCTTTACCCCTTTTAAAAAATGAAGGTGTGCACCTTAGTCC